>CM053266.1:49551478-50791478 GCA_028583415.1 Protea cynaroides | reverse complement strand
TGGGAGACTCAACCAGAAAAAAAATTCAATCTTTTTTTTTTTTTTTTCTGGCCACAATTTCTCTGCCCTGCTGCCAGCCTTCTCTTCTTATTTTTAACTTCTGAATTAGATTACAAAGATTTAGGAAAGTCTCAAAAATAGGAACTCCGAAACTAGGAAGGTTTCCTAAACACTTTAGGAAACTAAATTCAAGGAAATTCTTAGTCTCCAATTAATTAAAACTTCTAACTAACTAGCCTATGTTTTAGGAAAGAAAATAAGACTATTAATCAAAAGGATCCTACTAGATCTACTGCTGCCGACTCTACTAAATCTGTAGGATAACTTATGGGTTGGTTTAACCAGCATTAGCCTGGCCCAATGGATTAGGCTGGCCCAATGGGCCAAACCCGTTTAACTTCTTGAAGCCCTTCTTTCTTGATAAAACCTGGCCTGCATCACACCCAAATAATAAATAAGCTTTAGTTGACAAACCGGTGGCAATCTCGTAATAAATCAGAACTTACTAGCTTTGGGAAGAAACAAACAGACCTTTAGGATATGGTAGGAATAAGAATTAAAGTTTATGGTTAATTTAGGAAGCAGATATAAGGGTATGGTAAAATTGTAATAACTAGGCAATTGAAGGGTATTCATTGAGAAAGAAAGGCAAGTGGAATAAAAATAAAAATAAAAGATTTTCAAACCTTCTTCAACCTTCGTTAGAAGGTATTCTCGATCAGAAACAGGGGCGGAAGAACAGGTTTGTTTCGAGTGAAATCTCTCATTCAAATCGGTTCCTCTTGATCTGAATTTTTAGGAGTAGAGTTGTAACCCTTTATGCTCCTGAATCTGACCAAGAAGAACTCGATATGATCAGCAAAAGTAGGTAATAAAATCTCTGAAACTTGGTTTGGTGGTAGGAGAAGGAAAATGTGAGTTGCAGGTTTTGTACTTCAATGTAGAAGGGATTTTGGGTCATGGGTTTTGTGGATTTAGATCGCCCATAGGAAGGGTACTCACACATAGAAGTGCAGGGGAAAAGGGAGAGGGATGAAGGAGATTAGGGGATTTTAGTGGAGCTGGAAACTACTGCCCAGAATAGGGGAATCGATTTCAGTAACAGAGTAGGAAAAAATCAGAAGAAGAACAGGGGTTAGAAAGTGAAAGAGGGTCCGAGAGAAAGAGAGAAACACAAGAGGGGCAGGAAAGAGAAAGCCTACCGTTAGATTGGTAGGGGAAGGATGGCTTCCACAGCAATGGGGAAGGGAGCCGACCGTGAGAGAGAGATGGTCCAACCGAGAGAGAGGAAGAAAGGGAGAGCAGAAACTGCTCTGCCCGTAGGCACCCAAAAATAACTTTTTTTTTCAGATCTCCATTCTATTCATCATCATTCAATTGATAAAAGGAGTCCTATAAATAGGCTTTACAACCTAATTAATTGCTAAATAAAAAAAATACTAAATAAATAAAACATGATAATTAAAGAAGACTCCTAACTAGCCTAAAAACTCCTAGCTAAAGGGTAAGTCCATCCCTTTTTTTATGGAAAGAAATAAAAACTAAATCAAATTACAATGATTTCCCCAATTAAAATAAACCTTAAAAATATTCCTATCCAACAGATCCAGCCTGCATCATGGAACCTTTTGGGCTTTAATGGATTTGACTGCAAGAAGGATCTCATCTTCAACCTCCGCAACTGGTGGAAGTTATCTTCTGCCCTCTTCTTGATCCTCTGGTCACATCAGAAATAGAGTGACCATCCTCAGTCAAAAGAGAAGATATATGGTTTCTGTTTTGATTGGCTTTGACTAATTTGTGGAAGTAATTAGTATTCCCATCACCTAACTTCAGCCAACTGATGCAAGATTTTTTTTTTTAGAAAAACTTTCCTCTTGGATGATCAGGGAGGCCAATTTCAGAGAAAGGGCCTTTTCATGCTCTGCAAGACTGCCTATTTCCGCTGAGCAATGAAGGCAAAGCTGAACCTCTGATAACTCCATTCTACAGTCAGAACTGCACTCAAGATATTACCCGCCTCTCTTTTGTTCCACACAACAAGATCCTGTTTGACCTCCCCTAGCTTTCTGCCGAAGCTTACCAAGGGCTAACGGGGGTCTAGGAACATCCTATCCCAAGCAAACTTTACCACTTCCTAGAATCCCTCATGATCAGCCAACATATCAAAATACCAAAAGGGTTTGGGGCCAAAGAAAAGTAGGGGGATATGGTGAGAATGATCGGGCAATAGTCGGAGACCCCTGATGAATCAAAGCAGGCCTCAGAAAAGCTAAAGTCCGATAGCCATCTATCATTGACCAGCACTTTATCCAACTTGCAAGACACCCTTTGGTTGCCAATCCTTCTGTTGGACTAGGTGATTTTCTTGCCAACTTAGTTAAGATCCACCAATCCAACTTAATCGATACAAGTTGCAAATTCATTAACCAACTGATCGTCGATTAGACCTCCATCTTTCTCATTGGCAAATTTGACTACATTGAAACACCCAATATTCCCTAGGGGCTGCTACCTAGGGACATTTGAAGTTGGAGGATATCCTTCCATAATATTCTCCTCTCAATTGACAAATTAGAGGCATACACAGCAATAATGAAGAATACATTTGAATTATTATTCTCAGAAACTTTGAAATGGATAAATTTAGGGGACATACTAACCATGGCGCACGACACCTTGGAGCTGTCCCATAACACCCACAGTCTTCCATTTCCATGATGGATATAGTTGGCCTCAATTCGCCTTCCCAGAGCTAAGGAGCAGAAGATTTCAGCAGCCTTAAGTTCTTTCACCCTTGTTTCACCCAAAATGCAAAAGGATAAGCAATGCTTCTTGATATAATGTCTCACTTCAGCTTGTTTAGAGGGCGCGTTAGTCCTCTGACATTCCAGAAAAATCTAGATATCATGAAATCAATATGGTGAGGAGAACAGAGCTCACCACGATCCATTTTGGATTGGGAAGGAGCCCCGAGCCTAGAGTAGCTTGGAAATGCCTCTTGATATTTCTTTTGAATCTCTTAGCTTTGGTCTGAGATTTTGATTTTCCGAACAGACACATCATTGAGTAGAGTTCTCATTATGAGCATCGCACGTCTTTAGACTGGAGCCGTGGCCCTTTACTGCCGAATCAATAGCATCGAGAAAAGGGGTCCCTAGGAATCCTGAAAGGCTCAAGGAGGGGGAGGGGTTCAGTCAGGGGTAGCAAGAGGAGGTGGGTTTTGAATCACAGAGGGAGAAGTGGGCGGAGGGGTTGGACTTTGGCTTGTTGTGGCAGCTGGGAGGTCGGGGGTTTCGAGTCAGGACAAAGGGTTTTAGGGTCAGAAGAGTCGGGTATGGATCTGGGTGGCCAGGTGGTAGTGTTCGGATTAGGTAAAGAGGTGGTGGGGGTTTGGTTTGGGTTTAAGGGGTTAAACATGACCTGGGTTCAAGGGGATGGTGGTTTAAGCCAGAAGCTTTGGGCCGAACCGGGTTTTTTTCCTTTTTTTCATTTATGAATAAAGAACTGTTTTGGTTGCTCACTAGATATGACACAGGGAGAGCTCAAAGGCAGGGAGGAAGGTTGTGGGTTGCAGAGGAGCTGGTCTTCCCTAGACAGCAAATCGACACAGAGATTTGCATCGGCCACTGAACTAGGTAAGATATCAGACCCAGAGTTGTTGCCAGAGGCTGCAGGAGGTAGGTTTTCATCAGAGGAAATCTTCTTCCTCCCCAATCGGGCTCCTCTCAAGTTCAGAATGAACTTGAGTAGAGCCAGTGTCGGGTGGGTGGCCGACACCTGGCACTCCCTCAGATCCAATGGTTGATTTTGATGAGTTGTTGTATGAAAAAGTTAAACTACCGAAGAATTCAACTGTCGGATCAAAGAGAGTGCTAGGTGTCGGCCGTTTACCTGACACTGTCTCGTCTCAAGTTCATTCCGAACTTGAGACGAGCTCAATTCTGGAGAGTAAAGGCGTTAGAGTCCTCACCACCTAGGGCAGAGAATCGATTTGCAGTAGGAAGAGCTTCGGGAACTGAGCCAGCGACTTTGCTACCGTCCACACTTTCTGAAGGTATGAACTCCTCCACGTCATCTTTTTCTTCTTCCTGCTGACCAGCCTTTTCTGCAACCTTAATTTTAGGTGGTGGCTCTCTATTGCCATTTTGATTTGGGTTTTGGGGGCTTTTGCCAAGCTGCAGCATGTGGCTGAGTTTTCGGCTTTGGAGCACACTGTCACGGACTTCTTCCTGTGTATCCCGGTGCCACTGTGTGAGGAGTCAATGGTTGTTGTCCCGTTGCTAACTCGAATGGAGTATGCCCTGATGCCTCACTCCGTTGCAGGTTGTAACAGAATTGTGCTACATCAAGAAGTCGGACCCAATCCTTCTGATTAGCACTCACAAAATGTCGTAGGTACTCCTCCAGTAAGGCATTAACTCGCTCTGTTTGGCCATCGGTTTATGGATGGAAGCTTGTAGAGAAGTGTAGTTCTGATCCAAGAAGCTTAAATACTTCAGTCCAGAAACGTCCCGTAAAGCGAGGGTCTCGATCACTCACGATCGACTGTGGAATTCCCGAATACTTCACCACATGCTTGATAAAAAAACTTAGCTGTTTCTTCTGTTGTGCAATTTGTTGGCGCCGCGATGAATGTTGCGTATTTAGAGAATCGGTCAACTACTACAATGATCGACCCCAATTCTCCCACTTTAGGCAATGCTGAGATGAAGTTCATTGAAATGCTCGCCCATGGTCTCTCTGGGATAGGCAAGGGTTCTAACAATCCCTTGGTCTTCTTCCTCTCTACTTTGTCTTGTTGGCACACAAGACAAGTCCTCATGTACTCTTCAACATCTTCGTTCATTTTCGGCCAATAATAGGATGTCTCAAGGAGAGCCAACGTCCGTTGTTGGCCAGGGTGTCCTGCCCACCGAGTATCATGACACTCCCTTAAGAGTTCTTTCCTCAAGTTGTCCCATTTTGGCACATAAAGGCGTCCTCCCTTCGCCTTTAGAAGACCCTCATCTAGCCAGAATCTGCGAGTTTTTCCTTCTCGCGCTAAGTCTACTAGACTTCTTGCCATGGAGTCTTTATCTAATCCTTCTCTTATCCTGTCGGGTAAGCTCGTTCTCAATTGGTTTATACTAGCCAACTCCTCTAACTTTAAGGAGGCAAGCTCAGCTTTTCTACTCAAACCATCAACCACTTGGTTGATTCTCCCTGGCTGATATCTAATACTATATCGAACTCGGCCAAGAAATTTTGCCAACGTGCTTGTTTGGGGCTGAGCTTCTTCTGGGACTGAAAGTAGCTTGTGGCAACATTGTCAGTCTTGACCACAAACTTTGAGCCCAATAGGTAGTGACGCCAAGTGCGGAGACAATGTACCACTGCAGTCATCTCTTTCTCCTGCACTGTGTAACGTCGCTCGGTCTCATTTAACTTATGGCTCTCGTAAGCTATGGGATGACCATCTTGCATTAACACTCCACCTATTGCAAAGTCAGATGCATCGGTCTGAACTTCGAATGGCTTTGTATGGTCAGGAAGGGCCATGACAGGTTCTTCAATTACCGCTTGCTTCAATTCATCAAACGCCCTCTGACACCCGACCGTCCATCTCCACTCATGTTTTTTCTTTAACAAGTCTGTAAGTGGGGCTGCTCTCCCAGAGTATGATTTTATGAACCTTCGATAGTAGTTGACGAGGCCCAAGAATGATCTCAACTCAGCTACATTAGTGGGTTCCTCCCACTCTGTTATAGCCCGCACCTTCCCTTGGTCCATTCTCAATTTTTCATCCCCAATCCAATGTCCAAGGAAGCACACCTCAGGTTGTGCAAAACTGCACTTCTCCCTTTTCACATACAAGGTGTTTTCCCTTAATACTTGAAAGACTGTCCTTAGATGAACAATGTGTTCTTCCAGTGTCTTACTGTAGATCACAATGTCATCTAAGTATACTACGACAAATTGATCCAAGTAGGGATGAAAGATCTTGTTCATTAAGACAGAAGGTGGCAGGTGCATTGGTTAAACCAAAAGGCATGACTAGAAACTCAAAGGCTCCATACCTCGTCATGCATGTCGTTTTAGGTTCATCCCCTTTTGCTATACGCACCTGATAGTAGCCCGATCTTAAGTCTAGCTTTGTGAAATATTTGGCTCCACCTAGTTGATCAAACAAATCACCCACCAATGAAACTGGATATTTATTCTTGATGGTCACCTTGTTTAGTGCTCTGTAGTCGATGCATAGACGTAGGCTCCCATCGTGCTTCTTCTGAAACAACACCGGGGCTCCATAGGGTGCTTTAGAAGGTCTAATGTACCCTGCATCTAGCAACTCATTTAGTTGTCTCCGCAGTTCCTTAAGCTCTGGCGGTGACATACGATATGGTGCCATGGCCGGTGGTTTGGCACCAGGGACCAACTCGATCTCGTGGTCTACCTCTCTTCGTAGAGGTAGCTTCTTAGGCAACTCGTTAGGCATTATGTCCTTGTACTCATTAAGTCATGCTTCAATCTCCTGTGGTTGGGCCTTCCTGGGTCCCATATCCTCTTCCTCTCTCAAGGATGTCACATAGGTGATTTCTCCTTTCTTGAGACCCTTAGTTAGTTGGAGGGCAGAGATGAATTCTACGCTCCTCCCCTGTTTCTCATGTACAACAGGTACCATGCAAGGGACATCTAGGACACATACAGCTCGAAACGATGGCATAGGGATTGCTGTAGCGGCACTTAAAAAGTCCATCCCAAGAACCACCTTGAAGTCATCTATGGGTGCTACGCAAAAACTCGTAGGACCCCTCCATGTGCCCACACGAAGATCTACATCTTTTGCTACTCCAAGTGTGGGTTGGGCTTTAAAGTTCACTGCCTTCATTCGGCTTGAATCCTTCACAATGTTAAGGCCCAACCTTTTAGCTTCGTCGCTCGCGACAAAGTTATGGGTCGCCCCCGCATCAACTAATGCTCGTGTGTCTTTCTCATTGAGTTTGACATCTACGAACATTAATTCTTTTTGGTGGGGCTTTAGATTCTTATTCTCACTACCCTTCAAGGCATTAAGTAATCTCATGGTACCCATGCGAGGCTCAGACGTACCTTCATCAACTTTAACTGCATTCAGGGTCTTCTTCTGTGGACAATCTCGCATCTGATGATCACCATCACATAAGAAGCAACCTGTTTTCTTGGGCTCCTCTTTACTTTTGTTTGGCTTCCTGAAGCTTTTGAAGCTATCTTTCTTCTCTCTCTTACCTTTGCCTTTATTGTAGCTCTTAGTTTGTTTGGACTTTGAAGAGTCACTAGCCTTGTCGCTAAACTCCACAAGGCGTTCGGCTGCCGCAAGCGCAGAAGCCAAATCCTTGACTCCTTGTCGTGTCAGCTCCTGTTCTGCCCACTTTTGGAGTCCATCCATGAAGAAGAAGAGTCGATCCTTCTCCGACATGTCGGTGATGTCTAGCATCAAGGTTGTGAATTGTTTCACGTAGTCCCTTATCGAGCCTGTGTGCCTCAACCGCTTTAAGCTTTTACGAACAAGGTACTCCACATTCTCAGGTAGGAATTGATGTTTCAACTATTTCTTCAATTCCTCCCATGTTGAGATAGTGCATAGCCCTTTCTCAATATCTCCGTATCTTCGTCGCCAACACAACATAGCATCATCAGTGAGGTACATGACACTTGTGCTTACCTTTTCGTCCTCGTCCTCCATCTTGGAAGCCTTGAAGTATTGCTCCATTTGCCAAATGAAGTTCTCTAAAACTTTGGCATCCCTTGTCCCATTGAAGGGTTTAGGTTCAGGGATCCGAAGTTTAGGGATCTCCCTTTGGCTAGGCCCTCCATTGGCCACGGCTCTCTCCAGCACGGTGTTCTTGGCCTTCAAGTCTTCATTGACAACTCTCAAGTTATCAATCTCTTTTCTGAGTGAATCCACCACTCCGGCAAAATCTTCTTTGACCCCGTCTAATGCTATCTTCATTGCGCCCTCAAGCGTCTCGACCGAATCAAAGCATTCGGTTATCTTCTTATCTCCATTGGCCATAGTAGCCTCCAACCGATCTAGGCGTGCCTCCAAAGTTGCACCTTCATCGGACAATACCCTGTTGATGTCAGGTCTCGCCATAGCTCCCCTCTCGAACTTGGCTCTGATACCACTTGTCACGGACTTCTTCTTTGAAGAAGTTAACTCACCCGTGCGGCACTCGTGCAACCCTCCTATTCGTCACACAAGTCAACCTACTCACTCAAGACTCCCTTGTTGCTAAGACTCTCAAGTCTTACTAACACACAAAGAGAGAGAGAACAAGAGACATTTTTAGAAATGAAGCTTGGAATGCTTTGAGAATGCTCAACTCTTGTTCTCTCTCTCTTTGTGTGCTAGTAAGACTTGAGAGTCTTAGCAACAAGGGAGTCTTGAGTGAGTAGGCTGACTTGTGTGACGAATAGGAGGGTTGCACGAGTGCCGCACGGGTGATTTAGCTTCTTCAAAGAAGAAGTCCGTGACAACACGCTCTAGTGTCATATCCGAAAACTTTATAGTTAGTGCAATTAGTTGGTTCCAATCATATTTGACCTGTTGTTTCCAATAGTCACTCACTAGATTTGATGGTAACAAAGTCTGGAAGGGGATTATCCGTGCAGACATCAATGCATATACAGGCAAATGCCAGTCGAGTTTGCGCTTTTGTGCAACGGTCTGAGAATAATGGAGTTCCAATCGATCCTATCGAGCTTGAGGCTTCCTCACACCAGAGATGGAATGGAAGTCCTGGAAGGGATATCCAGACTGGGAGAGATTTAACATTCCTATTATCAACTCTCAGAAATTCATCCCAATGTTGTACCACGATAGGCTTTCCAGCAATGTACCAAATGCCTTTCTCCAAGACTTCGTACTTATCTGTCTCATCTACAAAACGAAAAACATACGTGCATTGTCAGCAAGGAATGTCTCCGCACCTTGAGATAATTTCCATTGCCGAAGAAGAGATTTTTTGACAAGCTAGAAAGGGAGGCGTCCACCCACAAAAATTGCCCAACCAATGTGTTTGACCACAAGGCAATCTCCTTTGAGAATGAGCTATCCAGACACGAGGCAACTTTGTAGTCGGCTTCCTTCTCCGGGGCATTAAACCAAAGGGAGAACCCCTCTGCCAAAGAAAGGGGAGCAGAATAAAAAATGGCATTCCAGCGCCCTCTGTTGCATCACAGGCAAATCGAGAACAGTAGGGATTTCTGGTTGGTCAACACTGATTTCTCCATCTTCAAGAACAAGGGGGTCAGAAGAGGTGTTAAGGGGAGGGTGAGTAGTCACGGTCGGCAGGGGGCCGGCCAGAAGCTGGTGGAGGAAGGCAGGTCAGTGGACTGTAGCTTGTAATATGTCAGTGCCACCTCATAGTTTAGGATTAGTTGCTCTATAAATAAGGTTCAAGTCTGCTGCTGTAACCATGATAGATTTTTGAGTTACTGGAATTAGAAATTTAGTGGTTTGCTGGGTTTCTTAATTGCTCCATATGGCATTATTAAGTCTTTCAACTGTGTCGTAAAATGTTCATTTGATTGGGTCAAGTAACCCCTAAAAGGCACCTCATCACAATTATTCATTGTGCTTTGATTATTTAGGGAGGTCCTCTCCCATCCTTCCTGCCTTGTTAGGATTAGAATACATATATTTCATCTAGAAGGGCGAACATGTACATTTATTTAGTTCTACATTCCTTGCACTTAGAATAGACATAATTATAGGTTTAAGTTTATAAGTTGTAAGATATATATACAATTTTAAAAATAATAATAAGAATAGGTACAATTAGAAATCATTGGTTGAAGAGAAACAGTTAGTTCCATGTATGGGTCCTTAATTTGATGTTTCAACCATTATTGATTCTACTATTATTGTTTTCTCAGGCTGAAGAGAGGCACTGTGAGATTCTTGGCTACCTTCTGTACACTGCCAAGCTTGTTGCTAAACAGGAAGGCCTTGATGATGGCTTCAGGATTGTAATCAATGATGGGCCCAAAGGATGTCTGTAGTTTTTCCTAATGCTTTGTCTGTACAAATATCAACCAGCCTCCTACTTGGGGTTTTAGGGTTTTTCTTTGGACTGACTGGGTTTTTTTTTTTGCAGGTCAATCTGTCTATCACCTTCATATCCACCTCCTTGGGGGACGGCAAATGAACTGGCCACCTGGCTAATTTGTTTCACTTTGGAAGGGCAGATAAGAACCTTGAATGTTTCCCTCTCTGCTGCCCATATTGGTCTGGACAGTAATAAACTGTAGTTTATGGCTGCTCTTGTTTGACTTTGGTTTTTGTTTTATTGAAACTGACGACTTAAATTACTTGCTCTTCCTATGTAAGAAAACACTGGGAAACGTTTGCCAGAACCAGTTTTAAGGAACTCTCCTCCAGGGGTACCTGAATGGTATTTTTAAAGCCAATAAGCTTTTGAATGTGTGAGTACTGAGAGTCGGGTTGGTTTGGAGAAGGTTCGTACTCTTAGAAGATGCATCCACATTTATTTCTTAATCTTCTCATTCTACAAGTTTTTAGTTCTCTCCAGAAATATGAGAAGCTCCTCTCCCTTTCGCTTGCAAGCTGGGTTGAAAATAGTAAAACTTTTTACAGCAGACAAGAATGGAGAAAGCAAGCAGTACAAAACAGTCAAAATACATAATGCTATTAATCAAACTACTAAGGTTCTCTTTGGTTTGTATTATATAATGTATTATGTAATACATTATGAAATTTGTGATTGTTTGGCATGATTTATAATGTCTATTTATAATTAAAATAAATAGATATAATGTATATTCTACAAATAGGTTATTAGTTGTTTATCATTATAACTTATTTCTCATTATATAATGTATTATGTTTAGTGGTACCAAACGGTTATTATTTATTACTCAGAATCTATTATCATAATTGATTTGTTACAAATAGTTTATAATACATTATATAATACAAACCAAAGAGAACCTAAGCTTGATAACTAAATTATCAATTAATGTAAGGCTCCATATGCAATGTTTTCTCCCCTTATAAATATGAGATGAGTTATTTGTTAATTAGAAATAGTATCAGTATATGTAGTAATATACGGAGGGACATTTAATCAAGGTTAAAAGTCCACCTTATGAATTGACACTGACAAATTCTTCTAATTTTATTCTGTTTAAGGTGATTTTTAGCCTACCTAAAGACCACACTGTCCACGGTATTATGTATTGTTACTTAATATTTATAGGGAAGCTAGTTGTCACCAGGTAGGTCAGAAGCCGCCTTTCCCTAAGTTCCTGACAATCTTTCCTGAAATACCAAAACTACCTTTGTATATTGTGGTTTCTGTGATTGTCCAATAAACATGCATTAAAGGGAATTGATGACAGTGTCATTTTCTCATTGGGTCAGTGACATTTAGCTGGACCCATAAGGTGGCAAGCTTTTCATTGTATCTTTTCCTCCAATCACTTAGATTAAAAAATGATTTAGTCAATCCATTGTGAATTTTTTTTTTTTTTATAAACCCAAAAAAAAAAAAAAAAAAAGAAAAGAAAAGAAAATTAAGTTTGACATGTTTACATTAGCCTTTAGCTATTGTTAAATTTCAAACATATCTAAGTATTGTTAAAAGGTTTAAAAATGTTTGAATATTTAGAAAACTCAATATTATAAGAATTAATGAAAATATATAGGAAAAATCATACATAGCAAATCATATGATCGAAATCACTTGGCTATAAAATGCCAGGGTTGATGGAAAAATTCTAGATCCAAGCATATTGAAAACATTTTTCTCTTATTTAATTTGTCTCCAAATATCTGTTATACAGGTAAAATCTGGATCTTTTATGATAACACTCTCCAATTCCACTGAGGAAAAAAAGAAAAAAAAAATCCTATGATTTTCAGGATAGTAGAATAAATCTTGGCAGAACCATATATGATAATTCTCATATGATTAAACAAATGTTATCCATCATTACCACCCATGTTAGTGAATTTACTGATCCTTATCTGAACACATTTGGTCATTTCACTTGATTAATTATCTTAAACCATATATAGGAGGTAGGTTTATGGATTTAATGATGGGTTTAAGTTTGGAATGTTTTTCTGTCCGAGTGCTGCAATGGTCTGGATAAAAATCTTCTCATGTCCATCTTATTGGCATGAGAAAATTCAATGATTATAATTTATTGTATAAATATATCGATGTAGATTTTCTTATAAAAGACATGAGAGCATTTGAATCCTGATAGTCCATCGTGTTTAAGTCTGAACTCTAAACCCATGGTCTATCATGGAATCTTGAAGAGTCTAAGACGGTGGTGGACCGGTGGTACGAGAGATCCTCAACCACAACATAAGTCCACCGTTACCTACCACATGCCACATGGCAATGTTATAACCATCCAACATTTAGGGAGTTTATTTAATTTTTATTTTTTCAAAGTTCCGAACAGTCTTTGATGTGGGACTCCTTCAATGGTTTTTTTTTTTTTTTTTGTCTCTATCTAAACATATACGTGGCAACTCTAAGGCGCCCAACCACATTGTATGATTTATTATTTTATTTCAAGAATAAACCACTCTCCTCCAGATTATGCTTTATTCCTTTTGGACGATGGAGAGATACTCCAATCTAATTAACAAATGGGTCAGCCTTAGATGAACACATGACTTGTTCACAACTCCAACCTTAAAGTTAATCAAACAATACAATTCAAAAAAAAAAAAATTATTTTAATTTCTTATGGTCGAGCGGGTCAGTGGGATAATGCATTTCAAGCGGGTCGGGTTTTGGCACATAATAATGCATTGGTTTTAAACTTTGGACTGTGTGTAAGGATGTCAATCGGTCGATATAAAAGGTAAAAAAAATAATATCGTTATCCTATTTGTACTGGTTCCGTTTCATATTTTTCATACTTACCTTATTGGCATGTTTATATTTTTAGTATAGTTTTTATTAGATCCACATCGTCTCTTTCCAGTGGTCTAGGAGGACAGTGGTAATCTATCCTGAATGATTGCCACGTGACTCTCGGTGAATCCGAAATCCACGTCTGAGCCAACACCCCCTGTTGGCTTGACTTGTCGGCTGAGTGTCGGCTCGGACATGAGACTCGGATTTTCCCGAGAATCACGTGTCGGCCAGCTGAAGGGGGCGTCTCCCTCCTCCCTGAAGTATAAGAAAGAAACGATTTGAATCCGATTCTACCTTGATTTGATTCCATTCAATATGATTTTGGTTCTAAATTTACACCATGAGCATTTGGTTGGCAATCCAAATCAATCTTGAATCATAATCCCAAATTAATTATCCAAGATATAAATAGTGGTTGGATTGTATTGTGTTCTAGATTACAATCCTCTAGAGATTTGAATTGAGATTTACTTTTTTGGTTGTTCTTTGATGATTTTCCAACTAATAAAGTGCTATATTTACTATTTCTATTTATTATAAATTATTGAGAAAAAAAAAATACTCTTATCATACCCAAATCCGACCCATTAATATCTAATATCCCATCATGATCAAACAGATCATCTTCAAAAAAAAAAAAGAAAAAAAAAATCAACGGTTAAAAATTAGTCTACACATAAGAATCACCTTTCTAAAGAAACAGTTAACTTGGTTTCAAAGCAAAAACTTCCTCCATTTTCCTTCCTAATAGATCCTATCAGATGTCATTTTCAATTTTTTTTTTATTATTTCTAAAGACAGCATTCCACGACCCACGTAGAATCGTGAAGAGCAAGATCTCCTCTTTTTTTTTTTTTTTTTTTTTAATAAATAAATAAATAAATAAATAAATAAACTTCTAGAAAAGTCTACACAAGATTTTATTCAATGAAACTAGACCCCATGTATGACGTCTTCTTCTCACCATTAGATCAGAATATTTCATTTTGTGGGTCCTCCTATTAACCTTTAGTGGGTCCCATCAAAAGAAAATAGACAGTCCAAAAACCAATCTTTAATCTTAGCTTCTAGACATTTCATACATTGAATACTTTTTTCCCAACGGTTGAATAATTGAGGAAAGAATAATTCAAATCTTTAGTAGTCCAATTTAGAGGGTCCAACCACATGAATTCAGCTCTTTAATATAATGATTAAAGCATGATAATGGTACTAGAAGACGCCGTTAGTTAACGGTACCGTTAAATCCACCGCCATCCCCCCCCTCTATAAATAGAAACCTTCTTCCCTCAATAGAGCAGTTTGGTAGTTTGTTGTCTCAGGTTTGTCTATTAGTTTTCCGGTGTCTTCTCTGATCAACTATTCACAGGTAACTTCCATGGATCATCACATCAGATATTGAATTTTAAATTTTTTTTTCCATTTTTTTAATTTTCTTTTATTTTCCCTTTCTTTTTTTTTTTTTTTTTTTTTAGATTAATGATCCACAGATTAAATTTTTTTCATAGAAATTGATGTATTTTGTGATTTGACTTTAAAATTTGCAGATTTGTGTTTGAAGGGAAAACATGAATGCATTTGAAAACCAAGGTCAAGTTCACAAGAACCATCTTATTAAATCCTTAGAAGAACATGGTCATGCATACAATAAACACATTCAACATCAACATCCATTACAGAAAAGTTCCATGAGGAGAGCTTTCTCTGTTGATTCTTTATCAAGTCTTTCAGGTGCCGGAAAATCTTGTTGTTGTGCTCCGACAAAACACGCCGGATCTTTTCGTTGTAGGTTGCACCGCCATTCGAATCTGCAGACGCCTCCTCTTCCTCCTCCTCCTGCTCCCCAAGCAGAGGATCATTCCAAGACTTCAGCTTCAATTGAAGCTGTAGAAGCAAAGTGAAAAAAGAAAAATATCTATTTAAAAAAATTTCCATTTGCATACATACATATATTTTGTCATATGTGTGTATCTCTGAATTTTTATTAAAAAAAAAATTATTGATTTTGTATTTTTTTTTCTTACTTCAGTTTGTTGCCTTGTGTGAGAGATGTGCTTGTTTTAATATTGGAGTATTTGAGGGCGGAAAGAGCTCTTGTACACCTTTTCATTTTATGCCGTCTGACAGTTCAGTTGGGATTAAAATTTTGTGAATAAGTTGTTTGGATCATCATCTATATATGATTAAAATTTCAGACAAACTTAACGTCCTCGTATCCCAAATACATAGGAGATGCGTGGATGTATTTGGGAGGATATGTTATTGCATATCATCAAATTTGGGATATTCCTTTTGATTGTTGGAGATGCCCAATCTTGACTAATCATAGAATAATTTAACATGATCTATGGAGTATTATTGTGAGAGGAATAAATGGAACAAAAAAATGACTAAAAAGACTTAGAACAGGAATGATTAGAGTTTGGGCCAGGCCGGGCCATCAAGTTAGAAACTTTCAGCCTGGGCTAGCTGGTCCCATATTTTTGGGTCTTATGTCAAGCTTGGCTGTTAGCCTGTTATGATTGGGACATAGGCTTGTCTGGTCCAATTTTCATCCTTAAACAAATATAGGATTCTAGACTTTAGAAGCAAGGAAAGATAAATCATTTATTAAATTGTTTCAAAACTAAAAAGAGAGTCTCATTTAATAGTGGGAATCGATTCCGGTTCTTTTTTTCCATTCCTTCCACTTGCAACCACATGAAACCTTATTATTTCTTATTCCATTTTGTTAAGATGATTGACTACAGTGTTGAATTGAAGTGGGTAACCGTAGGTGAGACAGTGACGGGTTCAAGGTGGAATTCATAGGTAAGCCAACAACATCTTGTCTTTCTCAATAATAATCCTTATAATCATGGTGAGAGGTAATGGTGGGGTAAAATGAAAATAGGCGATGGGTGAGTAAGAAGCTGACATTCCCACGACCCACCCACTAAATCTCTCTACCGAATTGAGATTCCTCATCATGACTTAAAAGCTGTGGTCCCATGGAGAAACACAAAAAGTATGAAGAATAGGAATGCTTTCAACTTCCCCCACCCACCATGATTGTGATTTCAGGAATCCCTTGGTGGAGAAGAGGAAAGGTGGGAAGGGAAACAAAGCTTGCTTCATTTTTTTTTTGTGATTAAATTAAAAACTTTAGGAGAGAGAAAAATTCTCTCTTATAAACTGCACAAACTTACATGTCAACATATTCATTTAGGGACAGTGTTCCTTCTCCAAAAATGAAGAGGAATCTTTGAATCCTAAAGTTGAACATGGTGGCGTTTGGTCGGATTCAAGGAATAGTGAGCAATTTAGTTCAGACATTCAACATACAGGGTGCATCATTTTGAATCCCATCGGTGGGATTCTATTCACTTAGGATGAAGGAAAATTGTACATATTTTGTCTTCTTCATTTACTGGGATCCTGAAGAGCTCAGACAGTTCTGTTGCCATACAATTTGGTAAAAAAAGATAATTCTTGATACAAGCCCAATTGGGAGATACCTAACTTGGATTATCGGGAAGAATGCTCCCCGACACGAACTAAATATACAACAAAAGATATAATTGAAATCAACAGTGTAGAAGCCAAGCTCGTCGGCACCGGTTAAAAAGCCTTTCTTGGACTATAACCCATCTGAGAAGCCAGTATGATCATTTCATCTCAATTAAGTGTTGAAAAAAAATTGATTCCATGAATTAGGATCTCGAATTTACATGACAGAAATATTTACCAATGTCTTAGTTGTAAATCTAACATGTCAAGTTAGTAACATTTGCTGATTGTTCATTGCCTAATCCAAGCCAATCCCTAATAGAAGGTTAATCATTTCCGAGTCCAGATCGAATCTTATTGAGATGATAGGTTTTGATTCTAGTATGATTGTCAAGTGTAACCATGCTGGAGATCTTAATATAATGTCAAATGTAAGTTTCTAAAGACCAAGTTTTCCTTCACCATGCCAAAGAGGAATATTTTCACCTGAATTTTGTAGGAGTTGGATTAAGATTGGGATATCATGGCATTCAATATACACCAGGAGGGGGTCATTTATGATCCTGTCCCCTTCCTCTTTTGCTTCACCCAGGTGAAAGAAAACTCTCAGCCTTTTTTTGTCATTCTATAACATGTGTATTGTAGTAGTTCCTGTCAGAGTTCTATTATGGAATTGAGATTCTCTTGAGTGACAATTTTGCAAGAAGAATAATAAGTATACCTAGTACCCACTCACAGGCATCAAGATTTGCTCCACTGACATGTCCAGTTCGCAAGGAAGAAGAAGGGGCAGAAGAGGACACCCTTTTAGCCAGTAAATTGAAATGAGGAGCTCAATTGTTTCAGGAAGCCAATGATATAAGGTGGTGGAGTAACAGGAAAATATAAGCTATACTTCCCCAAATGTGAAGGACTTGCCTTATTCTTGTGGAAAGCTGAAATGAACTGTTTAGCTGTAAATGTTAATCTGATGAGGAGAGGAGTAATTAACTTCAATATTTGCACTTACTGTGAGCTAGAGCCAGAGACCACCATTCATGTTCTATTCTCTTGTAACACAACCAGGATGAACTGATTTGCCTCTTGGGCAACTCAGCAGGACCCTACGAAGAGCGAGAGGAGAAATTTCTTCACCACTCATGCAGTCATAGCATGGAAGATTTGGAAGCATAGGAACTGTTGTACTTTTAATGTCTCTCGGCTTTGTCCCTTCCATGTCTGGATTAATAAAGTGAACAGGAGCGTGATGAAGATTCTGGACTCATGTTCTCCTCCAGCCTGTGTTTCAGTTTCAGGATCATCTTCTTTGTCAAGTACTGCTGAAGTTTCTTTTGTTCAGCTATCTTTACCGATACAGCCTTCTCCTCAAACTCTAAGTGGTGGAGTTGGGTTACTTCTGTTGCAATGAGGTTCATACACTGTTAGATTGCAACAAACAACTTGCATCCATCCTCGGTGCTTGTGGTGAGGCTCTCGCAATCAGATTTGGCTTGCAAAGAATACTTTGTTGGGGAACCCACAGTGTGATTTTGCACTTGGATTCCAAGGTTCTAGTTCGCCACCTTAGTGATGGGGATTGGAACGATCACCAGTCGAAATTTTGGCTGTCCTTTAGCATCCATGTGCCGTTCAGCATCAAAAGCCTAGTTACTATTACTATGTTACTTAGGACAACACATCCCATTCTCTCCTCTATGTAGTAGTCCCTTGCTCCATCAGACCTAATATCCTCCTCCTTATGTCCATTGATTTTCCTATTAGTGGCCAATCTAAACTCTCCAATCAAATCTTTCTTCAACCAAGTACTGTCTACCTAGGGGCTTCTCATTTCCTGAATCAGTTAATCAGTCAAGTCAGCGAGTATGGAAGATCACTCTTTTGATTCTAGCACGTCGATGAGATTGAATTCAGGATTCCAATTTTGCAGATGCTAGAAGTCCAACCTAGATTTCTTCAATCATGGAATTCCAGTATTGGAGTTCTTTCCAAATGAGGCCTCAATCCCCAAATAGTGTGTGTGTGTGTGTGTGTGTGTGTTGAGTTGGGCATACCATTACCATTATTTGATTCTAATTTTATCAATTGCTTCCCATTGCAATTCAAGGGGGTTCAGTAGTTTGTTCAAGTGAACACACACAGGAGAAGCTTTTACATATTCAATAGACAACTCCAATATTAAAAAGAGTTCCTAGGAAAACCACATAAAAGCCTGTTATAGAAGTCTAAACACTTATACCAAATCAATTCAAATTCACAAGAGAGAAGAATTTAGAAATTACAGCAAAGGTATCTTCCCTACTAAATCCTTTTCTGATTCTCCTCTCCTTTCCAGTGTTCAGAATTTCCTAATAAAAGTAATTGGAAAGTTAGGGATGGTACCAAGCTGGCGAAGGGTGATTAACTTCCATCCGACTATATGGCCGGGTACAGAATTTCCCCTGGATCTTAAGGAAAGGGTGCTCCAAAACAAGCTTGACGTTAAGAATCATTTTGGACAGCAGCTACGAACCTTATTTAATTTCTTCAATCACAGGGGTTCTCTACAGTAAACAGATGGAGTTTATGTCCCAAACATATAGAGCATACAGTCTTCTTTTTTCATTTTTTTCTCTCTCTTATGAGGTCTGGTTGTGGCAAGTGAAGCTTTCTGGTGTATGGGTCCAATTCCAGATAATAGGAAAATATATTTAGTAAAATTGCTGCTCAATGCAATCAGAAGGATTCTTTGGAGAGCACAAAATGCTCACAGATTTGAAGATGAGATCTCATATTTGGCTTGAAATTTGGGACACGTTAGCCCTCTGGTGCCAGATTAACAGCTCTTTCAAAGGAATTTCTGATAGAAACTTGAAAGAGAACAATCAGTCTTTTATAAAAGAATAGAAGTCTCCTATGTTTGTTGGGGTTGTTTGCTGTAACCTGACTCTCTTCCTTTCATTTTTTTTCCCTTCAGAATAAAATTGTTTTGAAGTAAAAAAGAAAACAATATGCCATGTGATGGGGGAAAATATGACTCAAACAGATCTGGACCGCACGATGGAGTAAGTGATAAATCTCTTGAGAGTCGTATGCGTGGTGCTCATCGGGAGGATCCCCGTGTCCATCAAATGAAACAGAGAATCTAACTCAATATATGGACGGCGATACGATCTCTCTAAGATGGCATGATATCAGAGAAATCTCAAGGCATTAAATGCGTCAGATGTGTATTAATTGCACCATAATAAATGTTTATAAATATTGACAAGGGGCATTAAATGCATATTGTGCTGACACGACCAGCCACATCACCTCACCAAGGAGCACCACGAGAAGAAAATGTCACACATCAGCTCGAGAAGGCCAAAAGGGCGGCTGTTCATATCAACTAGGTCTATTGGACTAGCACGGGTTGTAGAGGCCAAGAGTCAAAGATATGCCCCCTCCTAAGGGGTCATAGGCTCTTTATCCTACTTGAAAGGGTCATGATGGCATCCGAAGAAGGGACAGGCTGGCTAAATATGAGGCAAATGTGTTCAACAAGCTTCCTACTTGGCCTATAAATAGAAGAAGGTGGCGAGAGGTAGGGGGCTTCCAATCCAATTCAAGGTACCTTTACTCTCTGCATTTGATCCTAGAGTCTTTTATTATATGTGGGTTTCTTCACTCACCATATCACTATTTCTTCTCTGTTTTTCCTCTGAACTGGGAAGGAAAGACCTTGTTGAATTCAAGTACCTCAGTCCCCTCTCTACAAGAAACTTGGGTATCTCATCCCTAAGTTCCATTCTGCTTGTCTTGGACCTACTGACTTAGGCATTGGAGTGGCCACGGAGTAAAACCCGCCCAGTTCACTGTGTGTTCGTGATCTGCAAATACGTGGCAGCATCTTGTGCACCGGGTGAAATCCAACGACAACACCATGCAAATATTATATTGTAAGCTGAATAGTTTTACTAAAATAACTCCTAAGACCTGCTAATCATCATTTGTGCCTTAAATCTGTACTATCTAGCTTATTTCCAGCTGAAACAGAAAAGAAGAGCATCTTTCAATTGATCCTGCTTTAGTTACCAGGTATAACTAGGTGGGGAGAAGGCATAAAAATTCCATGACCACATAGCTACATGGATATTTGGAATCCGACAGACAGATTATCATCAACTTATCCATCCATATCAAACAAAAAGATTATCCAAGAAATGCAACTTTAATTATTAGGCTAACAAATTTGAACTGCCAAGACACACCATAGTACCACAACCCACCATGAAAGGTCCTAATCAAAGCTTGACTAAGAATTGTGTGTGCACACACGCACATTTTTATTATTAAAGAAAGAGCAATCCCTAAACACAGGAGTCTATACTAACAATGAGGAAAAGGGAATGGAAAAATGATTTAAAAAAGAAAAAGAAAAAAAAGAAGAGCACATATTGCTTGATACACATAATTCTTCTTCATTTCTCAGGTTTATTCCAGAAGGAAATTTTCACCTGTATGAAATACCAAAAGAAGCACAATTCTTCAACAAAAACCACCTCCCAAAACATTATTAAAAAAATAAAAATAAATAAATCATACCCTGCGCACGAAAAGGAACAATAAGAGGTGGAAAGAAAAGTCCTAAAAGTTGTAGGATAGCCCCTCAGTCTGAACCTCTTTCATTTCTACCAATTATTCCTCCATATACCAAAAAAATTGCAATAACTGAAGCAACCATTTAAAGCATAAATCCATGTATTGAGCTTGCTTAACCCAGAGTAAAGACAGTTCAGTTCATAAACAAAAGTATGGAAATAGATTAATACAATCAGCACACAGAGAAGTAAAATAAGATAAAAAGAATATTCACTCATCATCAACTAAAAACGTTATTTTTCATTAACTTGACTTTAAATTACACAAAATCAGACACGCCCATCAAAATCCGTTCCTAGACGAAAACCTACTCCAAACCAAATGCTCTGTGCCCCTACTGCATTGGAAGGAAATAGAAAAAAGAAGCCTTTTTTTCTTGTCTTAGGAAGAAAAAGCGATGAAGATAAACTAAATCACTTACAAGTGGATTCACTGCTATGCAAATCCCCATTCCCCTCTAACAACTTCACCTTCTCTTCAGCCGAACCCATCTCCGAAGCAGCCACCACAGTCTCTCCGCTCCCAACTTTCTGTGATCCCGTCATTCTCGCCAATACAACAAACGAAACGCCACCAAGAACATTATTCAAACACCTCAAAACCACCACTGAGCTCTTAAACAAAAGAGGAGGCAGCCCTTTGGCCAGCAAAAACTCGATCCCGTTTAATGTCTGATACCTAAAATTACTGCTCAACCCCATATGAAGCGCCCAAGTAAAAGCATTCAACAACGTTGGTGGAGCCTTATTCGGCGATTCAAAGCTTGGATCCATTTTCTTCTTCATCTTAATCAAACCATTTGAAAGCGCTGTCCCAACAAGCCCAGCTGCGAACCCTACAGCAGCAAAAACTGTTCCTTTATAAACAAAAGTCCCCAACCGATCGAGAACACTATAAGCTCCAGATTCAAACATGTGGCTTGTTGGGCAATTTGCGAAGATCGCAGGCAGATTAGATGAAGAAGATGACATCGTAGGTGCTAACAGATACATAAGAACAAAATTGAGAATCGATCCGACGACGAGAGTGGAAAACACGAAATCAAGTTCATTGAGACCAAAATTAGGCCGAGATGCCATATCTCCAAGAACGCAAGCAGTAACACCAACTAATTCCTCCATTAAAACCTTGAAAGGAAACTGCGGATCGGCAGCAACCCTAGATCTCCATCCATTCAAGAACATGCCAAGAACTCCGAACCCCGAATCGCCGCCGGAATCTTCATCTTTGCTTTCGCCAGAACTCCACCCATCGCCACCACCGCCACCGCCGCTGCCACGGCCAGTTCCTCCACTGTCATTGCCTCCGTCTCCGGAAAGTTCTAGTTTTGCGGCGCCGGAAAGTTCTAGTTTTGCAGCGGCGATAGTGTTTGAAGCTCTGGACTGGAGGAGAGAGAGGGAAAGATTAGATGAAGAGGTTGCGGAGTGAGGTGGGAGACCGATCGACGGAAAGCATGAAGTTTGGCCGGAAAATTGACGTTTTCCGACAAGACTGTGAATGTTGGGGAAGGGAGAATAGCGGAGCTGAGACATCGCCGTCATTTTTCCGGGAGAGAAAAGATGCGAGCTCTGAAGCCTAATAGTCTGAAGGAGCTGATGCATTTACAGGTTCATATATTATTTGAGTGATGATATAATATTATGAAGCCTATGGTTATAAAAAGGTAGATGAAATATACTCCATTAGATTGGAATATTTTCTTCTATTAGATGGTGATAATTCTATTCTGCCACTGCTGCTTAGGGTTTAGTTGTCACCAACCTTCTTTTTCAGAGGACTGTTGGTGGTCACCATAATTATTCGGATCTGATGGGTTTAAGTAGAGTGGTTCCTATCACAATAGGATGTGTCAGTGTCATGGAATCATTATTTGAGTTGGTAAGAGTTTTATGCTGTTAGCGTCTGCTACGGAATATCATCACGTGTTAAGAGGATCAGAGCCAACAATTTTTCATTAGTCAAAAATTAAAATGTGATGGGGTTTTGGATATAAAAACATGAAGATTTTGGATTACTTTACACATTGGATCTGTTCAATGAATCTGGACTGATAGTTTGGCCTGTGAGTCCATTTGTTATTCATGGAAAGAAATCCCCTTTATGATTGTGGGATGGCCCTTTCCCTGATTTTGATTTTGTAGGACCCATTCTGTGTCCTCAAATTTTTGGACATTGTAAAAAAATTTCTTTTATTTTATTTTAGGGTTTGAGGTTTAAGATTTAGGATTTATTTCATGATACGTACAAGTGAATTGTGTAATGCTTTTTTGAAGATCATATTCGGATGTTTAAGGGAAAAAAAATAATGATGAGACAATAATGAATTTATGTGTCTTTCTTTCAATTCAATTTTTTTTATTTCTTGACGCCCAAACATAGCCTAAACAAATGTATCTTTAAAATTTATCAAAATATAGACATTGTGTAATATTTTCTTACTTTATTTGGTTTGTAGTTGCACTCTAGCTATTTGTTTAGTTGTAAAATTTTCATATAAATGATATTTAATAATGAAAATTTGTTTTCACGTAAAATATTTGTATTTTTTCAATATATTTTTCTTTGTATTTTACTTTAAAATAAACAATGAAAAACAATTACAAGCCAAGTTTTCTTTCACACAAATATCCTAGGAGAGGAATTTGACTATGGAACAACCACGTACTTGTCACGGTCTTCCGGACCAAATTATGTGTTGTTTCATTTGCATCTCTTGGAACATGAAGAAATGATCATGAGGTACAAAGAGAGACGAAGTGTCAAATATCCTCAATGATTGGCTAAATGGCAATGTCGACTGGGTCATCCAAATAATTAAGATTTTGGATCACATCAAGACAATTTGATTCAACTATAAGATTTTGGAATCCACCATTAATAACTACTTGTAGGGCAGACCGTAGAGCAAGAGCTTCCCCCATTTTTGCTGAAAAGAAAATTAGATTTCCTGTACATGCTTAAATAGGATTACCTTTATTATCTCTAAGAATAAATCCAATACTTTAAGAAGAACCTTCGACATAAGTAGCATCCGCATTGATTTTAATGATACCGAATGGAGGGCCAGTCCATTTAGGAAAATTAGTCATCTCAAATGAGGGAGAAGAATTTCGATTAGCACTTGGATAATCTTGTGACTCATAACTACCACATCATCTTTTCACATACCTTTTTTTCTCATGCTTAAATATTATTAATCTTAATTAACTAATTTTTAATTATACAAGTATCGATAAATGAAATGTTAACTTAACCAAAAAAAAAAAAGAAACATGGCAAAGATACAAATCGATGCAGAAAAAGTTCATTAGTAGTATAATTAAGAAGGAACATAAATTGCATTGTAGCAGCTCTTTTCTAAGGTTTAAACCTCCTGTTTCCATGATTCTCCGGTTTCAACATAAGAAATCAAAGACTGTCATGGAGATTGATAGGGGAAAATATGACCTAGCGAATCTTGACCGCACGATAGAATCAAGAAGTATCTATCAAAGGACATACACATGGTGTTCATCAGAAGGGTCCACGTGTCTACCGAATGATTATAAGATCGAGGCCAATATTTGGGCGGCAATACGATCCCTCTGAATTGGCTTGGTGTCAGAGAGATCTAAAGACATTAAATACGACAGATGTGCAATAAATGCACCATAACAAATGTTAATAAATATTGACAAGTGTGTATTAAATGCATATCTTGCTGACGGGACGAGCCACATCACCTTTCTAAGAAATATTACTAGAGAGAAAGTCACACATCAATTCGAGACAGCCAAAGAGGCAGCCACTCACATTAGCCAAACCTGATGACATGGACTAGCAGGGGTCGTAGAGGCCGAAAACCAGAGTTATGCCTCATCATAGGGGGTCGTAGACTCTCTATCCTACTTGATAGAGTTATGATAATACTCGAGAAGGGACAGGCTGGGTAAAAAGGGCAATAGGCGTGCTTAATCTAGCTCCCTCTTGGTCTATAAATAGAAGGAATTGGCAAGAAGAAAACATGTTCACTCTCAGGTATCATTACTATCTTCATTTTACTTCAGAGTTCCATATTCAGTTCTCTTGAGCATTCATCTCTGTATCACTCTCTGTTTGCCTTGGAATGAAAGATCTTAGGAAAACAAACACCTCAGTCCCCTCTTTACAAGGAATTTTGGTATCTTATTCTTGAATTCCATCTGCTTGTCCTAGACCATTATTAACTTACGTATCGGAGTGGCCACGGGGTCAAATCCATCCATCTCACTACGTGTTCTTGATCTCCTATTACAGGTGGCATCATCTTGTGCATCAGATGAAATCCAACAATGACAGAGATCGAGTTCTTCAAGTTCTCCCTATGTTCATGCATTTTGAACAACAATAATATAATTGATTATCCATGGGTACTTCCTATAGAATTTTCAGATGCACCTCCATGGTACTTAAATTTGAAAACAATTGCATCATTTTGATGAAGAAATAATGAAACATTTTTTAGGTTTTGACTTTAAGATGAAAGGACTTCTTAGACAAATACCAGGAAAAGTTTCATCAACTAATCTAAACCACCAGCACCCTTTCCATTGCTTAGAACTCTCATACAATAGAAACTTTGAACATCAATAAGCAAAAGAAAGTTTCACAATGACAACTGACATTGTTATTTCCATTAATCTTGATATAATGATGGAAATCAACAACTGATGAATTATAAGATCTGATCTACAATCAAGAACATAATCCAAATTCATAACCATTACAAGCATAGGTATCTCCAGGCAAGGGCATTAGGTCGGAAAAAACGAGTGATCAGAGCCACAGTAGACAAGCTCTGCTACCATATGTAAGACAAGACACAGTCAAGAATTACATCTGAAAGGTAACTTACCTCTGTGTTGAGACTCAGAACCATGGAATTCAGAGATGGTAATTAGTGCCGCCCAAACATGATTTGATTGAGCTGAAATAACTCGACAGAACTCAAAGCACTTAAACTTCTTGTAGATTGGTCAAATTGCTTCAACTCAAGCAAATCAAGTTTTTGATTCACCAAACTCTTCCATAATTTGAATACGGAGAAGAAGAATTATCAAAACAGAGGACTGTAATTCTGCAACCGGCGTGGGAAGCAAAGCACATACGAGGGAAGAACTGAAGAAAACAAAAACAAAAAACCAGAAAACTTCTCCCCACTAGTGAACTTATTAACCACCTTGATAGTTGATACCACGTAAGTATCTTTTATTATTGGGCTCGGAAGAGAAGAACATGGATCTAGTGGGATGTAGAATGGAAGGCGGACGTAGGGAAGAGAAGAGCAGAGATCTAGTTCTGGGGAGAAAGCATTTATGATCCTAGAGAGCTAATAGGAACATCAAGAGAGGAAGAAGAGAGCATTAATCTTCGTAGGCTGTCGACCATGAAGAAATGTTTCAACTTGATGAGTCAGGTAAGTGATGAGAAAGACAGAGATAGGGTAGTTTTGTCATTAAAGAATTTAAGATGGTGATTTGTCATCAGTTAACTACCATCACTTAATGGAAGAGTCTAACTGAACAAGGTTTCATTAAAGTAGAGAGTGTTAGTGACATTATCACAAAAAAAAAATAGGCACATGTTATTAAACCAAACTACAGGGGATGTGGGTGAAATTTTTCCTTTAATTAATGGCATGACATCTCACCCCTACTATGCAACAATATCTATATGTAAATTGGAATTTCAAATTGGTATCAAGGTTAATTTGGTTCAATCTCCTTACATGTGGAGATAATACTTCTTTAATATAAGTTCATATTTTCTCTATCTCAGTGTTACTTTTTCCAATAGTCTCATTTGTTGAGTTTCAGGTTTGAACAAGAGCAAGACATTAAAAGTGACTTTAATCTTTCAAAAAATTGTGAGACTGCAACATTTCACATTGGCAATAGAATAAACAAAAAAAAAAAGGAGATTTTTTTAATTGTAATTAACAAATCTTGTTACACATAAATGTTACAAGGTCTTTCCACCGTCAGATGCCTCATGTGCATCAATATCCAAATGAAATATCAAAACTGTCCCTTATATATTGAAGTTTTCACCATAATGGTCTAATGATCAGTGTGCATTAACAGAGAATAGTAATAACAACCCATTGAAACAACCATTGTTATATTCAGACATACCAAAAAAAAAATATATCATTTACATTATAATGAAATAAATTAAATCGAATAGCTACAATTTTTTGTAAGTTTGAAACTCACTATTGAAAGCATTTTCTTTTGAGCGAAACTTGATCATGGGTTTGAAATTTTTTATGGGAGGAGGGGGGTGCGCAAGGAGTGAGATCCTTTACTATCACATCAACGAACCCACCAATGTTCACCTAAAAAAAAGAAAAAGATAACCAGATGCAAATATCAACACCACATGTTGGGGGAAAATATCCGCTTGAAACCAATCATAGAAGGTAACCACATGACGTTCATCCCAATCACAGGAAACGACCACGTGGCGTTCATCCAGGATGCTGAAAAGAAAGATATTATGGTAAATATTAAAAGATGCCTAAGTTCGACCCCTCCCTGGTCTGACACAGACTGGATGTAATGAATAGACGGGGGTAGCTGGGCCATTAATGGATCGCCATTAATGGCCATAAATGCCGACAACAACCATTAATGCAAAATACACTGATCTGACCCGCCGATTCAAAAGATCTCGATTCGAATCGACGGAAAGGTGAAATATTACTTGGAAAAAGAACCATGACAGGGACAATGTTTGGGGACCCCGAAAAATCTGGCCCACTAAGGGGGTCGAAAGGTGGCTGACATGATGTAATGGTCTGTTCCAAGGGGTCGAAAAATGGCTGACATGATGTAATGGTCTATTCTAAGGGGTCGAAAGGTGGCTGACATGATGTAATAGTCTGTTCAGGGGGGTCGAAAGCCTACTGGCCTACTGTATCCTACATAGTCAAATCACAAACGGTGGCTGTCAGGAACCAACTGGTCTAAAAAGGAAAGGTTCATGATTTGTGGAGTATATGTATGTAGCCTGGGAAGGGCAATGGTATGAGAAGAAAAGTATTCGAGAACAAAAGTTTCATCTCTCTTTGGGTAGCTTCTTCCTTCTGTCTCCTCTACCACTATTCTATCTGCTATCTGTAAATAATACATGTTCTTGGAGTCATTAGGAATATATTCAACTAATCACACCTCAGGAATCCCCACTTTAAGGAGCTCTTGAATCTTGTTAGGAGTTCCATACTGTCTGCTTTCCCTTTACGGATTCCATCGACAACACCACACAGTTTTTAGTTTATAGGATGATCCAGATAATTTTTTTTGGAGGAGGGGAGAGAGAAAGAGAGAGAGAGAGAGAGAAGAGAGAGAGAGAGAGAGAGAGAGAGAGAGGAAAATGGTAAAATGTACATACACTGAATTGAAGAAGCATAAGACAGCATTTACCAGAACATGACAAACTTTTTTTTTGGGGTTAAAGATAAACATTGAACTACACAGAAAAAGCATATATATGATGGCATTGCTTTTGTTAGATTTGTGCAGTGAGTGTAAACTAGAGAACAACAGTTAGTTCTTAACAGAATGACCTACGCCGGGACTGTGACCTGGTTCTGTGGGCCGAAAATCATCAAGCAGCCCTTCCACCTCCACCTTGCTTGTGCCTTCATGATGCAAATCACTGGAACTTTTATTGTCCCTTGTTCTTGCTGTTGATGAAGTACTTTCATGGTAGTTTGAGCATTCCTCACATTCTTGTTTCTTTTCAGTCTGCTTCATCTGCCTTCCCTCAATGAAAATAACTTGAGTGAATATCAACACAAGCAGAAAAACACTGATACAAATGATCTTTCTCTGGGCCATAAGCAGAAGATACAAAGGAAGTAGAGAACACTATAAGAGAGAAGCTAGCTAGTTACTTAACACTCTTCTCCAACAGTATTTAAGGTGTTAAAAGAGCACTGAAAAGTGAGGGACCCTAAGGAGATCTTCTGTGTTTAACTGAGGTAGGAGCGAATTGGAAGGTTCTGCCGGTGCCATTGGAAGATTAAAGAAAGGAGAAAATATTGGATGGTTGCTTTGTAAGCTTGATTTTTAGCCGCTCCTGCCTTCTAAGGTGCATGACATACTAAATTATTTCAAGCTGAGGATACATAGTTTTCATGCCCCATGCAGCCAGCTGTTGTTCTTTTCCCTTTGAATCTATTCATGGGTTGTTAATTTTGAGGTTTAAATATAATAGGAGTGGTCCAGGGAGATATTTTCTATGATTCATATAGTTTCTTCTAATATCTATCACCAAGTTAATTGAAGTTCATGACTTCAAAAACACTAACATCTGTTGATATGATTTATTGATCAAACAAAAGTTCATCAAGTTTGGATCCTCTCCAGTTGACCAGCTGTTGACCAGCTCGTTCACCCAAGATCAGGCAGGTTGGGATCATTCAGTGTAAAATTCATCGGTATGTGTGCCAAGTGATCTCTGCCTGTCTAATCTCAACTGAATGTAGGAGCTGGTCGGAGAGGATATTTTTCCAAGTTCATCAAAAAGTTGTGAAATAATTAACAACAATGTCACACTAACCTCTAATGATATGATTTATTAGAGAAAATGATAATGTGTGAATGACAACACCTCTATAGTATCTATAGAACATAACAATTTCTCTTAATTATATTTTATTTTATTCCCAAAAGTTTTTTAAATCAAAAGGTTAAATGGGTTTTTCATAAATTGCATTAATGCCATTGTCATTACATTGCATAGTTTTCGAATAGACATATGCAATGACAACAATTATTCGATCTTTTAATAAAAACAAACGTATTATACTAAGAGAACTAAAAATAAGGTGCCATATCATTTGACAATTAAAAAAAAAAAATCCATTTATGTTACTTTCGACATTGCTTCAAACTCTAATCACATGCTTGTATTGGGCTGAAAGTTAATTTACGAGTAGCTTGTTGTTGTCAGCCATTAATTTCACTAGCAACAATGACATTTATTTATTGGGTAAAAGACAATTACCTCCCATGTAACTCAGCATATTGACAGTTGACCCCAAAACGTTTCAAAAAATACAGTTACCTCCCCTAACTAATTATTAAAATCCAAATAGGTCCACCTGTTAGGAATATTCCATTATATAGTAACGGTTGGAGTTGAATAGTTTTTTAACCAAATTACCCTTTTAGAGTTCCGAACTACCCATTTTACCCTTACTTAGGAAGGTTACTATTTGGCAGAGGAACGATTCCCCTGATTCCTTGCTTGCTCACCACTCACTGTCATTCTGTTTTCTAAACCCTAGAATCGTCGTAGAATCGCTGTCGTCTAACACATTCTCCACCGCTGCAAATCCATGAACATTGAAGCGGCTCATGATTCGAAATGGCTGAAATGTTTTCGCTGAAGGAGTCATCGAAATTTTTCTTGCTGAGATGTTGAAGCAGTTTCATCCTGTCGCTGCAAGGGGCTTGAAGTTTCCATATTCCTTCGAAATGTTGAAGTACAAACTGCTGCAAATCGTTGGGAGATTTGACCTCTTCAAATCTTGAAGCACAAACCGGTGAATATTTTCTTCTTTCAGTTTTTGTATTACAGTTACAAGAGAAAAATCCGACATTGTTCGTATAAAGAGGAACCACTGAATAAACCCTAAAAATAATTTACCTTTCTATTCCTCAAGACTGAAGTAGGTCAGCGATGGAAGAGAAGGAAAATGAGAGGAAAACGAGTGCTTAATCGAAGACTTCTCCCTCTGAGCTTCGTCCTTTTCAATCAAAACCAGTGCTTCAAATACCACTTAAGAAAACGTGGTGAGTGAGGTAGAATGAGAAGAAGATGAAATTTTGGTTTATTTTAGTTGGATATAAGAATGTTATATTCGTCTTTTAACAGTAATAAGATTTAAAATATGGATAAAAGGTTGAGGGTAGAGTTGTCCATAAAAAATCTAACTTTAACGCCGTTAAAAATTGGACCTATTTGGATTTTAATAATTATTTAGGGGAGGTAACTATATTTTTTGAAACGTTTGGGGGTCAACTCTCAATATGCTAAGTTACAGGGGAGGTAACTGTCTTTTACCCTTATTTATTTTTCTGTATGTCGGCCAGCAAATTTTTAATAATTGAAAAAAATGTACAAGATTAATGTTCAGATATTCCTAGCAAAAGAACAAAGAAAGATTGAACAAGACAGGAAATTCCACATTTGGCATTGCCATCATCAAAGATTCCCAACCTCGCCAACATAATTAAAACTTCATCAACAAGACCAAAATCTTGGACAAGATTGCACATCCAAAGAGATATCAGTCCAAACAGATGAGACTAGAACATGGATCGAACTGAGACGCTTTTGCTGCCTTGCAATTGCCAGAAATTCAACAGCCACATTTCCTTCCATACAGTTATGCAAAGGTAGTCCTCTATTTTTACAGAAATTCCCATGGTATTGAACAGGAACAAATGCTTTCCACCACAGCAGCAGAATCACATTCTACTCATAGCCTATGAATTCCCCAGTAACTTAGCTCTCGATAAATCACACATTAGCACTAAAAAAAAAAATCCATAATTAGAGGTTTTACACATACATAATCTACCCGATAATGACATTTATCATCCCTGCTTCTTTTTTCTTTTTTTTTTTTAATCTGTATCCAGACATATGGATGGCCAAGGGAAATTCCACTATTCCATACTCCACTAACCTGCAACTCAACCTTTATTTGAATGGTCCTATGACTTTTGCACCTTCTTAGGGCCCCAAATAAGCATTAACCGCAAAGCAGCGATTCCGATGTTAATGGACAGAGCTAACAAGAAAAGACCAGAAAGATCTTCCTCATAGCTTGGCGAAGGGCTATATTATATAGATAAGATATTTGAAGTCCACAACAAAAGGTCATGCATATACCCTCCATAAGTTGGTCACTTTTTGCCTTATGTGTTTTTTTTTTGTTGGTAATATTTCATGCTTTCTGATATGAAGTTGGATTGGTCAGGGTTTCTTTTGATGACTTCATAGTATTATGAAAATTGATGTTTATTTTTACAATAATGATAAGCAAATTGCTCCTATCTCATGTTGGACAGCCCTGGATTCAAGTTGGATTTTTTCCATTTCTTAATTTCTAAATAGAGGCCGACCCACTAATTCTCTCTCTCACATGCACACATACACACATACAAAGACATATATGTACAATACCTCTCTCTCTCTCTCTCTCTCTGTACCACACATAAGCATGCACATATATACAATTGTCATGGGGAAGATTAAATTGAATGAAAATTACCTTGATCTCGTTGATTAAGAAATAATTAATGGATATATAAATTTTCCTTCTCATAATTCTTAGAACTAGATAGAATCATCAGCAATCAAATCAGAAAAACTGGAATCAGAAAAGGGGAACCAGGGTCTCTGGTTCGACATCCAACCTGGTTTTAAAATTTATGTTCATATCTTTACTTGAAGCAAAATATGTTACTTTCTAATGTTTGCATTGAGGGTTATTAAATTCCTTTTCCATCAGGTATGTATCCTCACATTTTACTATGCTGACTCTTCTGCACTTACATGCAGCTTTTACGTGATCCCATTGTTGATGTTGACTCTGAGAGAGGAGGTTCGCGGGGGGCAGATCCTTTAATGACAGACGTTGCCTTGAGCTGATGTTTCACTCACTGACCACAGTTACACAATCACTGAAACACTATCACACACACACACACAGTCGTATGCACAACCACTTTGCTACCACAGAGTGGTCAGGTCTACCATATTGTGCACACCCATCCTGTAGGTCATTCCACACATTCACAGTATACAAAAAATACAAAATCCACACATTCAGTGTTCAGTATACGCTGCACACACTACGCTTAACGTGCACCCACGGAAAACAAATAATATCAATTTTGGGGCTTATAACATGCTCTACAATTTAACCCCACTAGCTAAGCATTCATTATTCATCACCTACAACTAGCATACATTGAGTACAAGAGATAAACAATTATCTCATACAAGGTTAAGAGGCTTACAACCTTTGTTTGGCATTTTTCTGATACTCTGGGATGTCTCTGTAAAGCCTGACATAGCTCTAAAGCCCACTGAAATCTTTAAGTCTCTTTCACAGAGAGAAACTTCAGTCTTCAACTGGAAACAGTCATAATGAGACTCCCTTGCCCTCTTCCACTTTCCTTCATCACAACCAAGCTCACATCTCTCTCATTGATGTCTAATACTCACTTTTCCTTTCACTGAGGCACCCCATTTCCTCACAAACCCTCCTTGGTTTTTCTTTCTTCTTGCCCACACCGCACTTCTCTCAACTCTCAATAAAAGCTTCAAACCTCTTCTTTAATGGTTGATAACCATAACCAGCACTCAAGTTCCCTCACTGGAGCTTCAATAAGCCCCTAGAAGCAAGGTGATGAGATTCAATAGTAACAATACACCAAGACCCCATTTTCCACACAAAACCCTCATCGCTTTTCTCTCATCTTCCCAACAAGCAGACAATCACCATAGATATACAATAAAAGCTTTACCAACCTCTCAAAAACAATCAAGACTCTATTAAAGAGCAGGAGAGAGGTTGGTAAGTGATTACAAACCTACACAATCACAAAGAAACCCTTTAAAAACCTTCTTTTCTCCCTTTTTTTTTGTTTTTTTGCAACTGATTCGGGCTTCTCATTGTTCTCAAATGAAAGAGCATTCAAAATAGAGAACAGAGCAACTTGAACCATTTGATTTGGATATTGGATGGCCGAGATATGATCAAATAAAGATCGACGAACCATAACATTTAAAATGGAATCTTACTATTCATTTCTATGCACCCGCTCTACACCTGAGCGCTGCCGTCGCTGACACTTCAGTCTACTATCGAGTTATCATTTGCTGATTAGGGAATCTTCTTTAAAGGCCATTCAATCAAATAGAAAAGGCGGGATCGCTTGTGAGCCATCGGATCAGGTTAATCTCGTCAAGAAATATCGGCGCTGATTACATCCATCGGATCTAGATCAGACACGCCGCCTCATTGTACTCGCGATGCAGGTCCGGCCGCAGTACGGCACCTGAACCCGAAGCTATGATCAGATTCGATTGGATCAGATCCGTTCAGATTCCACAGATCCAGCCGATTGGGTCTGGTCCTATCCGACCCAACCCCGGAACTTAGAACGGCTGGCCTGTTTTGGACGGTAGGACGGTAGTTGTTTTGTGTCTCGCATCGCTACTTTTATCCTAGTTAGAATAGATGCGTGCCCTACCTCAAGCGCAACTTCGGGAACAATTTCATTGCCTCAGAATGGGATTTTGATCGCTCTTCAAAACGACCTGAGAAAGATGGGTCGTCCTTCTTCGGTAGGACACTGTTCACTTCTGTACTTCTCAACCGCCAAAACACAATGACTTATGCAATTCATATAGGCACGCATGAAACACGAGCGAAAAACGGCCTTAAAAGCTCACGCTCGTGGGCCCCGATCGATGGTCGTTCCTAGGCCCCTGAATCGCAACCTCCGTTTACAATCAGAATGTGTTGTCGAGATGCAATTGGTCTGTTCTTGTATCTTGCATAACAGCCGCTGGATCAGAGAAAAAAAGGCAAGATTCAGATTGGACCATTGGATCGCCATAATTACATCAGCCATGATAGACTTCAATAAGAGCCTTTCGATCGGGATCCGCCAGCCTCGGCACCGTATGTGCGCCACACCAAAACACTCAACTTGTTCATGCTTCACGATCCATGATGTAAACTTGCAACCAGCCAATCACAACTCCTGGGGGAGAATCCAACTCCGTCTACCGCAACACACAATAGTCCCCATTTTCTAGGCCGCTAGATCGGCATCTTGATGACGCGGTTCTTTCCCAGCTGTCGAAATGGTTTCTAAGAGTACTTTTGTTAATTATCGAATGATTCTTGAACTTTTGATAATAACAAAAGGCCCCTGGACAATTTAAAATTACTATTGTTTTCCCTGTGCATATGGACTAACCGAGAGCTTGATTTTTTGACCATTTTCAACCGTTCTGACGGAAACTGCGATATCTCCCTCATCCAATGTCAGAATTGAACGATTCAAGTTGCGTTGCGAAGCTCACTCGATGCTCTACGCCTTTCCACTGCCTGATTTCCATGAAACAGCTGCGGGACCCTCCAAAACCAGCCTCAAAGTCAAACCTTGGAATTCAGACTCACTTCAAGCATTCTCACTGTCTATAAGCTGTAGAACATTATAGAACACACACACTAGGTTGCTTCATCTCCGTTACTGCACTGACACCACTGCCACTTGCATAGACACTCTCTTTCTTGCACTGACATCACTGCCACTTGCATAGACACTCTCTATCCTACACTGACGCCTTCTCTCCTCATTTCTCTGACTGCATGCTCACCAACACTACCAACATCAGTCAAGTTGCCAATAATGATAACACATGGTCAACACCCATCTCCGTATAGGGTGTGAAACTCATACTCCAAAGGCGGGTTCCACACTCCATGGACAGAGATGGGATACACGTAAATGCTAACGAAGTGGACTCACATTTTATTGTTGACTTCTATTCCATCATCAAAAGAAAATTACTAACGAATGCAGTTGGTTAGTTGACTCACAATAGAATGTAAGCACACAAGAGATCATGGTTCAACTCTCATGTTGTCAATCCTCTTTCTTCTTCGTGGTGTGCAAATTAAAGAACATTCTTTTCCTTAGTGTAGAAGCCATGATAACTGTAGAGTAAGATGGAAAAAAAAAAATCCATTCACAAACTACTTTTCCTGCATTGGAAGAAAAGAAAAATCATATATTCCTAATTGAACATGGGATCTAATATGGAAAGTTCAGTATATAATAAGACCGTAAAATGATTTATGTCATATCCACTGTCCTTTTTTTATTGAGAGTGTCATTAGTCGAAAGGGGAAAGAGAGCATCGAAGGAGTATTTCGATCCCAAGTCTGTGTACTGACAAGTAACAAAGATTACTAATTGGTCAAGCTGATACATTTGACTTCACTTTCAATTATTTTTGCCATGTGGAAGTATACCTTGCAACAAGGAAAACCCAACTATAATAAAATAAAATAAAAAAGAAAAGAAAAACAAAAACGAACTCTCCCCAATTTAAAAAAAGAAAGAAAAGAAATCACAAATTTACTCGGCCTCGAGATCAGAATCAACATATATACACAAAGAAAAATAAGATGACAGCACTTTTGTTCCATTTATGAAACAAATCCAATTTCAAGCAGTCATTTGAGAGCAACCCTTAGTTTTGGAGGGAATGGCCAATAGTTGGAGTGTGACTTGGTGTCCTAGGTCGAAAATCTTTGAAGTTCCCCTCCTTACTTGTACCTTCATTATGCAAATCAGCAAATGTTCACCAACCCTCATTCCATTTGGAGTGTTATCATCTTGCTTTGAGCATTCCTTGCATTCCTAGTAGACCTTTAGATAAAGGGTTTTTTCTTATTGACACTGGCAGTGTTTGGTGTCCCCGTCAAATGGCACAAACCCCCAACTTTCCCCATCAAATACCAAATGTATTTTTATGTATACTGTGGTTTCCTTGATGGTCCAATGAATGTGCATGAAATTAAGAAACTGCATAATGTCAATGGGCTATTGACACTGACCGGTATCATCAAGTAGAAAAACCCACTAGTGATAAATAAACTTGATATATGGAAAGTCTGCATGGCCAATGCAGCTCTTGTTCTTTACTTACTTTGATGTTTGAAGTTTAGGGTTACCCCACTAACCTAGCTAGCTATACATTTATTTGGATGGTCCCTATCACCTTCTTATCTTTCTTAATTAGGGTGGATGCGCCTGACTTTTACAACTAACACTCCAATATTAACGGACAAGCTTAAGAAGTTTAGGAGACCTTTTCCAAAGTCTAGGGAATGAAGGTGGTGAGAACACATATAATTAAGTTATATTAGCAGTCCACAACAAAAGTTCATGCACACTAATCCATTTTAGGAAGTTTAAGAAAGTAAAGTAAAGCTAGCAAAAGTAAATATGGAAAACATATGTCCAAAAATATTGAAGCCGAGAAGAAAAGAAAAGAACATTGTTAAGGGCACAGAGGGTATAATTCTTTTTTTATTTTTATTTATTTATTTTTTTTTTTTGGGGGGTGTGACCTTGCTCTTTGGTAGGAATTTTATTAATCCACTTTATGGGGAAAGAGATAAATTATAATAGAGATGAGGCCCTTGGAAAGGAAGATGTTTAATACTAGGAATGCAATAGGGGTAGGTAGGGTCAGGTTTTTAAAACCCCAGCCCAACCCTGAGTCTACTTAGCTAGGCCTGGACTCGGCCCAACCCTTATTTATATCTTTGAAAATCCAATCTTGACATGCCCTGATCAGGTCTGGGCCAGGCTGACCCTGATTCACCATGACCATGGGGAGGGAAAGGGAGATGGAGGGGCCGGGTTAGGACGGGGAGAAGAAGAAGAAGAAGAAAGAACATGAGCTTATGAGAAAACTCACCTTGAGGTATGGGTGTTAGATGGGATGGTTCTTTAACGTACGGTTCCAGTCCCAAGGGAGTCATTTTTAGAACTCATCCCATTTAATAATGGGATGGTCTGGTTCTGATTCCGATTCTTTAACGGTTCTAGTCATTAAAACACTCAAATCGGAGACCGTGCATGAGATAACACTTCTTTGTTAAAAAAAAAAGAAAAAAAAAAAAAGCCTAATAAAAAATGAAATGAAAATAAATCAGTAAAAATAAGCGCAAGAGAAAGTTCATGTGTTAGAATCAGATATTCAAAATCAGTTAGACATTGCAATGAAGGCAAGAAGCCAATGCTCATATACAATGAAAAATCTGTTGTGTTGTCTACGTACATGAAGAGGAAGAAACGGAAAATGGATCGAAAGATAATTTATATTAGGGTTTTAAAACAGTTCTAGACAGTTCCGAACTTAACGGTTCTTTAATGGTCTTCATGGGATGGGCTGGGCTAAGCCTGGGCCAAATCCAGTTTCAATCCATTTTGTTCTTGGAGCAGTTGAGCTTGAGTTGTCGGCTCCGCTTTATGGATACGACTTATGCCGACGAACGAAATCCTGTGTTCCTCATGACTCCATAGTAATGGACGGTCTGGATGCCTTCCTCTGCAACCTGGAATGCAACCCAAAACCCTAACCCTAATCCTCGTCAAACCTATATATTTTGACTTGAGCTGCTTGTTCTTCTCATTTTAATTGCCGCTCTCTCTCTCTCTAGTCTTTTACCTAGCGTCTTTACAACCGATTCTCTGTTTCTCTCTCTCGATCGATAGGTTTATTTCTGTGTTTGATTAGGTTACGTCAGTCTGGCAAATGCGATTTATTTCTGTGTTTGATTAGTTTACATCAGTAGGGCAAATGAGGAATCTCATGTTTAATGGGTAATTTGCGTCTGAATTTTCATTGATGCTATCACCTTGGAGATCTGATGCCTCTCTTAGCTCCCCCACCCCCTCTTTTTCGTATTACTGTTTTCTGTAATTGTGATTCGTATTCAGAAAACCTAATACCTATATTCCCTATTATTAATCTATCCACTTGTTTTGAGATTTCGTAAGGTGTTTTTTTTTTTCTTTGAAATGTATATTTGAAGCAAATTTTTGATTTCTTAAAGAATGCTTTTGGGAGAAGGATGAGAATGAAATGATGATCTTTTATTTCCCTATTGGTTTGATTGCCTGCATGATGGCATCTACAGTATTAGCTCTAACTGATCATTCTCTTCTTCCATCTCCAATCTTTCTCAAAATCCCCTTTTTTTCCTTCAGATTTTTCAATTTCTTTTCTTGTCTGAATTTAATTTTCATTGGGTTCCCTGAGTTGAGTTCCATTCAGGGTATTGGGCGTTCTCTGAGGCCTCTGCAAAATCAAATTTTACCGTCTTCTTATTTTGTTGAATCATAAGATACTTTTGTTTCAGTTTTACTAGCAGTTGCAACTCCATAATCCAGACGAATCAGATTGCAAGCCCTATTTTTTTTTTCTTTTCATCCTTAATTGATGGATATTTGCAAAATTTCAATCCAAATTAGGAGATGTTTCCTCCTTTATTACTGGAATCAATGGGTGATTGATCTTCAGATGAACATGTAACTATCAACAAAAATGAATAAGAGAAAAAATAGAGATGAGAGAATGATAGGAATTAGGAATGTGGATCTTATAACGAATTTGGAACCGCCTGGTTCAGCAGCATTCGATTGCTATCTCATCTCGAATTGGAGTGGCCTTCGATTGCTATCTCATCTTGAATTGGAGTGGCCTGTACTCTCATCTGAATTGGAGTGGCCTTCGATTGCTATCTCATCTCGAATTGGAGTGGCGAATTGGAGTGGCCTGTACAGAGCAGGAGTGGCTCAGCATAATTATTTATTTATTTATTTGATAAAACAGGATTAGAAAAAACCAATCTCTATCTAAATTAGCCAGAATCGATGGTTTGAGTTGATTCTTTAAACCTTGTTCCCAAGTTCCCAACACATTGAACCATCGGCTTAGCTCGCCCAAAAGTGTGCCATGGTCCAACTGTGGTTTGTCTGTGAATATATAAGGTGTCAATTTTAGTATTGAACTGGTAATCTGGACTAAGTTGACCCGGGCCAAATGGTTATTGGACGTATTCCAGGTTGAAGTATTATGTATACTATCAGTTCAGGTCTGGTCCGGATTAGTCTAAAACTGGTCCGAAGAAGTGGATCGATGAGTCTGACCCTGTTAATGGCAGTCTAAATCAATTTAGACTGATTACACTACTTCAGCTGGTCCGGATTAGTCTAAAACTGGTCCGAAAAAGTAGATCGATGAATCTGGCCTTTTAATGGCAGGAACTGAATCAATTTAGACTCAATAGACTACTTCAGCACCCGAGATGGCTTTAATGGTTTTTTTTACTGGGCTTTTATCCTGAACCTGCCCAAACAACCCTGATAACAGTCTGATAAGCAATGATCCACATCGTCTCCTCCCTGAGATTCGGGAGGAGGGGTGGCGACCTCAGTGGATGGTTGTCACGTGGAGATTGGATGAATCCAACCCCTCTGTTCGAACCGACAAGCTGAGCTGACAAGGGAGTGTCGGCTCGAACAGAGGGGGCGGATCCCACGTTAGCCCCAAGACGTTGGTCTCTAACTAGAAAAGTAAATGCTTGAGCTTGAGAAGCTTCTGGCCCAGTGGGGCCGTAAAACTCACTAGGATAAGCGGTATTATTGAACCAGACAAAGCAACAAGCGATGAAACCAAAGACAGATAAAGCAGCTAAACTATAAGACAAGTAAGCCTCTCCAGACCATACAAGTGCACGGCGAGCCCATGCAAAGGGTTTGGTTAGGATATGCCAGATTCCACCAAGTATACAAATGGAACCTAACCATACATGTCCTCCAATTATATCTTCTAAATCATCCACACTAACAATCCATCCTTCTCCCCCAAAGGGAGATTTTAGTAAATAACCAAATATAACACTGGGGCTAAGGGTCAAGTTAGTAATTTTTCTTACATCTCCCCCTCCGGGAGCCCAGGTATCATATACACCCCCAAAATAAACAGCCTTGAGTACTAGAAGAAAAGCACCTATACCTAACAAAATTAAGTGAATACCCAAAGTCCTCATCGTGCCATATGTACTGAGTTCTCTCGGGAGACATGGTTTAAGCCCCCCAAAAGTGCCTTTCGCTCTAAGGATGACGGCCTGTAGGAGCACGGCTGAATCTTTCTCTTCATGGATGCTCCGCGTGTGGTCCTTGATGCAAAAAGCTTCCCAGGCCTTCTTCGCGCTCCTCTGTTCCACCTTCTTTTCAGACTCCCGGACGTTCTTTCCCGAATCTTTGCTTTCGTTCGACCTTAAAGTCACCAAAAGGATTCCCTTCTGAAAGCCATAGCAGGTACAGGGCTCTGGACTCCCCCTCGCCTGGGAACCGCCTTACTCTTTTTGGGATCATGATCTTTCTTACTCCGCGGAACTCATCTTAGAAGATCAGCACTCATCCTGGCACATTATTCGGACGTTTGGGTCAAATGACTTCTGGATAGACAGATCTTTTTTGAAAGCCTTTCTCGGGGGCTCTGAGAGGTAAGTGAAGCCTGCGAGCCGATCCCCCGCTGGTAGCTTGACTAGGGACTCGCGATGCTACTTTTTTGGGAAGTAGGGCCTTCAGTGGTCTTGTTGGTTCGAATCCATCTCGCGAGCATACGCAATGAAGCAAGTCTACCCCACTTCTATTGCGTATTTTAGATCAGTATCTCTTTTGTTATCTTCAAGTGAGCGTAATTGAGAAGGCGAGGATCCGTGCCTACTAGGAGACGAAGTCGGTATCAGATCCATTACGAAGTTGAAGAGAACAAGTAGGGAGAGACTGTTGCTTACAGGAAAGGGAGGCCTAATTGCTTGCTTCAATTAAGTAATTCAACTGATTTGTGGCCCGGGTTTCCTAAATTTTTCAATGAAATATCTCGATTCCCGTAAGAAAACGGACTTTAGTGATTTTCGGCCCGGGGAGACTAAATTTTCCAATTCCAATCTACCTTTTCCCTAAAAATGATTTTCGGCCCGGGGAGACTAAATTAATCCGACCTCTCACTTAAGAGCGGCAAAGAAGACACCTTTCTATATGCCATTACCAGATGCCATTACCAGACACCTTTCTATATGCCATTAGTTGAAGCTCTCGTCTACAGCAACTCTATCGAAAGAGAAAGACGATCCTGCTGTAAGCTCTTGCCTGCCTCAAGTATGGAATGCTAATGGTTTCGAGACTAGCCCGGTCTGAGTCTATTCTATCGACGGAAAGCGTCTATCGCGGTGCAAATCATGTGAGTACCACCAGAATGAGTTCCCGCTCGTAGGCTGGATTCAAGCCATGATTCCAAATCCGGGGTCTCTGCCAGTGTGGAGTGTTGGGGATAGCTGGGTCTATTCTGAATGTGGTGGTTGGGGTAGATTGAGTCTATCTATAAAGATGATTTTTAAAGAAGTTCCCCGATTCTTCGAAATGCGATTACGGGCTAAGGATGGGACCAGTCCGCCGGTCGAGAGGCCAATAGGAAGAAAATGGGTATGGCGCCCCATCTTTCAAGGAAGTCTGATCAAGTTCCAAGAAAGGGTCAAGATTCTGCTCAGTCAAGATTCTGAGTTTGCCGGGGTTGGAGCTCCAGGCTCAATGGGATAAGAGGTGACAATAAGATGACGAAAGTCTTTTCGATTCAAGTGCGATTCCTAAAATGTCCCCTCGGAGGATTGGTAATACGGATGTTGGGGGGATTCTCAGCTCTCGATTGGATCTCGTCTTTCTTCGAAGGTCGCCTCATTCTAGGCGGGGCTATTCCCCTAACGGGAGTTCCACAAGGCGCTAGGATGAGGGAATCTCACGGACCATGGTTCTCAAATTGAAATGGTTCCCAGTCAGATCCTTCATTCGATAGTTGCCGTCGTAATCACAGCGTCAGAGTGCGGAAGGCCAAGAAATAACTAAGTGGAAGTGTATTTTCGATCCAGACTAAGCTTCTGATCAAAGCAAGTTGCTTGGACAAAGGTTGACGGATGATAGCCTCTTAGTCGGGCCTTTCCCTATTGAAGAAAGAAAAAGAACGGGACTGGGAAGAGCTTGCTAGTCCGCTTGCCTTGCGTTCAGAATAGCGTAACAGAAGATAGTTGTTATCTATCTTTCTTTCCCTAGCCGCCTACCGGGCGAAGTACTCGATCGGGGGCAGGGCGTGAAGGTGGTGGGCGGTGGGCTCTTCCGCCTTAACTTGAAAGAAGGCTACGCTCCTAAGACAAGGCGCCCGATAGGGCGCACTCAGCCTACTAAGTCAAACCCTTAGTTCAACAAGATCAAGAAAGCTCTAAACACCCTCAATCAGGCTTTTCTTTTTAACCTTTCCGTCACAGAGGGAAGAGAGCGCTCCTACACGAAAAAAAGAACTGAAACTAGAAGACGAAGTTGAGCGCGTTGAATGACATCGTATAGTAATCAGTGAACGCATGTCGTCTCCTGGAGATGTGTAAAGGCTTATTGACAATGGTAGCTGCCGCGCATCCACAAGAAGGCACTGAAGAGCTTATAGAAGTGATGAATTTCCTGTAGAACGGTCCTTGTCCCATTGATCATTGCACGTTTGAGTAGCATTTCTGGATAAGTCTAGTTTATTGCCGGTGACTGGCTTGCTTATACGTCTTTAGGCTGCGGCGGAAAACCGCCAGGCGCACGGCCGTGCGTTGGGAACTACACTTCCAGCAATAAAACAGAGGACGCGGGCACTTAACTAACACTAACATGAATACCCCTCCTCCGGCTCTCAAAGACAAGAAGGCAATGATTGGGGAGCTTCACCCAGAAGCCAGCTGGTTGAGGTTGTTCCCATGGGCATAGAAAGTTTGTTAGCTTGGTGACAGGTTGGATAGAATGACAAGAGGAACACTGTCATAACTGGCCCAGAAGTATAAATGTCGTTACTGCTCAAGATGTATTGTTCCGAGTTGGCTGGCTTCAGAGTCGGTTCGTAACCAAGCTATAATGTGAGAGAGACGCAAGGTTCGGATAGGCACTCGAACACCCGGGAGGCTCGGCTCCCTACTTGGGTTTTTTTTTGTTTTTTTTTTTTTTTTTTTTTTTTTTTTTTTGTTTTTTTTTTGGTTTTTTTTTTTATGTTTGTTTTTTTTGGTTGGGTGTGGTTGTGTTTTGGGGTGGGGGGTGGGGGGGGGGGGGGGGGGGGGGGGTGTGGGGGGGGTTGTTTGGTTTTTTTTTTTTTTTTTTTTTTTTTTTTTTTGGGTTTTTTTGGGGGGTGGTTGTGGGGGGGGGGGGGGGGGGGGCGGCGCTTAGGCCGGGGACGGAAGGAAAGAGAGAAGATAGTCGATTTCGCCCGGACCTACCGCACCACGCCTCAAGAACGAGGCTCTCGGACGGCGGGCAGCGATCGGACGTCTATGACAGCAAAGCTACGAACGACTATCAAGGGAATTGCGCGGTTGGGCTACCAGCCTGCTCGACCCAGTGTGCAACCATTTTCGGACCTTTTTTGTAATATGCCCCTGTCTTGCTATACCCGAGGCGACACGCCGCTATACCGGAACTTTTAGTAGCGGAGATACCGTGTGAGAAATTAGAAGTCAAAAGTTATTTAGATAGATTTACAATCCTAACTTTGAAATAGCCATCAGGCTAGAAAGCCGCACCCGGATAAGCAGTTTCAGCTTCTACATGTACTTTTGCCAATGCATCTGCTCTCTGGCCTCAAAACCACACCCGAAAGAAGGCCAGTTGCTCGCCCCTAACAAGCAACGGCTAGCGCGCGCATCCGTTTTTCAGCTTTTTTTGGGGTGAACTTATTGCCACTCTTTCTCCTTAGGAGAAAGAGGAATATTTAATGGTTCAAAGTCGAGGTAAACGACTGATTCTTAGTCAACTCGGTTAGCTTCCCTCGCTTCCGGTGGCGGGACAACCACTGATGCGGAAAAAACAAGGGCTAGGTAATGTCTCTCCAACTAGCTCTACCCTGGTCACTGGGTCAATAATCGGCCCGGTGGTTCTTCGACTGGCACCGGAATAGATTTTGGGTGAGGTGGTGGTGGGAAAGTTGTTGGTACGTCTATCGAAACCATAAGGGGTCGGATTCATCCGACCTCCACGTGGCGACCATCCATTGGGGTCGCGGCACCTCCTCCTTGAAATACAGAGAGGAGACAATTTGAATCCGATAAGCAAAGCCCGATAACAATCGAAATCTGAAAAACCATGCCTGATATCAATTTGGCCTGGACCCGTTAACACCTAGTACAATCCGACATATGACCATAGTGACACACCCCAATGTAGGACGCACATGTTGATGCACATGCAAAGAGGTTTGGGAGACAGGAGAAAACGATTCCACCCAAATCATCCTTGACGAAGTTTGTATTTCAGAACATAAAAGGTGGGCCATAGCCAGTCCAATTAGCAGTATACTTAACCAACCAACATGTGCAATTGCACTTTCAATCTGTCTTTAGCTTATCTATTATATATACATTAAGGCTGTATTTTGGTATACATTCTTTTGAATGAATTCTAGATCAATATCACATGTTTGTTCTTAAATCATAGAATGCATTACAGAACCTGGTCTATTTTGTAATATGATCTTTAGTTCATTCTGCATTCTAATCTGGGGTGGAAGTGGAAGTGGAACTACCTCACACTCCAACCCATTCTCATTTTATGTCAAAAATATTCATTCCTAAGAATGCATACCACCACAACCTAAGATTCTAATAATGCCATTGATGCTTTCATCCTAGAGACCAGTGTAAAGCCCAGAAACATATATACATGGAATGCTAATCTGCATTGTTAGCTGTCCTCATTGACATCAGGCAGACTGATGGAGTACCTTGAGTAACTAAAAAAAAGAAAGAAAGCATGATATGATCTATATTAGAAACATTAGAGGTTTCTAAATCTCTATGCTGTAGGAATTGAGCATCTCTTAGAAAGAAATGAATGTTAATTTCACTATTTTATACACAATTACATAGGTACATGTCTATCTCTCTCTCTCTCTCTCTTACCTCTCCTAAAACATTCTACTACTACTATCTAATGGAACTCAAACTCCAAAAGATAAAAAAAATAAAAACCTGCAAAAATGTAGACTCTACTGCTCTTCCTTGTTGAGATCTGAAGCAAGTATGGGAAAATTTGGGCTGTTGATGCTACTTGTTCTGCGTAGGATTCGAAAGGCTTGGAGGCACCGGCTTTAAGCTTGATTCCACAGCTTTCTTGGGCTCTTTCATCTGTTCATTCAGCTTCTTTAGATTTATAGAAACGGAAGCCACAGACATTAGCAATCTCCTTGATTGGTTTCTTTCTCTTGGTATTATCTTTTCATGGTGGAGAGACAGTAGAGAGCATATTAGAAGGTGAATGAAAATCAAAGCAAAGAGAGAAGCAAAAACTTTAGAACTTGTCTTCATGGTGGTGTTGAGTGAAAAAGAAAAAAAAATCAATGAGATTGTTAAAAGATGGAGTTGAGTTAGTTTATATTGGGAATGCTTCTATGGAATTGTGAACATTGATATTAAATTATTAAAAAGCAAGTTTTTTTTTTTTATTTTTTATTATTGATTTTTCCTTTTCTTTTCTTTAAGAAGTTGGAACTTGGGAAACCCCCCTGACCATGTGATGCTAATTTGACTATTCTGAAATCTTTGACTACAAGATTCATGTGACTAAGCACGTGATACTGACTCATTTCCCTTGTTTTTTTTTTATTCCTTCTTATTCCATCTCTAGTTAGCAGTTGATAAATCTAATAACATCAGTTAAACCAGCTAAGTTTAGCTGTGGAAGATAGCTTTCCACGGCACCATTTAATCATCACCTTCCATGTCAGGCTAAAATCAAGCTACCCTGTTTTTTCCATTGAATCTTATTTGTCCTTTTAGATTTGGGTTGCCTGGTTTTGAACACATTGTACAATTTGGTTAGATTTTTCTGATAAATTTCACCATACAGCTGGGTCTATGATCAATTCTGCTGAAATGTAGTATCCTTACTGTGGGTAGTTATGAAGATATGGGACCAAAGTTCCTCATCATAAAGATTCTTTGAAATCTATATAGGGAATGCTTATATTTCCACTCCTGTTAGGTTCTTACAAACTGAAGATTCCATTCAGATGAGTACTGGGTACACTGCTTTTCAAACAGTATCATGCTTTGGAACAATAAAAAAACATGAGTGGAAAAAACCATTCCATCCAACTACTCATGAACTTCAAATATTAATTGGGTTTCTCAAGAAAACTGGCACTATTTGGATTTCAGTTAACACTTGAGAGCTGCTTGTTCCAGATTTAAAGATGGATTTTAATATGGAACATGGATTTATGCAACTTGAGGCATTTTTATAAGAACTCCTCAACTTGCTCAGATCTTATCAACCCTCTTTAAGAAGATATTAGCATGTTTCATGGGAGTACTGAGATTCAAAACAAGACATGTGAAAGGGAAGATTCTCCATTGAAAAAGGAAAAAAATAAAGGAGCAGCTATGGTGTTGCTTTTTAATATGAAAAGGCAAGTTCTTCCAATTTTAAAACTGTTGGATCAAGGATCAGATGGTTTCTATAAGAAACACATGGATCGCCAAACATGAGAATTGAAAAAGGATTGGTCATATAACAAAATGTGGAGCAGATATTATTGAAGTTCCTTGGATACTTGCCACTTGGTTTACTTTATGAGAAATATTAATAATGGAGAATCACACATGCCATGACTGCATTTTACATCTTTTTTACATATCCATGTTGTATTGCTCTATCCTATTGCAAATTGTACCTAATTCTACTATCCTACACATGGAGAAGTCCTTTGAGTTTCTTCTTTTTATATATGCAATAAAATAAGCCTTTTGGTTCTCTCTCTCTCTCTCTCTCTCTCTCTCTCTCTCTCTAACTTTGAAGTTGAGATCCATCATAGTGCCAAAACAAGATTAGTACTGAGAAACAGCTCTCAAGCTACAAAGAAAGAACTCAAGTTGATCCCTTCTTTAATACTTCAAACTGGTTATTAAACATCACTCCTTGTTCTTGTAGTTTATTTAATTGTTATGGGTTTCAATTCTATTTTCAATTCTCAAACTTAGATGTTACAAACTTTCAATTTCATGGATGAGTTTACTATTTTCAGCCTCACATTAGACAGGACAACCCTTCCATACAAGGATGAAAAGAGACATTGTCTGATGCCCCTAGATCGGACAATCAAGGTTCAAGTACTCAGAATTGGAAATGGGATTGGCTGGGGCCGATCTCGATCAGATCTCTAGTTGGATCGGCCTGGTTCAAGGTGGATCAACCCCAAAAAGCCTTGGAATAGGCCATACTCGTGCGAAACTCACCCCTCAACCATGCTGACGCCTGTGGTTTTGTTCGGGAGAGGCTCTGGCTGAGTCCGATCCCCCGATCCAATCCCTAAAACCTTAGGGGACAATGTGCCCAAGGAGGAACCATTAACTTTTAGTCATATGTACGGATAGGCACACAAGAGATCAGATCAAACCACATCATTATTAAAACCAAGGAATTCAAATTAAAGGCCGCCTTAAGCTATTAGTAAGTAACTTCATTATTTCTATCTCTTGATCCAATGGTTTTTTAGTTAAATGATTTCCATCCTAAGAAAGAAACGACACGCTGCCCCGCCCCATTCCGCCACCACATTCGATCGGCCCGAGTTGCATGGGTGTGAGCATTCTACTTAGGAACCCTACCTTTATTCTTCCCATTCCATCATATATACTTGCCTCCACTCTATTCCAAATCCAATGTAGGAACTAAATAGACAACCAAGGAAACTCAAAATATAAATCTTTAAAATTTTATTTTTCAAATACATTTAATTCATCAAGATTTTTCTCTCTGAAGGAAATCCTACACTTATTAGCTGTTAAAAGAGAGGATGTTTCAACTACATAGGAAGATCACGGGGTTTCACCCGATCCTTTCTTGAGGCATTTAATTAGAGCTTCTGCTGAATCAATACCTGTCATACATGAGATATGCAATATATCAGGGTTAAACTGAGACATAAACAGTAGCAACAAATAAGATTCTTAATTGAATGACATGAAGAAAGAGACCTGCCAAATATGCACCATGAACATATGCGCTGTACTTCTCACTGGTATGCTCCCCTGTAAAATATATTGGACCTACTGGTTTCTGTATGCAACATTCAATAACAATTAGTAGACTTCCTTGTAAGGTTTTAATAACATTATAATCCATACAAAGCATGTGTAGAAATGAAACCCTAATCATGATGTAGAAAAGTAAAACGAAATAAAAAGAAACAATCATATAATACAAAAATTAATAATGTGACGATGAGATTATTTCCTGCCTACGTCCCAGGTGAGATGATGATAACTGATATACATATAAAAATAGCCACCAATAAGTAGTCGATATATGGTCACAGTGCATCAGGGAATTAGGTTAAGGGTAGTACAATCTAAAAGGACATGTGGATCCCCATAGAGATGGCCTTACGACCTTGGCCACCGCCACTCGTGATTAGGCTACTCCTCCGTCACAGTCCTATAAAAAGGCAGGTATGCACAATAACAGTATTTGAAAACACATTAATTGCTTGTTTTTCTTTCTACTATGAATATATATTATTCTACTGTGTTGCTCAAATATCTGTCTTAGGCATCAGAGAATTACCATCGGACCCAAGTCCGACCTTCTCTGTTGTTTGGTTTAGGTTCATTGTAGCGTAGGTCTTCCATTCTGATATGTCAATCTAGATTTCAACAGAAACAATAAATGTTTAAATATCAATAGATAGTAATTAGATCACCATCACTATATATTATAGCGAAACCTATATAAATATATTTACCAAAATACCTATATAGTCCTAAGGATTTTCAACGGCCCTTCAGAATGGATTAGCCTACAAACTCATGTGATGAATACAAAGACATCCTCTCCCAAAAGCATATTGATATGGATCCAACATCTCTCTCTTTATGGTTACAGTTCTTACCTGTAAATTATCAAAGTGGTACTGTTCGACTCCAGCTGGCCAATTTGAGAAAGAACCCTTAAAGAACCTGTTGCTCCACCACCTGGCAACAAATATATCTGTTGGGTTTGGGATGTGACTGCCAAACATTTTCCGTAGGGCCTCCATGGTTTCTGCTTCTGTCTCTGCATCAGTTTGTCGTTCTATCCTTCTTGCCTCATCATCTGTTATTATTATCATGAGAATGTTGGACCCTGGAAACTCATCTTCGAAATGCTGTAAGACAAACCCATGATTTGTAACAAAAATTTAGAAAGAATTATTTGAAGTGATTCTTCTGCACTATAGAACAGGTGAAATCGTGAATGTAATTAACATCACCTTCCAAATTGGATAATATCCACGCCTTTCATGGGCATATAAGAAGTACTGGGTTCCAGGTCCAGTAGGCCAGAATTTGTAGGGGAACTTGAGGAATATCTTGCCGAATACCGTCATAGAAAACTCATATATTGCTAGAGTTTTCCAGGACTGCTTCAAAACACATAAAAGCAATGAAAAGGTAACCGAACAAAATAAGGGAAAATATTTCTCTAACTCAGACGGGTGAAAAATAAAATAAAATTTGGAACTTTATTTTTTTGCCCTTAATAATATAACATGTTTGGTTATCTAATTAATGAGGAAAAATTTTGTCATTTCACATGTTTATTAGAAAAATTTGTATGACAATTTTGATATTAATACCATGATAAGCCATTTTCATGTTGAATTTGAAAATCCTTTTTATATTCCTATCTTAACAAATTTTTAGGCAATCTGAAAAAAAAAAAAAAACAAACCTTTTGGGCAACAGGTCGCACCCAATAAATAATTATAGTTTTATTGACCATGGTTGGAGGAATCAGTATAAGATTGGCCAATTGGTAACGATTTTGATAGTGTCTGATCCAAATCTGATACCTGATACGTCTCCCTTTCTAATACTTTTACATTAAGAATCAGTCAATTGGCCATTGGCTCCGTGCCTGATCAGGATTGGTATCAGATCAGTTTTGGTTATGGGCGATATTCTGTCTGATACCAGGAACTAAAAAGCTCGGTCTAGACTTACCCATTGAAGAAGTAGAAAACAATCAACAATCTTTAAAAAAGTTCTACTGTTATGAGTCAGTATGAACAAACAATTCCCTGTCATAGGTTTTTGATGTTAATAATTAGCTCATGAATTTGAGAACAAAAGTAACAGAAAGTGCTCACAGGTAAATCTGGTTTGAACTCAATGAGATTAGATTGAAGGACACCAAGGCTGGCTGAGACCATAGCAGCTTTTGCATGGTAGACAGAACCATCTTCTGTCTGAACTGTTACTGCATTCTTTGAGTAATTGATCGCCCTGACCACCTGCAGTCACATGCATTTAATCACTGATTAGATGATTTAGAAGAGAGATGGTTTTATCATTTTCAGAGCAAGTTGATGAGTAGATATATAAGAAGGTCACTGGTCACCATTAATATATTTGACTGACCTTGTTTAGTTTGAGGCGTGGGTCTGTAATAATTCCATTTTTGGAGGAGAGGAATTGGGTAGCAGTGTAACGCACAACACTTGCGTATCCTCTTCGGTCTGCTACGAAATATTGGTCTTCTCCAAAGTCGATTTCGAATCGTCTAGGCTCTGTGTTCTTCAAACTGGTCACCCTTGGTGGCTCTGAGTCTTCAAAATCGTAGTAATAAAAGTCTATCACCATTTCCAATGCATCCGTCGGTACACTGTTAACACACCATTGTTCACAGTTGTCAAATGGTATGGACGGAAAAACAAACGTTTCTCAAACTCCATAGCATTAACTAATTTCAATTGGACTGATTCATTACTTGTCAAATCATCAAGCTCAATGTAGAGAAGAAAGATGGTGTGGGATCCATCTCCAGAGTGTGGGACTCACTGAATATAGATGGTGATAGAATTCCAAGGAGGATACAAGTATAATGCTGGTGAACTATTCTTAAGAAAATACCTTCAATTGAGTTGGAAGGAAGCACCAGACAGATGTACTTTTATCATTTGAATGACATAAAATGACCTTATTTTTCTATTCTTGATTCACCGTTATAACTAACAAATATGACTAATTATAAATCATTTGTTTTAGCCATTATTGTATTTTCAAGCTGAGTGTTAATTGAGCTGTTTGTGCTTTGTACCCTCTGAGCTTCATTGAATGTAAGTAATATATACTTACTGACGATATAAACGTTGTGCCGTCAAAACAGACATATCCTCAGATGAGTCCTTCAAGGATTCTGATATGTTGAAGCCGAACTCGGTGCCCCTTTTAGCAATTTCCACTGCAGTTTTTACAACATCTCGAGGATATACTCCACCACTGCAAGAGCAAGCAACAATGAGAGCAAGCAACCATGAGATGAGTTTGAATGTGAGTTCAGTTCATATGCATATATGCATGTGTACTTTTCATGGGTCTCATCACCATCCATGGGACGTGGAATCTACCATTAATTTGGACTGTAATAGAATCCCATGAAAAGTATACGTAAGTGGAGGTTTCATAGTATAGTATCAAAATGTTGCTTTGGTACTTTTGCTTGAAGACGTTCATGGTGGTGAAATTATTGTAATCAGTGACATCGGTGAAGAAGTTCCTGAGATGAATCTTCTGAGCTATCCCCCATATGGGGTTGATCTTTTGACCTCCAACACCTTGGACCCAATTGGCACCCTTCTCAACTGGGTAACCTCCTATTTCTATCTGTCTTACTCGGCCACCGATCCGATCGGTCGCTTCTAATATCAAGATATCATGAATCCCAGCATCATGGAGTGTCCTTGCTGCTGATATTCCTGATAGTAAGACCATAAATATAAAATCATCAATCTTGATTAAAATCATGGGTAATATAGAAGAGTCTTAAATGAGGATATCTAAGTACAAACCTGACATGCCAGCTCCGATTATAATAACCGATGAAGGAGAGGATGTATCACCTGCAACTAGGGCGAAATGTACTAGCAGCAATACAAACAATGGCGCCATTGCAGAGATGTATCTCCTTTCTCTTTTCTATCTCTATAGTCTGGATTTCACACACATGAAACATGATTTTATAGTAGAATTGCCAAGGGGTGGTGGAGATAGGAGCTGATTGACTGTCTCCTTATCCATGAAGGTGGAGACAGGAATTGATTGGTTGTCTCCTTCTTTTAAATCTGCATGCATTGACATTTGTCGAGCAAACGTTCACCCTTGTTTGTGTAATTCCGATAATAAGTCATCTTATAATTCATCCAGATCTTCTCCAATTGGAATCCGCATCCTGTCCTCCCAGAACCTCTGGGAGGACAATGGCAACTTGTCCTGGATGGCCGCCACGTGGCTCTTAGTAAATCCGAGACCCACGTTCGAGCCGACACCCAGCTGACAAGCCGAGTCGACAGGGGTTGTCGGCTCAGACGTGGGTCTCGGATTCAACCGAGAGCCACGTGGCAAGCCATCCGAGATAGGTTGCCGCATCCTCCCAGAATCATTGGGAGGAAACGATGTGCATCCCTCCAATTGCATGCTGAGAAATGTCAATGGCCGTTCAATACCAATTTAAAGGATAAAACCAATTGGAGGTGTTCATCTTGTTTTATACCATGATACATGTTGGGGAATTATGCCACACTATCATTATAACCTAGACACGTAGAACTCGATCAATGAGCCACGTGGAGATCCCTAATTCGACACAAGAAAGCATCTTCACCAACTCGAACACAAGAGCAAAGGGCAAAATCGATATTTTGAAAATATACACTATTCACTATAAATAGGGCAAATCCTGAAATTTCAGGTATTACAATATTTATTACTTATTTACTCATCCTTGGGATTCTCGCTCTGACACTTACATTTAAATACTATTGTGGGCTCGACACCGAGCTCATCAACTGTTCACAGAGCCCTAACTTTGGCATCAGAGTGGACACGGGGCCACAGACCCGCCTCCTCCCCTTGTCTTTGGTTGTCTTGCAGGTCTAGTCAGCCTGGTGGGCTTACGAGACGGATCAAGGCCGAAACAATACACCAAAAAAACCCCCAAATTAAAAACAATTTCATTCTATATATTTTTAATGGCGATATGCAATTTGAATAACCATTTACACTCTACTCCTGTTTATGAAGTTCTGATAATACATCTTCCCATAATATCATCCATTGATTTCTCTGCTCTCTCTTTATTATCATTTATGCGGTTTTCTATAATAGAGATAAGATCTGTTTCACAAAATAATTCAAATTTTAAATTTCAAACATTTGAAATTTAAATTTGAATGAAATATGTAATTGAATTTCCATTCAAAAGGAATTGCATTTAATCTTATATATAAGATCTGTTTCACAAAACAATTCAAATTTTAAATTTCAAATATTTTAAATTTAAATTTGAATGAAATGTGTAACTGAATTCCAATCCAAAAAGAATTGTATTTAATCTTATGGGTTGGATAAGATTTGATTTTGGTGATAATTTTTGTAACCGTTGCTAACTTAACGGATTGAATAAGATTTGATTTTGGTAATAATTTTTGTAACCGTTGCCAACTCAACGGATTAGATAAGATTTGATTTTTTGTAATAATTTTTGTAACCGTTGCCAACTTAGCGGATTAGATAAGATTTGACTTTTTGTAATAATTTTTGTAACTGTTGCCAACTCAACGGATAAGATAAGATTTGATTTTTTGTAATAATTTTTGTAACCGTTGCCAACTCAACAGATTAGATAAGATTTGATTTTTTGTAATAGTTTTTGTAACCGTTGCTATCTCAACGGATTGAGTTTTTTATTTAAATACAATACAACACCAAAAAGAAGCATAGTGAATTACAACTAAGGGTGTTAAACGGTTATAATCGGTTTAACGGTCTGGTCCGATGCGGTGCGGTGTCTAAGAGGGTAAAACCAAAATCAAACCAATTAACTAAACTGTGTCAAAATTGAAACCAGAACTGATTAGTAATCGATTTTGATTTACCGGTTTTTAAACTGTTTTTTATTAATCGATTTTGCTTGAGTTTATAAAGAGTTTAATTAAACGGTTATTAATTGATTTTTCATATTAAAAAAAAAAAAAAAACATGTGCAATCCTACGCTCCCCTTGGTGATGGAGATGTCGTTGACCACAAAATACACCTGAAAAACCTCTCCAATGTTGCATTCATAAAACTTAAAAAAAAAACTCCATTGACATAAAAAAATAGTTGTATTATTGATATAGGTATAAGGTTATAGTATTTCATAAGTAATGGACATTATCATAATAGCCATTGTGAAAAACCTAAAATCCTGAGATAGTATTATATTCTTCATATGTTCTCTCTACTAATAAGAGTAAAACTTAATAATTCATTATGCATGAGAGAAAAAGGAGGTTGGGGAATGGGGAGGAGATTGCATCCCAAGTCCTATACATGTGTGACATGGAAACTTCACTAAATACAGCCTAAGGTTTGATCTTGTGTTCGAATCTTCCCTCTGCATATTGGGTACCGATAAGTGGCCCCCGTCCCCCCCACTACTCCCATCGGCCAGGCACCTAATCTCCATTCCATTTCATCCATGTGGTGGCATCCTTGGCCCAAGGCAAAAAAAAGGGGGGGGGGGGGGGGGGCAGTAAAAAAAAATTACAGGATTTATCCTTGGTGAAAGAAAATATCATATTAAAAGGATAAAAAGTAAGGTTAATATACTTTTTTCATTAATTACAACAAGATTTCCCCTATACCATATCTTTGGTTTGTAAAGACGACTAATATATTGATTAATATAGTTAAGAGTAATCTTTCCTAGCATTGTAGGAGTGATTCGAGTGAAGTTGATTGTTCTACTATGAGTCTATGACGTTTTTTTTTATCCATTCTCCTTAACCTTATTATTCAATATGTTGTGTGTCTATTCAATCAAGGGCTAGCTTAAGGCATAATGCATACGTTTCTCTTATGAAATTTGTAGAAGGGAAAAAAGGATCCCCTTAATCCTCATAGCTGCATCTTTGAGTTTCTGAATCTAGCAAGCTCATTGCAATATTTTCTATGACGGAACAGCTAGCTTCCTTTTAATCTCAGGCAGTAGGTGCTTTCCTCTCCCTCTGATTTTCGTGATAATATTGTTGCAAATCCTAGTGTTAAGGAAAACTGTTCACGATATTCAAATTCAAATCACTCACTGGATAAGGATGACTCATCTCCAACAAGGCTGTGACTGCACATAATCTAAGAGTGGATGAGGATGACTCATCTCCTACAAAGCTATAAATGCTTGGTCTGTAACAGCTTCCTAAAATCAAACACCACATCAGCCCATAACATATGAAGAGAGCTGTACCCGCTTGGGCTCTAAAAGCTTCTTAAAATCAATCGCCATATCTATTAATACCATATTCCGCCAATCTATAGTTGAGCATGTGTCGAGGAACCTAAGGACATCAGTAGCGTAACACTTGTTTTACACATGGCAAAGAACTATTTGAATTAGGATATTTCCCACTTTGGAGGGAACGTTTCCTCAATCAACACTGTCTCGACCCTGATCTGTCTCGTAGGCCCACCGAACTGATTAGATCTGCAAGACAAGCAACGACAAGGGGAGGAGGTGGGCCTGTGGCCCCGTGTCCACTCTGATGCCAAAGTTAGGGCTCTGTGAACAGTCGATGGGCTCGGTATCGAACCCACAACAGTATTTAAATGTAAGTGGGGTAGGTGAGAGATTCTCCGTCCCAAGTGTCAGAGCGATAATCCCAAGGATGAGTAAATGAGTAATAAATGTGGTGTTACCTGAAATCTTGGGATTTGTCCTATTTATAGTTAATAGTGTATATTTTTAAAATACCGCTTTTGCCCTTTGCTCTTGCATTTGAGTTGGTGAAGATGCTTTTTTGGTGTCGAATTGGGGATCTCCACGTGGCTCGTTGGTCGAGTTTTACGTGTCGAGGTTTTATTGACAGCGTGGCGTAATTTCCTAACACTTGCCTCGTTGCCCTACTGAATCTGTAGGGTTCGGCTGAGCAAAGAAGAATGACAGAACCTCCCCCAACAACTTGCCTCGTTGCTTCGCTGAATCCGTAAGGTTCGGCTTGTGCAAACATTCCTGTTAATATGGAGCAGGTGCCGTTACGGTGTTTGCTATGTGGGAGACTGAGGCGGATCTGGAGGTTTCGGGAGTGAGTATCGAGGTGGGCACTGCGGCCCCATTACCTCGGCCAATGTTAATATGGTGAGGCCGATGTGAGATGACCGATGTGAGATGACCGATGTGGGCACCGCGACCAATACACATCAACTTATTCCTTGGGAAGATGGTACCGAGCTGATCACGGGGCTATCACGTGATCCGAGCTGATTTGGCCGATGTGGGCACCGTGGCCAATACACATCAGCCTTTTCTTCAGGAGGATTGTACTGAGTTGATCACGGGGCTGTCACGTGATCCGAGCTGATTTGGTCGATGTGGGCACCGCGGCCAATACACATCGGCCTTTCTTTTGGGAGGATTGTACCGAGTCGATCACGGGACTGTCAGGTGATCCGAGCTGATTTGGCCGATGTGGGCACCGCGGCCAATACACATCGGCTATTCTTTGGGAGGATTATACCGAGTCGATCATGGGGTTGTCACGTGATCCGAGCTGATTTGACTGATGTGAGTACCGTGGCCAATACACATCGGCCTTTTCTTCGGGAGGATTGTACTGAGCCGATCACGGGGCTTTCACGTGATCCGAGCTTATTTCTGTCCTTCAAGTATGGACCTGATGTGACTTCCATTGTTTTGTGAACGAATTTGCTGATGTGCCCAGTTCGGTCATGGATCCGGGTCGGGAACATGGATACCACAAGGTGGGACCCGATCGACGGACCCGAAAAACTTCGTCGGTAATAAATGCACCGCTGCGGCAAGCCAATGGTGAGTTGCCACGTAGAATGTCGTAGATAGAATGTTCATATATAAAGGGGCGGTGGGGTATGGATGGCCCTCACTTGAAGTTTTTACTGTGGAGAATTAACCGCTCACATCGACTATTTGACATCGGCTCGGCTTCATCGACTTGTTGATATTAGATCGGCCTGGGACTTTTAGTCACCTCGAAATCAGTAATTTTTTCTTAACTCTTTTTTCTTTACTATGGCAAACGAGAGTAGGGAGGCCGAGGTGGAAGTGAACATCGAGACTGTGGGGTCGTCTCCCAGCAGCAGCAGCAGCGCGACTTCGTCTGGCAATGGGTCGGCTATGAGCACGTCCTCAGGCAGTGGGAATGTTGAGCGGATAACCGAGGGCGGTCCCGAGACCGAACTGAGAATAGAGGAATCTGCTGAACGTAGTCGGTTCGAGACGACATCTGGAATGTCTTGGCACGAGCTTCTGGCGGGGGTCTCGACACACGAGACTGGGTCCGAGGTCCTAATTCAGGCCCGAGAGGAGGCTGACGCTCCCCCCGAATTTGATGCTAGGGACAAGGTCTGTCTTCTGTCTGAGGCTGAATTTGGTAGCCTTCGTGAACGGTACCAAATACCAGACAATGTGGAAATCAGATTGCCTGCTGCGGCAGAGCGGGCCTGTTGGAGTCGTCGGTCCAAGCTGTGCGTCAATGTCAAAATGTTCAAGGCCGGATTCTACGTGCCGGTACCGTGGCTGGTGGCCGAGATTTTGAATTACTACTAGGTGGCACCGATCCAAGTGATGCCGAACTCTTGGAAAAACATGATCGCCTTCATCATCTACTTCCGGAATCTGGGGCATAGGCCGACCCTCAATATGTTCCAAGCCATGTTCACCTTCAACGACTACTGTAAGACGGGGTGGTACTACTTTGCTAAGAAGCTCGACTACGGCGATCTTCTGGCAGATAAGCCGACCTCAATAAAGCTTTGGAAGAACAAGTTCTTCTATATCTGAGGTGAAAATGTAGTCTTGGAGAATGTATGGAAGAAATTGGACGCGGAGACCCTCAACACGGACGTGCCCCTACTACCCGAAGAGTTCGAGCTGCTGCGGTGTGCTCGTCAATCTGAAGGGGCCCCCATTCGAGTGGCCGACCTGAGGGACCCTCTTGTGTTATATGAAAACCGATTGTGTGAGTATTTCTGACATATGTTTACCGACATCGACCTACTAACTTCGGCTGATTCTATTTTTGTATGTTGCAGTGATGCTATCCAAGGAGTACATGATGGAGCTAAGGAGGAAGGAAGCTGCCAAGAAGGAGGCCACGGCGAAGAGGTCCCAGGATGAACAAGTCATGAAGGCATCAGCGGACGCAGTGGTGAGGGGGATGCGGCACGAAAGCCATCCAAGAGATCACGTAAGCTTTCCCTTGACTCCGCATTAGCCGAGGCCGCTCGTGTCTGCGCCATGCCTCTGATTCCTCGATACCGTTCTCTTGACTTTTCAGGAAAGGGGACCAATGTAGCCGCGCCAGGGGCCGTTCTTGCTCTTGGTGAGTCTGCGGGGACAAGTGGGGCTAGACATCCGACCCCAGTACGTCCACAGCAACGATCCGCCTCGTCATCTGCTAGGCCGAGGGTGATTATGGGGCAGGGGGAGTGGTGAGCGATGTGCGGCGCATTCCACTCATGGGCCCATCACCACGGAACAAGACGGGCGATGAGCGGGTCTTTCGGCCTGACTAGGCCCTAACTGAGGATGACACGGCGATGGGCGACATTCGTGCTATCACACCCCAATTCTACACTATTCAGAACAGTGTGATGATCCGCTAATAATCCAACGGTTCAACCAGGATCTCAAATTGGTTGTGTCCATTTGTTTAAACCATACACATCCACAACCATAATCAGAATAAATACACAATAGCAGAAATCTTAATATTAAATGAACTGAGAATCTAAATGTGATAATTATAAATAAAATATCCAATTATGTTGTATTGACCGAGACATTAGTAAATAAAATATCAAATTACATTTCCTTAATGGTCCAAAAAAAAAATTTAATCGAAAACGCATGAGTTGCACTCGCATGATGAGTCATGCGTCTCCACTATATCTTTGGCATCCATCGCAGCAATGTGCCCGTATGCAGGAGCATTCATATAATCTTCCACAGTCTACCTGCATCATCAACTAAAAATATTCGAATTCAAAAAGGGTGAGCACACATCACGACTCAGTGAGCAAACAAAACAATGCAACAAACATATGCATGCATTCAATTCATATCTGTGGTCTGGTATATAAGTTTGCAATGTGCTATAGCAAGGTTTGGAGGCCGTCGCACCTCTATACACGAGTGTGTGGAACCGCTCAATGGATCAAACACCATTGCCCACCCCACATGCACCCACCATGGAATAGAGATAGAGCTAAAGTGCTTAGGACCGCACCGCATCACTCTTCCCCTGATGCTCTACCCATACCAACACGTAAGCCCCTATTGGCGAGGGCTTGTAAACTGGGCTCGCAACTAACCAATCCTAATGTCAAACAGTGTATCCAAGGCCTCACCCCAGCATCTCTTAATACGTCCATAGAGATAGAGCTAAGGCCCCCCGGCAGAGTCGAAGACTACACAATCCGACACCACCTCCCCTGATGCCCTACGACGTAATAGTTTTGCTAAGGTAATGGCGATACGACGATGTCAGTGGACAAGACTTGAGTAGAGATAGGGTTAAAGTGCTTAGGACCGCACCGCATCACACTTCCCCTAATGCCCCACTCGCATCAAGTACACTAACCACGCACAAACATTCACATGCCTATTCCTAGCATCATCATCATCATCATGTTGTAAATAAACGGAATTAAATATGCATGAACAACAATAATAGAAATAGCAGATGACATGTGATATGCACATTACAATCATACAATCATAGAATCATACATGAAATTGGACTCAATAAACAAAAACGGTTTATTATTAGCCAATTAGTTTAGGTCTTGTTCCCTCACCTTTGCGTGAGTGTAGATCCTCTTTCAAGCTTTAAGAACACCTTTATATCACTAGAAAAACCTAACAAGTCGATAGATTTTAATTAGAATTAATTCCAATAGTTTTAAGCTTGCTGTAAAGCTAGGGTTGCAGGATGGGTCGCAAGATGGGTCGCAGGTATCTGAGACCCCAAGGTATAGGGTCGATCATACGGTCGGTTATCCATCGACCCTAGGTGCGCCATAGCTTCCCTGGACTTCCCGAGAGCTTAGGGACGATCCTGTGGTCTGATAGGGTCGGTTACCAGTCGACCCTAAGTGCGACCATATGTAGTTTGTGTCGACTTTTCATCCTATAGTCCACTCTTTCATGTTTGGATCCTTTGGCTTACTTTCATGGTCCATTTTATGATTGTTCTATGGCTCAAAACTCCAAGTTACTTCCTTTACTTTGTTTACAATGATTCCCTCCATGGATTCCATTGGAATTTTTCCATGGATGGATGATTTGGGTTTCTCCTAGATCCTACCCTCTTTATATACTATTTTAGGGTCTTACACAATTCATGGAGAATGTTTTCATACCTTAAACTTGGTGAATTCAGAGATTCCTCTGAAACTCTTCTCCTTAGCCTTCTTCTCCAACTTTCCTTCTCTTCCTTCTCTTTTCTTTCTCTCACTTTCAATTAGGGTTTCAAAAGGAGTGAAAGAGCCTAAGGGACGTCCTATTTATAGAGGAAAATCTCCCAAAATCCATCCCAATGAGTTTAGGAAAGGTTCCCTTTGAATTAGGAAAGTTTCTTAATTTTTGGTTTCTGTCAGTTTGCTTAGGGTCGATGCTAGGGTCGCAGAATCCGTCGACCCTAGGGTCTCAAGTCATCCGACCCTAGGACTCAAAAGTCATGGGTTGGACCCTGCTGAGGTGGGGTCGACCCTACCTGTTTAGGCATGTGACCCTACCCTCCATTTTACTATTTTTGGGTCAATTTCGTACCTGGTTTTGTGATTTCCTTTACGCACTTGGTCCATGTGGCTCGACCATGATAGGTAGACCTGGTACAAGGTGGTAAGACCGGTTAGTTTGGTATGGGTCTTACACGTGCTGCCCGAGAGTTGATGAAGGGGGCCATTCTGCCTCGGGATCGGGCGCTGGTAGAGGAGCTACCTACACCCTCTCCGATCTCTAGTGCGAACACCTTGGCTGCGGCGGTAAGTTGCACTTCGTGTCATCGTTCATTTTTTCATCATTTTTTTTGGATTAAATGCCTGATTCGTGATTGTTGTCTTGGTACAGCTCGGAGCGTACATGGAGACATTGAAACATCGCGCCGAGAAAACGGCTAAGGACTTGGCCGATACGGACTGCAAGCTGCACACGGCCGAGGAGCAAAGGGAAGACGCCCGGACGCAGCTTCGGTATAAAGAGCGGGAGGTTACCTCTCTTTCTGCCGAGGTCACTCGCCTCCGGGAAGAGAATGAGAAAATACGCGAGGAAAAACGTAGTGCCCAAGATGCGGAGAAGGCCAGGGAAGACCGGATAGACCTGTCACACCCCAAATCCGCACTGTTCAGAATGGTGTGATGAACCGCTAAATAACCAACGGTTCAACCAGGATCTCAAATAGGCTATCCCCGTTTTATCCAAACTTTCACCCATCCATAATCATAATCAGAGTAATACACAATAGCGGAAAACCTATAATAAAATGAACTGAGCAACTAAGATGATATTATTAATTTAATAGTAAATTATTATGTTCTCAACTGAGACATAAATAATTAAGTACCAAATACATGTCTTATAAATCCAATAAAGAAACCTATAAAAATATCTAGTCAAATACACACGAGTTGCACTCGCAAGAGGAGTCGTGTGTATCATCTTCAGTTCCAGCTTCCATTGTTGCTACCGTCCCATACGTAGAAGCATTCATATAGTCTTCAACTGTGTAACCTGCATCATCAACTAAAAATATTCGACGTCGAGGGGTGAGCACACAACACGGCTCAGTGAGTAGTCAAAACGATGCAACATTACATATGCATGCAAAAAGTCAATTTATATCTTTGGTCTGGTTTAAAGTTTGCAGTATGCTATAGAAAGGTTGAGGTAGCCAAAGGTCACGTTTATTGACTCCGCCTCTATACACGAGTGTGTGACGTTACCCGAAGATCATGTTTATCGTCAACTCACATGCACCCAACCATGAATAATATATAACAAAGGTTACGTTTATTGCTATATAGTGTCATACTAACACGTAAGCCCCTGTTGGCGAGGGCTGCAAACTGGGCTCGCAACTAACCAATCCTAATGCCAAACAGTGTATCCAAGGCATCACCCTAGCATCCCTCAGAACATCCATAGAGATAGAGCTAAGGCCCCCCGGTAGAGTCAGAGACTACAAGGACCGAGACCACCTCCCCTGATACTCTACGACATAATAGTTCTGCTAAGGTAATGGCGATACGACGATGCTAATGCACAAGACTTGAGTTAGAGATAGAGCTAAAGTGCTGAGACCCGCCAAAGGTTAACGTTTATTGACGTCCTCATCACACCTTTCCTGATACTCGCTCGCATCAAGCACATCAACCACACACATACAAGCACATGCCTATTCCTATCATCATCATCATCATGTTATAAACAATAAAGTAAATATGCATGAACAAGTAATAGAAATATTGGATGGCATGCTGTATGCACATTACAAACATATTCGCATAGAATCAAACATAGCATAGGACTCAAGAAATAGAAAACAATTTATTATTAACCAATTTAGTTTGGGTTTAAGGTTCCTCACCTTAGCTTGCTAATAGATATTTTCCAAGCTTTAGAATCACCTCTACAGTGTTATTATAATGCTAGCAAACCTAACAAAGTCGATAGAATTTAATTAGAATTAATTTCCAATTTAAAAACCATGCTGTTAACTGAGGGTCGATCAGAGGGTCGATGCTCAGAAAGCATAGGGTCGATGGGTCTATCGACCCTGTCCTCTGTCTGAACTTCCCGAATACTGAGGGTCGATGGTCAGGGTGCATAGGGTCGATGGGTCTATCGAATGGGTCTATCGACCCTGTGTGCGACCCTCTGTGCAATCAGGTCCAATTTCCAATTTTTAGTTCATTCTTCATGTTTGGGGTCCTATGGCTTGCTTCCACATTCCATTAAACATTCGTTCCATGGTCTGAAACCATGATTCATCCTCCTAGATGGCTTTCATGCATTATCCTAGGTTTTTCCATGACAACCTAACCATGGATGGATGGTTTAGGTTTCTCCGAAATCCTACACTCAACTATATCTAACCTAAGGTCTGTAGAACTCATGGAATTAGTATCCATACCTGAGAAGATTACTTTTCTCTGGAAATTCTTCTAAGTTTTCTTCCTTGCCTCTTTTCTTCCTCTTTTCTTTCTTCTCTCCTTCTCTCAATTCAATTAGGGTTGTCAAAGGAGTGAAAGGGGACCAATGTATCGCCGATGCGAGGATTTTTGAAGGTGATAAAGTATTTTTGAAGGTATCACCGATGCGAGGATTGAAAATGTTCAAACAAAAAGGAAAACTAAGTCCAAGATATGTCAAGCCGTATGAAATTCTAGCTAAGCGTGGTAAAGTGGCTTATCAGTTAGTACTACCACCATCTATGTCAAGTGTGCATGACGTATTTTACATTTCCCTATTGAAGAAGTATGTCAAGGATCCAACGCATGTGTTGACAGTAGATTTACCAGATTTGACTGATGATTTGACATTTGAAGTAACACCAACTGAAATCACCAGCCGAAAGGTTCAACGTCTACGCAACCGAGATATCTATTATGTTAAGGTCACATGGAAAAGTAGAGACATGGAAGAAATAACATGGGAAGAAGAAAATGCTATGCGAAAGCAATACCCTCACTTATTTGATTCAGAAGGTACGTACAATTTCGAGGACAAAATTTTTATAAGTAGGGGGGAGTTGTAAGACCCGTGTCAATCTAATCCGGTCTTATCACCTTGAACTAGGTTTACCCATCATGGTCGAGTCAAATGGACCAAGGCGTGAAGGAGATCGAGATCCCAGGTATCAAATCGACCCTAAAACACTTAATTTAAGGGGAGGGTCGCATACCCAGCCAAGGAGGGTCGGATCCCCCCAAAACAGAAAGTCAGACCCTCAGTTTTGAAGGGAGGGTCGGACAACTTAGAAACCTAGGGTCGACGGGATCATCGACCCTCCCATCGACCTTCGATTGCCGTCGAAACTAAATTTAGGAAATTTCCTAATTTTCGATTTAGATTCTTTCCTAATCTCAAAGGGACTTATTTTAAGATGTTCCTACTCTATTTAAAGGACGTCCCTAAGCCTCTTTCACTCCTTCTACAACCCTAATTGGATTGAGAGAAAGAGGAAAGAAGGAAGAGAAGAAGAGAATGAAAACTTGAAGAAAAGGCTAAGGAAGAGAAGAGTTGCAGAGAAGGAGTATTCTTCTCAGGTATGGATACTAATTCCATGAGTTTCTACAGACCTTAGGTTAGGTAATGGTGAGAATATAATCTCGGAGAAACCCAAACCATCAACCCATGATTAGGTTTTCATAGAAAACCATGGGAGATTACATGAAAGCTATCTAGGTGGATTATTCATGGTTCCAGACTATGGAATGAATGTTGAATGGAATGTAGGAGCAAGCCATAGGATCTCAAGTACAAAGAATGGACTAAAAAGAGGGAAATTGACCAAAGTAAACCGAGGGTCGCACTGAGGGTCGATGACCATCCGACCCTAGGTGATCCTGAGTATCGACCCTCAGTGTTCGGAAAGTCCAGATTGGGGAGGGTCGCACCCAGGGTCGATCAGGATTCCGACCCTACCTCCGACCCTCAGTTAACAAAATGGTTTTTAAATTCTGAATAAATTTTAATTAAATTTTATCGACTTTGTTAGGTCTTCTAGAGCTTGGAAAAGTATCTATTAGCAAGCTAAGGTGAGGGAACAAGACCTAAACTAATTGGTTAATAATAAACTTTTTTACTTCTTGAGTCCAATGCCATACTGATTCTATGCGTGTATGCTTGTATGTGCATTTAACATGTCATCCAATATTTCTATTATTTGTTCATGCATACTTACTTTATTGTTTATAACATGATGATGATGATGATGATAGGAATAGGCATGTGAATGTTTATGTTTGGCCAGTGTATATGGTGAGGGTAGGAATGGTATCAATTGGTACAACCATGACCGTTCTTCATGGGGTGTATATTGTGCTATGGTCTACTCAAGTCATGTCCACTGATGCCGTCGTATCGCCATTACCTTAGCAGAACAATTACGACGTAGGGCATCAAGGAGGATCTCGGTCCTTGAGTCCTATACTCTACCGAGGGGCCTTAGCTCTATTTCTATGGATGCTCTGAGGGATGCTGGGGTGAGGCCTTGGATACACTGTTTGGCATTAGGATTGGTTAGTTGCGAGCCTAGTTTGCAACCCTAGCCAGCAGGGATTTATTTGTTGGTATGGTATCAACCGGTACAGCCATGCCGTTTTCATGGGGTGTATATTGTGCCATTTTGGGTGTTGTGGGCGACAGTGCAGGAGTCATTGGGCGTATCCACACACTTGTGTATAGAGGTGCGGCGGCCACCTATCCTTTCTATAGCACAGTGCAAACTATAAACCAGATCAAAGATATAAATTGATTGCATGCATATGTATTGTTGCATTATTTTGTTTGCTCACTGAGCCATGATGTGTGCTCACCCCTCGACGTCGAATATTTTTAGTTGATGATGCAGGTTATACCGTTGAAGACTATTTAAATGCTCTAGCGTACGGGAACGTTACGGCGATGAAAGTTGAAGATGAAGTGGATACACATGACATCTCTTGCGAGTGCAACTCATGTGTATTCAATTAGATTTTTGGTTCATTTATTTGGATTTATTAAAGACATGTATTTGGTATTTAATTAATTATGTCTCAGTTGATACAGAATAATTTTTTATTTAAATTTTAATATCACATAGATTCTCAGTTCATTTTATTATAAGACTTCCGCTATTGTGTATTTACTCTGATTATGAATGTGGATGTATGGAGTTTAGATAACACGGATATGGCCTATTCGAGATCCTAGTTGAACCATTGGTTTGCTAGTGGTTCATCACACCATTCTGAATAGTATGAAATTGGGGTGTGACAGCTAGTGCTGGTGCTGGGAACCTCCTCCATCTGATCATCGCCACCCTCATCATCACCCCCTGCCTCTGCTGCATGAGCCTCATTGGCTGCTGCTGCTGCTGCTGCCGCGGTTGCTACCCTCCTGAGTGGGCGAAGACGAGCCTCTAAGTCCTCATCACTGATCGACAAGTTGTCAATCTGCATCCAGAGAATGGCATCCCAGTCGATGTTCGAAGTCATAGTATCCTCAACGGCAATCTGACCCCTCATGTCCACTCGTAATCGCTGCAGAAGAGTGGTGATGAGTATGCCATATGGAAGGTTACTGGCCCGATCGGATAGTGTAGCATGATGCATGGTCCGGATAATGATGTAGGGAAGACAGACCCGCTCCCCAGTACAGACGCAGTAGGTCAAGTATTGAGTGAGCTGAGACAACTCACTGTAATGGCCGCTCTGGGGCACAATATTGTCCAGAATGATGCGACTGTATACCCGAGGCATAGGTCTCAAGCTAGCAGCCTTCATGGGCGCTCCAGGGTTAAGTAGCTACTCCGAAATCTCCTGGCGTAGATCGTCTGTGAGAAAGCCCTTCATATTAGGCTCGCAGTAGACCAAGTCCCCATCATTGGGAATCCTTAGGAGATCGGCGAGCTGGTGAGTGTCAAAAGAGATGGGAACACCCTTAACATAGCTAGTTAGGTGGAGTGTCCGACATTGATTGAAGTCATTAACATCTCCCACAATCTCCAAGTTCGCATAGAAGTGATTAACGAGGTTGGGACGGGTAGTCACCGTATAGGTGATAACGGGCAACCACCCAAGTTTATCAAAAGCTGCTTCCACATCAAACCGCTGAAGCTGCTCCAGGTTCACCCGTCTCCCCAACTCAATATTCTTCTCCTCGAACCAAGGAAAATGGGCTTGCGCCACCTCAGAACGAAACCACCGCTCATCGAGCTGTGGAACAGGTGGATGCGGGCGGTGCATGCCAAGACCGTATGAGCGTTTACCGGCACCTTTGTGTTGAGACATTTTGAACTACAAAACAAAGACAAATAAAGAGAAATGGGTTAGAATTTTAAAATTTTCGTCAGCATAACGACAGCCATTAAAGCAAAAGCCTCAAACTCACCCAAAACCTAGGGAGGAGGACTTATGTCATCACCCAACACTTTAAGGAAACCAAACATCCATCAATTCAACAAGGAAATTTAGGAATTTTCAGAAAATTTCGAGTTTTGTCAAAACCTAGGTCAAAAACCTAAAATTTTGATTTTTTTGAAAACCATTCGGTGGAACCTCAAATTGGTTGAGGGCTTTTGCTCATAGAGGTCCCTAAACCCTTCCTATGCCGAAGAAAAAGGATTTCTATGATTAGAATATCCTAAACAAAGAAAACCCTAGTTTTTGGGTATAAAACCATAGAGAAACGATGTAAAAAGTATGAATGGAAGGGAGGAACTTACTTAGAGGCGATGTTCTAGGTCTTGATTGGAAGAAAATGGCTTCTAAGATCACTAGTCGGACTGTAGCAACTCAGCAAGCCAGAGAGGAATCGCCACCGGAGAGGAAGAAGAAAAGAAAAGTGAGGCTCACTTTTCTCGATTTTAAAGAGGTTTTGGGCATATCGGTCGACAGTTTTGCCCATACCGATCGATCGGTACCTCCCTGGTAAAGTCGATCGGTATCTCTCGATCAGGAGAAAATCCTGACTGGTCGACTATACTGGTCGCTCCATACCCTACAGGGTAGCTACTGGTACATCGACCAGTACCCCTCGGGAATCCGAGAAATTTTATCCGCCTGGACATACCAGTCGCACTACCATACATAGTGCCGCGATCGGTATGTTGGGACCGGACAACCATTCAAAGCCAAAAAATTTTGGGAAAATTTTTAAAATTTCTAATTTAAGTTTCCATTATGATTTTTCGCCTCGCATTTGTTAAAGACTACACTATTATGACTGTTCGATTATACCTCATGTGTTATGTCTTCTTCTCAGATCCAAGCAGAAAAATTTATCTGAGATGGTAGGCAGAAACGGTCGTAGAGGCTTGCGAAGGCGTCACCACTCCAGGGTACGCCAAGACGAGGACAACGTGGAAACAGGAACTGTTGATGAGCAAAACCTGAATCCGAAGAGTGGAGAAGGCCAGATTCCTAGGGCACCAACAAATTTGCCAGGCCCTCCTCACACTAACTTTGAGACAATTGTAACAAATTTGGTGTATCAGATGGAAGCTCAGCAGAAAATATTCCTGAACGAGATGCTGAAGATGTTCAGGCAATCGGGATATATTCCTACAGAAGGTACGCCTGAGTCTGGAAGAAATAACACCTTACTGCCAATGGATGGTAGTACTGGGTCGATGGGCCAAGGACAGAATCTACAACCACCACACCAATTTCCATCATCATCTGTCTATCAAGGAATCTATCCGTACCCACCACCATGGTATGGAATGAATGTACAGGGGCAGAATGACCTAAGCCGAGCAGTGGATAGGTTCTTGAAGCTGAAACCCCCTACTTTCACAGGAAAATCAGGGAAATCATTATGGCCTGCACAGTGGGTGTCTGAAATAGAGAAGAACTTCTTGGCCTGCACATCGAGGCAATTCAAAGTATGAAGGCTCCAACTACACCCAAGCAAGTTTAGGTACTTACGGGTCGAATCACTGCCCTGGCGCGATTTCTATCTAGATCTGCGGATAGGAATCTCCCGTTCTTCAAAACTCTTAAGGGATCCAAGCCCTTCGAATGGACGACTGAATGTGAGGATGCATTTCGTGGCCTCAAATGTATCTTTCTTCACCACCCTTACTAGTCAAGCCAGAGACTGGAGATACGCTGCTGCTCTATCTGGCAGTTTCGCCGTGTGCCATCAGCAGAGTATTAGTCAAAGAAGTTAATCGGATCCAACACCTTGTGTACTATGTCAGCAAAGCCCTATTGGATGCAGAAACCAGGTATCAATCAATTGAGAAGTTAGCATTAGCAGTGGTGGTCTGTGCTCGCAAGTTACGACCCTACTTCTAGTCTCATTCCATCATCATTTTGATGGATTGACCCATAAGCAAGTTTCTGGCCAGAGCAGATGTGTCGGGTCGAATGATCAATTGGGCAGTCGAGTTGGGGGATTTTGATCTCAAGATCCAGCCTCGGACAACCATTAAGGCACAAGCATTAGCAGATTTCTTGATCGAAAGTACCCTTCCGGGAGGCGAAGAAGAAGGGGCAAATCCAGAGAGAGCCCTCGAGGAAGCAAAAGTTAAAATCTTTCTTGGACCTGAAGAACCTTCCTGGGTTATGTACATAGATGGAGCCTCCAACTAAGAAGATGCGGGAGCTGGTATTATACTCATCAGCCCCGAAGGATTTAAAGTGCTGACATTTGTACGTTTTGGTTTCTCCACAACCAATAATGTAGCGAAATATGAAGCCCTGGTAGCCGGTCTTAAATTGGCTAGAAAGTTGAAAATTACTCGTTTACAAGTATACGGGGATTCTCAAGTGGTCGTGCGGCAAGTAACTGGAGATTATGAGGCTCGACAAAGCCGTCTGGCTAAATACTTAGCCTTGGTGAAGCAACTTATCGAGCCACTGGAGAAGTTCGTGATGACCAGCATACATCGGGATCAAAATACGAAAGCAGACGCACTATCTCATCTAAGGTCCAGTGACTTGAGCAGTTTCGATGTGCCGGTGTACATTGAGCATCTATCGGATCCTAGCATCGATCCTGTGGGAGAAGTATTGCTTGTCGATGTTGAGCCTTGTTGGATGGACCCATTACTCACCCACCTGAGGGAGAATGTCTTACCGAAGGATAAGAAGGAAGCCCGACACATTCAAACTCAAGCAGGGTCGTATGTCATTCACGATGAGGTACTTTACAAGAAATCCCATACTTTTTCTTTACTCTGGTGTGTTTCACCGTCGAAAGTAGAATACATTATGGCAGAAGTTCATGAGGGGATCTGTGGAGCCCACCAATGTGGACGAACCATGTGTTTTAAGATCATCAGAATGGGGTATCACTGGCCCCATATGATGAGTGACTGTGAGAAGTACGCCAGAAGCTACGAAGTATACCAGAAGCACGCTCCCATGTCCCATCGTCCGTGTACACAGTTATAGCCCATTCCTTCATCTATTCCTTTCGCAGTCTGGGGGATGGATATACTGGGACCATTCCCAAAAGCTAAGGGATAGTTGCAGTACATCTTGGTGGCAATTGATTACTTTACCAAGTGGATTGAAGTGAAGGCAATGGTGAGAGTCACGGCGCATAAAGCTAAGGAGTTCTTCAGGCTTGAGGTTTTATACAGATATGAAATCCCTCAAGTGTTGATCACTGATAATGGTCCGCAATTCTCGAGTCAAATCTTCCAGGATTTTTGTCGTGATCATAAAATTAGACACAAATTTGCAACAGTAGCCCATCCAGAAGCTAATGGGCAGACAGAAGTCACCAACCGTACTTTGCTGCATGGATTGGCAAGGTGAGTGGAAGAAAAGAGACAGATGTGGGCGCAAGAGTTTCCCAGCGTAGTTTGGTCATATCCAACCACTCAACGGACGGCCACTGGGGCTACTCCATTCAAATTGGCTTTTGGGACTGAGGGGGTCATCCCTATCGAAGTAGTGGAAAAAAGTTACAGGTTGTTAAATTTCCAAGAAGATACTAACAAGGACATCCTTCTAATGGATCTGGACCTCCTAGAAGACGTTCGTGAAACGGTTCAGCTACGTGTAGCAGTTTATCAACAAAAAACAACAAGATATTACAACTCCAGAGTGAAGGAGAATATGTTTCAAGTGGGTGATTTAGTCTTGCGTTCGACAGCTGTCATTATGCCTACTCAGCAGGGAAAGTTGACCCCAAATTGGGAAGGGCCGTATCGAGTTGTGAAGGTTACAAGGCCAGGGTCATATCACTTGGAGACGATGGAAGGATCTGCCTTACCACGTAGTTGGCACTCCAAAAATCTTCGAAGATATTATGTGTAAGGTTCTCATCTTACCTATTCAATGAAAAAATTTACCCACATTATTTCTTGAAAAAAAAGGCCTACGGGTCTCGAAAAAAGAAAAAGACCTCTGGGTCTTGAAAAAAGAAAAGGCCTACGGGTCTGGAAAAAAGAAAGAGGCCTCTGGGTCTCGAAAAAAGAAAAGGCCTCCGGGCCTCGAAAAGAAAAAACCTCCGGGTCCCGAAAAAGAAAAGGCCTCCGGGTCTCGAAAAAGGAAAAGGCCTAAGGGTCTCGAAAAGAAAAAGACTTAAGGGTCTCGAAATGAAAAAGGCCTCCGGGCCTTGAAAAGAAAAGGCCTACGGGTCTCGAAAAGAAAAAGGTCTACGGGCCTCGAAGAGAAAAAGGCCTCCGAGTCTCGAAAAGAAAAAGGTCTACGGGCCTCGAAGAGAAAAAGGCCTCCGGGTCTCGAAAAGAAAAAATCCTAAGGGTTTCGAAAAGAAAAAGGCTTCCGGGTCTCGAAAAGAAAAAGGCCTAAGGGTCTCGAAAATAGAAAAGATCTAAGGATCTCAAAAGAAAGAAGGGGAGAGCCTGAGGATCATACTGCTTTGACTTTAAATACTTAGCAGAATGTAAGTATTTAAAGTTGGGAGAAGTGTTGGGAAACGTTGAAGTCATTCAAAACACATCAGGAAAAAAATAAATTTGTATTGAAAACGAGTGGTGTACATGGGAAGAAGTTATGTACAATACTTACAAAAGTTGTGTACAAAAAAAAAAAAAAAAAAAAAAAAAGAGGTTATTGTCCTTCTGCTGAGGGATGGGAGGTTGAGCACTCAGGAGTTGCTTCAGGGTTGTCTGCTGCAGTCGCTTCAGAGTTGTCTACTGCATCTGGAGGAGGAGCAGGAGCAGATGGAAGTATGTCTGAGGGAGTAGGATCCGAGGGAGCTACTTCTGGAGGAGGAGCTAGGCTCGAAGGCCGCTCAAGCTTGTCCCGGATCACCTTGCTCATCAGCGAGACTAGAGAGAAGTCGAAAGCAGGCAGGTGGGCAGACATTTCTGAATGTACGACCATGAGGGCTTCACGAATGGCTCTGGCCCTTTCCCACCTAAACAAACTCTCCATATCCTCTGAATCGAGCATGGCTTTCAGAGTCTCTTCTCTGCCCTACGACAGAGAGGACCGGGCTTGTGACAACTCCTCTGTCAAATGAGCAACAACAGACTGCAGATTGGCTTTTCGCTCTTCTAGGTTGAATAGGTCTTTCTTCAGCGCATCCTCAGTGGTGGAAGCCTGAGCCAAGTCTCCCATCAGTTCATTCTTCTCCGTCTACAATCGCTCCTTATCGGTGACCAGGACGTCTCGGGCATCTTGCAAGTCCTTGATCTCTTTCTCCAACTGGTTGTTAAGCTCAGTAGTGGAGTTGAGCTGCTCCAGCATAACCTCATTAGACAACCGCGCGTCCGCCAACTCCTGTTGGGTGGTCTGGAACACCTTGGCCCGAGTGGCGAACTGCTCGTCCAAACAATGGTATCTGGATTTTTCTTCAACCAACAACCTCTGGTTTTGCTCCAACGATGCCTCAGCAACCCGACATTTGAACTCCGCATCCTGGGCCTCCTCCTCTGCTTTTTTGGCCAGTTCTTCAGCTTCCTTGGCCCTCTACCTCTGCCTGAGTAGCCAGGGCCGCATCCTGAGCCTGGGTGGCCTGATCACGCTCAGCCTGGGCGACGACCTTCAGCCTATGGTTCTCCTGGGTTGTGACTTGCATGTCCCTCAGCTTCTGTATTGAAATTGTCAGCATCCTCTTGTAGTGGTTCGACCCGCACAACAAGTGCGACAAGGAAGATGGCACGGAAGTTATTGATTAGAAAGATACATAAAAAAAGGGGGGGGGGGAGACATACCTGATACAGGGCTGCGCATTGATCCCGGTCGATCACCTCTAAAGGGACAGGCTTCAACACTTGATCATCAGCAGGGAGCCAAGCATGATGAATGATTTCTTGGGCCACTAGGCGATTATGGAGCCCGCTGTCAGAAGAGTGCACCCTCCAGGAGGGTGCAAAGATGGAAGGATCGGCGCCTGTTGAGCTTGGGCTGGGGGCGATGGAGCTGGAGCTTATGGGAGGAAGAATGGGAGATGGCCCCGTGGGTAGGGCAGAAGGTTCAACTGCCACGGAAGAAGAAGGGGTCGTGGAAGGTGGCCCTTCAGGAGGAGAGGAAGAAGAAGTAACCACAGTTGAGTATGTGGGGAAAGAAGATGTACAAGGAAAGGTTAGAAGGGGAATGGCCAGGCCTGAGGAAAATGGATGAAGGACAGAAGTGGTGGGCGTAGATGAAGGGGCGTCGACCCCCGAGTCTAGAGCCGTTGTCGGGGGGATCGATGGTGAAGAAGTGGGCTCAACGTTACCTGGGGAGCCAGGAGGCGCGGGGTCGACCAGCGCTGGCTCGTCAGGAGTCCTGGGGCAAGCTTGATCGGCAGAAGTCTCTCCAGGCAGAAGCGTCCGCAAGGGGGGAGGTCCGACTAGAACCCGTGCCAGGACTCCTAAGGAGTATCCTCGGGGAAGATACGGCGGGGGATCTCAGAGTTCAACCTCCTCCTCTTCAGCCTTTGCACTATCTCTGCGATAATGGCTCCATCATCCTCATCCTCTGTAAAAAGAAGGAAAAGAAAGAAGGATTAGAATCACACAAGAAACAAGCAAAACAGCTGAAGGCACAGGGAAATGTACTTACCATCCTCATCCACCTCAATTACTGTTGGTGGGGCGAAAGCTCTGGTTGAAGGTTGGGGGTCGGAAGTCGGTAACTCTGTAGGAGCTTCTGGTTCAGAACCTCCAAGAGGGGGAACGGTCGAAGACTCGGGCTCGAGCAGAAGAGTGGCGGTCTCTGAAGGAATGCTCTCTGAAGGAAGCGAGGGAGCCGCCTGAGGGACCTGAGGAGCAGTATTTGCGGCCCTCTCAAGGGCCACCAATTTACGGGCCACAGAAGCAGTTATCTCTTCCCTTTCCCTTTGATGGTGTCTGAAAAGGTCAATCCCCCATCAGATCTTCCCAGACACTGTCATCTAAGCCCTCCACTGCAACACAAGTCAACAAAAAATGTTAGAATCAAAACTTGAAGACAAACATGGAAATGAAGGTTAGCACCACTCTGGAACTTACTCAGTCCATATAAGAACAGGAACTGATTGTTGGACAGGTCCTTGAACCAGACGATCCTCCCTCGATCTTCTACTCGTCCAAGGGTCTCCATCTCGAGTGGTAAAAGAAAAGGGGCGACCCCCACTATGGAAGGATCGACAAACTGCCATCGGTTTTCGATGGGAAAAGAACGCATTCCCTACAGAGTGTGGCCCCGCCTAATTATGGCCCCAAAAAATCTCTCCTTCTAGTGTGGAACAGAGGAGGGAGTGGTTTCTATCATAGCGGGGACTATGTCTAAATTCTGACGAAAAAAATAGTAGATCCCGTTGGGTTTTCCCTTATGGGTCGGATGGTCACGCCAGAGCAAAACACCCACATCAAAAAGAAATTGGAAAAATCGCAGGGTAGGGGGTTCTCTACATCTAAGAAAGAAAATGAGGAAGGAGTAGATATGGGCCCAAGAATTGGGCGTAAGTTGAGTGGGGGCTAGGCCATAGAAGCCGAGGATTTCAAAGATAAGAGGATGGCAGGGAAAGCAGAAATCAGAAGAGAACATGTTCAGGTTCACTACCATCCTATGAGAATAGGGATGGCACGCCCGATCCTCGGGGGTCAGAACTATTAACTCTACGGAGTCAGGGACTCGAAAGGTAGCCCTAAGGTCTTGGAGCCTAGATTCGGTCATAACGGACTTCACGGAAGAAGCCACGCAAGGAGGACCAGCCTCATCGGGGAAGTCTGGGGGGGTGCTCCCAGGGTGACTGCTGGAACTTTCCCCACCCTGAGAAGATCGCGGAGGAGGCAACCGTCACAGGGTAGGTTCGGAAGCACGACTGACAACAGCTTTGTCTCGAGCCATAGTGGGTTAGAGAAGAAGTAAAAGAAAAAGAAATGCAAAAAGCAGAGACGAGACTTACTTAGATGGTGTCGTACAGTCGAAAATCTACGGGAATGACTTGCCTCTTACGGAACGAGAGTAGCACAACCAGAGAGATCTTTGGAGAAGAAGTTATACAAAAGATCAGTGCATAAAGAAGGAGATGAGGAGAAGGATAAAGATATTTGTAGATTTTGCTGACCAGTGGGTCCCAGCTTGACAGTCATGATGGTTCCCAAGCGGTGCGACTGACGGGTGAAAGACGGACATAACGCTTGATGGGGAAACGACGCGTGGATGGATACGATGAATGATAGGTGGGAGGAAGCTGTCACTATTCGAAAATCTAAGGTTCGATGGAAATGAAAACGGCATCTAAACTTTCAAAAATCGAGATTAGCCTTAATTATGGCAAGGACGCTTCAGGAGCTACTTTGGGAAAACGTGCGTTCAAATTTCAAAAAATGGGGCAAATAATCATGCAACTGAGACGGGCGACGGGAGATCAACCGCGCACTCATGATATGATATTTTCCCTTTTAAAAAGGTGTCTCCTTCGATCGAAACGACTCGTAAAGGAGACAAGGGGGTTCTGTTGGGGAAAATAGTGGTTAGTGAATGCATCCAACCGTAGAAAAGAGATTTTAGAAGGTAACCACATGGCGTCTATCCATCGTATGGGAGAAAGGGCATTGCGGTAAATATTGGAGGAAGCCCATGTTCGATCCCATGGTCTAACTCAGACAAGAAGTGACAGGTTGACAAGGGTTGTTGGGCCATTAATGAATTGTCTTTAATGGCCATAAATGCTGACAACAAACATTAATGCAAGGTATGCTGACTTGACCCGCCGATTCACAAGATCTCGGTCCAAACCGACGAATCGTCAGAGTATTACTTGGTAAAAGTGCAAGGACGGCAACGGACATCTGGAGGTTATGGGGAATATAACCCGAAAGGGGGTCAAATAGGGTCAGAGGGGGTCGAAAAGTGATTGACAAGACCCTATGACATAGTCTAGGGGGTAGTAGGCAGGTGAATCTACTATACCCTAGGTAGCTAATGATCAAAGTAGTGACGGACATAAAAATCGGACCCAGAAGAAAGGTTCACATTAACAGTTTACCTATATATGTCTGTAACAAAGGAAAAAGAAGAGAGGTTGATTACAATACAAAGGAATGCTTTTGCTCTTTGTCTGGTTTTCCATTTCATATCCAATTTGCTTTCGTTCAGTTATTTTTCATCTTTCCAAATCCATGGTGAAAATAGTAGAGTAGATCTTTTTTGATCAACGACACCTCAGGGAACCCTTTGTTTGAGAAGGAGCTCCAGTGTTTCATTGGGAGTTCCATATTGTCTGTCTTGGTCAATCCCCCTTACGGATTCCAACGACAACAGGTATGAACTTGGCTTCCTTATTTAAGGAACTTCTTACACCAAGACTCCCCAAGGCTGGAGCTCACACTGCTTTCCTTATTGATTGACCTGATCACAACTTGATAAACTGAATGTAACACCAAGCGTGATAGCCCCAAGCTTTGGCACAACAGCAAAGCATCACAGACAGCTTTAGTTTAAAGCTAGGGCGCGGAAGGTACTCTTCCTCTGGTCGCCTTGTTTTGGCACGCACTCCTCCACAAAAAGTAAGAAATTCCGCATATTTTGACCAATTTAAGGTGAAAAATGGGATTGCTCCTTCAGCAGAAGCAAATTGTGCAGAATATGTGAAGAAATGCCATAAATGTCAGGTCATTACAAATTTGATACATGTATCCCCTTCAGAATTATACACCCTCAGTTCGCCATGGCCATTCGCTGAGGTATCGACGTGCCCATTGTGAATCTATTGCATTTATACAAATCGAAAAAGATTTTTTTTTAATTTATATCATTTGTGTCTCTATTACACACCGCGAAACTAAATGGTTCGAATGAAATCCAATGAATAATTTTCATTTTTTTTGAGGCTGTACACCTAAAGGCGCACCGGTTTAAATGAGATTCCAAAAGTCACTTTTAGCTGCAAACGGCCATCAGCACCACTAATAGCCACCATTCATCCACACCTACCTCTTTTTTTATTCCAACCACTAGTTGTAAAAGGCTTTAGGCAACAGAGGGAGAACAATTAGAGCGTGATTTCTTTGAGGAGCAGGCTTGATAACAGTGGCATTTTCTCTGAGGGAATTGGAACATTGATTCACTAACTTTAATACTATTATGATAGCTGTCTCCCTTCTTTTCTTCTCTCCCTGACATGCCAGCATAAACAAGTCCATTTCAATATTGTCTGATGATCATTTCAGACTCAATGGCAAAGTCTAGCATATTAGAAAACCACCTTTGAATCAGTGAATTTTAGGTCCTATGATCTGAAATTCTTAGAAAAATCTACCCATGTAGCAGTGGAAAAAAAAATCATCTGTCATATCAGAACACATGCATCTTAACCATTGAAAGTGCATTCATCACATCTCCAAACCTTTGAATTTCTTCTTTTTATATATGCAATAAAATAAGCCTTTTGACTCTCACTTTGAAGTTGAGATCCATCATAGTGCCAAAACAAGATTTGTACTCAGAAACAGCTCTCAAACTACAAAGAACTCTCAAGTTGATCCCTATTTATTACTTATTTAAACTGGTAATAAAACATTACTCCTTGTTCTTGTAGTTTATTTAATTGTCGTGGGTTTACTTCTATTCAATTCTCAAATTAACTTGAATGTTAGAAACTTTCAATTTCATGGATGAGTTTACTGTTTTCAGCCTCACATTAGACAGGACAACCCTTCTATACATGGATGAAAAGAGACATTGTCTGATGCCCCTAGATGGGACAATCAAGGTTCAAGGGCTTAGGGCAAAAAGTAAGGTTAATATATATATATATATATTTTCCCTCTACCTTAGCTTTGGTTTGTAAAGACGACTAATACATTGATTTATAATATTATGTAGTTGGGGTAATCATCCGTAGCATTATAGGAGTGATTCAAGTGAAGTTGATTGTTTCACTATGACTCTTTTTTTATTCATTTTCCCCTCTCTCTGCGGCATCGCATCCTTACGAAGGTGAAAAGAATTCTTGATTTTATGGCAGTAAGGATGTATTTCTGTTCAACAATTTTGTGTTATTGAATTTAATGAAACATTCTATCTTTTGTAACTCAATTTTGAATGCAAGGAATCTTATAGCATCTGTGTTTCTCTCTTTTGCAGCTAAATTTGTAACCTGGTTGGGTGGGCTAGATAAGGTGATAGTTTGATACCCCCAATGAATCTTGTCTCTCTCTTTTGATTTTCAAATAATCAATGGCTACCAATGTCCCTCCGAATCATCAGTAACCATCCTTTTGCCGCCTTATCCCTTCTCTTACAAATAACCAGAAAGCAAAATACTTCCGTTTCGACCTTCACATTCCCAAATTCAAATGCCAGGGAACCTTCTGATTTGCCAGAAAGAACCCACTTGGTTCCCGCCGATAAGGTAACAACATCAACACCGTCTTCTGGGAAATCTTTGCCTGTTGATCAATATCGGGTAAGTGACGTTGTTTCCGCAAACAAGGTTATCATGAACCACATCCGAGCAGGAGATTTGGATTCTGCACTATGTGTGTTCAAGAACATGACAATTAGAACAACGATTACTTGGAATTCTATATTGGGGTGGTATTCCCGAACGCCTGGGAAATTGAAGGAGGCACGCCAATTGTTCGATCATATTCCTCAACCAGACGTCGTCTCATTTAATACCATGTTAGCGTGTTATTTCCGTAACTCCGATATTGAAACTGCTCGGATCTTCTTCAATAGAATGCCAGTTAAAGATCCGGCATCGTGGAACACGATGATCTCAGGTCTCTCCCAGAATGGGAAGATGGATGAAGCTCGTGAGTTCTTTTTGGTTATGCCAGAGAAAAATAGTGTCTCCTGGAGTGCCATGATTTCAGGTTATGTTGAGGCTGGGTATTTGGACCTGGCGGTGGAATTGTTTCAGCAAGCTCCTGTCAAGAGTGTGATTGCCTGGACAGCAATGATTACTGGGTTTATGAGGTCTGGGAAGATTGCATCAGCAAAGGAGTTATTTGCAGAGATGCCTGTGAGGAATTTGGTGACTTGGAATGCCATGATTGCTGGTTATGTCGAGAATTCTGAGTCTGAGGATGGCTTGAATCTTTTCAGGAGGATGATCAATGAGGGAATCAAGCCAAATCCGTCTACCATCTGCAGTGTTTTATTGGGTTGTAGTAACTTATCTGCATTGCAATTGGGTAAGCAAGTACATCAACTTATACATAAATCACCATTGTATCTTCATACAACCGTTGGGACTTCATTGCTTAGTATGTATTGCAAATGTGGTGACTTAGAGGATGCAATGAAGTTATTTACTGAGATACCCCGAAAAGATGTTGTTTCATGGAATGCAATGATTTCCGGGTATGCCCACCATGGCTTTGGTGAGAAAGCAATTCAGTTGTTTGATGTGATGAACGGTCAGGGAATCAAGCCAGATTGGATCACCTTTGTTGCAGTTTTGTCAGCCTGTAACCATGCAGGATTAGTAGATCTAGGAATTCAGTATTTCAATTCTATGGAAACCTGCTATGGAATTGAAGCCAAGCAGGATCACTATACATGTATGGTTGATCTGCTTGGTCGAGCTGGTTTGCTAGACAAAGCAGTGGATTTGATCAAGGAAATGCCTTATAGTGCACATTCTGCCATATTTGGTACCCTTTTGGGTGCTTGTAGGATCCACAAGAACTTAGAATTGGCTGAATTTGCTGCCAAAAACCTGCTTCATCTTGATCCAACGAATGCGGCTGGTTATGTTCAACTTGCCAATGCTTATGCTGGTATGAAAAAGTGGGACCATGTTGCAAGGGTTCGCCAATTAATGAAGGATTTTAAGGTTGTGAAGACACCTGGGTATAGTTGGATTGAGGTAGGAAGTGAAGTTCATGAGTTCAGATCAGGAGATAGAGTTCACCCAAAATTGGTTTCTATACATGAAAAATTAGATGAGCTGGAGAGGAGGATTAAGCTAGCAGGATATGTGCCAGATCTTGATTCTGCATTGCATGATGTAGGGGAGGAACAAAAGGAGCTGATACTGTCAAGGCACAGTGAGAAATTGGCAATTGCTTTCGGGCTGATGATTACACCCAGTGGCACTCAAATACGAGTATTCAAAAACCTGAGAATCTGTGGGGATTGTCACAATGCCACCAAGTACATCTCTGAAATTGAAGGGAGGGAAATTATTGTTAGGGACACAATGAGATTCCACCATTTCAGAAATGGGAGATGCTCTTGTGGTGACTATTGGTGACCATTTGAGGTGTGGTTCCGTTTGAGAATCCTATGATTTAGCCAGAGGAGATGGTATTGAAGATAAGGTGACTTTTTTTAGAGTCCACATTTTCTGTTTCCCAGCATGTGGTTTTGATTTTTTTTTTCTTCTTCTTCTTCTTCTTTTGAATCGTAAGAATTGAACATTAAAACAAAAGAGAAAACTTAATAGGGTCATTCCCTATGTATCTATCAGAAAAAGGTCATTCCTATGTACTGAGTTGAGTTAAGTGCATTTATCTATTCAACAGGTCAGCCTCATGACCTAGAATACTTGTAACAAATATATTTTTTCTTTAGTTTTAGTTTAGGAGTCTACATGATTATTTTGAAGAATAAGTGTTGTTAATACAGACCTGCTTTCAATATTTATATCCCAATCGAGTAGTTAAAGTAGGAATTTATGTTCAATTATGCAACACGATTATCATGTTTTGTGTGTGTGTGTGTGTGTGTGTGTGTGTGTGTGGGTGGGTGGGTGGGTGGGTGGGTGATTTGTATTTGGTGACAAAGCATAAACTAGTTAGCTTGAATGATGAGGGTTCTGTTTTTTCATTTTGGTTTTCATCCATTAGATGGCAAGGATGCCATGTACCTTAAAAGGAGTTCCTATGACAGTATTGATCAACCCTAAGTAATCCTTGAAATGTTCTCATAGGTTACTAATGAGGCTATCAGGTTCGGCGGTTCCTGCATCCAGGTACCTTTTGAGAGTTCCCCCCTCTCTCTCTCTCTTCAAAAGTGTTACAGTTGTGGGTACAATGTTTCCTCCTAGGGAAAGAGATAGAAGCTGACAGCAGAAAAAGGAGTAGGGGTGAAGAGGAATATGGAGAAAGCAGAAAATGGAATTAGCTTCAAAAACAGTTATGTAGTTTCGTATATCTTACTTTAACTTTGTTTATATATAGTTTTTGGTCCAAAGCTGGTTGAAATGTGGTTCCACTAACCTGCATTTGTTTTTGTTCAAGTCGTTTGATTTTCTCTTGGTTTTTATGCGAGCTTGTTCAGAAGTCACACCTTATGTCAAAGTAACTCACTGTGGTCATCCAGTATGAGCCACAGTTACTATTGTCAATTTCAATTTTAGGGACCAAAATCTGTTTACACGAAGTTTGTATGTTGTTTTCATTTTTAAGCCATGCCGTTTTCTTGTGGAAGCTATACGTAGTATGTTCCGATTCTAAAATTCAAGAAACCTCCTACCAGGAATCTCCTGTCTTGCCAAACTTTTTGCTTGAGTACTGATCATTCATTGCTTGCTTTTCTTCTTTTATTTTTCTTTTTCTTTTTGCCTGTTAGTTAGAGAAAACACAAGAGTACTTTTTCCCTCCTGTATGCAAATCAATGGATATACACAATCACAAATATACGCATAGAGATATAGCAGCGGAAATAAATAGAGACAATTAAACCACAAGAGACACACCAATTTTTACGTGGAAAACCCTTCCAAGGTGAAAGGGGAAAAACCACGGGATCTAGTCCAGGTAAATCTCCACTATAATAATAATGGGTACACAATACAATCCTCACTAGTCACAGCTAGAGGTTACCAATCTCCAAGAGAAATATCCCACTCTTGAGTAATACAAATAACTCACCAAAACTATAATAGGTGGTAATCCAAAATACAAGAATACTCTCATTTCGATGCCGACGTAACAAATACTAGAAAGAATGATCACCTTTTTCTCTTCCCTGAATAGGGAGAATGCCGTCACGTTGCACGTACAAGGAATAAGAGTCTCTCTCCAACCTCCTCCCAAGCACTCACAATAGTAGAACAAGAAGAAGGAATTTTGCTTGTAATCCCAGCTTTGGTTTTCAGGGTTCTCTCTGGTTTCTCTAAAACTCAGGAAATTGCATCTATTGAAATCTTCTGCCACTTATCTCCTTTTATAAAGAGATAAGTCTGAGATTGGGATTGAGGAAGGCGGTTTAAAAAAACTGCCTTTCATAGAAAACCTCCTTATGGAGAAAAAGGGGTGGGTCCCCCTGACCCACATAGGTGTGAGGAGGAAAACCTATCAAACTCCCCCTCCGACTCACGAGCGGGGATTTGCCAAACCCAAACCTGCCATGATTCTGCAAAAGTAATGCTTCACCTTGGGTAGTGATTTTGTCATCATATCTGCATTGTTCTTGTCAGTATGGATCTTCTCAACCTGTAGTTGCTTTTGTTCAAGTATATCCCGAATCCAGTGATACCTCACATAAACATGCTTGGTCTTGTAATAGAAACTAGGATTCCTACTCAAGTGAATGACACTCTGACTATCACAATGAACAATATACTTGTCTTGTGTCAGACCCAGTTCTTGAATGAACCTCTTCATCCACAATAACTCCTTGCAAGCTTCCACTGTAGCGATATACTTAGCTTATGTAGTTGACAAAGCCACACACTTCTGCAACTTGGACTGACGTGACACTGTTCCCCCTGCAAAAGTAAACAGGTAGCCTGATGTTGATTTCCTTGAGTCGATATCGCCTAACATATCTGCATCTGTGTGCCCCACTGCCCCTATAACATAGGTTTATCAATACCAAAATACAAACATGCATTGGATGTACCTCTGAGATATCTTATAATCCGCTTGACTGCTTCCAGTGTTCTTTGTCAGGATTGACATGAAATCTGCTCACAACTCCAACTGCGTATGTAATATCAAGTCTTGTACACACATGACATACATTAAACTTCCTACCGCTAATGCATAGGGAATTTTTATCATTTCTATTCTTCCTTGCTCAGTTGAAAGGCTTTGCTCACTACTCAATCTAAAGTCACCTGCAAGTGGTGAACTGACTGACTTTGCTTTCTCCATATTGAACCTTTCAAATATTTTTTGTATATACCTTTCTTGTGATAGTTAAATTTTTCTTGTTTTCCTATCACGAGAGATTTGCATGCCTAAGATCTGCTGTGCTGGTCCCAAATCCTTCATGTCAAAAGACTTGCTCAACTCTTGCTTCATCTTGTCCAACAATCAACATATCATCAACATAGAGCAGAAAAAGAATGAAATCACCTTCAGAAAATTTCTTTATAAGCACACAATGATCTGCAATTGTTCTTGTGTACTCATGATCCATCATAAATGAATTGAACTTCTTGTACCATTGCCTTAGAGCCTGTTTCAAACCATACAAGCTTTTCCTCAACCTGCAAACCATGTGTTTTTTACCTTTAACTTTGAAACTTTCTGGCTGCTACATGTAAATCTCTTCCTCTAAATCACCATGAAGAAAGGCTGTCTTGACATCAAGTTGTTGAACTTCTAAATTCAAACTTGCAGCTAAACCCAATACAACTCGAATAAATGGCATTTTCACAACAAGAGTAAAAAATCTCATCAAAGTCAATTCCTTTTGTTTGTCCAAAACCCTTTACAACCAATCTTGCTTTGTACCTTGGTTGTGATCTGTTCCGCTCGGTCTTCAACCTGAATACCCATTTATTCTTGAGTGTTTTTTTACCCTTAGGTAGCTTCACTAAATCATAAATATGATTCTATTGCAAGGAATCCATCTCTTCCTGCGTAGTTTTTAACCACTCAACTTTATGCTCATCAATTTGTGCTTCTTCAAAGCAATCTGGTTCACCTGCATCTGTCAGCATAATATATTCATTTGGTAGATACCTGGTAAATGATCGTCGCTCCCTAGTAGATCTTCTCAACTGAGGCCCAACTGGTGGCTCTAGAGGGGGCTGCTCCCCCCTGTTCAATATCACTTGTATCATCTATGAGAACATCATTATTATCATTTTGCATATCTCCCCCATCATCATGAACCACAGGTAGAGGAACTGGTTCAAGATCAATCAAATTATCAACAAATGACTGAGGTTTTTCAATTTTTTCAAAGTATTCAATTGTTTGATATTCAAGAAAAATAACATCTCTGCTTCTGATAACTTTCTTCTCAATCGGATCCCATAACTTGTATCCAAACTTTTCATCTGCATATCCCAAGAAAATACATTGCTTTGACTTGTCATTAAACTTTGACCGCTCATCTTTTGGAATATGCACAAATGTCTTGTAACCAAATACTTTCAAATGATCATAGGAAATATCTTTCCCGCTCCACACCTTCTCAGGAACATATCTATTCAAGGGAGCTGATGGAGATTGTTGAATGATGGAATGACTTGTCTGTAATAGACAGAGGTCCTCTTATTTATAATGTGAGAATGAAACAAAGAAAGAAAGAGACAGATGGGTAGTACAAACGGGTAGTACAATGAGGGAGTACGGGTGGTACAATTATACAAACGGGAGTACAATGAACAGACAAAAAATGAATACGTAATATTCTCAACACTCCCCCTCAAGTTGGTGCATATATATCATGCATGCCCAACTTGGACAATATCATATGGAAAGATTTCCCTGGCAGACCTTTGGTGAAAATGTCTGCTAGTTGGTCCTATGATCTGACAAACGGAATCTTGATTGTCCACCGCCCGTTCCTTGATGAAGGACGGTCTACCTCAACATGTTTGTCCTATCATGCCGAACCGGATTATTAGCAAGCTAATGGCGTTGATTATCACGAATAATTTCAAGGCCGGTTACACATAACCTTTAAATCTTGAGTAGTCGTTGTAACCAAGTAGTTCGCATATTCCATGCGCCATTGCTCAGATTCGCTTCGGCCGGATCGGGCAACCACATTTTGCTTCTCTGCGCGCTAAGTTACCGGATTGCCACCCAAGAATGTGCAATTACCGGAGATAGACTTACGATCGGGACTTGCCCAAGCACGTATAAGCCTCCACGGATGTTTATTTGGTGAATCGAAATGGCAATGCTTCCATTTTCGGAGGGTCATTAGGAGACAACGGGATTCCTCTTCCGGGGGCGACTTTAGGTAGTGCAAGATCGAAGACAGCCTCCAATGTGTAGAGTATGGGTGTGCATAAACCGGCTACCAAACTAACTACGAATGCAATATCGGCCGGTGTGGGCAAGAATATGAGTCCGCCAACAAGTCTCGATATCTTCCTTTATCTTCGGGTGTGCCTTCTTTGGCCTTAGCTTGGTATTGGGATCGAGAGGAGTATCACAAGGTCGAGCCCCAAGTAACCTCCGTTTCGAGAGAAGATCAAGAACATACTTTCTTTGAGACGGATAGATGCCTTCGCAGATCCGGCAACTTCAACCCAAGAAAGTACCAAGTTTGCCAAGGTCATTGATCTCAAACCCTTCCCTAGAAATGCCTTAGTTTCGTGATTTCATCATTGTTATTGCCAACAATGATGATATCATCTACAATACAAGAAGGAGTAAAAGGTTGGAGGAATGTTTTATAAATAAAGTAAGTCGCATTGCTTTGAACAAGCCAAATGCTACCACAAACTTTATTAAATCTTCCAAACCAACTCTAGGGGATTGTTTTAGCCCATAAAGAGATCGCTTCAACTTGTAAACTTTTCCTTGGCTTTTACATCGTGAAACCCGGTGGGCAGCCATATAGGCACTGGAAGTTCTCCATGAAGGAATGAATTTTTACACTAACGTTGCAAGTCCCGGTTGTGATGTCAAAGACAGATAGTAAAACCCCGATGGTAGTCATTTTGGCCACTTGGAGCGAAGGTTTCTTGGTAGTCAATCCCATATGTTTGAGTAAACCCGTGCAACCAATCGGCCTTGTACCGATCAATAGTCTCATCGGTTTTGTTTCACTGTAAAGATCCACTTACATCCCCTCGACCTTGATCCCGTAGGAAGTGGAACAAGATCCCATGTACTATTTTTCTTGAGCCCTCATTTCTTCCACCATTGCAGCTTTCCACCTTTCATCCATAATTGCATCCCGCCATTTTTGAGGACAGATCGAAGAGAGCGAAGACACAAAAACACGGAAAGAAGGGGAAAGGGAGTCATAGGAAACATAATTGGAAATAGGATGTAGGGTGCAGGCCCTAGTTCCTTTCAAGTACAATTGGAAGATCAAGATCGAAGGAGTAAGTTCCTTACCGGAAGAAGGCTCGGGGACTCGTTCTAGATCCGGGGCTAGCGAAGGGACATGTGCGGGAGTGGTAGTGGCCTTTCCTTGCTTGTCTTTGGCACGGCTATAAACTTGTAGAGGGGCTTGGTGGTTGGATGCTTGGATGGTGCGGTTGTTTCGAGCATTTGTTCATGGACTATTTCGGTACATCGGGTATATCCGGTATAAGTACATTAGGGATATCGGGTTCATCTTCAACTATCTCGTATCTCCCGAAGAGGAGCCCGATAATAGGAGAGATGCCATGAAAGATGACATCTGTACTAACAAGGACCCGACGAGAGGGAGGATGATAACACTTGTATCCTTTTCGTGTTCGAGGAATACCCTAAAAATATGCACTTTAATCCACGTGGATCAAGCTTGCCGGGGAGCGATGGTTACAAGCAAACAAAGACAACCAAAGACTCAGGAGGAAGAACAAAACGAGTTTCCACGTAAGATGTCCAAGGGAGCCTTGTTGTCTAAACTCGAGAAGGAAGGCGGTTGATCGGGGATGCTGCAGGTGGGGACAACATCACTCTAGTATTGAGCGGGAACATGTCTCTCAAATATTAGTGCTCTAGCGTTTCGAGTAAGTGGCGGTTCTTTCTTTTCGACTCCATTCGAGGCGGGAGTGTCCACACAACTTGTCCGATGAATTATCCCGTTATCGCCAAGTATTGTTGAAAAAATCCTTCAAGATATTCCTTACCATTGTTACTACGGAGCATCTTCAACGAGTTTGAAACTGCGTCTTGATCATATTGTGGAAATGGCGGAAGCATGCAAAGACCTCATTTTTTTGGCGATCGGATAGACCCATGTAGTACGAGTGTGACAATCGAAAAGTTACAAACCACCTATGACCGGAAATAGAATTAGTCCGTGTTGGACCCCAAACACGGAATGGACTAAATCAAAGATACAAGGACTTCTTGAAGCGGAAGGTAAAAAAAATCCGAGCCTGTTTGGCCAAAACACAAGCCTCACATAATAACTCATCTTTATTACATTGTTTAAATAATTTTGGAAAAAATGAGATAAAAGCAGTGAGAAGAGGGATGCCCAAGCGGCGGTGCCCTTCTGAAGGGACTAACTGCGGAATGGGAGGAAGGTGCTGAACGACCATTGTTAAGCATACAGGCCACCATGACACTACCATGTCCAATCGTCTTCCCGTTCTCCGGATCCTGAACACACAATAGGTAGGAAAAAATGTTACTTTACAATTTAGAGACTTTGTAAGACTACTAATGGAGAGTAAATTTGTGGATAAATTAGGAACATGTAGAACGGAATTCAAATCAAGGGAGGAAGAACGGGGATGGATCCAATTCCGGATATAGGAGAGAGGGATCCATTAGCGACCTTCACGGTATTATGTCGAAAAAGGAGAGTATAAATAAAAGGACTCGACGAACGGTCATGTGGTCGGTGGCTCCAGGATCTATAACCCAAGGGCTAGAGATAGAGAAAGCACAATGACCATCATGGGAAATACCGACCGACAAAAAAAGAACCTGGATTGGTAGATGCGGATGTGGATGATTGATTTGTAGTCGCGGGAGGTAGTCGAAGGAGATGCCGGAGCGCCCGAAGTTCTTGTGCGAGAGTTGTGGCGAGAGGACCAATGGGAGGACTTGCTTGGGTTGATGTGCTTGAGGTGCGTGGGAGGACTTTGCCTTGTGCATACCTTTTTCCCTGCGTTTTGCTTCAAAATGCTCGGTTTGCCAGAAGTTTTCAGCATATGTCTTTGGTGTGCCAAAGCTTGCTACAATACTCACATTGATAGCATCACGAGAAACGGGAGGATTCTTGTATGTCCGAGTATTTGTCGGAGAGCGCGACCTATCCGGAACGAAGGGGACAACATTGTTATTCGTCGTTGGTCCTCAACCGAACCATGGAATAAGCCTGTTCGAGGGGGGGAAAGGGTCCCCGCCGAGAATCGTGAGCGAATAGGATCAAGCTCCACATTTAGTCCCGCAAAAGTATAAACCCTGTATTTCTCTTCCCTTTTGTGAAATAGGGTAGCATCTTCTTCACATTTAGCATGAATAGAATCATAAAAATCAATTGTTTGCCAATAGCTCCTCAACTTAGTATAATATTGGGATATAGTCAATTCTTTTTTGATAGTTTCATGAACACTTTTTTGAATCGCATAAATTAAAGCAGCATTTCCAACTTGGGAATAGGTGTCCTTAGCAGACTTCCAAATTTGTGCGGCGGATCCAATAACAAATAGCCCTCGGCTATAATGGGTTGCATGGAATTGAGGAGATATTGCATTACCAATGAATTTTCAGCATACCATTTCTCCAAAACAATATCCTTGGTTAGAGGTTTTTCCTTGGTGCCGGTGAGATATCCCGATAATCCCCGAGCTGTAATTGAGAGTTGGGTGGCCCGAGACCACATTAGGTAATTACCACCATCAAGTTTAGTGGTATTAGTGGGAATAGTGAGATTGTCCATTTTAAAATTCTCTATCCCAGAAGAGATTACTTCAGATGTCATCCTTGAGTTGTGTATTCAAGATTAAACACCCAAAAACAATATGAACAACCTCCCTGTTTGGTTATAGCACAATATATGGAGATCAAAGTAGAAATATCACTTATCAGATATCTTAACTTGTCCCATGTGCAACATAATATATGGAAATCAATTCTGGTTTGCACCCACTTTTTTGTTATTGGGTAAACTCGGAAACTCATAGATATCTGACCAGACTGAACCATATTATTAATATCCATAAGGTAGTACAGGTAGTACAATACAAGTAGTACAATGAGGGTAGTACAGGTAGTACAATTGTACAATACATGTAGTATAATGAATCTAGACAAAAAATGAAATACGTAATATTCTCAACAGAGATAAATTAATCAAATAAACTACAGTACGCATCGCTTCTCCCCCAGTATTCTGTGGCAAGTGCCTCTTGTTGAGATGAACTCGAAGATTTTCTTCTTGTTTCTTCATTCAACAGATTTCCTGTTACTTGACTCATTGCGATTTTCCCATCTGGTGCAGAAATGCTAAGAGACACCACTAATATCTCCCAACTGTCAGGTAATGAACTGAGTAGTAACAAGGCTTGTAACTCATCATCTAACACAATCTTCATGGAGGATAGCTGATTCACAATACTCTGTACCTCATTTAAATGTTCTACAACTGAGTGTTCATCTCTATACTTCAGATTCACAAGCTTTTTTATCAGAAACGCTTTATTACCAGCAGTCTTCCTTTCGTACAGACTTTTCAATTTATTCCACAGTGATTGTTTCGACGTCTCTGTGGAGACATGACATAAAACTATATCGTCCAACCATTGCCGAATAAAGCTTATAGTTTTTCAGTTCAAGGTCTTCCACTCAGCATCAGATAATTTTTCTGGTTTTTCTATATCATCTTGTACCGATCCATACAGTTCCTTACAATACAATAAGTCTTCCATCTTGGCTTTCCAAATCATCCAGTTGCTCCCATTCAAACTAATCATCCGTGTCGAGGTTCTCTCCATTGTTCACACACGGTTATAGAGCCTAGCTCTGATACCACTTGTTAGGGAAAACATAAGAATACTTTTTCCCTCTTGTATGTAAACCAATGGATATACATAACCACAAATATGCGCACAGAGATATAGCAACGGAAATAAATAGAGACAATCAAACCACAAGAGGCACCAATTTTTACATGGAAAACCCTTCCAAGGTGAAAGGGGAAAAACCATATGACCGAGTCTAGGTAAATCTCCACTATAATAATAATGGGTACACAATACAATCATCTCTAGTCACAGCTAGAGGTTACCAATCTCCAAGAGAAATAACCCACTCTTGAGTAATACAATAACTCACTAAAACAATAGGTGGTATACAAAGTACAATAATACTCTCACCTCGATGCCAACATAACAAATACTGAGAAGAACTATCACATTTCTCTCTTCCTTGAATTGGGAGAATACCATCATGCCGCACATACAAGGAATAAGAGTCTCTCTCCAACCTCTTCTCCAAGCACTCACAATAGTAGAACAAGAAGAAGGAATTCTACTTATAATCCCGGTTTTGGTTCTCAAGGTTCTCTATGGTTTCTCTAAAACTCAGGAAATTGCATCTATTGAAATCTGCCGCCACTTATCTCCTTTTATAAAGAGATAAGTCTGAGATTGGGATTGAGGAAGGCGGCTTAAAAAAATTGCCTTTCATAGAAAACCTCCTTATGGAGGAAAAGGGGTGGGTCCCCCTCACCCACATTGGTGTGAGGAGAAAAACCCAACAAAAATTAAGAGATAACTCTTGATGAGTATGAGAAGCTATAGGAAGTAAGAAGGAAGTGAAAAGGGATTGTTGTATGGAAGAGAAAGCTATGAAGGCATGTAGCATAGGTATTAACTTTATCATGTATTCTCCCAGCAACTTGAAATATAGCTTTTGGAAGTTTTCGAAATTGCTTTGGAATTTTGTTGAAGTTTCATTGTATCCGCTCATGTTGCTCCTTTCTAAGATGAATCGAATTTTATTTCGTTGTGAATATGATAAAGACATTATTAGTCTTTTGGATGTCTTTGTTTGCTTTTAAAAGAATGTTATTAATCTATTTTTCCCTAGTCAATATCCTGTTTCAATGCATCTGAAGATAACCATCATCTACTAGCCCAGTATTGGTTTCTTTGATCCATTGAGTTACATGTTTTGGTTTATTTGAACTCGGTGTGACCATAGAACTTAGGTTATAAATGCTCAAGATCACAATAATACTACAGGTTGTATCGTGTGAATCATCCATGGATTGTCTATTTATTTTAGTATATATTCTTATTGACCGGTGTCAATGGTGCTCAGCATCCGTTGGATCAGGTAAAATCCCCCACCCCCTCCCCTTCAAGTACCAATTATACCCCCTTGTATATTGTGGTTTCCTTGATCCAGTGAGTGCTAATGAAAGGGAATCGGTGTCAATGGGCCATTGACACCGGCCGATGTCATATAAAAAGACCCCTTTAGTATTGCTTCTGCTTCTTTCCTTAGAGTGGCTTTGTTGAATGGTTTCAATTTTTCTACTGGCTTTTCTTTATAGATTGTTGTTGGGCAATAGTTTTTATTACCATTATGATACAGAGATGTTTCCCAGTTTACTTTTAATTTGGTGATCTCATGCTATTACTTTGGCGATTTCATGCGATTACATGGGGTTGAAACTTCAGAAGCGACTATGGATTGTTAGCGAACCATTGTCATTAATTGATTCGTTGGTTCATTTCCTTTTCTCATTTGTTTATTTACCTCATTGGAAGCTAATGCTATGATACATCATATGATCATGCCAAAGTAGTTCCTCTTTCTTGATTATGGATTCTGTGATTGTTTCTTCCTGGTCCTGATCATCTTTTTCTTGTGACTAGTATGATAATAATTCTGGTTCCCAACATTAGGTGCCAAGTGAGATATTATCATTCATCTTCAGGACAAAAGAACAGTTTGAGAAGTGTAAATTTTATTTTATTTTTTTCATGGAGTCGATCACTATGGTTTGCTTTGATTGATTTGAAGGCTATATACATTTATTGAAAAAAGAGTTAGGATATGATCAAAGATTCGCAATAATCTGCTCCTGGAGTAGGAGCACAAATCTTGGCTCTTTCCAGACTTTCTGACTTGCCCATTGCCAGAGGGATAGAACCTACGTTTACATACCAACAAGCCAAGTACCAATTCCTGGATTTTTACTGCAGCGGCGGACTCCCCATTTATTATTTAGATGCTGACAAAGCACAGCACCCGGGGATCCTGCAAGGAAAATTAAAATTTTCAAACTAAAAAAAAATTATAATATTTTTGTCTTGTGTAATAGGAAATTTTTATAATTATTATCCAATATAATTGTATAACTATTTGTTTAGGGTTTGCCTGTGTCCTAAACGAAATGTATCCAAATCCTCTCCTCCCAGAGGTTCAGGAGGGGCACCTCATTGGATGGCATTGACAAGCTGAACTAACAAGGAAGTGTCGGCTCAGATCGAGGGTTTGGATTCATTTGAGCCCCAAGTGTCGACCATCCAATAGGGTTGCTGCCTCTCCTCCCGAACCTCTGGGAGGAGAGGATGTGGATCTGAATGGAATGTTGCAACTTCTATCTATGATATTTTTTTTTTTTTTAATGAACAGTAGGAAGTGGAATAAAACTATGTTCAAAATACATATCATAATAAGTAGATGACCTAATGGTAGAGATGAAACCAGCAAAACACATAGACTGATACTACCTCTGTCCTAGAATTAGGTGTGGCAATGGGTTTGGTAGTGGGGTTCAAATTGTCTCCTGTTGTTGGAGGGATCCCAACTATGATTCAGTGGTTGGAGTTTACCTAGTATATATCAATACATCGGTATGTGTGTCGGATGAACTCCAGTCATTGGATCACGACTGAAGAACAAAACAACATGAGAATTTTTTCCCCTTGATAGCGTCGTGCAGAAAATGGACCTCAACTAGAACATGACTCCAAAGTTACTAGGTCATTCAAGAGTGACATAAATGCATTCTTCATTCCAAAAATGCATTTTTAAGAATACAAACAAAACGTAGTAAAAAATATGTAGAGACAGTGAGATAGTGACGGACTGAAAGTGACTTGCCATGGTCTTTGTTAAGTTTCCATCTTAAAAGTTAGAACTAGTAATTGGAAGGGGACATATATTTAAGGCACCTAAAGTTTCAAGCTTAAGCAAAATAGGACTATTCCCAACACACTCCCTTCCCCCCTCTCCTTCACGTGTTGTCCCTCTTTCGAATGGTAGTATACGTGACAAATGTGATTCTACTCTTGAATGACCATAATAAGGGAACCTATAACTATTGTACCATGTTTCCATCTCAAAAATTTAAACTAGAAAATAAAGAGACTCTCACCTAAGGTACCTAAGATTCTGATCTTCAACAATATGAGTCTGATTCCATATGCAACATATACCAACCCTATAAAAGTGAAAATGAAACCCTGTGAACCTTATGAAACCACAGTGCAAACGTACCCATCAGTGGATGACTTGAATATATTACACGTGGTATGTCACTGGCCCCTCACACCAAGTAGTCTCAGACAAGCATGTGTGTGAGAGACGTGTGAGAGAGAGAAAGAGACAGATCCCCAAAATCTTTGCCGGAATCTTTATATTCCGGCTGGAAACCCACGCAGGCCATGTACTACCGACAGAACATGTGGGTTTCCATTTCATTACAACCACAAGGATCCGTACAAATATAGGTTGAAGGTGAATGTGTGGTTGGTTTTCATTGCTTCCTATGCTCTTTCTTACTACCATCCAAAAGACAATGTGACAGGCAACATTTTATTGTAAAGAACCCATCAAATTATTAGGCTCTTAACTTGTGCTTTTCTTCTCTATCCTTTCTCCTTTTGTATGTTTTCTTATATTCTTCCAGGACCATAAAAAAATAACATATCTAATAATGGAGATATCCATGCAAGATATCAAAGATTTCTTCCCAAATTTTCTAGAGAAAATCTAGATTAAACATGTTGATTTGAGGAAGAAAAAGAAGATGAAGGATAAACGTCTTATCTACTTTTAAAACATGAGGGCCCACAAAAAGAACACATTAATAATTATAATCACTCATTTTCATAGATTGCATACTTTTCAATCATACCATGCTTTAAACAAAAAAGAACCCATTATAATTAGATCTAAGCTTGGATCATAGATTGCTTAGATTTTTTTTTTATTTTTTTTTATTTTTTGAAAACTAAAGACTACAGAAGAAGATTTATACTCATGATTAGATTGAATTGATTTGCTTACTTCTTATTCATCCCATTCCTTAAAACAATAAAATATCTTGCAACCCAAGATTAGCTTTCTTAATCCCTTCTTTTTTTTCTTTTTTTTTGCAAACTCCATTCAAGCCTCATTTGATTGGAGGATGAATCTTTTCATCCATCCTAAGTTTTCCTAAGTTCAGAAACTGATACGTGTTGTTGAAAAAGGACCAATCAATGGCTGCAACAGAGGGAACACATCAAAGTGCAAGTAATTATCAATGTACCCTTTTAGATGGTGAAAAGTTAAAAGGTTAATAATTGATGTTATTTGGAAGGTCATAAAAATTATGTCAATTAAATTTTGCAGGTATATTTACCCATATATTGAATTTTCTTGTAGTACAATCACTTACACCATCTCAGGTATTTAAAGAAAATATAAAATCCAAATCAGTTTTCATTTAAATCATTTTCTATTTCGAATAAATAATTGTTTCAGACGGGATAATTAATGACTTGTTGAAAATAGAATTAATGTTACTGTGGGCAACATTCATACCTTGAAATCCACTCAATACATAAGATTTATGTCCTACATTCAACACAAATATATGAAAGAATTTAGAATGCAATCATTAGTTGATTAATTTGAATAAGTCAATTAAAAATGAATTATAATAAATAATAATTGGTAAACTAATTTATTGTTATTGACTTTAATTAAAAATGCTATTTGCTAGCTTTTATAACCTTAATAGCTAATTTTGGCTCTTTTGATCAAGTAATGAAAGGTTTTTTTACCTGTACTTGGCCTAATGGATAACCTAGATCAACTGTCATGTTTACTAAGCATCTTTGGCATATCTCTTGGAAATAATGGATGAGAGATTAATTTCTTAAAAGACCTTCTCTATCTACAATAGATATGATCAATGAACCCCGAATCCATTTGATTTGTTCTGATTGTTGGATAGAATTGGAGCAAATCTTGTACTAAAGCTTTCAAATTTCATTGGCAAAAGGGAGAGTAGTACATAGTGTATAAGGGCATTTTATGTGGCCTATCCAGGCATAAAAATGAACAAGAACATACAAGAAGATTGGAAAGAGAAAACCCAAGTGTTACAATTTGAATTTGCTATGTATTTGACATAGCTGTGTTTCTGGCAAGAGTTTAGATAGAGTAGAGTCATTCTCTTGTTTTAATATATAGTTTCTTCATCATAGTTTCTGTCCCAGGAACCCTAATGGAACCCCACCTTCATGGAGTTCTAGACATTCCATCTGTTGGACTTGATAGCCTTCTGACATATTCTTAAGTTCCTTCTTCTTTTGTAATCTGAGGACCTCAGAAAATATCCATAAAGAGCTTCCAAAAAACTATGTAAAAAAAGTTACAGGAAGGGTTTTTGTTGTTCCCACAATAATTTCATGGAAGGAAATCAAGTTACAAGGTATTTTAAAGCTCAGTAATGTGAAAATTAGTTTGTTCAAGAAGTTAGAAAAGCAAATGAATGATTAATCAACTCGACCATTTATCTCATCGGTAACTAACGAAATTAAGATAATAAAGGTTTCAACATACCAGAATCATTAATTTGCTTGAACAACAGTTTCAGCATTTCCATTTGCATATGTGTATAGATAAGCATATATATATATATATATATATATATATATATATATATATATATATATATATATATATATATATATATATATATATATAATATTTTTTTTTTTTTGAGAAGATTGTAATACAGAGTAAAACACTTACCGTGTGAATAAATTGCTAAATTGAGAGACTATTATGATCATAACATCACAGTCCAATGACAGTTTGACACATGGACTCCACAGATTGGTCAACCAAAGATTTTTGTATAATTATATTACTTTGTATTTTAATTTTGTATGTATTATTTAATTAGTGTTGTCAAAAGTTCAAAGGTAATTAATTCATGAAAGCCACAAGACACTGAGGACTCAAGGTCTCAATCCAGATAAGAGGTTGTAATTGACCATTCATACAACAAGGATGGAATTTATGTCAATATACAGGGGTTTTCGAGGTTGTTTTAGTAATTTCAATCATTATCATCCCAATCATTGACAGAGACTCAGAAAGCTAGCTATCAGTAAAGCAAGAACTCATGTATCAGTGCAAACATATATACACATACTCATACATAATACATACATTTATACAGATACATAAATACATATATACATATGTAATACATACATAGATGTGGATAGGACTTTTGCTATTAGAGGAGGTATCTAATGTACGGACTGCTTACTGTTGTCACAGTCTATCTAGACTCCTCTACACATAGCACTCTTCAGAAAACGAAATTACAGAAAGCTAACTTAGCTGTTAGTGCTCCGAGCTTTCATATTCTCTCTGTGCTCCTGTTTCTTCTAACAGAGACAGAAAGAGAGAGGAGGGAGAAGACGAGAGAGAGAGAGAGACAGAGAGATGGAAAGATTTACAGTAACTGAGACCTTTCCTAGTGGCTTGTCTCAAAGACCCATCTTTGAACAGAAAGAATCATCTACTCCTTATACATCATTTCCACCAAAATCCCCAATCAGAGACATTTCATTCTCTACATATACCATACCAGGAGAACCCAGACTGCTTGCCCAAGAACGTATCATGCGGCGAATTGATGGTACAGAGATCAGCATCTTCGATGCTGAAAGGTACTTCAATGAAGATAGAGATCAGAAGGAGAAGAAGCAGACTTCTACGTTGACTGTAAATCTTGATAGAATTCCTGATAGGTCTTCTCTCTCTACAATTTCAAGGCTTTCCTCGGTTTCATCTGTTGATGGGTATGGGAGAAATTACAAAAGTGGATCCTTCCATGCAACCCCAACAGCTTCATCTGAAGCTAGCTGGAACAGCCAATCTGGTCTGTTGTCAATTCCTCCAGGTTCAATTGCAGTTTCCATGAGAGATCTCCCTTTGAAGGGAAAGAGAAGAGGACCTTCAAAAAAGTGGCTTTTTGTGACAAGATGTCCCTGCTCTGGTAAAAAATCTGTTCTTGTGGATGAGAAATCATCAAATCCCAAGAACCAATTTCATCCAAATGATAGTTCTAGCAGTTCCTTGAATCCCAAGAAACAGAGCTCTGCAACAGGGGAAGGTGCAGTTGCTAGAGTAGTAGCCAAGGAGAAAGCAAAGGTAGGTGATAAAAACATGGTAATCGACAAAAACATGGTAATCGACGAAACGACAGAACTGAAATCAATCTCCAGGAACCATTTGTGGTCGGAATCCGGTCATCGAATGGTCTCCTCTGGTAGATTGGTTACTGATGGTGGTGGCTTCTCCTTTCCTATACTAAATCCTCCGGTGCTGGAATGCCCAGCTAGGGAATCACTAGAGGTTTTCCGGCCATCGGAGTCTACAGAGCTTCAACGGAGTCTGCAGAGCTTTACTCTCCCAACAAGTCCAAAAACTCGAGCAAATATTGCAGATGATGATATAGCAAGTGACACAAGCTCGGATTTATTTGAAATTGAAAGCTTCTCAACTCAGACAACGATGAATCATCCATTGTACCGCCGGAGAGATTCCTTGGATGAATTCTCAAGCAATGATGGAAGGCGAATTTTACAGTTCCGGCGGAGTCTTGGTGGGATTATGACTCCTTCAATTGAAGCAACAGAAACAGAATGTTATGAACCTAGTGAGGTTAGTATCGATTGGAGTGTTACAACTGCCGAGGGTTTCGACAGGGGAAGTGTCACAAATCTTTCGACGGCAACGACGGCGGCGGCATCGGAGTATGAAGTTAATGTACAGAAAGAATCTGAGAAGATTGGGATTAATAATGGTAGAAGGAAGGGGAATGGATTGTTGAGTTGCAGATGTGAGAAGGCAGTGAATGTAGGCCCTCATCCAGTGAAACAAGGACCTGATGATCATCGTCGTGCCGGTGCCGGTGCCGGTGTCGGTGTCGGTGTCGGTTCTCCGGTTGTTTTAGTTGAATCACGTCAAATTCCTGCGAAGTTGAGGTTGGCAAATTTAAGTTCAATGCACAAGGCAAGAGCCTCTGGTAAGCCACCCATAGCAAGGTCAAATTCTGCTCGCATGTCTCCTGCCTTCATCACACAGTAAGCAGATTGTAGGGATAGGGCTCGCGTCTCTTCTGCTCGCATGTCTCCTGCCTTTATCACACAGTAAGCAGATTGTAGGGATAGGGCTCGTCTGTCCAGTCGGTCCAATCATCCATCTATTCTGGTCAAGATGTATGTAACTATTATTAATTATGGCAGAAAAAAATTGTTGAATTTTTATGGTCATTCTATCACGTGGGTAAATGATGTAATGTAGTTTTATTAGTCACATGTTTAAATTTCAATGTCTAATTCTATTAAATACTCCTTTTGTATCGATATGCATACCGTATTTGTCGGTGCATGTATGTTAGTTGATCTTATAAATGTTATTATAAATTCTCTCAAAAATAAATATTTTAGATTACACGGGCAAAATGCATTCATCTTGAGAGAGGAAACAATGAAATACAAAAGAGAAGAATGCAGTGGTGGTAAAATGGGAGGTGATATGTTCATCAAAGAAGGAAGGAAGGTTGGATCTTTGTCGTCTGTATGAGGTGAATGACTCCTAGCTTAGTAAATTAGTGTGGAAAATCTGGAATGAGAATACTACCAATGGTAAATTTATGAGGTGTTACTATCTGAATAAAGATGGATCAATCATAAGGCCTCTTTGTACATCTCCAATATAGATAAGTTTTAGACATATATGGGATTAGACATCAAAGCATTCAAGATGGATGATTGGAAATGGTGAGAATATTAATATCTAAAATGATATTTGGTTGGGTTAATCTTCACTCAAGGATCAGATTGGATTAAACTTGGTTGAGTTCAAGAACATGCATTGGCCTTTATCCACATTCATATTGAATGGGAGATGGAATTGGCCGGTTGTTCAGTCTAGATCAAGTTTTGAATAATTATTTTTCTTTGGCTGAGCAGATGAGACTTGTACCTGGAGCTATAGATAGAAGAGTATGGATTGTTGATCACTCAGGGCATTTCTCAGTTAAAACGGCTTGGGATCTATTGTAGAAAAAATCAACCTCTCAACCTTGGTTAGATGCAGTCTAGCCCAAATATCTACACCCTACTGTATCATGGTTTGCATGGAGATGGAGTTGCATTCTAGATTTTGCAAGCACAGATGAATTGGTTGTATGGTTGTATGGTGGAGGTGAAAAGCCAAGTTATGGTATGCGTCATATCTGGGTGGGTTTGTTGTATGTGGCATTGGAGTTTTTATGGGATTCAAGGAATAATTCCATTTACAGGAATATCAGGAGCTCGATGGTGATGGTTTGAGATAGAATCAAAAGAGGTCGTAAGGACCTCTCTATGAGACAACCAATAATTATTAAATCTATAAAAGGTTTGAGAATATCTAGAGTGTTGGATTTATATACAAAGCCAAGGTTTTCTAGTAAGATATTGGAGTTGTTTTGGAATCCTCTTCTTCGGAATTGGTGTAAAGTGAACACCGATGAATGTAGCCCTGGGAACCCAGGGTAAACAGGTGTAGGAGGTGTAATTCGATCTGATAGAGGAATGGTTATTTGTGCTTATTCTGAGGCAATTGGGGTAGATACTTGTCATGTTGCAGAGATAAGAAGTGTCATACATGGATTAATGATGGCTAGACAGTTTGGTTTTCGGAGTATCTGGCTTGAATCAGATTTGATTACAGCTATTAAAGCTTTGAGAGATGGAGAAATCCCATGGTCTGTGATGCAGATTTGGAGGGGACTGGTTCATGATAACTCAGATTGTCAAATAAGATATACTCATTGTTTTCGGAAAGTAAATACTGTGGCAAATAACTTGGCTAAGAAGGCAGCTCATGATAGGGTTTCACAATCTTGGGGATCCTGTCTAGACTTTGTTGCTTCGGAGGTGGTGTGGGATGCTTCCCACATACCTCGGTTTCATTTTTTGTAGTCACCCTGGGTGGCCTCTGCTGATGGCAATGTCGAAGGTGGAGGTTTTACAGCCTGAGAGGGTGTTTTGTAATTTCAATTTTCTTTCTACGTTCTAATATAATCCTTGCTTTTAACAAATAAAAAATTGAAATACAAAAGAACCAGGTTCAACAGAAACCTAAAAAAGATACTGGATACTCATTTGGCAAGGCCAAGAACTGCAACATGAGAAATTCAAACAACAAACTGAAAAACCATGGAGAGGAACTACTGCCCAAAGTCTCACAAGATTGAATTTATGATTCATAAATATATGCACTATTCATGGAGGCATTGTGTCGTAGCATTCAATCTGGCTTGAGCCTTTCAACATGTCATTGATTGTAATTGTACTGCCTATCATTGAAGTTGGATATAACTCAGCTTCATGTTCTGCTGAAAAAACAGTTCCATGGAATGGAAAATTTTCATATGCACATAAATTTTTCAGAATTTCCATGAAAAAAAAATACTCTCATTTATCTCTCGATTTTTCTTTTTGGGTATATTCTACTAATTACAGTGCCCGTCAACTTCTACTGTTCTACAAGTCTGCAACTATTTTGGGGGAGGAGAAAAAGAGTACTTCAATGCACTCAATGAGACAAGAGGGTCGAACCTGGGAACAAACTGATAGGTTTGTGCCTGCACCCATTGTTCAGCTGACTACCAATGATGTTGACAGTGATCCTCTTTTATCTTTAGGTCTATCAACTGTTACGTGCTTGGTAGTTGGACCATGTAACTTGATAAGAAGAGTCCAAGTCTCCAAGAATGGAGTTTCGAGCAAGATAAGAGAGTTCACGGTTCTTACCCATGTGTTTACTCTTATTTATCTTGCCAAGTAGATAAAATAAAGAAATAGATTGTTCGAGGGAACCAGTCTACTATAATTAAGCAATTGCTCAAAAGATAATTCTTTTCATAAAATCCCTTAATCTGTTTCATTTTCCATATAAAAACTCCCTATGTCGGTTAACAAGCTTCTATAAACACTCCCTAACTTCCTTAAATAAAATCCTTGCAAGTTAAGACTCCATTCCCAACAACTACTTCTTCGTAACACACATTAATGCTTAAATTTAAATGATCCCTAAACGTACTCAGGTGTTACCACCTCACCTCCAATAATAACACTCCTCCCCCACAACTTCGTAAATTAACCAACACTTCAAAATGTATACATGACTTACACGTTGCCTAAGCATACACAACATTATCAACCAACTAAACCATATCCAGAATGATCTTTGTTCTAGAAAATCTTTTCCAGCAAAAGTTCAATCACTTGAATATGGCAATCAGATATAGGGGGGTTCATTAGTATTCACCATAGTAAATTTGCATATTATTCATAAATTGCTTACCCATGTAATGAATTTGTGAAATATACATTCCAAATACCATATTCAATTGACTGCATTATTTTCTTTTTTCTTTTTTTTGCCATATTTGTTCTCTTTTAATTTTGAATCTTTACCATATCATTTTAGTTTAGAATATATTTGCATTTTAATTTGTTTATTTGTTTTAGTAATAAATGAATTAAAGTTTCCTTGACTGAGTGTGTGGAAACTCGAATTTTATGGTCTCTCTTGATTGTATGGCTCATGATTATTGGTATTTTCTCCTTTTAATGGTTCAAAATTTCCAAATAAATTTTGTAATAAAAATTAATCTACAAATTAATTCATGGTTAAATAATGAGATAGACAATATATCCACAAAGTTTGGCACTGATAACTAATTCCACATGAATGAAAAATGTTACTTTTGTTGTGCAGAAAAAAAATTTTGGTTGAAAAATGCAGAAACCATTTAACTAACTAAGAAATGTTTGTAAATTATAACTAATTATGTAGGAGCCCCAGAATTTAAATGGGCCACGAAAAAATTTTACATATAGGTATTTACCAAGAGGATATGCCATACGAACATGATAAAATGATCAAATCAGCACTCCATGTAACCAAAATAATTTTTTATTAAAAAAAAATCATAATGGATGTAAGGAATCTTTATCTTATTAATAAAGGATGTTTAGAAGCATTGCAATAATTAGTGAATTTTCAAGGCTGATGCATCAAGAAGCATCTGTGGATCCATAGAGAACCACATATCCAGAGAATCTAAACCAAAATGAACAATTTATGAGTCAAAATTTAATCTAGAATAATAAAAAAAATTACATAAAATGTCACTAATTTCCATTACTATATATTATTTTGTAGGACCATGAGTTTCTATAGGGCCATAATTTTTGCCATTTGATAGATTGAGAGAGAACCAAATTTTGTAGAGAAGTAGTGTTTATTGACTTATTTTCATGTTAAATTCTAAAGCATACAAAGCCATGTGGTAAATTAAAGCTTATAAATTCCATTTAAAACTAAATTTAATAAAAAAAATTTGGCATGGTTGTATTTGAACTTGACATGTGGCTATTCCATTTCCCGGATTTGCCTAAATCAAACTTGCCAATTCATCATTTGAATTGGCAAGGAATTTCAATTTTCCTAATTCATGCATTTAGGATGCCACGTGAAAGGATGATGTGATACTTAAATATTCAATATTTAACGAATGATTTAGATTGATCACATGTCAGATTTTAGTCTTAAATTCAATCATATATCCTCTCAAATGTGTTCATATGATCCCCTCATTGTCCAGAACTTCTCAAATGCTCTCTTTTACCAGTTGGCAAATACTGTTTATACCGAAACCTGACATGTGAATAGGAACTCTTGAGGCCATACCTATCCATTTTCCAACCCGCTTTGTGTGGCTGATATTGTGTATAAACTAGGAAAATCCAGCACCTTGTGACTATTACTATTGAAGGTTTTGACATGTTCCTAAATTTGAACCATGTTTTTTTGATCCATTACATACACATATTGAGATACATGAATGCACAAATATATGTGATTCAAAACAGGAACACATCTATAGAAAAACATCTCTAGACAAAATCAACATCATCTATAAACAAACCATGCCCCCATCTAATAATCAGAGTTGCCATTTCATCCTTCCAATGGCACAACAGATGGACAAAATGGGGAGCCCTCAAGGTCCACATCATCAGCTGATTTCAATTAAGTACACTAGCCTATAGCTCCACAATTAAAAGAGGCAGGGGGCAGTGACAATATTTATTAATAGTTTTTGTTTAGGGAGAATTAATAGATCCTCTCCCACCTGTCAGAGCCAGTGTCTATTGGCATAAGTCCAGGGACTCGGATTCCAGTCCTACCCCTACCTGGATGGGGATGGGTTTGGGGAGAGGGCTTGAATGGGATCTGAGTTTGCAGTCTCTACTGACCAATTTTCTTCAGTTAAACTACAACCAGTGATGATATGATCCGGGGAAAACAGAGATTTTGAATTAAGACAATCGCAGTAAACAACATCTAAATTTATATAATAACAAAATTTAAGCACAGTTCCCTCTGAAAGAGATTTGATGGTGATTGGCTGATCCTGTCTTCTGGTTTACATCCAAAAGATAAATAAATAACTAGACTCATGATCATGATCCACCATAGCATCATCACATAGTGAATTTGCGGTTGTGTATGCCTGCTACATAAAGCTGTTGAATGGATAAAAATTACAGAGTAGATAAAACTGAGTCCATATAGAATGGTTGTTGTCGACAAATCAGACTTGATTTCTCTGTTGGATATCCTAACATAGCATCACATCATACAGACAGGAAAATTTTGGGGGGATCCTTATTTTGTTGCATCTCTTGTTTCTGTTTTTGTTTTTGTTTTTTTTTTTTTTTTTTTAATGATGATGATGATTAAATAAAAAACTTCGAAAAAGGAAATCTTCAAATAATACTTCATTGAGGTTTGAGAACAGTTTCACTCTGAGTTTAGAAAGTCATAGCCTTACCAGCTAAGCAATGAGCTACAAAATTTAGCTTCCTATCCTGTTTTAAAATAGATAAAAAAATTTGTTTTACAGAAACATTTATATCAAACAAAGTAGAGAATAGTTCTCAACTCCATGGATAATTATCTCAATCCAGCATCCAGTTCACCAAATCTTGACAATCGTTACACACCTATATGGTGTCGCCCAGCAGCATTGCTACTTCTAGTTCTTTCCGCAATCCCCTTGCCTCTGCGTCACATCCTTTGAAACCCAAAATCCATGTATGGCAACATAAAATTGTTATGAGCTAAAATAACATAATCCAACCCAGCCTCCTTACTAGAAAGATTGAAGCTTCCAACCAACATATAGCAAGGTCCTCTACGGATAAGTGGTAGTCAATCTGAACAGGCTCAGCAGCTTGTGGTTGATTGAAAATATTCAAATCATGTACCCATTTTGAGATTTTATGCATAATGTGTAATGGGTTTGGTGAACCATTACAAAAGATCCATATGGTCCTTTCATATCACAAGAAATAACAGGGGATGGAAACAATGGACAAGAAAATCCCTTTTTGAGGGATCTGAGATTGTTAGAAATGATACAACAAAATGAAAGAGAGATTGAGCTTGACGCTACTGTCCTCAGTCCTAAAGCTCCTGCATCCCATATAAATTGTTGGAGAAACAAGAAGAGAGTAATAGATGCCAAACTGATTCATCAGCATCCTAACAATAAACACACCTAGAATCCAATGTAATGAATTTGGACAATTTGCATGGAGTGTGAAGACCACCTCTGAGAACTTTCCAAGAAATAACTTAACTTGGGGTGAATTTTCAGTTTCCACACGAGCGAGTACTGGAACCAATTGTCCACATTTGAAAAGAAATCCTTGTTCAGTTTCATTGGCCATTACATCTATTCTAGATTGAAAAGTATATGGATTAAGCCCTCATCCATGTTTCTCACTCATTTGCATCACCTTTTCCTGAGCCTCCGTTAGAACGTTAGCCCTATCTTCGCAGCCAGGGAGGCCTGTTATCTTCTCATCTGACAGGTCATCAGTACCCTCCAGATCAATTCCATCATCTCCAGAAAAACCTTCATCATCATCTGAACCATGTTCTGCAACTGATGACTCTGACTGCGGGAAATCAGATAAAACTAATGGGGTCGAACATCCTGAGTTAATGAAATCAAACATCTTCTTGTCATCCTCTCTCATCCTCTCACTGTATTCTTTGTAGTCAAACCCAACTGTGCTTCGCCCTCCAAATACAGATTCAAGCTTGTCCATATCAAAAATTTCCTGCATTATCTTTTGGCTTGCTGAGTCATTAGAATATACAAACTTCACTTTATTGTACGTCCTGGGCTCTATAAAGGGTTTCACCATCTGCAAAGATAAAATTACATATTGTTAGCTTGCAGTGAAACAGAGTCGGGACGAATAGTTCAAACCCATGGAATTTCATTACTACTTAATTAGGACTGAAAACAAAGTAAATTCAGTAAGTACTCAAATCCAAGGAAATTGATGCCAAAGCAACTAACGTTCACTTTTTTGAGAGTTCAAAGGACCTGCACTCTTCCCCAAATATCAGAAATTATACATAACATGACAGCTTCCACTTAGAGTGTATCCATCAGATTCCACTTAGAGTGTATCCATCAGAAATCCTCCCCACCCCCAAAAAAAAAAAAAAAAAAAAAAAAAAAACAAGAGAGACAGACTGTAGAAGCAATTTTCTTCTTTCATTTTAGTAACATTGAAACTTTCGATGGGCTTCAGATCAGAGGTCCACTCTCTGATATAGATTGCAATTTCTTCTTTAGTAACAGAATGCACCAAGTAAAGAATAATAATAAAAAAAGTTGGGAATTAAGGAATGAAAGAAGACAAGTTAGGTAATCAAAGAATTTTGGAGGGATAAAGTTACAATCAGTATCAAAACTTTGCTTTTGGAGTGTAAAATTAATCAGCTGGCCTTTCAAAATTTAATCACAAATGAATCTGCAGCATCAGGATGTTCGAAGAAGGTTATACAGGTTGCTCAATGATTATAATATGCAATGAAAATTAACATCAATCACAGCAAAAACAAATTCATTTTGGCCACAAGCTCATTTACAAAAGCCATCATAGGACTCTGAATGCATTAGTATACCCATCATATAACGTTGGTAAGGTGACTTCCCATAATGCAAATAGTGCCTACTAAGTTAAAAGTTCGAAGCTATTCAATTCAGGAATCTTTAACTCAACGAATTACTGGAGCCTTAATTTGTCCCCAGAAATCCCCAGAAACTGCTAAATTACCAGACTTTCGGTGAGTTTACAAAGAAAACATTCATAGAGTTCAGTGATGAGCTTTGGGGTCCAGAATGTTTCCAACAAGGAAAATACTTCAAACATACCTTTTCTACATTGCTGCATTTATGTATTAACCTATGATCTTGGCAAGTGATTTTCAAGGAAAACAGTCACAAGTCACAACACACCAGATGAGTCCAAGAGATTGATGGACTGGATATACCATTCAACCTTACTGTATAGCCATTGAACACATGTTTTAGAAGCTAGAACTTCAATCACAACAGAAGCTGGTGGCAGGCTATGGTTTGGTAAATCCAAAAATCTATTTGAAAATGGCTTTAATAAAAAAAATAAGAGAAATACGGAAAATTTTCAAACTATGTCCCAAAATATAGCAGCTCTGAAATATTTACCAGAATATTATATCCCACATTTTTTAAATAATGTATCATGAAACTTAGTAAAAAATAGCTTCCAGAACAAATTACCCCAAGATGCACTATAGGTAAACTTTTAGATAGAATTTTCTGGAATAGCAGAAACGTAAACCAATCCGCCTCTGATTCAATCCAGCTCCCCAAAATTACATTAAAAAAATTCAAAATTTCAGAATTATTAAGTTGTGAACTATCAATCCTCAAGTCCAGCCTGATGGAAGAGTAGAGGTATAAAGAAGGTGAAGTAGCAGAGGAAAGATATAAACACTCAAATCAACTTTACTAACTTGAATCTCAAAATTGGCTGGTACAAAATGGCTAGGACAGACCCTTTTTATAGGGCTCCTAGGAAGCTTCTAAGATATTGCTAGATTTTTCCAAGATATTTCTAAAAGTAAATTCAGCTTACAATGCTAAATGCAAAGTTCAAAGCTCAAAATGGTTAAGGATTAAAGGTTGTGAGATGATGCTGCTATTGAAAAATTAGTAACACTAGGTGACATACCGTCCAAAAAGACTCAAAAATTTTCGGTGGATTATAGAGGATTCCCAGGCCCAGCCTCTCAGGGTAATGATCCTGCAATACATGAGCTGTTTCACGAGTGACCTTCACCGACACACATCCCATGGTCCACCCTTGAAAGTCAATTAACCATACCATCTGCTCCTGATCTGGCGCCAAATTCATTATGGCATTCTCCATACAATAAACCAAATATTTAATCTGCCCTCTTGTTGAGGTAGTGTTCTGAAAAAAAGAAATGTCACGACTCAACCATTCTTCTCCCCAAAGATAAGTAAAAAAGGAAATGAAAAAAAAATAAACTATTTATTGTTCCAAATTCCATCTAATCTATGGTTTGCATCTCATGTTATATACCTGGAAACCAGGTCTCATGACAAGAACAGTCCTTCCATACTTATCTAAGTAGTTGCACCTGTACACCTTCCCTGTCTCAGCTTCATGGGCAACATCTTCCTGCAATGCACAAATGTTACGACTTCGGTAACAGAAAAATAAGCCCCTCTCTTAGGTGGGGATCTTTCATGTAAGCATTTCTACAATCTACATTACATAACAAGCCCACTATCACAAACTTGGACACAGCTCACACTAAAAGCTCTAAAGTTGTGAACACATGAGGCTGGCAAAAATGCAGCTGAGCAAGTGTGCCACAAGCCCGAAATTGTGAACTATCATAAACCAAAAAAAAAATTTATTTTCAGATCTTTACTTTTTTTTATTAATCAACAGATTGGAGAAGTTAAAACTTCCTCATAGTTATGATATAAGGTTATGTGGACGGGGGCCGGCCACATAAACTTGCATGGACAAAAGACCTAATTGTACCACATAGAAGGCTGGATGGGCCTGAAATTTGGTAGACTGATAGAGACCAGCGTGCCCAACCAAAAGGAACAAGCACTGAAAAATTCAGGACCACGAGGGATGAATGGACATAAATGGCAGCGTATGCCATTACATGGGAGGGAAAATGATTAAATTAAAGGTGTGAAATTGGATACATGGCCAATCCAGACCATTCCCTAGATGCCAAATGATCAAAACTTCCACATCATCTTTCCACATGGCACAACTCAGAGATCCTTCCACATACCGAATCTGTGGGCAGGCTGTTCACGTATCCTTTCTCCAAAACCCAATACCCATAAGAAAAACATGCACAGCAAAGGCTGCTTACCCAGCGGATCCTTTCTGGCTTGTATTCAACCCTCCACTTCAAGGTTTCCTTCAGCATTTTAGATGCCTTCTTCGTATTCCAATTCCTTGCCTTGAGATACCTTAATATTGAAGCATCCGAACAGAAGTGTGGCAGCTTGTTAGCAATAGGACCTATAAGCTGTCTAACTTCATTGATCTGAAAGAAAATGGAACAATCATTAGTTCCCCAATAACAGTGTCTTACCATTGAGTTCACAAGAATTTTTCAATTAACATGGTTGGAAGAAAAGAAAAAAAAATTTGCTCAATATGACAGAACCACAAAGAAGCTTCCCTCCCTGCTCAGCCATATATCATATGCAGAAAATCTGGCACACAAGCTAGTGCACATTTAAAGGGTCTGAGACCATTATTTTATGCATCCCAAGCCAGATGTCTTCCAGACCAAATGATTTCTCATAATCCCATCTATTTCCAACAATGGAGAATAAAGTGGATAACCAACCAAAATTCCATCAAAAGGATGTTCACATATATCCAACTGGCTAATTGTTCAGTCAAAAGATTCCATTGAAGAGAACATATTTTTTCATCATAGCAATTACCCTTTGGAGCTTGGAGTTCCGTAAGATGCACTTTAGAGGCAGAAGGATGGCTTCTATATAACCTTCCATTCAACTGTGGGTATTCACGTAAAGACTAAAATAACATTTTAAGAACAAAGATCAACCAGATAATTACATCTGATTAATCATTGCAGCTGAAATTCAAAATGTACCTTGGTTTGCTGCTCTTCATGTGACAAAGTTTTTTCTCTTCCCCTTCCTTGCAGTTTCACCGAAGACATCTTTCCCAAAATAAGTGGACCTAATTCACAGCTGATGGTGATTGTAGGAATAAATGATAACAGCTCAATAAATTCCAAAGTAAATTAAAATATGGAAAATATCCGAACTCCAAAAGACATCTTAAGTAAATTAATCAGTTCAACATGAAATAGTATTTAGATTATTTGGAGAATGCACAATATCTTGCACCAGCTGGAGAACAAAGTTTAAATAAACGTAACATCAGATTTTCCACACCAAGTCCCTATTGAAAAAGGTTGGATGCATAATGTCTGCTGATTAATCAAGTACATTTGGTAAAAATCCATTGAAAATACTTGGATAGTGGCACCCAATTTAAAGCATTCAAATAACAAATTCGTTAACCAACAACACAAATAGAAGACTATGGGCCTATTCTTAGGCCCATTCCAAATGCATCAGAAGATAAGTGGTTGCTGGTCAAACCAGCAGATTTTGGCTCATTGGACATGTAGCAGTAGAGAATTAGTTTCTTATCTCTTATCCTCTTTTACTCTCCTAATGTAATTGGAACTCTACTCTCTCTTGTGGAGTTCTCTTCTCCTTAATTAGAATAGGACTGCTTCTCTTTATCTTTTGTCATGAGGGTCACATGTGGAACTTCTATTTACTTTGTAACTAGGATTGCTTAACTTGTAGAGTCCTAGACCTATCATTTTACCCCTTTTATTTTGTCTATAAATAGTAACTGCTAAGAGGAGAGGAATACACATTGATTCTCTCCATCTTCTCTTATTTTTCTATTTTGTTACATGGTATTATGCAATCACCTTGGTTGCCGTTTTGAGAATCATTAAAGGTTCTCCATTAGGTGTGCAGCCACCACTACTGCTGCTCCTGCTACTGCTGCTACTGCTTGGCACTCATGAGTTGGTGTTAGTACCTGAAGACCGGTGTTACGGTTCGTATTTATTCTTATTATTCCAAGCTAGAGCATGTTTCAGCTTGAGGGAGAGTGTTTACTAATGACAGAAATAAAAGAATATAGGCCCATTCCTAGACCCATTCCAAATGCGTCAAAAGATAAGTGGTTGCTGGTTTGACTTGGTCAAACCTAGTTTGTCAAACCAGCAAATTTTGACTCATTAGACATGTGGCAGCAGAGAATTAGTTTCTTATCTTTTATTCTCTTTTACTCTCCAAATGTAATTGGAACTCCACTTTCTCTTGTAGAGTTCCCTTCTCCTAGAATAGGATTGCTTCTCTTTATCCTTTGTCATGTTGATATGTGGAACTTCTATTTACTTTGTAACTCGGATTCATCAACTTGTGGAGTCCTAGACCTATCACTTTTCCCATTTTATTTTGTCTATAAATAGTGACTGGTAAGAGGAGAGGAATACACATCGATTCTCTCCATCTTCTTTTATTTTTTTATTTTGTTACAAAAATCAATTCATGGGGTAGGGCTAAAATGACTTCGGAAGAAGTGCTAAGAAAAGACATGCATGGCCTAGATTAACCAGTGTGCCTCAAGAAAATAATCAAATGGCAAAAAAGGACGAATCCACTTATTTGGGTATTTTATGGCTCCCTAGTCAACTTCCAAAGTAACCATCATCATCCAGCTTAAAAATGCTGCAAAAATTGTTATAGCATAAGTAGAAGGTTAATAATATATATGAAATAGAATACCCTAATCTTCCAACACCTCTATTCATTGAGAATTGAGCAGATTGCCAGATTTAAATTTAAGAGAAGTTCAAAGATTAAGGTCACATCCTAAAAGCTTCCGGATACTTTATTTTTTCAAGCCTACTTAGCCAAGGCATGAGAAGACCTTGCAAAGGATGTCTTCAGTTTCTTTTGATCAACAAAACCACTCTGACATCAAAGAGAACTTCTATATCCTCGACTGAAGAGATTTACAAACTTCTCATTTCAGACCTGTCACACTTCATAACCTTTGTGCTGCATGAAACATAGTTAGATGACACATTGTTCTTTCCCATGAGTTTGCTAGAGAATTGTAAGTTTTAACACAGGAGAAGTTTCACTCATTTCACAGGGAAGATTCAACAAAGTTTATGACTGTTTAAGAATCAAATGGGCTAAATTAGGACAATTATGCTTCACATTCTGTCTTACTTTTTTTAGTCCAGAATGCAGTAAATAAGTGTGCCATATCACAACTATAATGAATCCAAGCATAAATGATCCTGGGTAATGAAGCCTAAAGGCCAAATAACCATGATTTTAACCACAAACATAGTCAAATGAAGCCTAAAGGCTTTGCCAACTGATCAAAATTTAAATTTAGGCTTGCCTTTTTATTTGACAACATCCCGGATGGAGCATCAAAATATCTCATAATTATGTTGAAGTTCCTTCAGCCTTCTGAGTACATGAAAGGGGTGAAGATGGTTCTTGATCCCTGTTTATGAACCCAAAACTAACAGAATTTATTCCAATTTATCAAAATCTAGAATCTTCAATAAACGATGCCCTATGGGTCGGTTCGCAATTCCACAACAAATACCATTCTTTTCCACAAAAAGAAATTAGGCAATAGACCAACAGAAATCAATTCCAAAATCCAACCCATATATCATGCAAACACTAGGTGGGAAAAAAGAGCCCGCCAGAGAAGATTGAACAACAAGAAGGAACAAAAACGATCATATCAAAAAGAAGAAAAGAAAAACGTCATTGAATCTGAAAATTGAACCTATGTAACGAGAAACAACAGAAAACAAAACCTCAAATTTACAGAGGGGACATTTATACCAGACGGAAAATTGTAAATTTAAATAATGATAAGGGAATAAACAATTGCGTAATAATTTAATTCTAATATATAACATTTAAAAAGACAATGAAGAAGAAGAGAAATGCATACCTTATCTGAGAGGGATTTCAACCTGACCCATACAGAAACAAGCTTCCTCAGACAACGGAAAGCTGAGTTGAACAAAAAAAAGGGAAAGAAAATTAATCCACAAACGAAACCATAATCTGCTATGTTAGAAACAGTAAAATAGGAACAAAATCTGCTAATCAAATCCAATGGTTATACTTGTTGACCATCTGGTGGAATTTGGAATTTGACACTCTGACAGCAGCGATAGATGGATGGTCAGAGGATTACTTTAAAATTCATTCCATCCAGAAGCCGTGCGAAGCAAATGACCACTGCTCCATATAGGTGCAGCCAGAATTGACTGTTTCCATATGCAATAAGACTTCGGGTAGATGGGTAATCAAGAAAAACTGCAGCCAATAAAGTATATCTCAGACATTTTGCTCGCACAGATTGTACTCTCTTGACATCATTGCAATACCGGTCGAAGAAATTATTTCTGGTTGGTAACATTATAACTATTTAAAATTTATTTATATACGAAAATTTACATGTACAAGCCATCAGATATATAGAAAAAAGGGATTCTTTTATATTTTTTTTCTATTATTTTTTTTGTTTGGGAAAAAAAAACCCTACAATGCTAACTTGCGAAAAAATTTTCCATAACCTCTATCATATAAGTCACAATTTTTTTTTTTTAACAGTGAAAAAGATATAAATTATTGTATACCTAATAGTGAGATTGCGGAAAACCCCTCTTTTTGATTTGGTCTAATTAATCATTAATGTGCCGATTTAATGGTGATCAAATGAAGAAAAAGCTAAGGGTGTCAATTTTGGGACTGACATGTCCAAATTAATCTGAAACCGACCTGGTACGAACTGATAGTGAACATGTTTTAGGTTAGCTTGTTTTAATACTTATCGATCTTTGTCGAGTTTGGACTAGCCCAAAACTGAACTATTAAGGCAGATCGAACAAGCTTGAACCAAACTTCATCCTAGTCCAAATTAAACCAAATGTCAAGAATTTGAACATATGGTGGTCAACCTTATCAGCACTAAAGTAAGATGTCATCCCTTACAGACTAGTAATGAATCCAAGACCGAACTGGCCCAAGTTCAGCCCGATAACAACATTGCACCAGCCCGTTAGTTAATGTGCATACTGCACGATTTGGCCCAGATTGGCCTGTTGAAACCCCTGTAAATAATCTCACATTGCTTAGAGACGGAACCTTAGGGTGTTTTATATATGTAAGAATCCCTCTCCTTTCTAGTTTGAACTTTTGATAAGGAAACTTCATATGGTATCAAAACTTTAGGTTCCCTTATTACGATCACCCAAAAATAGGGACGGTCACTCAAAAAAAGAGAAACTATAATCATCCAAAAAATGGGACCATATTTGCCATGTATACTGCCACCTAAAAGAAGGGCAACACATGACACCTAGATTTTAACAAGGGAAATATCTAGATTTTAATAATGAAACCTAGAGAGCTTTTGTTTAAGTAAGAAATCTCTAATCCAGTTTCACTAAAAGCTTTTGTTTTGAATGGCTGAGAACTTTATTAGACCCAATCCACATAGTTTCTTTTATTTAAGGATTCTATCTTATAAAATCAGGTCCCTAATTCTTTCAGCAATATCATTAGAAAACCTAACGTAAATGAAATACAATGAGTTTGATGCTACACTCCATATGAGTACTGCTCTTCCAGTCTGAGCTATATACAAAAAACCTTCCAATTAAAAAACCTTTGCTTCAACTTCTCAATGATTTGTTTCATTGCCTTCATTTCTTACTTTAGGTTGGACAAGCAAGTTCCCTAGGTAACCTTCAAATGTAGAAAATATATTTATTTTAAAAACCTCAGAGATCCATGAATTGATCCTGCATCTTTGTTATCACTAAATAGAATCCAACTCTTATATATTAAAGTTTACTTCTTAAACTTAGAACAAAAATCATCAAAAACTTTCTTTAGGGAATCTGTATCATTGTTTGTTGCTTCAGTGAAGATGAAGTAATCATCAGCAAAGAAGAGTTGTGCGAGCACACAGGTGGTCTAGCAAACTTCAAACCCTCTAATTATGATTCACATTCTTTCCTCCCAGAGGTTCGGGAGGAGAGGCAGCAACCCCATTGGATGGGCGACACCTGGGGTTCAGATGAATCCAAACCCTCCATCAAAGCTGACACCCCCTTGTCGACTCAGATGGGGTGTCGGCTCTAATGAAAGGCTCGGATTCATCCGCACCCCAGGTGTCGGCCATCCAGTGGGGTTGCCGCCTCTCCTCCCGAACCTCTGGGAGGAGAGGATTTGGATACCTCTAATTAACTTTATTGAATGTGCATAGGTCAACATCCTTAAAACCCTTGCTTTGGTGAACAAAAATGGAGAGATTGGATTTCCCTGTTTAAAACCTTTTTTCGGTTTTCTTTATGGAATACACACATACCTTATCATTTTTACACTTTTCACATAATAGACTTAGAGTCCATTTTAACCAGTTGGAGATTGAATCAATCTTTTCTGGTCACAATCATGATTCAGACTCTTTAAACTCATGCAATCAAAAGCATTTTGAGGTTTGAAGATTTGTGTTCTTCAGGAAGAGAGAGCATAAAGGTGTTAGCATTGGAAAAGTGGACAGAGTATATAAATAAGAACTAAAGCTTGATATGGATTGTTCTTCCTAGTAGGGAAAGAAAGCATGTTATCCATTGAATTTTGAGTCTTGAATTCAAGTTTTCCATTAGGAATTCAAGATCTTTTATTACTAGGTATCCGTCTTCCTTAATTATCTTTTTTATCCTCGTTATTTTTTTTTCCCCTCAATCATATAAATAAACTTAATGTAACTGAGATGAGGATGCTGAGATGGATATGTAGCAACAAAAAAGAAGGATAAGGTAAAGAATTATTGTATTAGAACTGATTTCAGAGTAGTGACAATACATGATAAGCTACGAAAAAGATGTTTAAAATGATATGGTCGTGTTCAATGGAAGCCTTTAGGTGCTCTAATGCAAATTAGTGATTTGATTTAGATCGAATGATCTAAAAGAGCTAGAGACAAACATAATATGATTTTAAGAGAAATGGTGAAGAAAGACATGCATAGAGCTTAGGTCTTGTTTTAAGTATGATCTCGAACAGAACTGATTGAAGGATTGGAATCTATATAACCGAACCCATTTAACTGAAATAAGAATTTGTTGTTGTTGGTTTTCTTCTTCTCTCCATTAGTTTATCCATCCAACCCTTTACATCTTGATCAATGGTTCAATTGAACTGTTGACCTAATAAAAGCAGGATAATAGAGGATTGATGTGAGATTTTTAGGTGAGATTGTCATGACATCCTTTCGAAGCTGTGTTGATGGAGACAAAACAGTTGAACAAAGTTGAAATGTGTGACAAAAAATGGATAAAGAAGACAAGTATTTGAAACCGGAATTATTTTGCTCTATCAAAATTCTCCACCACACAACCCAAACAGAAAGCAAAGATTTGCAGAATCCACCCTTGGTATATTCTTATCCTTTTATACCGTGGTGGTACAACTTGGGCCAGCCTAAGACAAATCTGGGCCACAAATATGAAGTACTGCACTTGGGCAAAAAGCAGCCCAAATTTGACAAATTACAAGGAATATGACACCCAGGCCTGGACTTTACACCTTGGGCTGGCTTTTGGTGGGCCTATGTGAATCCTAGTTCTGCCTGATAGAGCCACCCTTTACCCAAAACCGGCCAAGCCAGATTTCATTTTTTTTTTTGTTTAACATCCACTGACCAGTCCTTGTCGGGTGGACCCAACCCTATCCTAACTGAGCTAAACCCAACTTCCAGTCGAGAACTTTCTGAATTAATGATTGTTTTAGTTAAGTTCTCATTAGTATGAGCTAGCTAGCCCAACTTTCAGTCGGGAACTTTCTGAATTAATGATTGTTTTAGCTAGGTTCTCTTTATAGTATGAGCTAACCCAACTTTCAGTCGAGAATTTTCGAAATTAATGATTGTTTTAGGTTGTCTTTGGTATATATATTATAAAATTAAGAAAAATTTTGACCTATCACCTTTCGATTTACTATCCACACTTTTCATATAATTTCACCTGCCCCTACTTAATTGACAGAATGGAATTAAAATAGAGTTTGACATTTTCACATTTCCTCTTTGAAATTGAAAAACATTAAAATGTCTAATTTGACCTACAACTCATCCATATCTTGTGATCTTCACCCTTGTTCAACCATCATCCCCAACCCTATCCCCCAATTATCGATTTCCAAAAGATCTGATTTGGCTATGCCTAATACCGCAGGGATGAGATCGGTCGATCAAAAGAGAATCAGATATTTTGGGGCACAACACCTAGATGGGTTGAGTTCTGGAACGATGCGGCCGATAGAAGACGAAGGAATTCGTCCTATTCTTCGTCTTCATCGGTCGATTCAGGGGAAAATTGCTGAAAAAAATATAAATATAAAATACTAAAAAACAAAGTAGTAAAGAGAACTAGATGTTGGGAATGTGTTGTCGTGCTTTGTTCGAGTTTCAACTGTTAGAATTTTAAGGTCTCTTTAGGGTTTTCCAGTGAACTCATTAGGGTTTCTATCAACCCTGAAATCCACACAATACCAAGAACACAATAGGAACCAAATAATCAATGTAAATCACATATCTGTACGTTGAAGATTGCTTTTTGCCATTCCACGTCTTTCTACACTTGGATTCGAGTCTTCCACAGTCTTCCGGGGATCTCTTGAACTCTCTCTGCTTATGGGAACATGAGAAGAATAACAGTGGTTACGGGGACCCCAACCATTGGTATATAATACCACCCCATCCCTGGACCAGTCCCACAATGGACCAGGTTAGTCCATCTCTTATCATACTTAAACTGGTATACCTGTAACCAGACTCCCATTGAACCAACTAACCTTAGAATTAATTTAGCCCACACTAATATTCTTACATCAGTTTCTATGGACAATCCATATAAGTAAATAAAAGATATCAAAACCCTTTCTTCCTCTGGTTAGCTTTTGCCATCAACGAACGGTGCATCCGATTAGAGCTTAGGGATAACTACCAAAGCCTAGAAATGCAGGCCTTGTGCAAGATGGACATGTAAGAATTTTTAGATCCCCTTTAGGTTTTTCCCATGAGATTTTCCATCAACCCTAATGAACTCACCACTTAGATTTCTAGAATACCATGGGAATTAAAAAAAGATGATAAGACAGATACCTCTTGCTGTAGATTGATTTTCGATCATTTCTTTCTCTTAGAATGCTTGGATCAGAGTCTTCCACAGCCTGTCAAGATCCCTTGACCTTCTCTCTGAATATGAGAACAAGAAAAGAAAATAACACCGTGACTGTGGGGACTCTAACCATTGGTATTTATAATACCACATTCCAACCCTGAACCAGTCCCACAATGGATTAGGTTAGTCCATCTCTAATCATACTTAAATCGATCTATCTGTAATTAGACTCCCACTGAACCAACTAACTTTATAATTAATTTAGCTCATAAAATATCTTACAATCTCCCACTTGGACCATATTAATTATAAAGTCACCATTGACCCAGTGTGGCAATAGAATATAATTACACCAAAACCATCATTTACTTTGATTCAGTCATCAAGCCTACTGATGTTGAACAACAGCTAAAAATGCTCCTACACGTCCTGTGTACCCCCTTATGTCAGTCACATACAGAGGTCTACTTCATGACATAAATTACTTTGAGATGAACACTTGAGTCTAATGATCGAATTATCACGATCTCATTACCATAAAATCCTTATAGGTCAACGCACTTAGATATTATCCAACTTATATAGGTAAACCGCCTCCAATTTAGACTAATATCATACTTTGACATATTGCCTTCTTTGGCTAAATACCGCCTTGCAACTTTGACATGTCTTAAATAATCAAGAATATATACAAGCAATAAATGCTCACCAATAATTTTATCCATTAAACCATAGGCAGAACAAATAATCATAGATAAACCATCAATTATCAGATCTCCCACTAACCAAGCAGATCTGAATACTCCCACTGACAAAATCTTTCAACCATTACAATAAAACTACATTAACCTGTCTCTACATTGCCCTAGAGATCAACTATGACTGATCAATTAGTTGAACTTATGATTGTATAGTCAAACATGAAAAACTATTCACCATATCACAGAACAAATACGATCAACATTGAATACAATCATTCACCTTACAATATCATTAGCACCATAATAGCATAATTTCTTTCCATTTAGTTGAAAGGAAAAATCTTCATTCCAATATTTCAAATAACGTCATTACATTTTCAATATGGAAAGCAATATGTTAAGTCAAACAATATTAAACATATAATAAGGTAAATAACTAAAATCAAAAGAGCTGAAAAACTATTTGAATGTAAAGAAACTAAATAATTTCAACTCACATTCAAGCCAATAGTCTTCAGAAACAACTAACCCAAATACGTAGGGAGTCTTAGAATCGTTATCTTTTTCTAGCTATGCTTATCTCACTTAAATGCATTTGGTCAAACCACTTATCTTTGGTCAATCTACCCATCTTTGAATAATTTACCTTCAAGTTATTCAATAATAACCTTATCACTGGCTCTATCTCTCCCATTTTGATAATGCAAGCCACTAGACCTGAATATGTTTTATAGCAACGAATGAAATATCTAATATGTCAATTATTTTGGTCTCATTGTCCTTGAGCTTTTCAGTGATAGCTGATAGCTCCCAAAAAAAAATTTCCAAAAATACTTCCTCACATTATAATTTTCAACCGAACTGAATCCATAAACTATCTCCTGACTCCTCCAGAAATATTATTTCTATCCCTTAGATTTTTCTTAGATAATCTATTTATAATATTTTTCATCTTAATACTGCTACACATAACCTTAATAGTAGAATACCTCACAGCTAATGTAAATTATTATGAAAGATACATCTAGGTCAAACGATCCTAGATTAGTCTCCAACCTTTTCATGACAAATCTTATATTTTGTCCCAGGAAGAGTGGAAAAGAAACTATCAAACCATATGACACATTCATTGAGACAGACATCTTACGAGACATCTTAAGATCAAAGGTAAGATGAGGAATGTTGATTCAATGGTTGGATGAGGGGAACTGGTCTAGGGCTTGATGGACAGGTTCGGGTATTGTAACATGGCTAGGTTCAAATAAGTGGTGTGAGGTGTTGGTTGGTTCAGTAGGAGATGGAAGTGAGTGGGGTTACGAGTAGGTGGTAGCACAAGGCTGATGATTGAAGTATGAGATGAAATCGGTTAGAGTGCTGGTTGTATAGGGATTGAAAGCCAAGTGTAGGCTAGATTGGTGATGGAAATTGGTTAATGGTGAGGTAGAGTGGTTTATGAGATGGAGATTTGTAGTTAAGCAAAACAATAGAAGAAAAATAGAAGTAGAGGCAGCTTACCTAGATGCTCGTAGGTTCTACTTGCTCCTCCCTTCTTCTTCTTCTTTCTCCCTTTTTTCCTCCCAAAATCGAGAGCCCAAACTCTGTCAAACTCCCTTTTCACGTTTTTTTTTCTTTTCTCTTTTTTTTCTGATTTTTTTCTTCCTCTTCTCTCTCTCTTATTCCTTTTCTCCCAAAAAAAACGTGAGCCTCTCCCCCTCTTCACGTTTTTTTTTCTCTTTTCCTTTTTTTTCTCTCTTCTTCCCTTACTTTTCTCCAAAAACCTAGCCCCAAAAGCCTTTCACGTTTTTTCCTCTTTCCCTCTTTTTTTTCTCTTTTGGAAAAATCCTCTCAACCTCCCTTCCTTCTCTCTCTCACGTCTCTTTTATCTCCCCCCCTTTTTTCTCTTTTGGAAAAAATCTAGAAACCCTAAATCTTCTCCCTTTTCACGTCCTCTCTCTCCTCTTTTTTTTTCTCTTTTGGAATATCCTCTCAACCTCCCTTCCTTCTCTCTCTCACGTCTCTTTTATCTCCCCCCTTTTTTCTCTTTTAGAAAAAATCTAGAAACCCTAAATCTTCTCCATTTTCACATCTTCTCTCTCCCCTTTTTTTTCTCTTTTGGAATATCATCTCCTAAAATCGTGAGCCTCCTAAAAACCCCCACGTTTTTTCTTTCTTCTTTCCTTTTTTTCTCTTTTGGAATATCCTCTCCTAAAACCTTGAGCCTCCTAAAAATCCCCACGTTTTTTCTTTCTTCTTTCCTTTTTTCTCTTTTGGAAAAAATCCTCTCCTAAAATCATGAGCCTCCTAAAAACCCCCACGTTTTTTCTTTCTTCTTTCCTTTTTTCTCTTTTGGAAAAAATCATCTCCTAAAATCGTGAACCTCCTAAAACCCCCACGTTTTTTCCTTTCTTCTTTCCCTTTTTTTTCTCCAATAAAATCTTTTGGATTCTCTGAGCTCACGTTTTCCTCTTTCTTCTTTCCCTTTTTTTCTCCAACAAAATCTTTTGGATTCCCTTAGAAAAGCTCACGTTTTCCTCTTTCTTCTTTCTCTTTTTTTTCTCCAACAAAATCTTTTAGATTCCCTTAGAAAAGCTCACGTTTTTCCTCTTTCTCTTCTCCAAAATCTTTTAGATTTTATCTCAACCCTAAATCCCCCTTCTCTTTCACGTCTCCTCTCTCTCCTCTTTCCTTTTTCTTCTCCAAAATCTTTTGGATTTTATCTCTTATATAAAATAACATATATTATATACATATATACACATATATTTAATAACATACATATATGTATAGTATACAATATATATAACATATAAATACTTTGCACACGGATGAACTGATTCGAAATGGGTTGAGACTGGCTTAGGTTGACTGAGTTAAACTGATATGGGTTGAGCTAGGTTGGACCAGAACTGGCTTGAACTGAGTTGACTGGATTGATTGAAATTAATTGGATTTTCTCTCCTTGTCATTTCATGGGTCGTTTTCGCTGTCATCCCGCATGAAATTTTCTGATGGCCTCTATTCCAAATTTTTTGTGTTTATTTTGTAGAACATTAAAAATGAGGAATATAGGAACTTGAATCACCTCATTTGGAAGTAAAATGGTCAACTTATGAATTTTTGAAGTTTAAGCGGACCAATTATCGATAATTTGATTGACCATTCTCCATGAGATCCTTCGGAAGCTTCTACCGGAAATATTTTACGTCCACTTTGTAGAGCACTAAAAATAGAACATAATGAGACTGGAATCACCTGATTTGGATATGGGATGATCAAAATATGAATTTTTGAATATTAAATGACCATTTCCATATGTAATTTTGCATGGGACCCTCCGGAGACTTTTACTCGAGATTTTTCACGTCCACTTTGTAGGACATCACAAATGAAGAACAATGGCCTTGGAATCGTCTGAATCCGACGTAGAACGGAAAAGATATGAAGCTTTGAAGTTCTAACGATAATTTTGCATGAAAACTTGCATGGGACCCACTGGTGACTTCTACCCGGGATTTTTTACATCCACTTTGTAGAACATCATGAATGAAGAAGAATGACCTTGGAATCATTTGAATCCGATGTCGGATGATGAAGATATGATGATTTGAAATTCAAACAATCCGACTTACGATAATTTGCATGAAAAAAACAATCATACATCTAATGTAAATTATTATGAAAGATACATCTAGGTCAAACGATCCTAGATTAGTCTCCAACATTTTCATGACAAATCTTATATTTTGTCCCAGGAAGAGTGAAAAAGAAACTATCAAACCATATAACACATTCATTGAGACAGACATCTTACGAGACATAAACCATCATCATTATATGAGTTCAAACACAAATGTCCTGCAATAGATAAATTACACAAGACTCATATAAACACATGTAATTTATATTTATTTATACTTTGTCTTGAATAAAAAAAGATAGATATCAAAACATTCTTTGAGACAGTCATCCTTGGATGAACACATCAGTGTATGAGTTTAAATACAATTTCAAACACCTGAAGACTCATACACATACCCTTTACTTGCATTAATCATATCAACCATTCATGCAAATAAATATCATTTTTCAAGAGTTAACCAACTACACATTCTCCTTTGGGATAAACATGTAGTGGTCCTCTCAGTTTCTATGCAGTGACTGCGAAAGAATAATGACTCTTGAAGTTAATGAAACCCCCTAAAGTCAAAACCCTCTCAACTCATGTGCATGAACATACCTTTAACTTTGACAATACCACCTTTGGGTTAACACTATCTTTCTTAATTGTTTTTCACACCATGGATAATAGTGTCTTAAAAATATTTCATTTATAATATATGTAAATGCATAAATTTAGAGTTTGAGGACCACCATGTTGGAACTGAGTGTACTACTTTGGTGGATTCTACTCAATCTTCACATGATACTCACAAACCTTAATTTGAACAAAACTTGACAATGCTACCTTTGGGTGTATATCACCCTTACACAAGCATTTATAAATACATGGACTTTGAATTTGAAAACATCATGATGAAACTAGGTATACCGTTTTGGTGGGTTCAATCCAATTCTACAATGATATCCTCAAACCCTACTTTGCAGCACCATGTGGGTCAATAAATAAAAGCTCATGCACACATAACCTTCTACATGCATCTGGTACAAAAATAACTGACAAACAAGCAGAAAACTACAAATCGAATAATTTGAGACACCTTTTAGTCAAAAATAAATTCTTCAAATCACCAAACTGTATCAAACTATATACCAAACTGTAGAGCACGAAAATAAGAACACAGCGTAAAAAAACACGTCAAAATTCGACGCTCCTAACACCCACAATCGTCTATCAGAGTCAGCTTACCTTTTATATAACCTGAACCGGTTTGGCTTAGTTTGGTCTAGCCATGTTCAGTTATGGGAAAACCAAATCCACTATTTAAACTTTTTTTTTAAATGCTTTGGTCCAGACCAAACCAAACGGTCTGATCTTAAACAAACCACGGCCTGGTTCGACGGTTCAACCACTGGCCCACCAAGTCCACCCATCCAGGTTTTCAGGTCCAAAATTTTGGGTTAATGGGTCGGGTTTCGGGATCAAACATCTAAGTTAATGGGTCGGGTCTCGGGTAACACGTGCACCCTGAGTTGGGTTCACGGGTCCCCTGGGCCCTAGCCGAGCTAGTCTGGGAGCGGGTTTGGCCCTGGGCTAGCCCAAATCAGCTCGGTCCAGTACGGGGCTGATCAAGTGACGCCAACCCTACACCTTTTTCCCCTTTTCCTTTTTTTTTTTAATTTATATAACCACCGACGATTGGATCTCACCCGCTTTTTCAGGCGGCGCATGAGGGCACGTCAGGCAACTTCCGACGACCCACCTTATGTCGTCGGCTTCGTCTCTCCGAAACCTACAATCCTATATGATTTATTTTATTTTTTAAAGGTCTGAAAAAATTTTCAAAGGCTCAAACCTTAGACATGTTCGTAGAGAATTTTGGAAGAAAAATCTCTCCCTTTTCCAATCCATTCAAACATGCAATCTTTACAATGTTTTTCCCTCGATCATAGGTCTGTGTGGGAGGTTCTGATACCACTATAAGAATTTTTAGATCACCTTTGGGTTTTTTTCATGGAATTTCCATGAACCCTATGACCACACCACACAGATTACTATAATACAATGGGTATTGAAAAGAGATAATAAGACAGATACCTCTTGCTGTAGATTATTTTTCGACCATTTCTTTCTCTTAGAATGTTTGGATCAGAGTCTTCCACAGCCTGTCGGGATCCCCTGACCTTCTCTCTCCATATGGGAACAGGAGAAGAAAATAACACCATGACTGTGGGAACTCTAACCATTGGTATTTATAATACCACCCCCAACCCTGGATCAGTCCCACAGTGGACCAGGTTGGTCCATCTCTAATCATACTTAAACTAATCTACCTGTAACTAGACTCCCACTAAACCAACTAACCTTATAATTAATTTAACCCATAAAATATCTTACAGGACACCATATGGCTTTTGAGATGATTCTAAATTAATCAGTCTTTCTGACTTCAATGTAATCGTAACGAAGAAACATAGTACTCATATGGGTTCTTTCTTTGAAAAGAAAGAAACAGAATCAATCACTCACCTAGGGTAAAAAGGACGAACGAAATAAAAACCCAAAATGTATAATCTTGGAGTTTCATTAAATGGAAGAGAAAAAACTTACAGCTCATCAAACGAAAAACATCAAGAAGAGGTGAAATCAACACTGATTTTGTACGCTTACAAATCTGTAATTGAAGAACATTGAAACAAGAAAAGAACCGCCTAACATTCTCAATTAAATTATGTGGAATAAGCAGTAGGCCAGCATGGACATGGAACTATAGGAGCACCACCAAATGTCAACAGCTCCAGTGGCCTCATATTAGCTACGACAAGACTTTTCGTCTTTTCTTTTCTTCTTTTCTTCGTTCTCTGATTTCTCTCTTTCAATTTTGCCATTGAGAATTCTAGGGTTCTCTGCAACTTTGATTGCTTATCTCGCCTTCTCTCTTCTTCTTTTCTTCCTCCTCTGATTTCTATAAAAATAGTTTGGTGTTGCTGCTTTTCTTCTTCTTCTTCTTTAACCCAATGGGAGCGTCACTTCCCAAGCCTTCAACAAGAGAGGACGAATAAGTCAGGTATTTTCTGAAATCATCGATGGTATCATAGGGAGTTGATGGAGGTGGGTGATGGGGTTGTGATGATGGTGATGGGCTTGGTGTTGCAGGGTTGCGGTGGTGGTGAGAAGGAAGGTTGGGGATGATGGTTGAATAGGGGTGAAATGGTCTTTCAACATTACAATAAAGGCATTATTGTCCCAGTAATTTTCAATTAGTGATGATGTCATCATCTAACGGGATTTAACTAACGATGTGGATTTCTTTTAGTATTTCTGTTAAACGTTTGGGTAATAGATAAAAGAAAAAATTTCATCTACACCCAACAAGGATTGCTAACATCATCTACATCCACAAGATTGCAAAAACATCACCTAGGTTTACTTAACTGACGGAAATCACTAAAATTGTTGAAATACAATTTTACCTTCATATTATAAATGAATTTTTTTTTAAATGGATAAAATTTTACCCTTCATATTAAAAGATGATTTTACCCTTTTTGGAGCTGCTATTTGTTGATTGCAAGATGATTCAAGTGACGCAATCAAACAACCCTGCTTTTCAATGGATTCTTCTGCAACTGGTGCGAGTTTCTCAGTGCAAAGATGACTAGAAAGTCCCGTTCAAGCTCGAAGGTTTTCTGCCATTGAGATCAAATACTAGTTTTGGTAACAAGAAAGATTCTCAGATCTCTAATGGAAAGGAAAATCGTGGTCAATTTCAACATAGGAAAAGAAGGTGGTGGACAGTGAATGAGAAAGGAAAGCCCCTGTATCAACAGGAAGGGATGGACTGCAGGGTGCTAATTTAAATTTGAAAGAAACTGGGACATCTTCAAAAAACCCAGGGGTGTTTGGCCGTACTTTTGCTCAGGTTACCGGCGGACTCCCTGATCTTAATTCCCTTTCGGAACCAGTTTTTTTCTGGTGGGGTGACTCGAGTGGTATTGCCACGAGGTAGTGGATAAGCATATGGAAAAATATCAATTGGCGTTGGTTAGAAGATCAAGTTAATTCTCCTGGTGGTATTCCTATTGATAGATGAGCTGATGTAGTTGACGATGATGAATCTGAAAATGAAGTTGATCCCATTGTTGAAGAAGAGGTTGTTTGATCCCATAGTGGATTATCACGATACAGAACTTCATTTCAAAGATGCGAAGTCTAATACTTTCCATCTAAAAAATCAAACTCCATCAAATGAACCAACTCAACCCAATAAATTAGATTAAAAAAAATCAAGAAGAGGGAGGTGAACCAGAGCTCCTCTACCATAATGGCACAATCTGCAAGGTTCCTTTTTAAAATTGATCAACGGGATCTTTATGGACACAATCAACACTAAAACAAGGAAGCATGGACACAAGCAAAGACAAAAAGGAGAAAAACCCAGACTAGACAAAAATTGGTCCACGGCATTGTTGTGCTTCCTTTTTAAAATTGATTCCAGTCCAGATTGATCCACGGCATTGTTGTGCTTCCTTTTATGGGTTTTTTTTTATCGTTGTGGAAGAGACCATTGGCCTACACTTATATTATTATTCAAAGAACAGAATCTGAAACATTCTTTGCAAGAGGCAATCTGGACAAGAAAGAACGGGCAGATAAAACAGAAGAAGAGGAAAGAAAAGAAAGAGAGAGAGTTTCAACCATTGATGCACACCTAAACAGGGGACGGGCATATCCAATGGAAGAAGAGGAAAGAAAAGAAAGACAGAGGGTTTCAACGTCCATTTATGCCCACCTGAATAGGGGAATGTCCACAAGGGTTTCGAAGGGACAGTGGCAGCACCTGCAGGAGCAGTGGCGCTGCCTGTAACGGGTAGTATCCAGAATATGTTTCCACAGCTGCTTGGTGCTGGTCCGAGAGCCCACATTGTCGTCGTTGGCAATTTGATCCCCAAATCAATATATGTTTTTGTTGTTGAGGATGAAACCCTAGCATCTGGCCTTCGTCATGGTGGTGGGGATGGACAACCAGAATTGGGGGTAGGGTAAAAATTTAAGTAAAGGGTATAATAGTCTTTTAACCTAGCTAAAGGATAGTATTGTCCATCAAATATTTCAATGCAGCTGACATCAGCATCTAACGGGAATCTTGTGACGGAGTGGACTTCTTTAATTAGTACAGCAAAGTTTTTAGGTGGTAGATGATGTTTTTGCAATCTTATGAATGTAGATGATGTTAGCAATCCTTAATGGGGTGTAGATGAAATTTTTTCTAGATAAAATTAGGTGAAAAATATGGGTAGTAGGTCGAATTTCGAATACTTGTTGGATGGTAGATCAAAATTTTTATAAAATTAATTATATAATATATTATAATATATGTAGATGTTTGGTATGATTTATGGTACTTATTTATAAATTGATATAATTTAAAATCTACAAATAAGTTAGAAGGTATTTATCATTATTGTGATAATCTATTATTACTTGTTTATGTATAGTAGTACAAAGTGTTTTTACTATAAAAAAAAAAATACAATGTGATATTATTCATGACTTATAATTTATTTTCATAAATGATTTATCATAAATAACTCATGAACATAAATATGACATATACCAAAGAGAGCCTTATTATTTATGACTCATAATTTATTCTCATACATGTGGTTTGTTGTATTGCCATGGTTCTAGTTCACAAAGTCGAAAGACATATCGATCACCCTAAAAACCTATATGGGATTGATATCGAATTAATATAGAAAAAATGGTATAGTGACATGTGGCCAATACAAAATAAAAAGGTATTAAAAAAAATGAAGGTAGCAAATGTCCTAGCAAAGCCTCCGATTCCAGAACTCATTTGTTTAATACCACAGACGTATGGTTTAATTGCTTTCTTGGAGTGCCACATTGAGGAAGCATTATTCGGTTAATTCATAAAGCGAGGTTAGGAATCGCCAAGATAGCGATTCATGGCATTCGTCCTATTATCCTAGTAAATGAGGGGACTATGGCAAGCGCTACCTCACCTCCTCCATACCAAGGTTCAATCGCACTAGCATTATTAGATGTTGGTAATGCTAGGGCACACCTTAAAGTAAAGTGTTCCTCCCAGGTCCACCGTCGTATCAGTCGATCCAATCTGATACCTAAAACCATGCATGTGTCGCCCTCCTTACACATCAAACCAAGCCCAACCCAATTTGATGTGGGCTAAAGCCCAAATAATCAAACTCAGCCTCTTTTCATCCAACAATCTTGTATAGTTACAAACTCATAACCACCATATCATCCAATAATATTTTTGCAACAAAAAGAGAAACTAGGGTTTCCTTTTCCGGGTTTTATTGGCCACATCCTACTAAATCAACTAAATCAACCTTGTGCCTTTCTCTACCCGTATTCTTTTGGATTGTTATTAATCCAAACCTAACACACATCGTAGCCTGAAATCTCAATGTTTGCCTAATAAAAATTGGACCTAGATCTTCTCCTGTTGTTCAGTCAAGCCAACCGTCCATCAGATGAACTAGGATGCATTGGCACACATGCTGACGCAATATCCCAACTCGTCTGAGGAACAATTGACGAAGGAGGCAATAAGAAATTATCTGACTGTCCATTTCTTATTGGCTGTTGCGTTCCATTCAACCCTTAATTATGACGCCACACCTATTCTACCATGTTTTTATCATCTTGACATTTATTTGGACAAAAATCTGATGAATATATTATCCGTATCATTATTTATGATTTTAAAGCAATCTAACATCTCAAACATTGTACAATTGTTTGATAAGATTGGAATTTTTTTTTTGAAAAATCCAAAAAAATAAGATAAACACGAACCATTGATGACTTATATACAAAATTAATACATAGAAAATCTTATGATTAAATACACCAACAAAATTCAAAAGATATCCCACATTTATTTTGATGATTCAATCCATAATCAAGTCTCAATTTATTTATTTATTTTTTTTGGGGGTTGATAATCAAGACTTAATTGATTCGGTCAACGATCTTCAGCCCACAGTTTTGATAAGAACATGTGTCCTACACGTGCGTGCATGACACAAAATGATGAGTTGACTTAGTGTTGGGGATGAGCTGTGGAAGGTCTGCAAGTTGCAGAGACACAGGCAGGTTTGGATTTCCACGTTAAGAAGCAGCCCTATAACGTGCATTACGCAGGTGGTAGTGTAGTACACCATGGTGCTTTTAAGGGTATTTTCGTAATTCTCTATGTACAAGGAATAAAAATGGATATCCTTTACTGGGTCACAAAAATCAAATTAAATTCAAATCTTAAAATCGATTATTAAATAATTGATTTTGATCTAAAAATAAAATCATTTAAACTGATTATTTGAAACCGATAAAACCAACTAAGTTTTTATTTTTATCCTTTACTATTAAATGTCTATATATGCATAAATAAAATTTATGTTAATGCTTTTCACATGGTAAACATAAGTTTATTTTCATATATGATTAAAACATCTCAGCAACAAAACCGATTAAAAATCATAAAATTGTAATCAATTAATAATCGATTTTGATAAGCATTTTGAAACTGTATAATAAATGATTCGATTTTGATTTTACTCATTACACATTAAATCAAAATTGCACCCTTTAACACCTTAGTTGGACTAGTGGAAAGCTAAGTACCGTTGGATTGAAATTTTTGGTTTTATATTATAGAATACTATGACTTTGAATCAGTAGTACTTCTAAACTGAAATTGAAGATTCCAATTGTTTAGTGATCAAAACATTGGATCTTGGACCATATTTTTGTAATATCCAAAGAGAAGCAACCGCGGACAATATTTCCATTGATCCTAAAGATATTATTAATAATAAGGAAAATTTCACATACCACTCAAAAAGATTTTGAGAAATCACTTACTATCCAAGTTTTTTAAAAAAATCATTTACCACTCAAATTACTTAAACATTAGTCCATTAACTGACGGGAAAGAGTTGAAATTGTATGTAAACGTTTATACCCTTGTCATTTTAAACTGAGAAAACATCAACTACCACCCAACTTCCTTGATCTTCTTTTCTCCCCAAAAAAAAAATCTTTTTTCATTCTTCCTATGTGAATTTCTCTCTCTAGATAAATCTGAGAAGAGAAACAGAAATCTGGCATCAGGTTCTTCTAATCTTCGATTCTGAACAAAAAAAGAAGGCAAAATAAAGAGGAAGGAGAGACAAAGTTTGGGGAATTTATATAAGAAAAAGGTAAATGAGGTGTAAGAGGCATCCTTCCAATGGTGTCTTTGCTTCTTGCTTCCGTGAACGTCTCTTCACCCTCATCACTGCTCAAGCTCGTCAACAAGCCCAAGTTCTAACTCCAACCAGACGCAGGCCGAAGATCGCCGGAAATCTGATGCCCAACATTCACCTCCACTCATCTTCCCTCGTTTTGTCTCTCCTTACAACGACTCTGCCCGACAACAACACCACCATCACAAATTCGATCAACACTTCTATAGAAGTACCCAAGTGAGGCCAACCTCAGCCCCCCACCACCACCACTAGTGGGGCTGCTTAGAAGAAGAAGAAGCAGAGTATGATGTCGCTATTAGCATCTCTGTTCGGTTCTAGATCGGAACAACCAGAACCAGGTGGTCCAGATCACAGAGCTTCAAGGGGCTCCAGGACGTCTTTAGGTACTTCTCCATCTTCTTATCGATCCCACAAAAATGGCTCTCTGCTCTGATTCCCAGTCGCCGGAAAAAAGAATCTTGTCTCTTCTCTTTAGAAGACGTCGTCAAACCACCACTTCATGCAATTAGAAATCACTTCCTTCAGCGGCACACGAGTCTATCCTTCAGTGTTCTCCATCTTCAACTATGATTGCATCAATTTGCCCGATTTAAGGGTATTTGTTGTTGAAGATAGAATTTTCGATCAAAACATTCTTGGAAACATTTTTTTTCCCTTTACAATAAGGGTATTATTGTCATTCATGAATTTTCTAACGGCTAACTTCAGCAACTAATAGCTCTATTATATGGTTTTGGATATTTTTTATAAATGTTTGGGTAGTTTAAGTGGTAGGTGATTTTTTTAAAAAACTTAGATGGTAGATGATTTCACGAAATCTTTTTGGGTGGTAGGTGAAATTTTCCTTTGATAATAATGTATATAAAACTATTCATTTTTTTTATTTTTTTTTTAATTTGGTTATCAAAACAAAATGCCAATCTCGTTGACTAGAAAGAGTAATTGTTTTCCTAATCTGGCCAATGATTCCACAAAGTAGGAAGTGGGCATGTTTGGATGTTGGAAAAATCACACATCTTCTTAGTTGTCTTGATTCATAATTGAAGACAATCATAGAAGGGAATCAGGGAAGACAATTCCCCAAAATTGGGCATAGGGTGTTCTATTTTGTTTTTATCTCCAAACAACACTATACACCTTCATTCTTTCCATACTTTAAGATGGGGAATGCATATTTATCCCTTTTTTAAGAGAGAGAGAGAGAGAGAGAGAGAGAGAGAGGGGGGGGGGGGGTATCAAATGTATGTATTTTTTTGTTTTTGGAATCTAATGTCAAAATATTTCGATTTCAAAAGAAATGGAAATGAAATGGCAATCAAATATTTTACAAATAATTTATCAATTTTTTATCAAAAGTTTTGATAGATGCTGAAAAGGAAGCGAAATCCGCTACAAATGAATCTAAAAATACATATTGTAATGAAGTAGTTGTTTCTCATAAACCTTCCCACCTCCAAAATTACTTCTTTTTTTTAAGTTAAAAAAACATTTCAATAGATTTTGAATGCCTAAGCTTGATTAATTTAGAGTTTTATTTATAGATTCTTATAGTAAATTAAAGGTCCTATTAAATTCATGCGGACTACAAAAAAAATCCCCTCTCTCCCAACCTCAAGGGAGATAGCTCGTTGGTAAAAGATCAACACCTCAAAAAAGAGGTCATGAGCCCTACTCTCCTTGGGGCCACTATCTACTCAAAAAAAAAAATAATAATAATCCCTTCTCTCTCTCTCTCTCTCTCTTCTTGGAACCGCTATCCCAAAAGTTTTTTTACTCTACCGACCATCACTGGTCGGCAAAGATCAACGTCAACCACTCCACCCAAAAGTATATTGAATAACATTCCTACCCTCACCCACCCTCAGCACCATGGATTGTTCTTGTCTGTGGACTGGAAAATGTTCCCCCCTTTTTCTTATACCATTTGCATTGTATAATTGATTCTCCTTATTTATAGTATGTCATTTTATTTTGATTATTTGTGCATCCTAATTAATTCTTATCTCTTGCATCTCACAAGATTTCTTTACTAAAATATATTAAAAAATTTAATAGATATTATCCAATAAGAATATATCTGAACTATCTTGAGAGAATTTTATTTACCACTAGGAGTTTACATTATTACTTATGCCCTATAGAAAGGTCCTTAAAAATAATTTTCAATATATATTATCAGAGAATACAGGCTGTATAATACCTTTGCCTTCCCCCCTCCCTCCCTCCCTCCCTCCCTCCCTCCCTCCCTCTCGCTTCCTTTTTTTTTTTTGTCTATTTTATAAACCATAAATTCAGGAGCTTGGCAGTCCTTGAGAATTATATTAATAAGTGGGGAAAGGGAAGACATGTAACCCTTCCTTCACCTTTTTGTTTTTTAATAATTAAAATTTTTTTTGAGTACACAACTACATGAAGAGCATAAAGTCTCAACTACAAAAACGAAGAAAGTCAAATCTTTATATGTTATCATCAATTGCCCCTTATAAAGGCAATATTGTAACCACCAAAACATGGGTAGTCTAAAGTGGGAGGGGACCATCTTGCCTGGTCAGAGCTTTGATTAATTTATTTCATAATTCTTATTCTCCAATTGGTTTTATGTATTAAACATCCAAACATAATTTTTTTTTATTCATATTTAAATGAGGAAAAAGTTTTTCTAGCTTGCTGAGACTTTATGGTCTGAATTATCCATCGTCAATCCCTTACAAATACTCAACCCCCTCCCCCCATATATATATGTTAAATGGTCCATAATTCTTCTGACCAGAGAACCTCCGCCTCCTAAATAAATAAAATGACTTTCCACCTTGAATAGGCTTGGCATTACCCTAAATGGTTTAAATTGAAACAGTTTGATCCATCATACTCAAATGGTTAGACCACTCCAAACAAACCCATTCCTGTCCTTAATTTGCCTTCGCCCTTGAGTTCCATCATCTATCATTCTACCTTAGTATGGTAAATATTATAGTATGTAACTATAACAAAGGACATACATAGTAAGGGAGGAGAGAGCGTGTCAAATGTGAGTAGACGCCAAAAAAGATTTCCATACTAAAAGCATGATGATCTATTTGCCTTTAATTTTTTTGGGCCACTATTGTATTTTTTTTTCCCACTATATCCTAAGAGAAAAAAATATTTAATTTAATTAGATTAATATTATGTGATATTTCACTATAGCATAACAAAAAATTTAGTTATTTACCAAACCCAAGAAAATTTCTGTTACTACTTTCAGTTAGTGATTCAATTAAAAAAAAAAAAAACAATCTTGGGGAAGATGTCTTCCAATTTTAAGTTCAGAGATGACGAATCCTTGTAGAATCAACTCTTTTTTTTTTTTTTTTTTTTTTTTGAGGGATGGTAATAAAAAATAAAACTTATTCCTGTGAGTACTACAATGGACATTGAACACAAGGACGAGACTGTGAATTTAGGTTGCCTTGTATAGCTCCATTAACTTTCCCCATTTTTAGATTAACTAACAACAACAGTTCCTCAGAATCACAGATGATGAAGAAAGCTCTAGTATTTACACCAAAAAAAAAAAAAAAAAGCTCTAGTAAATTCAAGTGGAAGGCATCACTGAGTGGCTGATGATGGCATTATAGAGTTAAAATGGGAAATTGAAATCATGGGCAAAATAGTCATTTGACCACATAACAGTGTATTAGTGTTAGTGATTGGTCCCCTAGTTAGTGTTAGACAAGATTGATTGAAACTTGGAACATTGCTTCCAGTTTTAAGGACCACACAAGCCTCCAAAAAGAAGTCTCTGTTTCTTTGATTCTCTGCCGTTCAATCTTCCACTCTTTTTGGGGGTTTTTATATTTTCGAGAAACCTCATCGGGGTATTTACAAAAGCTCGGTCTACCCACAAAAGGAATACAACGAAGAAGTCAGTAGGAAAGTGTAAAATCTCAGAATCTAAACTCAGAGAGAGAGAGAGAGATGAATATGAAATAGAGAAAAAAAAAAACCCAGTTGGGAAGAAAACAAGGGGAGCCCAGACTAGAAAACGGCGTTTCCAAAGACTTTTAAAGTTGGTGGGAAGAGATGGTTCAAAAATCAGAAAAGTTCCAACACAGTTGACTGCCTCTGCCTCCATTTCGCCACCTTTCATGGTCTTTGAACAAACTGAAACCGTTCCACGTGAACTCTTCTATTGAGATATCTGAAAAGACCTTTAATTGAAGACTCGAATACTTGAGAGGAAGAGAACACAGAGTCCTAGACATCGAATGTTTCAGGTTTCTTCTCAATCTATCACTTTTAGATTCTCTCTTTCTCTCTCTTCCTCAGTTTCTATGTCTTGGGAGCAAAATGGGTGGCTCTTGGTCTTGTCTAACTTGACATATCTCATTGGGTTTGTAGTTTTTGTTGGTTTGGTTAATGGGTTTATGTAACTTATACGCATGGGTACTCTGGATTCCATTTCTTGAATGTCCTCGGGTTTTGAGCCTGCTTCTTCTTCATCTCTGTTCATAGATCTCTTTAGTTCTTCATCTTGTTTATTTTGCTTCTTCTCTTCAATGAGAAGCAAATGATCCTTTTCTGACCCTGCATTCTCTTTGTGGATGCAACAGAGTTCTGGGTTGGCACCATTTGAGTAGATTGGAATTTATTTGGCTTCTGGGTTTAAGAGATGATGCTTGGGACTGACGAAAGGAAAAAGGTTTTTATGATTCTCTTTTTCATGTGCTTGGATTCTAATTTATGGAAAATTCTTTTCACTTGTTCTATTTCATGTCTTTCCTCCTAGTTTTTTTTTTTTTTTTTTTTTTTAATCTTTTTAACGAATCATAACTAGGGGAACATTTACTTGGTTTGTCAAATTTTATTTAGCATGGGTTCATGCCGCTAATCACAATTTTTCTTTGGTGGTTTTTTTAGTTTCATTTACCAAAAATTTTTAAACCAAGAGAGAACAAAGGATTGAAGAAGAAGGAAAAAAGCTCAATTGATTCCTCCGGTGAGTGTTACAGACTTTTATCATCTTGATGTAATTGTTCCATTGCATCCAACAAAATTTCTGGTTTATTTGGGGTACATGACAAAGTTTCTGCTTTAATTTCTTCTTCTCCTTCCAAGAATTCCTTGGTATTTGGTAAGAACTGATTTTTCTGGATATGTGAATCAAATTTTATTTTATTTTATTTTATTTTTATTTTTTTTGGTTTCAGGATAAAATATGAAACTGATTAAAGGGAAGAAATATGATAAAGGATTGATTTATCTGAAACTGAGAGGCACTCCCTATTTTTTGTGGTGAGATAGTGGTCCTTTCTCATAGGACAAAACTAGGCTTCTTACCAAAATGAAAAAAGAATTGGATTTTATGAAAAATGAAAACTTGATGTCTAGTGTCTTTGTTTCACCAAGATATATCTGAATTCTGTAACCTTATAATATTGGTCCCAACTTTGGTTCTTGGAGAGACAAATTGTTTGGCCTCCTTTAACAAAAAACACAAAAGAACTGAAGAAAGAAAATGCTAAGTTCAACTGAAAAAAAAAAAAAAAGAACTGAAAAGGGGGAAATCAACATTTTTGGCACTTAATATAGAGTTGAGTCTAGCAAAGTTAACTTGGAATGCAAGAATAGTATTTATCAGTTTTCTCCTTATCCCATTTGTTATATTTCCTGAAATAAAACAGAAAAGAAAATATTAATTTTCTCCTCTGTTATTCTGTCCCATCTTCTTTAGCTTTGCTCATTTTAAATTTTTGTTACCTGTGAAAAACAAACAGTGGAGTTTGAAAGGTGCTCCCCTTTTTCAGCAACAGCTATCAAGAAAAGCTTATCAGGTATAAATTGTTGAATTATTCCCTTACTAATCTTCTGTTTGTTCTTTTCCTTATCTCTTCCTAACTTTCTGTATTTTAAATTGCAGAATCTACATCAAAGCTAGGAAGTTTCACTTTCAGAAGCCCCCGGTCTCCAATGACAAATGTCCCTGATGTTCAGACTTTACGGTACAATGAAGATGTTGATTTGCTTTCATTAGCCATTTTTCATCTTTTATGGCTTTCTTCTCAGCTGTCTTCTATTTTTTTCTCAGTCTTCTCCTCTTTCCTCCCCTCCAGGTTTTTTGTGGCAACCTGGAATGCAGGTGGAAAATGCCCTCACAGTGACCTGAATCTTGGTGATTTTCTTCAGGTGGAAGATCCATCAGATGTTTATGTTTTGGGGTATGAATTGTATTGCTCTCTGATAAGCTGTAGTTATAGATTTTTTATGTACTCTCTTGCTCTAATGTAACTTTATTTGCTTCATGGGTTGAGAAACCTTAGAATTCATTTTAGTACTTGATGAATTTTTTGAATTTCATCATAGCAACATTTTGATTCATATAATCTGATGTCTTTCCATGTTTACATTTTTTGTTTCTTGAGAACCAGAAAAAATAAAAAACTAGTTTTCAAAAAATCCCTTGTATGCATGCTTCTCTTAAAGTTTGTCATTATGAACTTAAATTATTCTCTCAATAAGGTATTGTTTTAATATTGATACAACAGGAAAAACAGAGAACTTTAGTTTCTGCAGTGGTTTACTGGTTTTATTGTTCTTCTTTGGAAATCAGATTTCAGGAGATAGTTCCCTTGAATGCTGGAAATGTCTTAGTTATAGAAGACAATGAGCCAGCAGCAAAATGGCTAGCTCTCATCAACCAGGCCCTGAACAAACCTTCAGATGTCAACGACTCCAACAGTTTAAGCCCTCCACCTGACTACTGCCCCTTTCCTCCTCAACCTTCTACCCTGAAACCAATGTCCAAAGATTTGAAGCCCAATGGAGGTCTGCTATTCTTCCAGAAGCCTTCTCTTAAAAAGGTCAGTAGAAGCTTAAGGATAGAGAAGGGAAGACGCCTCAAGACTTGCAATTGTCCCCTTGAGCTCGAAAAAAAGAATATTAAGGACTCCTGTTTTGGATGCCAAGAAGCTTATATTAGTGAAGATGATTCTTCTTCAGAAGAGGATGATGGTTCAAACAGTTTCATGATGACAGAGATAGCCACAAGCCAGCTGAAGTATAGCCTCATAGCCAGCAAGCAGATGGTGGGGATTTTTCGTCACCGTTTGGGCAAGGAAGGAACTTGTCCAGCACATTGGACACTTGAGACTCTCCTGTGTTGGTCGTGGAATATTAGGATACCTTGGAAACAAGGTGTGTATTCATATTATTGTTATATAATGCATTGACATATCTTTGACACAGGTAAAGATAGCTTATATGCAGCTAAATTTCGATTGGACCAAAGCTGAAAATCCCTTTTTGTAATGATTAGATCAAAATCAAACCAATCGATGTGATAAAAATTAGAATCATTTGTGAAGTCATCGATAAGTGTACTTTATTTTAAGCTCTTCTCATTGTCATTTAGTCAACAAATATCTGTTAGCTTTAAGATTTCTTCTAGTAAAATGTAAAATTTACTTGCCATGGTTCTCAACCAACAATTTTTTGTTTGCAGGGGTGTATCTCTGTTAGCCTGTCTTTGCACCAAACAAGCTTCTGTTTTGTCTGCAGTCACTTGGCTTCTGGAGAGAAAGAAGGAGATGAGCTTAGAAGAAATTCTGATGTCATAGAGATACTGAAAATCACCCAATTTCGGAAAATTTGCAAAACACCCCATCATAGGATCCCTGAGAAAATTCTGGAACATGAGTGAGTATTTCTCTGACCCCCCTCAAGGGGTGGGGGGGAGGGGGGTGTCCATTCTTGTATCTATTGAAGAATTCACTGTATTTTACACATCTCTGAATCTCGCAATCCATAATTGGGCCCTTCTGAACTTTTTTTCCTTCTTTTTCTTGGAAAATACTACAACAGTCGGGTCATTTGGTTAGGAGACTTGAATTACCGGATTGCTTTGAGCTATTCAGAAACCCGTAAGCTCCTGGAGAACAATGATTGGGATGCCCTTCTTGCGAAGGATCAGGTGGTTATGTTGTATCCAATCTACAAATTGATAGGAGTGAAATTTTGAAGATGGTTCTACTTTTCTAGTTTTCTCATACCTGGATATCAATGATTTTTCAAAAGCTTTCTATACTCCTTTCGATTGAGATTTTATTGAACAATGTCTTGATCCCTCATCTGACTTTCTTATAGCTCAAAATTGAACAAGAAGCAGGACGAGTATTTGAAGGGTGGAGAGAAGGGAAAATCTACTTCCCTCCAACATACAAGTATTCCAATAACTCAGATTCTTATGCGGGGGAGACTGTAACATCAAAGAAGAAAAGGAGAACTCCTGCATGGTATATTTAGATCTTGTGTAGTTTTCTCAAAATCCAAAAACATACCTGAATCAAATCTGAGTAGTTAAAACTGGTGCAGGTGTGATAGAATATTATGGCGTGGGAACGGAATAGAGCAACTCTCTTACATACGTGGGGAATCAAGGTTTTCGGATCACAGGCCAGTGTGTGCAGTTTTTGAGGTGCAGGTAACAGTTATGGAAGGAAAATCAAAGAAAGCACTAACTAATTCCAACATGAAAGTTGAAATTGAAGAGCTCTTACCTCCAACTCCAAGATTTTGCGTAGACAATGTGTAAGTTCATGCACAGACAGTAGCAATCCGATCTTCATGGTAGTCTGGATGTCTAATAGAAACCATAGTTTAACATGGAACACATACATGTAGATGGCCTATACCCCCCAGAGATGGGAAAGGTATCATGAATGAAGTTACACTGTTGATGTGATTCAATGATTTCAATCGTTTGACCTATCAGTTGCATTTGATTGTTGGAAAAGTAAATAATTAAAGGAAAAGGTTCCACCACAGCACAATTGAAAGAGTATATATATTAGGAGATTTTGGTTTGTTTAAATTTACTTTTCATGTAGAGATTTACAGGGTCATATCACAGTATTGTGGTGTTGACACTGCATCTTTCTCACTTTTTTTTTTTCTTTTTCTCTTAATGATATTCATCTCATCTATAATCCTACATCAGTCAGACCACAGCATGCTTGTTTCCTTGCATTGCATTTACACAGAAACACGCGAATCCCCCTAAGATAAGATTCCAAATAATAGTTTCAATTGGATATTCCAAGTCTTTATTGAAGTAAAACACTTTTAAGGGCTTACAGTAGTCCATCATATCAGTTAATGGTTTTAAACCAAAGGCAAGCCTAAACAGATAATTTATATCAATATATATTCCTGGTGTCAACTCTGTCTGTAGGATGGAAGTTAATTATTTAGTGATTCTCCTTATGAAACCATTTTTAAGCTTCCATTAATGCATTTTAATCCTTCTGTTCTTTTTATTTGTGAAGAAATAAATGTGAATTTCACATGAGCTCTTATCACTTTTCCCTTTTTCCTTGCAGGTGGTAAACCAATAGCATTATTATTCAACCTGTACAATATATGGAACTAATGTGTAAGAGTTAATGCTTTTCCTTGCCATATTTTATGAACAAAACAACAAAATTTCAAGGGACAAGCTCCCTTATGAGTTGGGGGGCATCAGCATAACTTTGTGAGTCCATGAACAACTAAATCAAACTTCTAATGGTTAGCATCCACTGACTGATAAAAGTTCAACTGAAGGATATCAAGTCCCATAAGTCAACTCTGTACTTCAGGGTCTTCTGATTACTAAATCACAGATTCACTTCTTGGACAGGACAGAAAAATTATATTTGAATTAAACCCCACTAGGAAATCATCTACTTGAAAACCAATTTCATTTGGTGATATCCATGATTTCTGTCTTCTTTACATTTTGTTTTCTGGGTTCATTAGAAGTATACTAGCTTAAGCTATTTCTTTCTCATTCTCTTTTGCAGATCAAGGCAAAAACTTAACAGGCAAGCAGGCCATTATTCTTTTCCAGGGTACTACTAGAATTCCAGACCTAGATGAAGAACAAAAGCTAGGACTAACAAAATTATCTTGTGCTGATTTTCTCATATACTGTGATTCTTTCTTGGAGTTGTTAGAGGACTTCAAATAGTCCCATTCTCCTCTGAACAATTTTTTATGTATTTTGGATGAAAGCACAACTTTCAATAGAACTCAAGGCATTTCAAATGAAGTGTTTCCTATGGTTTTGAAGTAATTATAGTCCAATTTCATATACAGGTTTATCAATATATCAATACCCTGGAGATTCTTTTTTTAATGTATTCTCAAAAGCTGGTATTCTAGGAAATGCAGCACCCAAAAGCCCAACTTGGCCCTGACTAATATTGACTCCACTTATGTGTGTGGCATGACTACCAAAAGCAGTTTGGGCCTTTGGCAATATGGATGTCTAGGAAACAGTCTAGATTGAACACTTGCCTAAATTTCAGATTCTGTTCGGTCGTATATCTTGATTTCTTTTGGCTCTGATTGGTTGTAAGGAAAATAAAAAAATAAACAAATGAAATTTTTGAACTTAAAAAGAAACTTTTATAATCATTACAACACATTTTATATGGTTAAGTAACTAACTCCAAATAATTCTCTATTTGGATAACTTTCACTTTACTTGCGTCCAAATCCTTTGCATTTAAAAACTAAAAGAAAAATTACATCTAAAAAATAATATTACTATATATGGCGAGAATTTTAAGTAGTTTATACAATCTTATTGTATAATGATTATAAAATTTTCTTTTTAAATTTAAAATTTTCCACTTCCTTTCCTTTTGATTTCCCTTGCAGCCAAACAGAACCGTGGTTTTTACCTAAAAACAAATTAAGCCTTCTAGATTTTAAAAGTTTATTTTGGCAACCAACTCTTTTGGGGCAAAAGCTTAATATATGAATAGGGGAGCTTGAAATCTATTTTGTTCACAAAATTCCAGTCTTATCCAATCTAAAATGTTGAAAATATTTTTGTTACTGTAAATAATTCTAGACCTTTGCACTAGAAATATATCCAACTTAAAAAAATTTCCCTAGAAGCTTCAAGGCTGCCTCTTTTTCGAATTTGAATTGATTTTGAATAACGGAATCCATTGACACCATGTTGATGTAGGGGCCACGCAGCCCGGCAGCGATGCCCAGCCTTACATCTTTGTCCACATGTACCAAAACTAGTAAAAAAAAACCTAGGGGCTAGGGATGGTAACTTGGTATGCATAGGCCTCTTGAATTTGGCCTAACTAATGAGAAGCTGTTATTGGGCATGGACCTTAGCTGGTTACATTGCCATGGACCCTAGACTAATTAACTTTTTTTTTTTTTTCTTTTCTTTTTTTTGTCAGGTTTAATCACCGCTAGGGGGTGGGGCCCGGGGGGGGGGGGGGGTATAGATGGCCTCATAGAATAGGGGAAGGGAAAAGGACAAAGTTCCATAACTGGGGGGGGGGGGGAGCTCTAGATCTCAATTAACCTTTTTTTTTTTTTTTTTTTTTTCTTTTTTGTCATGTTTAATCACTGCTTGAAGGGGTGCAGTTCCCACCTTCTCCAAAGGGTATGGCTTTATCAAGTTATGACCAATTGTGGTATTTAAAAAAACCAAAAAAACAAACCCCCCCCCATTCACACACTGAGTACCAGCCCTAGTTACCTCGTAGGTTTCATTTGGTTGCAAGAAAAATTTTAAAAAAGAAAATATAAAATAAATTTTTTTAAACCTAAAATGTTATAATCATTACCTAATATTATTGTATAAATTATTTAAATTTCTTATCATACTTAATAATAATACATTTTAGATGTAATTTTTATTTTACTTTTAAAGTTTAAAATTTTCACTTCCCTTCCCTCTTCATATTTAAACTTAGAAGGGTCATTAGTTATAGTGTTCGACCAATGATTGATGACCACCCAGTTACCGGCTTCATAGAAATATATTGGAGATACATATTTTGATTTTCTTCTGAATGTATATATGATGGATACTAACCCTCATCTTACACTTACTCATTAAAAAATAAATAAATAAACACCCTTATCTACTCTTTAAAAAAAAATTGGGTGTAAACCAGCTCATGGGGTAAATTTTATTTATTTTAAAAAGTGTTTAAAATGGGTTTGACATCCACCAGAAAGACGGCGTAGTCCAATAAATCCAACCTTAGAAAACCCAAGGCCCACCTTGCAACACCATGCGCTAAGCAATTTGATTCTCTTTATACAAAAAATAAATTCAGAAGAAACAAAATTAGATTGCAGCATCCGAATATCTTCAATGATAAGTCTTGAAGGAAAGAAATGAGAGAATCCGAATATAAACAAAGCTATGGAGAAAATTTCTCATCACCCACAGTGAAAAGAGGATCAAGAGTCATAATTGTCATCTTTCCTGTTTTACGATGTCCGATTGCAATAAAGCTGGAGAATCTCTTCATCGTAGGTGGGGAAAAACTAATTCATTTGGCCGTGTTTGGAGTCCAAGAAAAGGGAAAAAAAAAAAAAAAAGGACAGTACATCAATGAGATCCTCCAACACATCGCCTACCCTGATATATACAAAAGCGATAAAAAAACAAAACCAAAAAAATCAGAAGATAGGAGATAAGAATGGATCAGTAGAAATGAACATCCCTAAAAAATATAGATGAAAACCATCCCCAATTCAATGGGTCTTCAAGAAAATAAAAAATCATCTAAGATAAAAAAAAAATAATAATGAAAACCATGATCACTTACGTGTTTATCTCTTCAATTAAAAAAAAAAAAAAAAAAAATCTTAGCATCCAAACATGTCATATCATCCAATTCAAGAAATGAAGCTGGAATCAGTTGGTTATAATCTCTCAAGACATAGAGTGTACTTTTTGTCTCTTTCAATCCTTTATATGTGCAAAATTGGTGATTGGGGGCCAATTCAGTTGGCACTTGGCAATGAAATTCCCAACAACCAAACATGATCTAGAGAGAAAGAATCATATTATATGATTCTGAGATAATTTCCTTTGAGGTTTCCATGTAGATCCTGTCCAGTTGTCCATCCTTAATACCTTATCTTGCGTGATGACAACGCCAGTGTAGCTACTGGTGTCTGATTCTCTCCATCTTCTGTCATTTTTCCCTCACAAATCCAACTTTCTATATCCAAATCCAAACAGAAAAAAATCTGGGAAACCTTGACCGGGAAAATAAGCTGGTCCACATGCTATTAGCCTATAAATTATTGACCCTTCTCTTGACCATCTTTTATTTTTTTCCCTTAAAATAATAAAAAAAATATATCCATCCTTCTTCAACCCTATCAAAAGGAAACAAAAAAAAAATACAAACCCATGCTTATCTCCAGGTCATCTCATCTCATGGTTAGATTCCTCAAACCAATTAATGAAAGGGATAGGATCTAGCTTGGTTCAGTTGACTGGTCCCACTCACTTTTATTCAATTTTATCAACCTAATTGTTTCCAATTAAAATTAATTCCTATTTGTGTAAGTATTTTATGATTAAGAAGTAAGTGCTTTTGTATAGGTGGAGTATTAATCGAATATAAGTCTATAACTATAGAATTTTTTATTTTTTTCACGAATTACTGCATTTATACGAGTGATCCACAAATGACAAAAAAACTCTCTTTTGTCTGCCCTTATCCCTATGAGCCGAAACTAAAGCTTTTAGTCATTTTAAGGCCTGCACTGTGTAGCCTGACTGTGCTCGACTAGTCCAATTATTAAACGATCGTTCATGGTGCAAGGGTGTATCCTGACTTAACCAAATATAACTTTAAACCGAACTGAATCTTGGTTTAACCAAAGAAATACAGCCCTAAAGTTAAAAACCTAAAACATTATATTGTCTCTTATTATTTTCATTTCTTGAGTCTTCTACTCGTTCTTTCCGTCCTCATCTTCGTCTGTATGGGTGATCACAAGCCTAATAAGAGCTTTTTACAATCCTATAAAAAAGTATCTAATCTACAACATGAGAACAATTATGGATTTGAAAACCAATCATCTCCCCCCCTCTCTCTCTCTCTCTCTCTCTCTCTCTCTCTCTCTCTCTCACACACACACACACACACACACACACACACCCACACACACCCCCCTTGGCATAAGCCCGTTACAACTAGTTTATAGACCAATTAACCCGATTAGCAAAAGACCCATTATAGATCGAGACCAACCAGATTGAATATAAATGTGACTATGCCTCGCCAATAAGGGACTGATTAGCTAAACATACTATCACAGTGTAGGATGTTAAAATGATGGAAACAAATTAAGTGCGACCATGAAAGACCGATTGATACCCTGAGTGAGAGGGTGCAAAGAATGCTGTCGGGCAGCAATATTTTTTATCTGATGATTTTATAGGTGGAATCATCCTATAGATAGCCCACCAACAAGAATTTTAAACCTATATCTATCATATCCCAACATCTCTATTTATAGTAATTTCTCTTTAATATCTTCACTAAGGTCTGCCTCAAGCCCAACCAACCTTGACCAACCAGGGTTAGTAATTGGATCAACAAACTGGGCCCAGTCCAGCTTGCCAAACCCAGAACTGTGAAAGAAGAATGGTCCACGCCCATCAAAATCGAAATCAAAATCAAAATCAAAATCGAAATCAAAATAAAAATCAAAACATCTGGGCCTTCTCATCCTTCCGTGAGGAATCTTTGTAGCTTTCAGACATATATTCTTTAATCACTATAACCAAAATTTCAAAAGCTTATTCATTTTACATGACACTCCATCAAACCCTAATCAGGAAACAAATAAAAAAAAAAAGGCATCTAAGATAATACCCACGTGCTAAATTTAATCCACAACATAATATTAATTACAAACTATATATCCCATTGTCGCATACTTACCAAGAAACTTGTTTCCCACATGAACAAACGTTTCTTTCCCACTGAAACCAGCAGTTTCAGGGAATTACCCATTTCTTGTTTCACCAGTGTCCCCCTACACATGGACAATGGTTAAGATACAACGTATCTCATCATTGTGAAAATTAAAGTCAAAACAATAAATTGGGTTATTTATTACAACTAAATTATATAAATTACTTAAGGTAGGTCCCTTGATAATCAAGCAACTCAAACTCACCAACATCTTTGATCAAGAGTTTCACATAATTAATATTAAATTAAAATGTTTTAAAAATTAAAAAAAAATATATTATCGTATCGTATCAGTATCAGTATCGTTATCGGCCACTGAGACCATAGAGGACCACTTGATTAAGATGAAGTGTTGCGTAGTTTAAGGAGAAAGAAAAAAATAATAGAAAATGATCAATAATGTGCTTATCAGCTTTATGCCTAATTCTTTACCAAACCCTAACCCTATTGTTTAATTAAGACTTCTTTTCTTTGGCTCTTCTAAATCCGAAGGGGCACCAAGGTTCAAGTACTCGGAATCTAGGATGGGATTGGCCGATTCTGATCAGATTCCATGTCGGATAAACCCGGATCTGGGTGAGTTTGACCCCACAAAACTCTAGTCCTTGAAACATGGGGCCAAGCCATCTTTCCTAACTAATTATTATTTTTTTATTTCCATGTCCAGGGGACCACTTCAATTTTACCACGTGTTAAAGGCCTGAACAGTGTTCAAGTCTGGCGTCTGAGAGATTTTCCCATGAGCTGTCATTAAGTCCTCCATTGCCATTAAAGATGTTCAAAGATATAAAACCCAAGGACCCCACCACAAAGTATAGCTTACTTAGGTAGCTCTGAAGGAACAATGGCTTATTCCTTCTGGGTTCTGATTTCAGAGAGAGAGAGAGAGAGAGAGGGTGAGATGTCATTATCTCTTCTTTTGTTTTTTCCATAAGATATGCAAGAACTCTGGTGAGAGAAGACACAGAGAACAATTGACCCCCTCTCTTTTTCTGTGTGTACAGGTGAGAAGTAGATGGGTCATGAAGGTAAAATGTCAAGGTTCAAGTCAGTTTCAATAGTCAAAGAAGGCTTTTCTCAGCTCTTGAGGAAGAGCTGAGAGAAAGATCAAAAGATCAAAGTAAATGGATCGAATTAAATCAAGTACTGGGTAAAGTTAACTTTTGAAATAGGAATTCTTCAAGGGTGGACCGAATTGACAATGATCTTAGCCCATGTGATACCTGTGAACAATCATCAAAATCTCATATTGCAATACCAGCAGAACATGTCATGTTGAGTGTATCAATGGAGAAAAATGAATATCTGAACCAACAAATAGAAAAATTCAGACCATAACATGGTTGAAAAGGGAAAAAAAAAAAAAAAATACTAGTCTAGAACAACATCAAACAGCCAGAGGAGGAAGATAGAAAGGGTTCATACAATGCTAAAGAAGACCAAACAAACTATATTTACTCATGTTTATTCTTAGTACAAAGGACTGAAACCGCGGAAGCCTGTAAACATTTTTGACAACACGATCCACTCAGGTTAGGTCATATTCAGACCTGTTTCGACTTCCAGTCATGCGATTAAAACAGACCCTATAAAGCCTAAACCTAAGTTCCTAAGTTTCAAAGAGAAATAAGTACCTACAGGTTTTAACATCCATCAGAAGCTATTCACTGGTACAAGGTTCACCGGATCAGATCAGAGCAGAGACAGACTTTAATTTACACTTCCAGATACCAAGCTCCCCTCCCACACAAACGATACGCCAAGAAGATGACCCCAGGACAGTTGCTCTAAGCTGTCTTCACATGTACCAGATTGAACTATCTTGCTTGCAGGACAATGGCTCCACTGTTCCTCTAGGCAAGACATCAGGGAAATCAGCAGATGGCATGTGGAAAGAAGACCCAAATCTGAAGTCTGTGCCGATGTCACCAGGATTGGACTCAAATGGTGAATCGAACACCTTGCACTGATCAAACAGGAGTTCATCTCGAGGGAATATTGTCGGATTGATTGGTGCATTGGTATCCTCAAAGATGTTACTGCCAAATGAGTTGTCACCCAGTTGAGTTCTTGGCTGTGCAGGATTTTGATCTTCTATAACAGTAACATTTCCAGGATTCCCAATTTGGTTACGCTGAAGATTGGCATCATAGAGTGACATGAGCTCAGAAATGGTTTTCTGCCCATCATCTGGTAGCCCAAGTCCAGACAGATTGAAGGATGTTGAAGTCAGATGTTGCACTGGAGGTGTGGGTCTCGGTTGGGCATATGGCACAGAGAAGATTGCTGGTTTTTCCTCATTAGTGTGGAAGTTTCCAAACCCCTGTGAAACATTGCGATAAGGGCAATTCACCTGGTGATTATTCCTTGAAGTTCTATCAAGAAATCCCAGGCGATAGTCACTGTAAGGGCATTGAAGGTTCTCACAAGTATAGATCTTGTGATCCACCATTGCTTCTTCAGCCTCATCAGATGATGTCTTCCTCTTCTGAATGAAATCTGAGCTAGTAACATCTCCCTTGAGTGGAGCAGGCAAAGAAAACTTTGCTCCACCCATCCCCATATTGAACATGTTTACATCACAGGGCTTGCATTCCTGTACTTCGAAACTGGGTTCATCTTCGACACCTTCTACATCATATTCACTGCTGTCACCAAGAATAAAAGATCCACTCCCACTAGCTGAGGATATAGGTGGGCAGCTGTCAGGGTAAAGTCTCCTAGACAAGGCTTCCTCCTGGTTAATGATGGCCAACCATGTCGCACTCTCCTTTGCAGTCATCTTGTCCTGCAAGCACTTGGATTGCCTCACAAGCTTGCGAATCTTCGCAATATCAGGAGACATGTGCTTGATCACAGCAGTGAGCACGCTAACCTTCCAGGCCTTCTTTAGATCATGAGGCTTCTTATAAGGTGGAGGGCCTTGATCTTTCGGAAACCCCAGTTGAGGCCACCATTCCTCTGTACCGGTAGGCCACCATGGTGGAGAAACACCCTTCTCCAATGGGAACCTCCTCTGAGGAGGATCACAGTGCTGCATGAGAGCCGACAAGAGCGAACCAAGTGTAGTGTCTTGAAGCTCTTGCAGAGTATGAGGAGTGGAGGCAACCGCATTAGTCTCTTCAGTCTTCCCAGGTATCGCATTATCAGCCTGATACTTGGCGATTGCAGCAGGACCATTTCTATCAAATCGCACTTTCTCCTTCCACCAAGCACGAAGATTATCAGAAGCACCACTTACAGGCTTTCCCTTCTCAGGGATGATTCCATACACAAAACCCTGAGCTTTGCAAACCTCCATCATCTTCAGCATGTATTTCAAGATCCCATCTTGTGCTCGTGACATCTTCTTCCTTCGAGCCTGCTCCTGCGACTGTCTCTGCTTCGCAGTATCAACTCCCTCATTCCCCTTGTTCTGTTCTTTGAGACGCCTCAGAAGCATCCGGTCCCTCCACATCCTCCTCTCCAGCTCATCAACGTCCATCTCTTCATCACTATAATCCTCTTCAACAGTAGCCTCTGGTTCACCTTCAAGCGCCAGATCTCCCTCTCCCGGTGGAGCAGACATAAAATCAAGATTCCCACAGAAACCCATTTCTTCAAAGGTTCCCATCATCACAAATCCAAGCTTTCACAAAACTCAGTTAAACCCACTTCAGGTTCTCCAACTTCACGTCTCTCCTCCTTTGATTACAGGGCCTATCGTCAAATTTCACTCGGAAATTATCAGATCTGAAACTGATCGCCCCCTGAAAACAGACCATATAATCAGAATTACTCAAGAACAAGTAACATGTCTCACATAAAACAACTATATCAGTATCTTCATTTTCAACTTCAAACGAAGGAAGAGAACTAAGAAAGTATCAAAAGAGAGAGACAGAGAGAGATTTTAGGAGAGAAGATCTGTGGGAAAAGATATTGTGGGAAAAGATATTGCAACAAAAACCGTTATGGACTGCTTTTTTAATAAGAATCCAAATCTAGAGGATTGTGAAATATCAACAGCTAAGAATTCGAGCTAAAATTTCCTGATTAGAGCTCGAGCTCTTTGCAACATTTCTGTTCAGTAACAGGAATGGGTATGATACAGAATCAAAAAAGGATTTTTCTGGATTTCTTCCTTAATTACACACAAAACAAAAAGAACAACTTAAACAAGATAACGGTAATAGAAAGAAAGAAGGGGATTAGGTATTACCATCTGAAGATTAAAAACAGATATACACAACAAGAGCAAGAAATGGAAAGAAAAAATTACCTATCCAAAACTAAATGAAACCTACTATCATGGTCAATAAGGATCACGACGAAATATCCAATGAATAACAGCTATTGGATCGTCGTTTAACTGTCAGATCTTGCTGTGTATCAACATTAACTAGAGATGACGCAAATAAATCGGTCCCAGAAGATTATGGATAAATCAACCGATCTCAGGCAACTTTATGTCGGAAGAAGAAGTTCAGAGTTTCAGACACTAAACCGCCTTCAGCCCAGGAAGAATCGTTAATCCTAAAGTTCTGAAAACCACGAGCACTGCTAAGCTCATATACAACTAAACCTACCCGAAAGAAGAAATATCTGACAAGATAAAGGAAGGAATTAACGAAAACACGCTAACTTTACTGGAAACGGATCAGTAGCTTAAAAGCCTTCTTAAAGTACGAAAAGACAGGAGCTTTAACCCATACCGACCGGATCCCAACGTGTTTTCGTCGATTCTGAGGCCTAATTCGCTGGAAATTTGACAACCTCATCGAAAAAACAGCAACTTTAAACTTAGAACGACCAAACAGACGAAAAGAATCCCAAAGAAGTAAATTTTGAACAAAAAAACTCATGAAACAATCAGATAAAGCGACGAAAAACTCAGAATAATAACTCGATTTCTTCATGTCTTATCACGTACCCACCAAAATAATCTCAGTTAAGAAGCAAAACAGAACCACACAGATTGGTCAGAGAAGGAAAGAATCAAATTTCACACACCCAGAACAAAGAGATGACTCAAACCAAAACATAGCAAAACAGAAGTAAGCTCACAGAAGCTTCAAAGAGATTCCTCCTACCAATTAGGGCTTGGCTTCCTCCATTAAAGCTCCTAGTCAGGGTCTGGTTTTCGCCACACGAGAGAGAAAGAGAAGAAGCAGAGGCAGAGAGAAATAAAGAAGAGTTTGCATTTAGCTTTTTTATTTTCTTTTTTTGGTCCATCTTAATGAAAAGAAATACTGTCGAACGAGGGTATTTAACCACGGTTATGTGATACTTTAACCACGGTTAAAGCCGCATCGATGGTGCTAAGGTGTCAGTCACAACTCTGAAGTGAATCAGTGATTGTGTTTATAAAAGCTCTTGCCGGCCGGTTCCATGAAGCTTTTGACACCGATAACAGAAAAGGACAAAAATATAAATATAAGGGTAAAGTGGTAATTTCGAATATAGAAGATCAACATAATTACGTCGGGAACACATCCGAACGTGCGTAAATGTTAAAAAAAAAACTGTCTCCGTTAACTTTAAAGGTTTAGCCCCACCTTCCGGGAAAAAGGTCACGTTAAAAAAATACGACTGTTTTTTTTTTTTGAATTTACAAAAATGACCTTAGACCTTAGATTGTCTATAATTTGACCACCAATATTCATAAAATTGTAGTATATATGGATGGGAGAAGTTCCCAAGGTGATTCATATGATTAGAAAAGAGAGAGCGTATCAACGACATCCACGTATAAAATATGAGTTTTAAAATATATTTTAAAAGATTAAGAAAAATCTTTTTTTTTTATTATAAAGAATCGTATTAAACATGTACGATATGTCAACCGTATAATATTACGTTTTCACATTAATATTAGTTTTTTTTTTTTCAGCAATGAAAATTATAATGGTAAATATTCGTCATCTTCTTTTTTTTTTTTTTTTTCTTTTTTTTTTTGCTTATGGAAGAGAGAACTCACACCATCAACTTTAGTTAAAATCCGTCATTGCCAACTCTAGCATTAATTAATCGACCATTATGTTGTTGGATTTGATCAGACAACAAGATACAATCTGAAATACAACCATAAGCATTTGATCAAATATCTTTCTTAGCTGTTTCTATCATAGTCATATACTCTGCTTTTTTCTTTTAAGAGGGCACTCATCTTGATACGTCATGAACTGAAACTGTTCTTACTAGTGAACTTATCGTTCTTAACGTTGTACGAGGTCATCTCTACTATTGACGAATAGATCCGGAACAAACAAACTCTGATACTAGTTTGTTAAGAAATCAAGAAAGAAAAAAATGAATCACGCATACAAAGAACACAGAGATTTTATGTGGTTCACCAATACAATGTGTGAAGACTACATCTCCAGGACCAAGAGCCCCAAGACAAGTTGCATTTGAAGCCTTAAAGATCTTCTACTCAAACGCATTGACCTTACATTTTTTTTTCTTGTGCGGATAGAATAATTCTGTCTGGATCCACTATATCATTTCTCATTTGCATAGTAGAGCAGCGACTCCATTATTTAACTCCGTCACTCTATCTGTTTGGTTGTTTATTCTTCCGGCTATGTCTGAATAAACAAGTTAATACAAAAACAGCAAAAAATATATCAGAAGACAGACAATCACAAATCACCTCTTAAGCATGGTTGTTCTTGTCCCGTCATTTGTGAAATAACAGATATCATTAAGTTTTCATATAAATACTGATTGAGATTCATAAAAAAGGTTTCATACCCAGGATTTCAGATCGAGCAAACAAAACAATCCATTACAGAATCAAGAAAGATAAAAAGAAATTACATACACAGAGGATACAAATATTTTATGTGATTCACCAATACAATGTATGAACTTGCTCGTTGAAACCGATTTGGTGAATATATCTGCTACTAGATTGTCTATTTTTTTAATTACACAATTAAGTTGCAGGTAGAATAAATTTCATTTGTTAATACAAAAAATATTCATGTTTATTTTTCTAAAATTCTAGTATTCATACAAGTAAGTAAGTGGGGTTACTCATAATCTTCAATCCTACCCATAGTATCTTATCTTTGGTGGCTTTGGGGTGGTACAAGTATGAACTACTACGTGTCACTCCGACGCTGAATGGAGATATGAATGTAATGTTAATCCTCAAAAAATTAAAGGATGTTGTTGGTACCACATCATTGGGTCCAAAATTTTTAAAAAGTCTGCAATAACTATTAAAAATGGAATAATGGATTCGAAATCTTAATATTCGTTCCATTTTGGAATTTTAATTTTAAAATAATTTGAAAAAAAAAAGGGGGTCAAATCTTTTAGAAAGAACAAGGGTTTGCCACTTGTCACTGTTGTAGAATTTCCCATGCTACACCAATTGGCATGTTTGTTTTGAAAACGTCAATGGCTGACAAATCAGGAGGAGAGAGAAAATATACAAATAAACAAAAAGATGGTTTTAAGGCATTTCCTTAGAATTCTACTTTGGAATTGTACCTTTCGTTTGTTTGGATAATCAAAATTGTATTAGTAGTAAAAAGTATACATCATGCATGGATCTTCATGTCTAATCACTCATCAATTTAAAGGTATATGGGTTTAGACCAAATTCTTTATGTAATTCGATCGTGATAAAAAAGAAATCACTTATTGGTTTTCCCATGGTTTTAACACTAATTACTATCCAATCATACACATTTTAAATATATCAATATTTATTTTTATAATATTTTTCTACATTAAAATTGACGATGTATTTTTTTATGTATATATGCTTTCTCTAAAACAAGGTATATAGTATAATCATGAATTTTAAAATGCACTAAAACAATAATTAAAATTTATGTCAACAATAAATATACGAAAGTTTAATATTAGGCTACTTACTTAGAATATTAGAGACAAGAAATTCACATTTATCATATTTTATGTCTAAGTTATCTAAGTTATTTTCGTATTTAAAAATTTTTCTAAATAAATAATTTCAATGAAATATTTCAATTTCTTATTTTTATTATGCTCAATTCCATGTTTTTTCTTTTACTTGTTAGTACCTTTATGTACAAAAAAATGGTTGCATAAAAGTTTTTATCATTTACATTAATATCTACTCCAAGATAAATGATTTTTTTGTGGTGCTTACCTATAATGTTTTGCATATATAGGATTCCATGATTGGATTTTTGACATTTACGAAAAAAAAATGAACGGATTTCTGGTTGGAATTAATAGACTCATAATTAATGAGTATTTCCCGCCTATAAAGTCTTTTTCCATCACTCTTTTTTATTTTAAGTCAACAAATTTTACTTTTCACTGATTCATTACTTCACCTCAATGGCCCTCAAGTCATCTCCATAATTTTTATACCTAGATAATTTTTTTTGAAATTTTATTTGATCTTCTTTATTTTAAAGTTATCTCTTTATTTTTTTTCCGAAGAATAGTTTGTTTGTTGTTATATAGTTTTTTCTTTTTTTTTTTCAAAAAATTTTAATTACTTATATAAAAAAATACATTTTTTTTGTAGAACATATATACACTAATTCACACTGGCATTAGCTAGTTTGTGCCCAATTATATATTCTTATTTTTCTCAAAATTTTCAATTTGGCAGATTAGCATTTACCTCAACTTTCAATTAATATGGATGAGAGGATGAGAGTGAAATTTTTTTTGTAAAAGAGTTGCATCCGAACTTATTGTTAAATATCGTATGCACATCTTAAAATCATGATTATCTCATACAAATATTATGGAGTCTTAATTCAATTTTTGCATTTGGTTCTTGACAAAAGGATTATTTTTTATATTTTATTTTTTAATAATATTGTTTTACATATGAAAAACTAGGATTTAAAAAAAATCAAATGGAAAAATACCATTTTTTGTTTAAAACATAATATTTATAAATTTTTTTGAACTTCAAATCAAGAGGCCAACACCATTTTAACCAAGCAAATATTAGCAATGAACACATCATTATCATCAAATTTTCATAATAATAATAATATATTTATTATTATTATCATTATTATTAAGATAAGTTTTTTAGAATAACACATCTTGATAACCTTATTAAGGTGACTCAAATATCTATTACATCAGTACGGAAATCAAGGGAGTACATGTATAGGTATTTAACTAAGGGTGGGATAGTAATTTCACTTTTCCTATGTTTGAATGTAAATATACATTATCGATTAAGAATTTTTTTTTATTTTATCTTAAAAAATCAGAAAAAAAATATTACTAAGAATAATTAGACAATAGATATTAAAATAATCCAATCATTGGTCCACATAACAAAGAAGAATGGTGGAAAAAAAGAAATTGATACACCCTATGAGCTTTTCCATCTAATTATCATTAAATGTTATAAAAAAATTCTTTGAATACTAATATTTCATGAATTAATCTATTGCTGTTATTGTTGTTGATATCTTCTCCCACAATAATAATATTATTTCAAATGAAATAAAATATTTATTGGGGAAAATATTAGTACAAAGCAAAGAACAATTAAAAAATCACAGTGTAAGGGTGATTGCGTCATTTCACCCAAAGAGTTGGGCTGCGAGCTACCTTGGGTACACAAACCTCAGAGAAGGGCGTGTTGGACTTTTGGGCTTTTGGAGTAAGGAAGGAAAGACAATAAAATAATGATTTATTTAATGGATGTAATTAAAGAATGTGATTTCAAATCGACGGCTGTCGAGTCCGTAGCCGTCGCATCGGCTGTGTTCGAGCCCCCATGTGCTTCTCTCTATAAAAACTCCACGTGTATAAAGTGGGTCCCACATAATTGGTAAAGTGATGGGCAATTAAAGTTTTGCTGATGGCTGCGCTCAACAGCCACCACCCACCACTTTTCCTTATCCTCTCCAAAAATATCTCTCCAAAAATATATTATTTTATTAAATCAATTAGTAAAAATTGTGACAGCTGGATCGGAATCTTCATTAAGATCTTAATCTAACGGTAACAAAAACTCTTCTTATCAAATTCCTCTTTTTGTGGCAATTGATGAAGTACAATTGTCAATAGTACGACGTACAATGACCCACTGACTTTTTATGGACAGCCCCACTAAACTTATATCATTAAATTTACACGAGACAGTTAACTTCCGGGCTTCAGAGTATAGAAATACCGTTAATGCTGGTTATGGACAGTTGCTATGAAAAAATCTAATGATTATAATTTACTGGATGTACATATTGATATATTGATAATATGTATATAAAAAATGACAATCATTAAATTTCTCATACTGACATAAAAGACATGAGAAGATTTGAATCCGATTCAAGAAGATCGACCTCTTAACTCGTTTCTATTTACAACAAATTCATGTTACATATAACCTAGTTTTGTTAGTAACAGATTTGTATCCATCATACCAATATATATATATATATATATATATATATATCATAATTTTTATAACTTTTTTTTAATAATTTAAAATCATTCAATCATGTGTGGTTTTTAACACGTGGAAGGCTTCATTTGGGCAACTGGGCATCTTGTCACGTGGTAGAGAATATGCCCACTGAGGTATATCTACCTTGGAGTATTCCTCCATACATCTTTTTTTTTACTAATATTTTAAGAATTGACTTTTTTTTTTCTTTCTTTCTTACCCATTAACCTTACTCAATTCCCATAAGAGGACCACCATGAGACATGTTTTGTAGTTGTAAAGATACCACAATTTTTTACCCCAAAAAAAAAAAAAAAAAAAAAAAAAATGAAATTATATATATATATATATATATATATATATATATATATATATATATATATATATATATATATCACAATTTTATAATTCCAGACCGAGGATTCAATCTTAATTAATGGAATAAAATTTTTCCATTTTTTTTAAAATTTGAATTTTGATTATTTATAAATTATTTATTGGAAACAAATCCCCACATTAATATATGTTGTGATAGGGGTTTTTTTTTTCTTCTCTCTCTCTCCTTCCTTACCATTATGAGCCTCTAGGCGATTTATTATGCTGATGTGACGTGGAGGATTATGCGTTTTTGGTATGCACTCTTAGAATGAAGAATGTATTCCTACTACATAATGAGAATTGACTAAAACTCGTATTTTAGAACAAGCTGTGTTCTTTCACACATTCCATGATTTAAGAACGAGAATGCATATCAGCAATATTTTTGTCATCTCATAATGTGTTGTTGATCTAAAATACGTATGAAATGCTACCTAAGAATCTAAGTACGAACAACTATATGAGCAAAATGTTCACAAAATTTGTTCGCCAACTAAAGCATTATCTAATGGGATTGTTTGAATGGCTCCTCTACGGGTGTCTATAGAACATGACACATTCTTTTAATTATCCATTGTTTTATTTTCAAAGTTTTTTAAATTAAGAGCAAAATGGGTTTTTTTTATATATTTTTGTGACAGGTTTATCATTATGTCCGTCTTCTAACATTTGCATGCTTTTCAAATGTACATGTAAAATGACAAGAATTACCTTCATTAAAAAACAAATATATTTAACCACGAAGTTAAAAAAAATCCCTTATAAAATAGATAAAAATAAAAAAATATTCTGTTATGGTCCATTAATTATTGGACTATAATATCATGTGATTATTTCATGGATGCTGGTTAAATTCCAACACCAACACTGCATGCCATCGTATCTTGAAGATTTGCAGGCAGCTTCTAGTATGCTACAGTCAGCACACAGGTCAGAGATGTTGGTCGTGCTCACCTTGAAGCTCATGAGCTTTCCCCAGCTTGTAGTGGATTCAAAAAATCTCCATTGACCTCTCTTCTTGGTTTCTTCTCTTCTTTATTTTTTTTTTCTTATTGGTTTTTATAATGTGATTATTAATTTCTCCTTCCTCTTGATTAATAAAGTTCTCCTACTTATTCAACACGGATGCATGCTACGTGGGAGATTCTGGTGATGTGCCTGCACCAACCAATGGGTGCAAAAAATGACAGATCATTCAACAGAGGGCAAGGGAGGAAACAGTGTGTCAGAGGAAAGAGAATGTGATATTGATCAAACTATGTGAACCTGTTACCTATGTCTTGTCATATGATCATTGGTTAATTTTGTCTCAATTTGACATTGTTGGGAATGAATATAATTTTTTTTAAATTTGATTTAACAAAATAATTTTATTAAAAGAAACAAGTGAAAGATTCCAATAAACAAGGACCATATAATTGAGTGGGCCTCCAAATTTGACATGCAGTTAGTTTATCTAATAGGTTTTACATCTATTATATTCAACCGTTTGAATGATCAAAACATCATTCTACAAGGCAGAAATGCGACAGCCTATCTAACGAGTTCTCCACCTACTATATTAGACTGTCGGAATGATCAAAACATCCTTCCACCTGGCAGAAATGTGAATTCCCATCTATCATATTCAACCGTTTGAATGGTCAAAAACGCAGCATTCCTACACAGCAGATTAGCTATCGGTTTGAAGTTTTTTCCTATTTTTTGAATCCGATAACATAGACTCAAGCTAACTATATTCATAACATTTAAGTTGCGTTTGGTAACAATTCTACTCTCAAAAAATACTGACACATGAATACTTTTCCTAATTCTACTCATAGAGTAATTACAGGGAGTAGATTCGTATCCGGAAACCTAATGAAATAGTGCTTCCGGAACATGTCAAAAGTATTCACGGATGTGCAAAAACAATTTTTTTTAACTAAAAAACAATGAAAAGATTTCTAAAGAGTATTACCAAACACAAGCTTACTTTTTGTTTGATCAGTTTTCTAATTTGTAGATTAAGATTTGTGATGAAACTGAACTTTTCCCCACTGATTTATTAGCAGTTTATTGCTGCTTGTGTATCCCTTTCAAAAAAATAAAAATAAATAAATAAAATCAAAGATGTTCTAGATGTTAATGGCCAAGGCACTTACATGCACCATCTCTTTCATAGGATTTCAATAGATCACTGAGATTTTGCATGTATTGTCGTGGCTCAAAATGTTCTATAAATTAAATTTGTAAATATTAATTTATTTCACAGGACATGGAGTCTAAGACACGTAAGATTTTCTAGAAAGATTCTTATGTATAATTTGAACAAAATAAAAGATTAAAAAAAAAAAAGGTAGAAATAAAAATTCATTTGTCAACATTTATTTAATATTAGATCCGGCATCTTGAAACAAAATAATATATATAAGTCTCATGCCTCACTCAAGATCATGATGGGAAGAAAAAAAAAATATAAAAAAATTATTTGACTCGGTTAGGATTTATACTTCTTGCTTATTGGTCAACAATTTTTATGTCTAGAACAAAGTTGACTCTGTTTTTTTTTTTTCTTTTTTCTTTTGAAAATATATCCATGATGCTTTGCTAAGATAGGTTGGTCACATGACAGTGGAACGTGTGATTTTTTGATTTGTAATTACCCATAATAAAAGTCACTATTTTGATTTCGACACACAAAATAAAAGTCATTGTTTTAATAAAATAACATGCTCAAATTAAAGTCTAGCTCACTTTCAAAAAAATTTAAAACATGAAAATTGTAAAAACTTACCATCAAGAAAGATTTGACCATTTATTAGGATCCATCATCAGATCTATATAGTATATGTGTTTAAATACTAATCATTAGGTTGTATGAGGCTATGAGCACTTAATCACAAATCTTGATGAGATATTAGGAGTTAAATAGTAGATATAGAAAATCTAAGGTTGCTTGTATATCATGTTGAACTCAGATTCTTTGAGATTAAATAGTAGATATAGAAAACCTTAGGAGACTTGTATGCCATGTTGAATTTAGATTCTTTGAGATCAATTTAGAATTCTTATGTTGTTAGCCAGTCATGTTTTATCTATAAATTTATGTAAACAACTGTCTTGTCTGGTTGGTTGGTGTTTTGTCGGTTGAATATAGACATTCAGGAAGTCATTAGTTTGACTCTTTTATCTTCACATTATACCTTAAGAGATCTCTTTCTCCTCCCTGATCCCCTATATCTCTTGTAAGGGGTCAATTTTGTATAGAAACCGGTACCGTACCATTTATACCTGGTACTAGTGTACCCTTTTTTTTATCCGGTACTGTAATGGTTCAAGTTTTGATACTGTACTTTATTCCGTAAGGTATGGTATTGTAACAGTATACCAATGGTACATACCATTTCTATATCGAATTTTATACCATTTATATATAGGTGTTTAGTGGCTATGTCGATTTGTATATCGTATACCAACTAAAAACTAATATTTTAAAGATGACAAGTATTCGAGTATTGGTACAACAATATGGGTTATGTATGAGTACTGGTACAACAATATGGGCTATGTATGATGGTGTTTTATGGTTTTTAATGAATTTATCTTGAATCAGGATTTTTTGACTCAACTATAATTATCCTAGTCGGGAATCGATTACCAAGGAATAGAGACTTTACAAATAAAGCCTCCATTGGACTATTACTGTCATTTCATATGCATATGGTTACAATTATCTACGTCCTCAATGTATCCCCCATCGTATATAAGCATCTATTAAGCTTCTGTTGGAAAAACATTGTTTTCTCTTGACCCTCCATTTTGACATTTTGCTCCATCATTTCAGGTTCTTATTGTTTAAACCAAATAAATTAAGGGTTGGCCTTTCTGTTAAATGAAAGAAAGTTACTTCTATGGAGTAAACGTGTGATTGTTAATCACCCATATCCTTTTTTTTTTTTTTTAGGGGTAAATATCACCCATGTCTTCAATCTTAGATTTTGGACATTTGCTCTTAAGTGGGGCTGTTAATAACCCATAGAATGAATCAGCTGTGAACAACAAACCTATTGATTATTATGTATCAATTGCCACCTGCTCGTTATTACATTGTAATACTAGTACCACTAGTGATACTTTGGCATTTTGGTTAATGTACGATATATCAGGTTGAATACTTGAATGTGGAGAGTACTTACTTAATGCTTCAGTCATCCTTAATCCTTTCCAAAATACAATGTCTTCTGTGACTTGGTGGTTTGAGAACTTTGAATTTTGTTGCCTCATCAATACAAGGAGAATTTTCATATTAAGATGTTGGATAATATCCTAGTGGGCTTGATTAATTATCGAGTCATTGAGTATTAGGAGTCAGTGTCACTAAGTTGACCGATTCGGTCTGATTCATCACAAGATAAAGAGATAGGAAAATCCTAATTCAGTGCATGTGGGACTAATTAGGGTTTGTGACAGCATTATATATAGTAGATCATGAATCCCTACGGCCTTAGTTACTTTTCTTCTCTTTGTACCCATGAGCATTGAGAAGCAAATGGAACATCTATAGGCTGTGAAAGACTGTGATCAAAGTTTCAAGGTTAATGGCAGAAATCAATCTCTTACACACAGGTATATCTTTACAACTATAGTTTAGTATATATCCTCATTGTGTTCTAAATCTCTGTATAGATGATTAGGGTTTGAAATGAAACCCGACCCTATGAATGTAAAAAATTTAACATAAGATGGCCAGCAATAAAGAAGTACACTGTTACGTACCACTTTGTCATCTCCAAGTCTGATCTTTTGTTGGATCACCCTTATTGCTGTACTTAATCAATGTGTATTCTTTTTCCAATTATTGATGTAGGTAGACACTGGAAACAAGCGTGGAATACTTTTGGAAAAATTTGCACAACATCTCATCTACAGTAGCTTGCAATTACAGTGGCTTGTAGTGTGCCACTAAATGTTTAGAATTCCATACGAGGTGAGTTTATATATTTCTGCATGCTTATACGTGAAGCTTGCCTCACAGTTGCATTATGAAATATGTAGGAACATATTTTTGACACCTACAGCCTTTTGTTATTAAAAAGAATTCTTTCAACTTACATGTAGTTAATATAGTGGTGAAATCAAATTTCCCTTAATCCTTCTATATATCTTTTAAGTTATCTAAACTCTCCATTATTGTCAATACGACTGTCCAAGCATATTTATATGCAAATTGCATGCATTAATCATGCACGAATTGAAGAACTTTTAATGACATTACGACAGCGACAGCAGATAGGACTTCTCCAATGGAAACACCAAGATAGTATTGGACTCAAAAGTGCAAAGAAAAAAAAAAAAGGTTTCTGCATGCCCTGACCTGATTTCAATATCAACATGTCCTTTGTTTTTGTCATGCGGTTGATTGATATTAGATTTCTATGGAGGGATGTAGATTAGCCACATGTCAAATTTTATACTAAAATTTAATATATTCTCTCAAAAAACAGGTGGCAAAGTAGATGGGCTAAAACTTTATAGATAGGTCATGGCCCTTGCTGTTCATATGTCAAAAGCAATTTCATTATCTCCTGATTGGATACTTCTGAAGTGATTGATTAAAATTTTTATGAGTTGAAGTTGGTCATCTTTGGTTTCAGGTTAATTGATTCTATTGAGTGTCATTGCATAGATGTAAAGGGAAACAGATTTATTCATACCAGCATTTTTCTATGTGCAATTCGCTATTCATCCGTCGTCTAATTATTTGAAAGCCACACTAACTCTTTTTGGATTGGCGGTAAACTTTCCAATACTTTTTCATTTGTAGCTTCTTTCTTCTTTTATATATATATAACTTCCATGGGTATATCTCATTCATCTTAACTGCTCGACCACAATAACTCAAACATGATATATATGAAGATGACATTGATCAAGAACTTCCATCTTTGATTGCCAATATACATAGGGGTATATTGTCAAAAATGGTACAGTAGCTAACAAGAGACAGATCGGGATTGAAACTCAATTCCATTCTCATTCAATGAGTTGTACAAAATATATTTATACAGGAAAAACAAGTAAAGGGTAAAGCTGTAACTTTACAGAGATAAGAAAACACAAATACTATTAATTTAATATGCCCCCTCAAGCTGACAGAGGGGAACGACGGAGTCCAAGCTTGCAGATCAAAAAGGAGAGAGGACCATAGCCCAGTGCCTTGGACGAAATATGGATGGGTCTGATCATCTTTTGTTGAACCTTCTCCCGTATAAAATAACAATCGATCTCAATGTGTTCATTGAGGTCGTGAAAGACCGGGTTTGCCGAAATGTGAATAGCAGCTTGATTATCACAATGAACATAAATGGAAAACTCATGCAGAAAATTTAAATCTTGAAATAAAGACTTGATCCATGTTAGTTCGCATGTAAGCATAGCAAGCGCCCTATATTCTGCCTCAGCAGAAGAACGAGCAACGGTATGTTGCTTTCTGGTCTTCCAAGACACAGGACTCGAATCAAAGAAAACTATGTATCCAGTTGTCGACTGCCTAGTAAAGGGGCACCCAGCCCAATCGGAGTCACAATACCCAGAAATAACTGGAGTAGTGCTGTGGGGCATATGAATGCCAAGAGAAAGGGACCCTTTCAAGTAACGTATGACACGCATGGCAGCTTGAAGATGAGAAGCACGAGGGGCGTGCATAAATTGGCTGAGGACGTGGACAACAAAACATAAATCTGGTCTTGTTACGGTAAGATATACAAGGCAGCCAACCAACCTACGGTACATGGTTGCATCTTCAATTAATGGCCCAGACTCATTGTCCAGTTTAAGATTTTGGTCCATCGGAAATGGGCTTGGCTTACTTGCTAGAAGCCCAGAGTCATTCAAAATATCTAAGGCATACTTCTGTTGGGAGAGAAGAAGCCCATCAGGTGTGGTTATAACCTCTATGCCCAGAAAATAATGGAGCTGATCGAGATCTTTGATTTGAAAGAACCTATGCAAATCAGCCTTTGTAGAAGCAATATGGGTAGCATTTGTGCCGGTGACGATGATATCATCAACGTAGTCAAGAATGGCAGTGAAAACAGAGTTATTATTATAGGTAAACAACGATGCATCAGCCAAGGATTGTGAGAAGCCCATCTTAAGTAGAGCTGATACAAATTTGAGGTTCCATTGCCTATGAGCTTGTTTGAGGCCGTACAAGGCCTTTTTAAGGTGACATACCATACCCGATTCTAGTGGGGCCCCCTCAAGATGATAACCCGGTGGAGGAGTCATAAATACGTCCTCATCAAGGTCACCATGGAGGAACGCATTTTTTACATCCATTTGATAGAGATCCCACTTATTATAGGTAGCTAAGGCAATCAAACAACGTACAATGACTAACTTGGCTACCGGTGCAAATGTTTCATGGTAGTCAAGGCCTTCCATTTGAGTAAAGCCTTTGGCTACCAAACGGGCTTTATACCTTTCAATTTGACCATTCGCATGTCTTTTTACCTTGTAAATCCATTTGCAGCCTATGGCTCGTTTACCCTCAGGTAAGGGCCCAATAGTCCAAGTATTATTATCATGCAAAACATTCAGCTCTTCAGTCATAGCCTTGTTCCACTCAATATGCTTATGGGCTTGACCGTAAGTTTGTGGTTCAAGATCAGAACATAAATTGGATAGGAGGAGTTGATAAGTAGTGCTGGAAAAGGAACTAATGTATTGTTGTATAGGATAGAGGTTACCTGAAGAAGACGCCGGAGGGGACTGCTGTGCGGCTGAGTTACAGACATAGTCTCGAAGGTGAGAGTTAGGTCTAGAAACCTGGGTGGACCGACGAGGAAGAATAGGAAGTGAGGGGACAGAAGCAACAGGAGGAGGGACAGTGGGTAATGGGTAAGTAGATGAAGCAGGAGCAATATTAGGTGGAGTAGAAGAAGAAAAGTCAATATCCTGCGGTTCAAAAGGAGAGGGAACAACATCAATGCAGGAAGGAGGATGTAAAATATCATCAGTAATCGGACAGGGGAGTGCAACAGTGGGAGTGAAATCAGGTACCGGACATGTAATGGGAGTGTGATGTTTGTATGGAAAGATAAGTTCAAAAAACTGAACATCACGACTTGTGAAAATAGAATGCGATGCTAAGTCATACACTTTGTATCCCTTTTGAAAGGGAGGATAGCCAACAAAAAGACATGGCGTGGCACGAGGGGAAAATTTGTGTTTATGAGGTGAAGTACTTCTAGCATAACATAAGGACCCAAAAGTTCTAAGATGTGTATAAGAGGGAGGCTTATGAAACAACATCTCATATGCTGATTTACCAGATAACAAGGGAGTGGGTAATCTGTTTATCAGGTAACAAGCAGTGAGGACACACTCCCCCCAAAAATGTAGAGGGAGATGAGCTTGAAACCTTAAAGCTCGAGCAACTTGGAGAAGATGACGGTGTTTTCGTTCAACAATACCATTTTGTTGAGGGGTGTATACACAAGTGCGCTGGTGGACTATACCAAGAGAATGAAATAGAGATTGCATAGAGGAAGACAGAAATTCAGACCCATTATCAGACCGAAAAGTTTTCACAGAGGTAGAAAATTGAATAGCTACCATGGAAAAAAATGAGATAATAGTGTATATGTATCAGATTTATACTTCATCAAAAATACCCACGTAGTACGAGTGCAATAATCATCCACAAGTGTAAGAAAAAATTTACTGCCAGTATATGATGGGGTTGAATAAGACCCCCATATATCACAATGAAGTAACTCAAAAGGATGAACAGAATGGGAAAAACTAGAAGGGAAAGTAGACCGTATGTGTTTGGCTAAAGGACACACTTCACAGACACTATTGTAGGAAGGTAAACTTGGTATATGAACAGTTCTAGGGGAGGGGTGACCCAACCTGAGATGCCAAAGCTGAGAAGAAGCTAAGAGAGTTACTGGGGAAGATGAAGTAGACTCGTACCGGTACAAACCATCACGCAGCATCCCCACTCCAGTCACAGTCTTCGTGGACAAGTCCTAGAATATACAAAATGTGGGAAAAAAAATGTTACAGAGCAGTTTAAAGACTGTGTAATTTGACTCACAGAGAGTAGATTAAAATAAAATTTAGGAATATGGAAAATATTTTGTAACTGAATGTGAGGAGAGAGACTATGAGTACCTACACTTTCAATAGAGTATTGACTTCCATCAGGAAGCATAACCGGTGGATGGGCATTGGGAGAAACAGCATATGATGTCGGAGATGGAGAAGAAGAAAAGTGATGGGAAGCCCCTGAGTCAATGACCCAAGATGGAGCAGAAGAGACATGAGTATGGAGACAGAAGGGCATACCTACAAAATTTGCAGTCGTTGGACTGCCATTTAGGAAGGAAATGAGTTGCTGGTATTGAGTGTGTGTAAGCGGAGGCAGTGGTGAAGCAGTGGAGTGGCTTGCATCGGAAGACAGAACAGTGTCATGTAAAGGAGGTGCATCAGACTGTACCATAGACTCTCTGGCCAGATGAAGCTGTGGTGACCGACCATACCGCGGAGGTTTGCGACCAAAGCTTGAGGGAAACCCATGAATATCAAAGCATGTGTCCTTGGTATGACCAAATTTGTTGCAGTGAGAACAAAGGGGTCGACGGTTCCCATTTCTTGAATCAGGCTGACTGAATGGACCACTGTTTCTTGAATCAGATTGACTGAATGTACCACTATTTCTTGAATCAGAGAGACTGAAGTTACCACCATTTTTTGAAACAGGAGAACCAAAATTACCTTGATAAGTTGGACTAGCAGACCGAGAAAAATTACCAACATTTCGTGAATATCCTGAAGGACCACGGTTGACAGCACATGCCACATTGTCTACACTAACTTGGGAAATACAGAGGCCCCGTTGACGTTCTTCTTGGAGGACTAAGGAATAAGCTTTGGCTGCAGAAGGTAGTGGCTCCATGGTTAAAATTTGGGTGCGGACAGTACTGAAGATGTCATTAAGTCCCAGTAGAAATTGAAAGATCTGTTCTGCCAGAGCTTGATCCAGGAGCTTCTTCAAACAATTGCAGGTACACTTAGACAAAAAAACCACAAGTACACTCTGGAACAGACACATACGATCCGAGCTCATCCCATAGATGCTTCAAGGAAGAAAAATATTCAGACACAGACATATTATCCTGACGAAGAAGATAAACTTGCCTCTTCAATTCATAGATTCTTGGCCCATCACCTTGGGAATACCGGCTTTCAAGCTCCAGCCACAGCGCACGAGCATTCTTTGCATATAGAACAATACCCTGAAGATTCTTGACTAAGGAGTTATAAATCCAGGACATTACCATTTGGTCACATTGATCCCAGGCTGTGGCAGACATTTCATCCTCTGGACGAGCCAATGTTCCATCAACAAAGGAACACTTGTTCTTCGCACCTAATGCGAGACGCATCGCACGCTTCCAAGATGAGTAATTGTTGCCGTCGAGGAGTTGAGTCACCAAGACGTGACAGGATTGTCTGACGGGTAGAGAAGCAGAGGAGACGAAAACGAAAGACCAAATGTGGAAGATGTTGCAGGGATGGACATTGCACAAATTGAAACCCTCAATTTCAGACAAGCAAACCCTCAATTTCAAACAATCAATAATGTTACCACAAGATTTCAACAACTGCAGCAACAGAAACACACTTTCAAAGACCTGAAGATCAAGAGAAAAACCAGAACCAGAAACTTCAAGAACACCAGAGTTCGAGACTTCAAGAACTTTGATGAGCTCCAAGAACGAACTAGAACTATAGATGACTGAAGAACAACAAACAAAAAGAAAAAAATGCAGATGATCACAGACGATTGACGATCATGAAGGAACGAAGCAGAAGCTTACAGAAGAATCGATGAGCAAACAGAAGCTTACAAAAGAATCAAGAAGCAATTTGCTCTGCTTTGATACCATGTCAAAATGGTACAGTAGCGAACAAGAGACAGATCGGGATTGAAACTCAATTCCATTCTCATTCAATGTGTTGTACAAAATATATTTATACAGGAAAAACAAGTAAAGGGTAAAGCTGTAACTTTACAGAGATAAGAAAACACAAATACTATTAATTTAATATATATCTCATTCATCTTAACTGCTCGATCACAATAACTCAAACATGATAGGAGTCAAAGAGAGATCCAAGGTTCAAGAACACAATATCATCCCTGGCCGATTCCGATCTGATTCTATGCCGGATCAGGTAAGATCAGCCCAAAAAAACTCTAGAATCAGTTAGCCACGTGCAAGAATTGACTTAACATGTGCTGGGATCGGGCAGACCATACCTAGATTTCTAAATACTATAGTTTAGGATTGTCCATCTCACCTAGGTGGGGTTTATACATGTGTTATCTAAGCCCAAGTTTTCCCAAAACTTCATCATACATTCTTACTGACTTAAACCACAGTGTCACACTTCTATAGATAACTCAACTAATGCCCAATAGAGATTGAAAAAAGAAGAACCAGCAGAAGGCAATCTTACTTAACCTCGTAAACCTTAGCTTTGTGTGATTGTTTATTTTCATGCGTTTTCTGCGTTGTTATAAGATTCCATTCTTACATGTTTGCTTGGTTTGTTTCAATATAAAATGCCGTATGATTTTATTTATTTTCAAGAGATAAAATATAGTGATATTTACGGGGAATAGAGAAGGAACTTTGTCTTTCTTTTACCCCCTGAAAACAAATTTTGAAATTTTTTTTTACATATAAAATGTTACATGTAAATTTTTACTGTAAAATTTTACATCGAAACAAATGGAGCAGTAGCCATTCTAATCAAACCCGCCAAACGGACAAATGATCTGCAAGCGCCGGTTGGTGCCTTGCAAGGGCTTTAAACTAGTTCAACTTGAAACCAACCCAACATGATCTACAGAATTGACCACCCTTAACCTGCTTGTTAACCCAGTTCGAACATATTCATGGTGATGCAATGGCCCAAGAAACTCTTGCCCAACCCATTTAGTTATTGGGCCGAATTGAGCCCGTATATAGCCTAAGACAGCATTGCTCACATTGCCTGAACCTGTTAATTGGGCCTGCCTATTCAAGCTTCTGAACCTAGTAATTGGGCCTGCCTATATAAGCCTCATATATACCCCGAGAAACCCTTGCTCAACTTGCCTGAACCCTAGTTATTGCCATCCCTATATTGTTCTTCATGGTACAAGCAAACTGCTACATGTAATCACTTGACTAACTTATTTCAGTATGCCCATGCATTGTTTGGTATTTCATGCAACCTCTTTGTAGTCATGAATTTTTTAATGTTTTATGTATCACTTGACTAACTTTGTTTGAACTGATACTTGACATGTGAGTAGGGAACTTGAAACCCTTTGTTTGATTGATTTAATTAATTTCCATCTTCCTTCTAGTTGAAATACTGATTTTTATACGTCAAAACGTTAAAAAAAATAAAAATAAAAAAGGTGAATTATTACTATTACAAGAGTCTATTATTTCTCGAAACATCACAAAGTATCTATTATGCCATGGAGGTTGGTGATGCATCTATTCCATGTATAAAAAGAAAAAAGGTTAAATAGGCTTACATGTCGAAATTCAAAGTCTAATTCAATTAAATATTCCATTTGTATTGGCATGGCTTCTATGACTGCCCATGAAGTGTACTATATTGTGATGTGCACTCTCGCAACTCTAAGCAGAACAAATGATTTAGATAAAATGATTTAGATTTGTCTTTGTATGAAGGTAAGAGGACTTATATATTTATGGATCATCTCTCATACAAGTAAATGTGAGTCAAAAGATTAAAGATCATATCTGATGTGTTTTTAAAAATTTTCTTTTTTATTTGGTAATGTCTCCTTCCTCCCTATGATTGTGTTCTTTTGGTAATGAATTAAATGGTCTTTTTTTAGTATGAACTCAATTTTTTTTAATCTTTATTTAGAGCAAATCCTCGACGAGGCAAAAAATTTCATCATCAAAGGGGAAAAAATAAGTACAAGGGTATTAAGAAAGTCCGGGAATGAGTGACACAAAACCATTATCGACGATTGTAAAACCCACTTTTCTTAACAGTGAGCAAAAACATTCTAAGACCTATCTACATGCCTGAAAATGCTAGAGGCATGAGGATTTCAGGACAAGAATGTCATGGATGACAAGAGAACCCTATGGCCTTCTTTGACCATCATTCACCATTTTTGTTGTAGAGAGAGAATAAAAGAACTATTTTTTGTGGAAAATATACGTACATGCTGGTGGACTATTCTCTAAAAAGAATGACGATTTAGTTGAGAGAGAAAAAACATGAATACATGTTTATAATTGTTGGAACTTTAATTAATACTACAATGCACAAAAGAGAGAATGTGAGATCATAAGGAACATGGAAACAAATACCTTGAATCCAAGCTCAAGTGCTAGAGAGAGAGAGAGAGAGAGAGAGAAAGAAAAGGGTACAAATACACTGCTAATTCAAATTTAAATGTAAGAAGCTTCATTTTCTAATGATCATGCTTGGCTGATGTGAAACACTAATTCCAACTTTCCGTACATGCTGCTATGGTCACTAATTAGTGAAATCATGGCAGCCAAACCCTCTTTTAATAGTTTATTATTTGATGCTTCCGGTTAGCTTTAAAGTTTCCTGATGCACATATAAAGGGCCACTATAAAGAGAGTGAAAGGATGACCTCTCAACCTCCACAATCAAGCATGACATTTTAAAAGAAAGAAAAAAATAATAAAAAAGAGGAATTTTATAGTGTGTAGGTGTCCTTCTTCAGAATTAACAATGGGGGATTGAATTCCTTATTATTAGTAATCAATTCTGAAGTCAAATCTTCAAATATGCTTCCATTTGTTTCCTTGTAAAATGGAGGGAATTCTTTTTTCTTTTCTTTTTTTCAAAATAGGATTTTTAATTGCTTGTTTCAACATAAAATACAAAGAAAAACATTGAAAAAATTATAACAAACAAGGCCTATCTTGCAAATATTTTAAGGGAGCAAAGAATTATTAAGTGATGGATCGGTCATGTGGGTCCCATATTTTGTTGACGGGTAGAGTTTTAGGCCGTTTGCGCTCATGTGTCAAGTTGAGCTTTATCGGAATTTTGACATGTGAAAAATAAAGCTTTATTAATCCAAGATTATTCGAGAGTATATAGTAGTAGTCAGAGGATTTGAATTTGCATAGGCATATGTAGAGATACATGCGAAAATATTTAATTGAATTAGACTAAAAATTAATGAATAATTAATCATTAATTCAGACCACGCCTATTTATCTAATGGCCAAAATAGCCACTTGTCAGTCTATGTGGCAATATTTAAAGTGGTTGTATGGAAAAATTTCTACCATTACCATAGACATGTGGGAAGCATTTTTCCATATTTCAATATTCTAAAAGGGCTGCAATTAGTGGTGGTGTTGCATGAAGACTCAGACTTAATCCAAATCTTACCGAGTTACTTGTGACTCAGTATTTTATCCGAGTCAACCAACACTTGTCAATTTTAAATTTTTAACAACTAATTCAGATTCCTGTACGAGCTAGGGGCAAAAATGGTAGATTATAAATTATATTTTAAAAATTAATTAAAGAATTAATTCGGCATTAATATTCCACGTCAGTTACCAAATTAGGAGGGAAAACACCCAAAGCTCTCGTTGATTCCTTTGTTTAAAAAAAAAATCGATTTCCGCAACGGATAGATGATGACTGGTTAGAGCCGGTCACAACTCATAAGACGCTCCTCCATTACTAATTTCCAAATATGTCCTCCACAAACAAAAGAATGATTCCAATTTCCATAAGCATATTTTGACTCTTAAATCTTAATCACTGTGACTTTATGACATCCCCTAGAAAGGTTATTGTGGGATTTAATATGATTCTCTCCGGCCGTCGATACTCTCAGCATCGTTGGATCTCTCTCTTGAGCGAGAATGTGTTTTAACAGTGTTGAACGGGCTGGATCGGATTGGACGACTGGAGAGGATTTTAATGTACTAGCTAGCTCAATTGGTAGAGTCTTACTCATCATGGCATCCAACTGCACTGATTTAGTTGTAGATTGTTAAACTAAAGGTTGGAAAAATGGATAATCCAATCAGATGCTGGATCTACGTCCAATGTACCTTATGGTCCAAAAGTGGGTCTTGCATCTCATAGACTGTGTGAGATCCAGCAGAAGGTACCCACATGGAGAGACGATCGAGAATCCAAACTCATCCAACTATGGTGAGACTGTAACACATAAATCCTCTCCATCCGTCCAATCGTCTAACTGAACATCAGACGACTAGGATTACATCGAGACGTGTCCCTAGTGTATCCTAGTTGTCTGATCTTTGGCTGGACGACTGGATAGGTGGAGAGTATTTTTATCTTGAGACTACAATATCTTCGCACTCACTAACTCACCTCTTAAGTAGGGTTGCAAATAGGAATGGTATAATCAGTTGATGGCATATATGTTTGGGCAAGGAATCGCCACCGCACAGTCCACATGGAATGGAATCTCTTATGTCGAGAGAATGAAAGCATGGGAAGGGTCATCATATGGTTCATTACACGAGGAATTCACGTAGTAGAGAAGATAAAGGGTTTCCCATATCTCCTTAGGCCTATCATAAATGGAATAGAACTTATACAGATCATGATCATCTCCTGTCATCCAATCACTCCAGCCATTCATCAGACAAAAAATTGAAGTGGTTGGTACAAATACCAATGTAGCCTAATCCATCTGATGGACGACTGAACGACAAGAGACGATCTCTACCCAACATTTACCCTTGTTCAATGGGAAAGAAATCCTCTCCAGTGTTGGAGAGTCTCCAGCGGGGATCAGGCGGCTAGAGTTCACCCAGCATAGATCCCGATGTATTGAGATTCACACTAGGTGAACTCCAGTAGCCGGATTCTTGTTGGAGACTCTCCAGCACTGGAGAGGATTTGAGTCCTACTCAATGGTGTAGAAATCCTCTCCTGCACACATGCTGGCTGCCAAGGGCTGAATTTCAGTCGGGCCATCTACCGATGTATTGATGGGCAGGTCGATTGATCTCCAGCCCTTGGATCAGCCTCAGGACCCTTCTATCACAGCAGAGGATTTGGATTATGTTCAATGAGAATCGTTTTGTTTGGTTAAAGCGGGTGAAATTTGCATTTTTAGACCTTATGGTCCATTAAATCAAATTAGAGGGCACTGAGGAAATTAAATTATGAAAACAGAGGAAGGGCATTTCTCGGGCTTATAATGAAATACGAAGTTCTGTAACGTTTGCCGTCCGCCATTTTCAGTTTTATCTTTCCTCTCTGCTTCCTTTCTTTTACACTGACGCTCTTCATCGATCACCATTTTTCGCTTTCTTCTACCGCTTTCTTCTACTACTAAAGCTTAGAAACCCGAGAGACTCGCGGGCCTTTGCTTAGTCTCGAATTAAGTATTGGCCTGATATATTGAAACCCATTTAGGCTTTAAAATCAGTTGTCCTGAAAATCCGGGATTTCAGTTCTTTTTCAAATTTCGAAAACTCAAGTAGCCATCGGCCGTTTGACGTTACTTCCATTTTTGATAAGTGGGTTCGATAATTTTTACTAATGGAGAAAAAGATACCAAGTTATTGCCACAGACACTTGAACAGTTTGATAGCTTTTTGGGTTTGTTCTCTTGTTTCAAACCTCAATTGATTGCTTATTATTGGGTTTCTGATTTTGGTTGCAGAGCAGGGATTTTAGTGTTTGGTGATAGAATCGAAGAATTCATTGAGGTAGTTCTTGTTCACCTTTCTGACTCTGTTTTCTTGAATTTTAAATTACTGTGCGTTCATGAAATTGATTTTGAATTGGATAGAGATAGAATTATTATGTGTATTTTAAGGCTTCTTCTCCATTTTCTATTAGGTGTCTAAATTTTATTGCTTCTTGGGAAGTTTTAGTTTGGAGAATCAAGTAAAGTTGAAATGGGTAGTTTCTGAATCTCTGCCATTCTTGTTAAAAGGGTGAGATTAAGGGTTTAAGGGTTTTGACTAAAGTAGGCGTGGAGGAAGAAGAAGGCTATTTTGGTCATTTGGATCCTTGAGCTTCGTGGGTTTCTGGTGAAAGATTTACTATGTTGTGTAGTGAAAAAATTAAAAATTTCTATTTGTAACGTTTTATTTGTTTATCAGATTGTTTCAGAACCTCTGGTTCTTTTGATTTCTTTTGCTACATATGTTTATAAAATTTTCATTTTTTAATTATTTTATTTTAACATGATATTGGTTTCTGGGATTTCCAAATAGAAAGGTTGCTAAAATCTATACACTACACTGTAATTGTACTTTCCTCTTTTCCCGGATCGAGGCACCAAGGTTCCAAAAGCCACTGTTGTGTTATTGCGTTCTAGAATTAATGTTTCAGTGATCACTCTGTAGTTTAATGGCTTCTTGAGCTCATATTTCTTCTCATGAAATTTTACATTTAGCTCCTGCAATCACATTTATTAATCCGTCTCTTGTTGATGCATGGCATTTGTAGGGACCTTTCTTTCTTGTCTGTTGCTACTTCTGAGTTCAAATTTTGAGAATATTGTAAGTATCTACATTTTTCTTGTTCTGTGTAGTTATATACTAATTGCAGTTTTTCCCTTTTCCCCTCTGCACCTAAAATCTGAACACCTCTTTTTTCTCTTTGGCCCTTTTTCCTCTATTTTTTGGGTGAGGTTCTGAAGGAGCTTTTTCTTTACAAATGCATTTAAGGAACATTTGTCAGGTTCTTTTTCTTTTTTTTCTTCAACCATAAATGCAATCTCTTGGAATAGGATACAGGGAAGATTTATTTGAAGAATAGTTCCTGATATTGAACACCCATGATTTCTTTCTTTGTGTTTCTCTTGTTTCCAGCATCCATTGTCTGTGTTCTGCTTTTATTTGCAGCATCAGGGTTTGAGAAGACTCTATGATTGCCATTTCTGCGTATAGGTTTACTGATCATATTGGAAAACTGGAAATATGCATGTAATTGGGAAACTCAAAAAGTTGCGTCTTTCATTTCTATGTATTAATTTTTCATTTTCCTTCCTATTTTCATTGTATTTGAATTGCTTTTTCTTTCTGTGTACCAATTTTCTTTTGTTTTCTTTATTTTCTATAAAGATTTTGTGTAGTTAGCTCCATGAACTCAATTATGGACTCCATGTCAAATGCTTTTGTTGTTTATTTATTTATTTTCTCTTTCAGTGTACCTAAAACCTCCATTTTTTATTTTGTTTTACTAATTTTGTTTTCTTGATTCCATCTCATTAATTTCAGCTTTATCTCCCCCACTGCATTCTTTACATGATAAGGCTTGGAGATTGTGGCTACAGGAAAAGGTTTTAGCAGGGGATTCTTCGCTTTCAAGAACTCTTCATGTATTACAGTGGACAGTTCTGTAAAGGGATTATAGATGAGGAAGCTATTTTTTTTCCGATCATCTGCATCTAGCAGTGGAAACAGCAACCCAGACCCTTCACCACCAACCAGTGAGAAGGTTTTTTGGGAGACCCCATGGGAAAATGGAGTAAACAAACAAATGCATGACAAAGTTCCAGCTCCTTCGGGTCTTAGACGGAGCCTCTCATTTTCTTCTGCAGACGTATATGTTGGTCGTCGGGGAGAAAGGAACTTAACTCACTCAACTGATCCAAGTAAATCTCCTACTAGCTCCAACATTCCGCCCCAGATCTCTGATTTTCCAGCTCGGTAAGTTGGTTTAATAAAAATTTGCATGTTTAATGTTTCTAAACCTGTTATTTCCATTAGTTAAAGAATTTTCCCCGTAGTTTTACTAATTGCTCGGGTCTTAGCTGTGTATTAGATGCCGTTCTCTTACTCCGGAGAAGCAACAATTCAAGGCTAAAAGTGGTGATGGAGATATTATTCGAAAGGCATATGGAGTGGGGAAGCCTGATTCCCCTAATTCATCTAGATCTTACCATGAATCCTCAGGGAACTCTTCTCATAGCTCTGATCCAGTCCCTTTAAAATGTGGTTCAACTCGCTTAAACCATGACTCAAACAAGATTCTAGACCTTTACATTGATGGTGAACAGAAACAGGAAAGGAATTTGAAGAACAAAAATAGTTTGTCTCGAAGAAAGCTTAAAAGTAATGGAAATGGTGGTAGTGGGCTTCCCCCTCGATTTCAGTCCTCTGCGCCACCTTCACCAACTGATGGCAAAGTGAGTGCTAGATCTTATTTATTTGGGGAAATGAAAGAGACAAACATTAAACATTCAACCAGAGAGTGGAAAAAAAGTGACCTTGGGACTGAAAGCCCCCAGAAAAATGCAAAAAATGTTATTGAGAAACTCTGTAAGTTGGCCCCCCAGAAAACCAAGACAACTTCCTGTGGTCTTAACCCTGAAGCTCCAACTCCAGTTGAAGATATTTTTGAGGACTATTCAGGTCCATATATGCATCAAAATTCAGATGGACTTGCCTTAAAAAATTGTACATCAGATGGTTCTTGTGGATCCATGAATGGATTTCATACGAAGGAAATCTCAGGCATTCAGAAACTTAACTGTTTTTTAGGTGATGATCCAGGGGGTCTGCTCGCAATGCAAACAGAAGGGAACATTGATGATACGGAATTACAGAGGAAAGCTAAGGAAGCTGCAGAGAGGGTGTTGCTACTTTCAGAAGAAGTTGAAAATGAAAGCCTTCTTCGAGATAGTGGCTTCAGTGTATCAGCAATATTCCAGAAAATTAAAAACCTTACTGAGGAGCGGAGAAATTTGGCTCTTGAGGTCTCGGCCCAGTTACAGAGTCGAATTGTTGAGAGGGCTTCTGCTAATGAAGCCCTTAAGGTGTCAAAGGTTGAATTGGACTGCCGAACCCAGCAACTGGAGAAAGAGAAGAAAGAGTTGCAGTCAAGATTAGACAGAGAGTTAGACAGAAGATCAAGAGACTGGTCCTTTAAGCTTGAGAAATACCAATCTGAAGAGCGGAGGCTCCGGAAGCGAGTAAGCGAGCTAGCAGAGAAAAACATCTCCCTTCAAAGAGAGGTGTCTGCCCTTAATGGCAGAAATATGGAGAGAAATACCCAGATAACAGATTCGGAGCTACACCTGAAGGAACTTATGGAAAGGGTGGCTGAGGCAAGAGAGGAAAACCAAGAGCTAAGGCAGACTCTGTTAGAGCTACAAGACCGTGTTCAAGCTGCTGAAGCAGATCGCAATTGCATCCAGAGAAGCTACAAAGAAAAAGAAAAGGAAACTAAGGAGTTGCAAAAGGCTGTTACAAGGTTACAGAGGACCTGCAGTGAACAAGAGAAAACAATTGGTGGGTTGCAACAAGGTCTAGTTGAGGAAATTGAAAAGAAGCAGTCATCAGAAAAGTTTGACAATAATTTTAGTAAATTGCAGATGGAACAAGTAAGATTAATAGGGGTAAAGCAGTCTTTAAGAAGAGAGGTAGAATCTTATCGACTTGAAGTTGAGTCCCTTCGGCATGAGAATATTAATTTGTTGGACCGCTTAAGAGCCACTGGAAATGATGGTGCGTCTTTATACTTCAAACTAGATCAGGAGCTGTTGGCCCGTGTTGAGTTCTTACAGAAGCAAGGGTTGTCATTGCTCAGTGAATGCAGTCAATTCTGTGTAAAGTTACTACAATTCATCAAGGGGAAACCAGTCAAAACTATGGAAGCAGTATCAGATACTGAACAGGAATCTAGGAATGGATTAGATGTGTACTTTGTTGTGGAAGCAGATATGAAAGTCCAAAGTTTTCAGAGGGCAATTGAAAATATGAGAAGAAGTCTGCAGACCATAGCTGAAGTGTTACACAAGAAGTCAAACTCAATGTCTCTTGAATCTCAGTCGCAGTGCAAGGAGGGCGGTAGATTTGGAAATGGTTGTGGCCTTGAGGTAAATTGCATTTAAATTTTATGCTTAGAAATTATATTCATTTGTGTAAAACCACTTGCATGATAATTACTATCAAAAAAATATCCTCTTTACTAGTAGTAATTTGTGTTTTTTTTTTTTTCCTGGTTCTTTTGCTTGTGTAGGATGATATTGAATCCAAGCTGAAGGCAGAAACTCTACTAACAAGTGTATTGAAAGAAAAGTTGTATTCAAAGGAACTGGAAATTGAGCAATTGCAAGCTGAGGTGGCAACAGTGGTAAGCGGCCATGAGATCCTTAGGTGTGGAGTCCAATCTGCTCTAGATGGTCTTTCTTGTGTGACCCACAAGATGACGGAACTTGAACTACAGGTAAGCATGAATTCATTTAACTGCTTTCTGACCAATTGAGTTCTCATACCATCTCACGAGTCAATGGAGACTGCATAATATATGCACTTCTCTTATAGGGATAGTTCAACATGCTTTCTCTTGTGTCTGAGTCATAGGAAAACTTAGAAGTCATTGACCTGAAAATGGTAATTATGAATCATATGTTCAAACACATCTCTAAACATATATTTTTTCTGTTCATACAAAAAACAGGATTCTTATCTTCTGTTTTGTTGCACTTCTCACCATATATCTCTATTTATGCTACTATGCTTTTATGCATTTCTAGACAACAGTTACTGTTAATGAGTGGAGTGTAGCAGATGTCTCCTGAAAATTGCACTTCAACTGTTTATACCTGATTTATCTATAGAAGAATGATTATCCTTCTTGGGTTCAAACTCCGAAAGGTTTCAAAGGGAAACCTAACGTAGGGAATAATCTCATCTTGGAAAAATCTAGGACCTTGGATCACTTCATATATCAATTGGACCTTTGCACCCAATAGTTTAAGTTTGTGGGTTGCATAATTCGATATAATGTCAGAGGCATCAGAGCCACTATATTAATAATACATTCCTGTATGGCCACCCAAAAGAGGGGTCCCACCACATGTACTGCCACCCAAAAAGAAGGGCAACACATGAGGAGGAGTGTTTTTGGACCTAATCCCACGTTAGGGAAATCTGGGGACCGTCGGATGATCAGATACCAGAGCTTAAGCTTTTGGTTGGACTTATTCAACACCTGAATGGTAGATCTGCCTCTAGGATGGGATTCAATTGTAAGAGGTTGAATATATGTTACTTTCTGGTTCTCTGTTATGTGTTTTATCAGTAAAAGTGGCCTTTCTCTCAGAAAGTTTGGATGAAAGAGTTATATTTAGCAAGCAATTTATGCTCTGGTTGTTTTGACAAATAATGTTTTCACTTTGAAAATATTTATTTTATCAGAATACTTTTTGAAATTTTTTTTCCTACTCCCGTTTTTCTATTGTTTGTAGTTTTAAGATGAATTCTAGAAAGAAAATTAGCTATGAGTGGGACTTTTTTTTTTTTGTTATTGGATGGGCGGAGGGGAAGGAATGACAGAAACTGGTGAATGGAGACCCTGTTGTGGGTTCTACATGTGGTCAGAGAGGGATGGGAACTGAAGTTCCATTGATGGATGACTTTCAACTCTGGGCAGAAGTTCCTAAACAGTTGGGGTTGAGACTCTCGAGGCTAAACAAAAAGGAGTATGAAGTCCTGGCAAATGATGCTCTGAAAATGTTTGGGATGTCATTTTCTAAGTTTTTCCTCTCAAATCCAAAATATTTTCCACAATTCTATTTCAAACAAACATTATAATATTATAAAAATCTGAAAGATATTTTCTTGAACCAGATTTCCTGGTTAAGTAAATGGAGCATTAGTTAAATATATGAACTTAAATATATTATCTGTAGGATTAGCAAGAAAATCCCACATTATGATTGAAGGTTTCTTTTTCATCTAATCTAACTAACAAAAGTAAGCATGTAAAGCCGCCGTGGGGGGGGGGGGACGGGGACGGGGACGGGGTTGTTGTGGGGGGGTTGTCAGTGTGTATTTTTTCCTGAGTTCAGATGATATGACATCTGTGGAGAATTATAACATGAACCTAGGTTCCTCATGCAATCAAATTTATCACCAATGTCTTTTGTGGGGGGGGTGGTGGTTTCAAAATTGAGTCAAAAACGAAAACCAAAACCAACCAATATTTTATTGTGCCGGAATTGGGCTTGGTTTAGGAGACCAATGGAAAATCCAAACGGGATCAAACCGACTGATAAGACCGACCCAATGGACCAAAACCGAACTGGTGACAACTTGATGATGGATCGATAAGAGCCATTAAGCCTATCTTTTAATAAATATATATATAGGAAACTAAAATTTTCCGATAATGGACTGATAAGAGTCCATTAATCTTTTTCAGCAGTTTATCCGGATTGTTACTTAGGAATCATTTTGGGATCTTATGATTTATGTCTTCTTGTTTTTTGTGTTGCTATGTCCTCTTCACCCTCCGAAAGGTTCAAGTACTCGGAATCAGGGATGTGGTCAGTCCCAGCTGACCGATCCCGATCCAATTCTGTGTCAGATCGGCCCCCCAAAACCCTAGATTTGGCTTGCTATGCTTGAAACTCACCCAAAATCTGTGCCAACTTGGCCGTGTCATGAGATCAGTGCCAATCCTGATCGGCCAGTCCTTGAACCATGCCGTGCTGTATTATTTCCCTATTGGTATTGATTATATAGAGCTTCAGCAGTTGTTAATTCTTAAAAAAAAAAAAAAAAAAAAAAAAAAAAAATCTGGATCTGTTATTGAATGGTTTTCCGGTTTGGATCCTCTTCCAATCTCTTAATAAATATATTTTTTAGTTAAAAAGACATTTTTTTGTCTGTATCAAATTTTATAATTATAAATTATTTGCCTAATGGTTATTATAGCATGACTAGGAATAGTTTTTCCCCCTTTTTTTTTTTTTTGGGCCTGGAAGTAGTTTCTTTTCTTTCTTCTATACATAGGGATGTTTATGATTAAACTATAGTTGGGTAATAAACAGATGCTAAGGAAGGATGAGAGCATAAACCAGCTTAAAGGTAACTTGCAAGATTGCACAAAGGAGTTGACAATTACAAAGGGGATATTGCCAAAAGTTTCTGAGGAGCGAGATTTGATGTGGGAGGAAGTGAAGCAGTACAGCGAGAAGAACATGTTACTAAACTCCGAAGTAAACTTGTTGAAAAAGAAGATAGAAGCTCTTGATGAAGACATACTCCTGAAAGAGGGTCAGATCACAATCCTAAAAGACAGTCTTGACAGCAAATCTTTTGACCTCCTCTACAGTCCTAATTCTATGAAAGAATTCGCAATTGAATGAATTGTGGACATATTCTGATATCCATGCCTATTGTGAGTAGTTGCTACTGTTCATACTCTATTATTTTTGGTTTTTTTTTTCCTTGTCTCTTGACTTTTCCTTTTGTTCTTTTCTTTTTATCAAACTTTGATGATTGGGAAGTGTACATTGCACTATAATTCTTTTGTAATAGATCAGAATGGTCTTTTCCTCTGTTCAGTTTGAACATACTTTCAGGAAAATTTTCTTTATTTTCCAGTTGAATATTGAAATTTCATAATGGTTTTTCAGGGATTAGTAAGCTATGTTTTTTTTATGGATAGCATCCTTATTAACTATTTCTCTTACAATTTTTCATTAATGAGCTTATTGGGGAACCTTTATAAGGGGTTGAAAGTGGACTTTGGAGGCTTTTGGGAGCAATGTTTGCTTTATAAACAGGAAATCATCCTGAAGTTTTTTCTGTATAAAGTTTGAAATATTAGAAAAATAGTTTGCTTTTTTTTTTCTTTTTTTTTTTTAAAATCGAACTGTGCTCAAATTTGACAAATTTAAGAACGCCGTGGAACTACCTGTTCCCTGCTGTGAGCTTCAATAATTTTGCTTGGACTGGCTCAAAGCTGTGGAATCTCAAACCTAAGGTTGGGTTGAGACCAAGCTGGGCTATCTCACCTGGACCTCAGGTTGGGCTCTGGTTACTGCTCCAGTGGCCTAGGGGTGTCAAAATTTAAGCCCGAACCAAAAAGGCTGATCTATGATGATCAATGAAATTTTATTGTTTCAATAATCAATAAAATTTGAGCCTGAACCAAAATTTGAGTCTAATTATATAGATGATGATCTATGATGATATTGGCCACCTTTAAGCATATGGGAAACTTGATCATCTTCAAGCTCTAAGGCCCTGTTTGATGATGCTTCAAATTCTGGATTCCATTGATTCCAACTCCCAGGGACTCATTTTAGAGTAGAATTATGTTTGATAAATCCGATTGGATTCCAGCTCATAGGGAGTGAACCGGCTCATAAAATGATTTTAGAATCAAAATTTTTGAAGTACAAAAACAAGCTTTTGTGTTTTGAAACAACTTTGTGGAAGAACAAAAAAGAGTAAAAAAGAAACTTCTGCTCCTCAGTGTGGAGTAGATTTGTCTTCGTGACGTCATTGCTGCCGTCTTGGATTCCTTGTTCCGGTATAAGGTCTTGTGAGCTAACCGGAGCCATTGGGTCTTTGCTATTACTTTGAGACTGATCAGATGTATACATTATTCTCTTGGAAGCTCACCAAAAACTTGATGGAGGAGAGAAGGCAATTAGGCTAGAATTTATGGCTTCGCCTGCTTCTTGTTATACATTCAAGGATATAATCAACAAGGATTACTAGATTATATTTGTTGATTTGGCTCTGAGTAAGAGACAAGTCTCAATGTTGAGATCATGTAGGCCTGCAGTTCTTATTTTCTTTTCCAAATTAACAAACTAGCAAAACCAGAAGCTTAGAACAACGTGGAAATTTATTACGTCTGTTATCTTGTTAGGGTTGACTCTTTTAGTATATGTTAATATTAATCCCACTTATGGAGAACACATTTGCACGTATTATTGCCGCTAGTATTCGCATCTGGATCTTCTGTGATAAGACCAACTTGCGGACGACAAAACAGAACAAAAGAATTCAGGCTTATAACCCTGGTGTCACTCTGATACTTCAGTCAAGATGCTAAGCAACAAACAAATAGTAGGATTAAACCTTTTAGGAAGACTGACCAGAGGTATAATGAAAGTGGGGAGAAGCAAATGTTGTGATGGTAAAAGTACTGATACTAAACTACTGAGGAGGTAAACAGTGGAGTTACAGCACGTTAGATCGATATGGGCCAAAGTATAAAATATTCAAGTGATTTGATCCTAGTGGTTGAACATGTTTATAGGAATTGAGAGGATGTCAGAAATGGGTCTCTTGCGCCTTTGGAGTACAACGTCGGAATTCATAAGGTGGTTCTACCCCCGATTTAAGTTGATAACGACGGATGTGCCCTCCTGAGTGGCTTTATGGCCAAAAGCCGCTTCTATGCCTAAGGACTTAGGGTTTTGGAGATTTCCATGGCGTAGAAGAAAAAAGTTCTTTTTTTAATATTTTAATTTCCGATTCCACCCGATTCTAAGGGTGTTAAACGGTGTGGTTTCGGTTTAATGGTACGATTCGATTTCAATTTGGTGTGTAATGAGTAAAACCAATATTGAACCATTTATAAACGGTTTCAAAATGCTTACCAAAACCAATTATTAATCAGTTTCAGTTTTTCGATTTTTAAACGGTTTCGTTGCCAGGAAGGAGAGAAAGAGAGTTAGGAACAAAGTAAAAGGAAAATCAAAGAAATCATTTATATTATTTTAATTATATATGAAAATGGATTTATAATTTAAAAGGAGGCCATGTGAAAAGCATTAAAATATAATTTATTTATACAAACATAGACATTGAGCACTAAGGGATTAAAGTGAATGTTTAATCGATTTTAACGGTTCTAAATAGTCAGTTTAAACGGTTTCATTCTTCAACCCAGAATCTTAAACCATAATGAACTATATACTAATCGGTTTCATGGTTTTAGTTTTAATGGTTCGGTTCAATTTCGGTATATGGTTTGGTTTTATTTTTGACACCCATACCCCATGGCCCATTCCGATGAAGTGGATCGTTTGACGGAGATCGGCCTATTCTTAACCTGAACCAGTCCATCCGATTTCGAGTTCTTGAACCTTGATTCTATATGCTGAAAACCCAACTCAGATCTTGAAATCTAAAGGTGGGCCTCATGTGGGCTCGGGTTACCGGACAAATTTGCACTCCTATTTGGTCATGGATATTTTTAGACTCAAGAATGTATAAATATTTATGCTTAAATGGGCCGGGTATTGGATATCTGGGCTTTATGAAGAAAAATGGAATCATGGTTTAAGTTCATGGTATTGAAACGTGTATCGGTCACTTTAGAAATTGATATCAGATCAGATACGTATCGGGTCGATACGTTGAGTCAACATACATTTTTGCAAATGAATCTTGAAACCTAAATCAAATATCCGTTCCCATATTAGCCACTAATCCACCGCCGATCCCATCTGGATGCCTAATACCATGTTTGGAATAGCCCGAAAGATGATTCGAGATTACATAAGTTGATTAAGCCATAGATGCTTTTATAGTATAACATTCTTCTAATGAAGGTAAAGCTTGATAAATCATTTTTAAAGTGAATTAGAAAATCTTTTTTTTTACTTTTCTCTAAATTATTTTTTAGAAATAAAACAATAAACAATTAAAAGAAGGTTACAATTTCTTACTTCACCTCTTTGGTAACAAAAAGTTGCATCTTGTAAGTTTATGTGTTAAAACACCATTATCAGAATTTGAATCCACTTACAAACTATCTAATTCGGAATCTGTCGGATGTTTAAAAACAATTTTTAATTCGTATTCGACTTTTTCCCAGATATCCGGTTAAAATCCAATTTGAATCCAAAAAGTATACACTACACTATTTTTGAAATATATGTACAATAATAAACATAGAAAACACAATTTTATAATTTTCATTCTCTACTTCTCATAATTTACATCTTACAATTTACGAAAACATTATTCGAAAAAAAGAAATACATCTTACGATTTTATTTCAATTCTTTTAGATAAAAAATATACATTTTTTTAGGCCATATGTATTATAACCCAAGGCTACATTGTTTGTGGATAACTAAATGGAACGGATATATATTCAACCGATTTAACTGATATTTGAAGTCACATCCGAATCCAATCCAACCATGAGAATTTGCATACGAATCCGTTCACATTTGGATTCCCCTAATCAGATGCGAATACAAATATACCATAGATAAAATTAAGGGCTTAAAATTAATCTTTAAAATTTGACAGATCAATAATTTAAATAGAATATTATTTTTCAAAATTTGCATAAGAATTGTTGGTTTTTGCTCAATGGAATTTGAGCTGTGCAAATACGAATCTCATCACTAACTCGAAATATAATTGTATAACAAAATTAATAACTTATTACATTTTACCTAAAAAAAAAAAAACTGAAACCCTAGATTTTAACCCCAAAAAAATAAAAATAAAAATTTCTGAAACCCTAGATGTTTTGGGTTCAAAACTGAAACCCTAGATATAATAGAGAGACGGAATCGCATAGTCCAGGACTTGTGTCTATAGGCTGCAGACATCTCTCTCGCTCTCTCGCTCTCTCGCTCTCTCGCTCTCTCGCTCGTTGTGACAATAATTTACTTCTCAGTTTTCTGAGCAGCAATGAAGCTAATCGCTGCCTATCTGTTGGCTGTTCTGGGCGGAAACACCAGCCCTTCTGGCAACGATTTGAAGAAGATTCTGGGATCAGGTATTTCAATGTTCTTGTTTTTCGCCTCATCACTAGTGATTCAATTGTTTGAGATTTTCTTAAATCTAAGTTATTACTGTCTAATTTTTACCTGTCTTCTGATTTATATTTTGAGTGTACTAGGACACAAGGAAAAGCTATTGCATCAACTGATGATTAGGGTTTTTTTTTTCCACTTTATAGTTGTTGATATTGTTCTATCAATGCTTTCTCTTTTATGTCTTCCTCGTATTTGGGATTTCATAGGTTTGGGTAGTCTTCTTTTAATAGTGATTTGAATTTCTTTGATATTTAGTAGTTTCTTTGCTCTGTTATTTGACATCTCTTCCCCAGTTGTTTTAGTTTATGGTTTTGTTAAATATTTAGTGGTAGAATCAGAGAATATGTTATATTTAATTCAACTGCTTGCTATATTTCCCGTTATATTTAGTTCTTCATCGGTATTGGTATGTCATGGTTTAGTCATTACTGTTCCCAGATGAGTCATATCCATTTGCTAAACTCTGCCTTTGGTCTCTTATTTGTTCATATGCAAACAACGGAGGCCTCCCTGGCATTTTGTTGAAGTATATGACTCTTTTTTTGCTAGTCTAAGGCCATCTGGAGCTAGTGCTTGAAGGGATGGAATGTCATATGTCTGAGTTTATAATCATCTAAGGATTTCAAATTTATTGCTTTAGCTTTAATGAAGAGTTAATGCTGTTCTTCATGAACTTAAATTCGTTGATTCAAGCTTCAGTTGCATTTCCATCTAGTTTGATGGAAATGTAAGTAATATATTTTTCGACGTCATTTTTGAGTTTGTCATTTTTTTTTTCACTAAACAATATTTATTGATATCAATTTAGACATTAGCTACCATTATTTGTAATTGCAGTTGGGGCTGAAGCTGAAGATGATAGAATTGAGCTGCTACTATCTGAAGTTAAAGGTAAAGATATTACAGAGCTGATTGCATCTGGAAGGGAGAAGTTGGCTTCAGTGCCTTCTGGTGGTGGTGGTGCAGCGATTGCAGTGGCTGCAAGTGCTGGTGGTGGTGGTGGTGGTGGTGGTGCAGCACCTGCTGCGGATGAGCCCAAGAAAGAAGAAAAGGTGGAAGAGAAAGAGGAGTCAGATGATGTAAGATTTTGTTACCTTAAATTTATTCTGAACCAAAATAATTTGCAACCCCTACTGCCCTGGACTTGTCTACCTTGGCAGTTCCAGGTGTTTATTGTGCAATTCACTGAACGAACTTTGTCTACTAAATGATCACTGTGATATATTTGCTTATCCTCTCACATTTTTTTAATATAATACCGCATTCCTTAAATAGATTTAAAACCCATTCAACTAAAGAACAAATCTACCTTTTGTAATTTTCATCTTCATTTTTATCAGGATTATAGCTTTTAGATTGTCATCCTTCACTGATGTTGCCCTTTTTTCGTTTAACTTGTCACAGGACATGGGCTTTAGTCTTTTCGACTGAGGGATTATGATGCTGATCTTTGTGTAGGAAGCCTTTCCTTTCCATTTTCAAGCACTTGGGCTGAAGTTTTGGTCAGTAAAGTGAGTGGTAGTTATTTTTATCAGGAGTTTAGGGAGTTTTGGTTTTTTCCCTCTTAGTTAGAAAGATATGGCAGGGAGGAAAACGCTTGGTTGATTTCTTTAACATGTATGTTATCTTATGATTCGTCACATGTGATATTGTTGGGTGTTTCCTATGTCATATAATATTTGCTGGTCACTCATTTGCCATTGGTCTCTTTGATCATGTCCATGGTTTGAGGAATTGGAATTGAACTGTGGGAATCGGCCAATTTGACTTCTTTATTCTCAAACAGTGCAGCGAAGTGGTCAGGAAATCGGATTCAATCGAGAATCAGCGTTTCCGGCAGCCTGATCTTTGCATGTATGGTGAACATGTCAGCATCTTATGATAAAAAAAAGAGGGGAAAAAAAAACTTGCAACAGGCAAAAGAATAGAGAGAGGAGAGGGGCTGGGGGAGGGAAAGCAGGGGTTGTGGGGTGGGTGGGGTGTTGCAAGCTTATAGCTGGAGGGATTGCAATTTGGGGGGGGAGAGTGTTAAGAGAGAGAGGGAGAGAGAAGGAAGGGGGAGGACAGAGAGGGGGGGATAAGGGTTGGGGTGCGGAAGGGAGAGGAATGTTGCAGCCTTGCTATCATAGGGAAAATGGAGACGGGCAGGGAAAGGAGGGTGGTGGGTGAGGGGAGATAGAGAGAGAGATGGGAGGGAGGTGGATAGGGGTTGGTGCGGAAGGGGAAGGGATGTTGCAGCCTTGAAATTGGAAATGGGAGATGGGCAGGGAAAGGGAAGCTGAAAAGGTGCTTGGGTGAGGGATTTTTTTTTTGGCTGTTTAAAGAGAGGGAGAGAGGGAGAGAGGGGATAGGGGTTGGTGCGGAAGGGGGAGGGATGTTGCAGCGTTGCAAACGGAAATTGGAGATGGGCAGTGAATGGGAAGCTGAAAAGGTGCCTTGGTGGTGGGTGAGGGAAGGGACGGTGGGGTGGGGGAAAATGGAGATGGGCAGGGAAAGGAGGGTGGTGGGTGAGGGGAGATAGAGAGAGAGATGGGAGGGAGGTGGATAGGGGTTGGTGCGGAAGGGGAAGGGATGTTGCAGCCTTGAAATCGGAAATGGGAGATGGGCAGGGAAAGGGAAGCTGAAAGGGTGCTTGGGTGAGGGATTTTTTTTTTTGGCTGTTTAAAGAGAGGGAGAGAGGGAGAGAGGGGGAGAGGGGATAGGGGTTGGTGCCGAAGGGGGAGGGATGTTGCAGCGTTGCAAACGGAAATTGGAGATGGGCAGTGAATGGGAAGCTGAAAAGGTGCCTTGGTGGTGGGTGAGGGGAAGGGACGGTGGGGTGGGGGAAAGATATCTTTCTTTTTTATTTAAAAAAAAAAGGAAAAGGGGGTAATGAAATTTCAGTTGAATGGGGTTTCTAAGCTTTGGGTTTTGGTTGATTTGCAAGCTGTTGTCCACTTTATTTAGTCATTATCAACCGTTGGAAATTCTTCCTTTTTGAGTTGCACTTAGGGTCTGTATCCGTTGAATGGAAGATATAATATGAAAAACGAGTTCAATTCGTCTCCAATTATTGGAGGCTTCAATCTTTAAGCAGTTAGAGTTAATTAGGTGTGTCTATCAATATATCGGTAGGTGTGTCTGATTAACTTCAACCTCTGAATGGGCAATTGGAGGTTTCAATAATTTGAGATGATTTCACCCATAAAACTTGCCAAGAAAACTGTTACATCTAGGGGTGCAAGTTTGGCCGGAAAGGGCCAAGATTGCCCAGAACGGGGACAGGTAGGGTCAGGTCAGGCTTGGGTTGAAGCCAATGGCTGATCCTGGCCCGCCTCGACCGTGTACTCCAATAAATTTCTTCCTCTTCCTGCTCAAGGCTCTCTCTGCTAGCAGACAAAATAGCAGTACGCATTCTTTATCTTCTTTTGCTATGTTGGATACAAAAGTTCTCCTTAACTTTGATTTCCCTTGCAACTAGATGGAGGAGTTCCAATACACCGCAGATGAGTTGGAATGTTTAATGTTACAGTCCTCCACTCCCCTTCTTTATCCTGATTGCCTTATAGAAAGCTTATGATTCTTGCAGTGCACCTCATCCGAAGACTATAAATTCAGTTTCTTTCTAACATGGAAAGCTCCCAACTCTAGCTTTGCCTCTCAATTTCAATGGTCCCAAGAATAAATCTGATCTGGCCCTAAACTCTCTAAGATCAATTCGCTTCTCTTTTTTGGATTTTTTCTCAATAAAATTTTATTGTTTTTGAGATGAACAAAGGAAATTTGAGAGGGCTAGAGCACAGCTTTTCAAACCTGTTGGAGTTTGGTTGAATTTTGGCTGTTGTAGAGTCGAGGTCAATCAGGGCCAATCAGAGTGGGTTAAGGTTGGGCTGAGCCCTATAGGGTTATGCTTGGGTTGAGGTTTTTTGTCATTGAGTTAGGATCAGTATGGACTTGACTAAGCTAAGGGAATCCAAGGTTGAGTTTGGATTTTAAAAAATCCCAACCCGGCCCTGTTGCAATCCTAGGTACATCCCAGGCTTTAGAATATTGGATTACCTACTCCAATTTTGTGGGTTCCGATAGTACTTGGGACATATGTTAGATTGAACTAGATTTATATTCTTGGACGAATTCTGGTTAGTCTTTAAGTATCATTTGTGGTCGTCAGAAGTTTTAGGGGATGACAATGCCGAATGTGGAACTTTTATTCGTTTCTCATAACATTAATTTTATATCTCTCTTATTTGATCTTTTATTCTCATTTGCTGACCTTCACCCACCACACCCCTCCCCTTCCCAAAAAAAAAAAACCTTTAATAATAAATTAATAAATAAAAACAGGAAAGATAGCTATACATCAAAACTGCCCATCACCAAAAGGTAAACCAAAAACCAATGGATTAAGAGTGGCGGTGAAGGAAAACCATCTCCATAATTAAAATCCTCTAACAGGTTTCTTCTTATTTATGGCATTACATCCAGATCCAACAGCTAACTTCAGTTTGGCTGATGCAGTCGTTCACATCATAATAACTGATAGAACAGTTCTGGAAGTATTTCGATAACAATGAAAGATCTGTTTGGTTAGGCTGGGAGTGTCAACCACAAGTTGATTCATGTGAGCGTCGCTGAAACACTTAAATATGAGCATAGTTTGTTTTTTGGAAAAATTATTTGGACCTTCCACTGACATTTCATGTACTACATGGACCTCTTCTGATATTTATTGATTTACATGTACCTCCGTAAAACTAACACCATTAACTTAAACTTTATACTAACCAAAATATCCTTTGTTTAGCGAAATGAATTCATATCTTATTTAATCAAAATTAACTCCTACAGTCTACGTAATTCATTGGGAATGGTATCTCTCAATATTAGAAAAATCAGTTGAGGTTAAAAACATCATGAGTTGTCTTAAACACGACTATGGGTAAAAGGGTAATTCAATAGGATAAGGGCATTTTGGTATTTAAAAAGAATATGGTATGTTTACATCAGCAATTATCATTCATTTCCTAACGGAGTGGACTGAAGTATTATAAGTTTCACTTTATAAGGGAGATTTATGTAAGTCAATAAGTGTCAGGGGAAGTCCGTGTAGTAAACAAAATGTCAAGGGGAAGTCCAAGTAATTTTTCCTTGTTTTTTTTAGTAGTTGTTTAGTGTATTATTACAGCAATTGTATTGATATTTCATCTTTGGTCACCCTAATGAAAGAAGGTCAAAATAATAAAGATAGGTTGATTGCCAAGCTGTGTGGTCTTTACACCATTGTGGGGTCCAATGAGAACGTGTGCAGGGTCATCAAGGATGCGGTTTTTTCATTTTACAAGAAGCGAGATGGTCAATCACTCTTCTTGTGCTTGGGTGCAGGCTCCACGCAGCTTGGTAGCTTTCTTTAAAAAAAAAATTATGCGAACATGAATTGGCACAACTTGAACAGTTATACTTGGATTTCCAATGGTTTTGTGAGTCAACCCTTTGGTGGGCTATAAATATGATTATTTTAATTTAATTCACTAAGACTCTCTTTGGTATAGTTTATATTTATATTTATGAGAATAAATTATGAATCATTTTCTACTTATAAACGTAAAAAAATAATAATAAATTATTATAATAATGATAAACACTTTCTAACCTATTTGTAGATTTTATATTATATTATTTATTTAAAAATAAATAAATTTCACAAATCATACCAAATCATACCAACCAACTACTCACGTGTCCGACATCGACTGCATACAAATCTTTTCTTGGATGCTAGTTCCACTGGTTCAATCTATATGGTTCTTGAAGACACAAACAAGCTAGTCTGATCCAATTTTCAGAAGTAATGAGTGATTGCTTATCGAGACCCATGACAACTCTGAATGAGACTTGCTCTAACCCATTTTAACTTGAACCGGTTTGCATCACAAATAAGACCCTAGATGATCCAACTGTTGGCCCAGGTACATTTCCAATGAATTTTAGCATAGATAGCACACCATCATCAATCATCACCATCGCCTAAGGGTGTTAAAGGATGTGGTTTCAGTTTAACGATAGTGTTTGGTTTTGACTTGGTGTGTAATGAGTAAAACTCAAACTGGACCATTGAATAAATAGTTTTAAAATGTTTAACAAAATCAATTGTTAATCGATTTCTATTTTTTGGTTTTTAAATGGTTTCGCTACCAAGAGGGAGAGGAAGAGATTAAGAAAAAAGGAGAGCGAAAAATTCCAGAAAAAATATTAAAATAATTTTAATTATATATAAAAGTGGACCTACAATTTAAAAACATACCATGTAAAAAGAATTAAAATAAAATTTTTATTTTTACAAATATAGACCTTTAGTGCTAAGGAATTAAAATAAAGGTTTAATCAGTTTTAACATTTCTAAATAGTTGATTTAAACAATTTCATTTTTAAAATCATAAACGAACTATTTATCTAAATGATTTTATTTGAAACCATAATTAATCATTTAATAATTAATTTTACAGTTTTAAATTAAATGGTTCGGTTTCATATTTGACACCCTTGCCATCAAGGTGCAATTTGATCTTATTAGGCCAAGATTGAGAAGGATCAATAAGGCAATTGGTCTTAGGTTTGCCACTTGCCAAACCAGAACCATATATTAACCGTTTGGTTGGCCTAGGTATGGCTCAAGCTCAAGCTAGAAGTTAGGTCTTATCCAACCCGGTCCGTCTGGGCCGGTCCAATCCAATCCAATCCAATCCTTTCTCTTCCCTCCAAAAAAGTTCTTCCCTACATTTGTGCTCAGCCGCCACGTTGTTTCAAAATTGAAATTTGAAAAAAAAAAAGTAGCATTATTATCTATTCTACCCTAATATATACAACAAATTACACCTTTAGCCATCAGCCAAGTGGCGTTGGTGGTGGGGGGCTGTGGTGTCGGTAGCGATGGTCAAGCTTTTATTTTATGAAGAAGAGAAGAGTGTGAGAGGAACTTCTATTTTATCTTCGTTCTTCTCCAAAAAATTGTTTCAAAACAAAAGAACACATTTTTTATACTCCAAAAATTTGGATTCTGAAATCAATTTTGAATCCGGTTCACTCCATAGGAGTTCGAATCAAACTCGACTAATCAAAATGACTTATTGAGAGCCAGAATCTATAGAATCCAAAATCTAGAGTTTTATTAAACAAACTTCAATACCGTTTGATAAAATTGAATCTAGAATTGATTCAAAATCTGTTGGTGGTGATGGTGGGTGGTGACGACGGTGGGTGGTGGTGGTGGTGGCTATGGAGGTGGCGATGGTGGTGGTGGCAGTTGCGATGGGTGGAGGTGACAGTGGGTGGTAGTGGTGGTGGACGCGATGGGTGGAGGTGGTGGTGGTGGTTGCAGTCAAACCTTTATTTTGACCTGATTCCTTTTTTTTGATTTTATTCCATTTGCTCTAGCGTCTGGAGCAACAAAAGTCAGTTTTTTTAACTCTCAAATTTGGGATGGAGTCCGGTTCACCCAAAGAACTTATATTCGGACTGAATTTACAAAACAATACTCCGCTCTCAAATTACTCGCAGCCAACCAGAATCAACTGAATCCAAGAGCGTGAGTGTTATCAAAGGGGTCAAATTCGGTCTTGATCCTCTGCAGAGTCGTTGGAGTGAAACGATGTCTGCTTCGACCGTCGCAATCTATGGGAAACACGGCAGTGAATGGTAGCCCCTCGTTGGCTATGGGTTCTAAGTCGAATGCAATGAGAAGGGTGTCGTGGTGGCAAAGAAAAAATCGGGTGTCAAAATGGTCAGGGATGACAGAGTTTCGGAAGCCGGCGGCAATGAGAAGTTGCCTGGTGGGGAAGACCTAAGTCATTCGATTAGCTGGGAAACTGCTTTTGAGAGACCCAACGATTTGTTGGAGGAGAAGAAGAATTTGATTAGTTCCATCATTTCGCCTAGGCGTACCAGGAAGGTGGTTTCGAAGCCAGAGAAACACTGGTGGCAGAAAGGGTTGAGTGGTTTGGTTTGGAATCTGTTTTCTCTTCTTATTGTGTTAGTTCTTGCCCAATTGATGTGGAAAGTTTACAAGTCTGAGGACAGTGCTATTGGTCGATTGGGCATGTCGGATTTCGAAGGGCGGATTGCGGAGGTTGAGAAGTTTGTGAAGACAACGACGAAAATGATGCAGGATCAGCTTGAGGTTATGGATTGAAAGTTGACCAAGGTAGAAGATAAAGGAACGTTTCTTGAGAATGAAATTAAAAAACTGGTGGATAGGATTGATGGAATTGATAGGTCTTTGGGTGAGTTGATGGCTGCTGGAATCATTACTAAGAAAGATTTTGAGCGGCTTTTAGATGAGTTAAAGAAGAGTAGAAGCCCTGAAGAGGGGGATAAAGATTGGAGTTTGGATACCATTAGGTCCTTGGCTAGAGACATTGTCTCAAATGAGATTGAAAAGCATGTGGCCGATGGGCTTGGAAGGGTAGACTATGCTTTGGCCTCTGGTGGGGGCATGGTGGTTAAGCATTCAAAACCTTACTTATCTGGTACGGACCGAAAGTGGTTTTCTGCAACTACTGGCCGAATTGGAGGGGTTTCGTAGCGATGCGCAGAAGATGTTGCAGCCAAGTTTTGGAGAGCCTGGGCAGTGTTTTCCTCTATCTGGAACCAGTGGGTGGATTGTGATGAAGCTGAGAGCTGCAATTGTGCCGGAGGCCATTACTCTGGAACATGTTGCCAAGGTGATGTTTCTGCCTCCAACAATGTTCTCCATCTTCATTTTGTTTTTCCTCCATTAGGTTCTTGCTTTACATTCATTAGCTTTGTTCTATGTTTTTTTTTTCTTCTATTTACACTCTGCTAAGTTTTTAGTGACATGGTGGAACATGCTGTTTTTAGTCGTATACTTGTGGAAATCCTGGGGATCGAATGGTGATAGCATTAGCTACCCATGTGTATGGTATACTGTGTCTTTATGATGAGTACATTTAACTGATAGTAGAACCACTATTTGCAATATCCAAAGTTGATCTTATCAAATAATCATGCTCATACAGTGGATTATATCCTCCCTCGATTCTCAGAGCAACTCATCTAAGCCTTATCCCACTACTTGAGGTTGGCTTTATGGATTCTGTTGCATTGTTCCCTCTATCTGTATTTGCTGTTTAATAAAGAATCACGTTTGTTTTCACTTCTTTGAATTGATTCATCTTAGCCTTTATTTTAATTCACATCTAGTGGAAAGATTTTTCTTTATTGCACATGAGTGAACCATCATATTTGATTTTCTCTCATCTCATCACCCTGTCACCTCGCATTCATCCATCTCAACATCTCACTGCAGTTATTCTTCATTTTATGGATGTGTTTCTTTGGTTTCTGGATTCCCTGTCATAATGAGTTGCTGGCTTTATACCTCTCTCCAAAGATGCATAAACTCTTGTTAAAGTGCTCTGGTCTCTTCATATTAATAAAATTAAAGATATTGATTATATATTGGTTACTTTGAGCTAAGAGACGTGACTTAGGCAGAATGTTGATGGTCAACCCTATCTCAATTACTATACAGAAAACATGCAACCTTATCCAACATGGAAATCTTGTTGTGTCTGATTGTTTGGTACAGAGTAATGTGCAGCATCAGATTATATGATATGCGAGTAATGTGCTGCATCAGATTAAGATTATTCTTGTTAAGTGATGGTACTTGGTACATATTTATATTGAAGTAAGAAACTAAGGTGATGGACATATCAGGAGCAATATTCTCCCGACCAGCCCTTGCAGCTGCTGGCATCTCTTTCTCTATACTCATTTCAATGATTGTTATTGTTAGCATCAATACCTAATTATAATTAGATATATTTTTAAGTGTTTAAGAAAGTGCGAGTATGACCTTGTTGTTGCATTGGGCTTTTAGGTCTTCATTTGGCTCCAACTTTGCCACTGTATTTTCCATTGCATCCACTGGGTCTTGATTCATCCTAATTTTGTATTTTTATTTGCAATTGGGATTGAGATAATAGGTTCGAAATGGTAGAAACTAGTTGTCAAGACTTACTGAGTATCTGAATGGAAAGTAATTTGACTTAGGTAGATGGAAAAAAAAATCACCAACCTTGTGCAATGGATGCATAAATTGCCCTAGGTCTTGTGTGTATGAATGAGAAGGTAGGCTTCTTCTCTAAATCAATTATCTTCAACACCTTTACCACTAGCTCCATTATCATAACAATCTTCTGTTCTGGCCTTAATGCATCATTAGATATGGTTGATTTTCCTTGAAGAACTCGACTTCCTCCAACTAAATAACCCTTTTGAAGCAAACATCAACCTTAGACCAACCATCTTTGTCTCGAAGCTCTTCAGGGCAATGTAGTTCGAGTAATGCCGAGTCTAACTATATCCCTACCAAACTTGCTCCCAAATGACTATAGGACATATCCATGGTTATATACAAATGTGGTCAATTGTCTTGGCCTCTCAATCACACATTGTACAACGAACCTCTTCCCCATGTCTTTTAGCATGAGATCAATGCAATGAGCTGCACATGCAGTCTGGAATAGGCAGTATCTGTTGTTGTTCGGTAGTTTCTCTCCAACCTTCTTGAATTTGCTACTATTGTCTATCACTACTTGGAGAACATTCTCTACCCCTTTCTCCTAGGCCACATCCTTCAGCCCTTGTAGATATATTTTGCATCCTTCCTCTCATTGATGCATGCTCTAAGTTGTCTTAAAGTAAAGTATCAATTTCAAGTATTGTATAGGGATGATTTTTAAAAAACGTATTGTATTGGAGAGATGCAAGATACACTAAATATAGCATGGAAATGGTCAAGAAACGCAAGGAAATGCTTAAGATACATACAAATTACATTTTTTTTAAGCATGATCCATTATAAATAAGTACATTTAGGGTCATAGAACGTTAGATAGTCGAACTTGTACCAATACACTTGCCTAGGACATCAGATCATAATACGTTTGGTTTTAATTAGGTCCAATCTTAAATAAGCCTTCTTGTTTGCAATGTTTTGTCTTTTATATATTTTTACTATATAAAATAATGCTTTTTTTTTTTGACATTTTAGTGGGTGGTTACATTATTTATATATAGTGTCATACATGGGATCCTCACTGTTATATTCCTCATGTGGTGTTGTTTGTTACTCCAGCATTGCATCATCAAACTCTTACCTCCCCTGTCGCTTGTCCCACCTTTTTTTGAATATTATTCTTCATGAGGGCGGCCATGGGCTTATACCTCACTAGGGACCCTATGATATTTTGCCTCGTCCTTGAACCCACCATCTAGATGTTTCAGTCTGTTGGGTCCACCACCCAATATTCTCTTCACATAATAATTACACTATCATTTTCTTGTTCTTGCTAATGGGTTCACCATGCCTCCACACAACATCTCCCCCCTAATCAGCCATTGTGCAACCTTTTCACATTCTTGCTTTAAGAATATTGACATTATTAACTTTTCGACATCAATTAACACTTCCAAAACAACAAGAAAGTTATTTCTTTACTTTTTCTCGAGTTATATTTTTTCAATTAAAACTATTTTTTAATATTTAAAAAAATAATAATTCCCTAACTAACAAAAATTAAATAAGGAACAACACACTAATGATGACTTTCAGCTGAAAACGCAGCAACAATAATTTCACTAATTTTCATTATTTTTTTAAGCCAAAACATAATATTTTTCCCTTTTTTTTTTTTTTGGAATTTTTTAAGTTACTTTTCATTTAAAAAATTGGGCCCCAACCAATATATATTGACCCTATCTTTTACAAAAATTAAATTTTAAATAATCAATTTTCGAAACTAGACAACAAAGTTGAAATCCCTATAATTTAATATGACTCCGTTAACCAGTGGATCGGTCTACTCTGTCACATGTATATATATATATATATATATATATATATATATATATATATATATATATAGAAATTTGCCTAAATCTTGCTTAAATCCACCAAAAGATTGAAGCAAATGGATTTTCAAAAGTAGCCCACAAAGGGTTAATCTAGCAAAAGATATAAAGGACTTTGGCCAAAAAAGTGATGTAAGATTCGGGTAAAGAAAACCCTAATTAAATCCGCTAGTAGGCCCACCCAAAACAATAATCAATTCAAACAACGATGTAATGGCATAATCGTAATTAAATAAAAAACTCAACCAGTGATGACAGTTTCGTAATAAGTCAGAATGTAAAGTAACCAATGATAATCAACCAAGTCTTTCGGACAGAATAGGGATTATAATTAAAAGAATAGGGATAATGTGGGTATTAATCACCAAAAGAATGATAACTAATGAAATAAGGACTTGGAATGGGGTAATACTGGAAAAGAAGAAAATATAAGCAATAAGATAAAACGTGAATATTTACCTAAAAAAAAAAAAAGATAAAACGTGAAGGTTGTCTTCAACCTCACGACTGAATAGTGGCGGAAACCAGATTTAATAAGAGTGAAAGATCTCAGTCAAGGTTGGCCTTGGTTTTGTATTCCTTGGCCTTTTCCACCCTGTCAGTTTCACGGTTCTTCTCTTCAATCTTGATTCGCATAATATAATGCTCCAGGGTCCAATCCTTAGATTTGTGCTTCATATGTGACTTAAACTTACTCCAGGAGTTAGGCAACTTTTCAATCAACGCTGCAGAAATAAATTGTTTTGGTAGCGAGATCCCTTTTTTGACAAGGCTTGCAACTAGAACCTGAAACATGTCCATTTGCATGGTCACACTTGTATCTTCCTTCATATTGAAATTAAGGAAGTTTGCAGTTACATATCTCTTGCTTCCAGCATCATCCAGGGAATATTTCTTGTCAAGTGTTTCTCGTATGTTATAAGCATAGTCATATGAGCAATACACATTATACAAGTCATTGGTCATTGCATTCAGGATCCTATTCTTGCATTGGAAATCAACATTAATCCATGCAACCCTCTTGGATTTGATTTCAGGGTCCAGAGTCCTCTGGTATTTTCTCAGTAAGTGCAAACATGGCACCCAGGTCTGGGTAAAGTGCATCATTTGCCTCCAACGTTTGTAGTTTGAACCATTAAATGGCTCAATGCTGTCAAACTCGGACATGATGCGCATTTTTCCCATAGCAGGAACGACCTCAGTGGTCACACCATTTTCAGAACTGGCCATGATAACAGTCTCTACAATAAATACAGTCTTAAGAATTAAAGTAAAAATAACTAGGTACAGCAATATATATTGTATAGACTAATCAATATTGATGTAACAAATAATTAATTATTATTCAATAATTAATAATCAAGTAATAAATGACAGACATGCAATAATCTTATATGCATCTAATAGGTTATATTTCAACCTAACCATATACTAAAATTGGAATGTACATAAATGAAATATAACAGTACAGACCTTATAGAATGAATCCGAAAATGATGTAGGGTTGAGTCGTGTTGGTACACTCTCCTTAAGACTGTATTTGCCCTCTGTTAGGTGCAATAGGTCCCTGCAAACCAGCCTCCAAGAGAAAACAACCCTTCCGAAGGACACCCACCCAGTGTGCACGACTGTCAGGTGTATGCAGACCCGACGGCTAAGATCAACCTCCTTTGGAAAGCAACCTCGATGGACTCTGATCAAAACAGAGTAGAGGAAGAGAGTTGGAGAGAGAGAGAGAGAGAGAGAGAGGAGAAGATTTTGAGTGATTTGGATGCTTGGGGTCAGGCTCTATTTATAGGGCTCAGATTCCCATTGGTCGTAGCCATTGGATGGGGTGTGACCCTCCAAATGGACTGTCCAGATTGATCCAGATCTCAGATCCTGAGATCAACGGTCCAGAAGGCACCTTTTTATGTGTAAAGATACATCTCTACACATAAACCCTTTTCAAAAGGGTATCCGGGTAGGGGTGTGTCCAAATCCGACAAGAACCCATACCCATAGCCCGCAGCCCACGGCCCAAGGCCCACGCCCTCACCCATAATCACTGTCGCCGGTCGTGGTCTGGTCCGGTCCAGCGCGCACCCGTCAACCGAGCTTGGCTTCCTTTTTGGGGCTCAATAGGTAGAGGACACTCCTTACAAATAAAAACCTCTCCTCCACAATCCCTAAGCAATGTGGGACTAAAAATTCCTACATTGCAAAGACCAACTCAAAATTGAAAAGCGAAATTCCTGCCCAAAACGAAAACCAAAATTTGGAGCTAAAACAAAAGGGAAAGGTTTTAAATTTAAATCTTTTGAAACTTTCATTTTGAAAAACCTTTTTGACTTTGACTCTTTAATTTTTCCAACATACAAAGATTCTAATCCGTGCCCATCTTAGCTTGTGGGCCCGCTACTGCATCAAAAAGGAAGAATTTCTAGCAAGTCTACATCATTCGATCTTAATTTCGACGAAATGGTGTGGAATGTGGTATTTAAGTAAGTGTAAGTAATGCAACATTTCGGTGAAATGACTAAAATGTCTTGGCATTTCAGTCGTTTCACCGAAATTTTTTTTTTCCAAAACACTCTATTCATTCTGTTTTGCATGCCTCGGTTGAAACCATGGCATCTCACTTGAAAATTTTGAACCATGGATCAGGCTCAGATATCCACTTCTTACCCATATGTGGAATCCATTATGAGTGGATAAGATTTGAATCCACCTTCTTGAATCTATGTCACATTTAGTTCTGGAATCTTCACTTTGGCAGGGTAATAATAGAATCTCAACTCAGGTCCATATGGACTGATTTATGGATCTGGTCTTGTTCTGATCCCTGACCTCTATAACTTGAATTAAGTAAAATAACCCCTTTTATAGTTTTATTTTCTTCCCACGAAAGTTAACCACAAGGATGCTAATAAGATCCTAGTGTTGAAATCTTGCCGCTAATTCCGTGCTTCCTGGTTTGTATTGTCAAGTTAAGATAACCTGATATTCCGTCAAGTAGGGATAGCCATACTAGTATTGAAATTTCAACATGCTTGATAAGGAAGGACCTGATGCACGCAAAGGGTGATTAACCCAATTAATTTGCTGGAGAAACCTACCAAAAAAAATCTACCATATATATATATATATATATATATATATATATATATATATATATATATATATATATATATATATATATATATATATATAAAACAGTTCTGTTGCTGTTACAATCGCTTCTCCTAAAAGTTCGAACTGTTAAGGGCCACAATAACATATATCAACACACATTAATGGTTACCTGACTGGATCACGATTAAAAATTTGAAGATTCAGAGGAGTCCAAATCAAGTGGGATTTTTGGGGGCTGGAAATTGCATTGCCAAATGGTTGGATGGATGTTCTTGCTGAAGGAGTGTCACTGTTGGTAAGAGGTGGCTACAAGACCAAACAAGGGGCCCTTGGCTCCGCGTTTCTTTCACCAGGAAAGGTAGTCTTAAGCTTTCAAGGAAACTAGTCTTCTTCTTGGAGAATGAGATCTGATAATTGTATTGCAGATGTTCTTGTTAGGAGGGAGTGGGTGTGTAAGTAGAGAGTTTCAGTATTTGGGCCCTTGGGCATGTTTGCATCCAATTCTAATTTTCAATTTTCCTGATTTCTAATTCTCAGAATTGCATTTCTGGGTCCAATTTTGAAAATGCAGAATTGCATCCGGATGCAATAGCACATGGTTGCAAGTGAGGGGAGTGAGGGAAGAAGAGAGAGCAATATAGAGCAATCGGTGGGGTGAGATTCCATGCATTTTTGGGTCAAGTTTATGTTTTCATGTGGAAAGACTGAAATCCCCTCACAAAAGAGCCATTTAGCATGTGATCTTTAAAGTTTAGCCATTTACCACGGTAAATCCTCGTAGTATCGTGTGTTTGCTTGATCATGCTGATTTTTCTTTGTTTTGCTTGTGTATCTGCAGATTGTTGCCTACGACAGGTCAGTGCTCCTAAGGATTGTTGGGTTTCCGCATGGCTACAAAAAAAGCACGACAGTGATCCATCTGTAAAGCCTGAGATGTTTCTGCTGACAGAGTTCACTTATGATCTGGAGAAGAGCAATGCACAGACTATTGATGTTGATTCGATGAGTTCAGGACCCATCAACATGGTCAGGTTCTACTTCGCATCAAACCACGGAAACCCATCCCACACATGCATCTATCGCTTGAGGGTACATGGTTATGAACCCAAATCTGTTGCACTATTTGCAACTCAATCCCTTTTACCAAAAAAAACTCAATCCCGAGAGTGCACCGAAAACCACCATTACTCCTCATTTCATGATTTTGAGTACCCCTGTTTAATAGTTCTGATTTATCTTTATCGTTTGTGATGCAACACAACAACAAGATTTAACAAAATTGTTGAATGACAGAACAGATCTAAGGAGCTTACAGAAGAAATATATACTTCGAGGGTAGACTCCTCCAGAGAAGAACATTGAAGGAAGAAGGTTAAATGCTTGTTTTTCCCTTTTGCTATCAACTACCTATTTTATACATTCCATTGATTCTGTTACAACTATCCATTACAATCAGTTACATTGAATATTCGTTTCAATCACCTACACTACATAATCTTCAAGTCTTGCCGGTTGTCGCCTCCTTCTCTGTCCTCTTCTTGATCTTCTTGCTTCACCAACTTCCATCTCAGCATTGTCACCTGGTCTTTCTTCATCAGCTTCCAACTCAGCATTATCACCTGGTGAGCTTGTAACAGTTTCCTTCCTGCTTAGGGCAACATCCTTTCATGACAATGTACATTTCATCTGTATAGTCATCAGTTTCCCATCTCAGATGTGTACCTTACCTTACATTGTCTTGTTGAATCATATGGATCCTGTTTGTCCTTTTCCTCTTTGACCACAAATCCAGAAACGATACTGCAGTCTGTCAAATTTATGAGCAGATCATTAGATTGAAATCTGAAAATTCACACACACACACACACACACACAAGATTCCAACCCGGTGTGGAGTTGCACTCTGTTTTTTCTGTCATCAATAGAGTATTATAATACAATGGTTTCTATCTATTTCATTACTGTCTTAGCTTGATCTTTCAATTTCATTTCTCTTCTTCCTTGATCCATATCACTTTCATTTGTTTGTTCAAAGATAAGAAAGAGATATTCGAAGTTTTGAAAGTAAGTTATCATGAAAAAAAAGTTGTGAAAGTGATGTCTAGCATTGAAAAGAAAAATGGCATTCAAAAGGATTCAGTTTTTTGGTCATGCATGGTAAAGAGGAATATTGTCACTTTTGAATTCAGTATGGATTAGAAAAAAAGGGCATTCAAGAGGATTCAGTTTTCTCAAACATATTTGTGTTTTTCAGTTGTTCAAATGTTCTATACCATTTTAATTCATTTTTAGACCTATATTGAAATACTGGCGACCTCGAAAAGAGAGAGGCAATGAAATTGTTGAGCAGGTAGACTTTCTCTTCAGATAGTTTGGATTGGTTGATCCGTATGAGTTTTAGACTTGATGGATCTCTGATCTGGTCTTGTTTTAATGTTATTGTTCATCTATTATCCATTGGGCAATGGCTGATGACGTTAAATCTAGTTACCTAGTTTTAAAACCTAGGTTTTTTTTTTTTTTTTTTTTTTTTTTCGTACTAATCCGAAGTTGCAGCAGAAGCTCTGTTCTTACAATGGTTTTGAGAAGAAAAAAATGGGTTGAAAAGGAAGAGAATGATTCGGTGTGTTGCTTGGTATCCTGCGCTATTTATGTCCTAAACCTCATTAACCGTTGAATCTAATACCATCCAGCTGTTGCTCATTGAGTGGCAATGAACGGGAGCTGGATGGTATCCTGTTCGGCTAAGAACGGGAGACAAAAGTGAGCGAGTTCAAGACTAATAACATGACTCAATTTGTGGTTCATTTCGATTCAAGGGCTCTGATGGACCCTCGAATCCCATTAAACGTACTTAGGTAATTGCATGAGACCTTATGTAGTAATGGTAGAATGACTGAATAACCGAACTCGCCCATCCTTTTTGGGTACAGGGACGCGAGAACCAATCCGAGTAATCAACTGCTTTTATAAAATCTGCCTCCAACCCCTCTTTCACTTGAATTTGAAAATCCGACACGCTCCCGGCTACCTAAAGAGCACCCTTTGCCCACTTTGAAGTGGATTCGAACTTTCAAATGGTTTGTGAGTCAATGGGTCAATCCCTTGTGGAATATAAATATGATTATCTTAATTTATGAGAAATTTTTTTATAAGAATAAATTATGAGTTATAAATAATAGTCATTTAGTACCATTAGATATAAAAAAATAATAATAGATTATTATAATAATGATAAACACTTTCTAATCTATTTGTAGATTTTATATTATATTAATTTATTTTAAATATAAATAAATGTTATAAATCATACCAAACAATTATATGTCATAATGTATTATATAATTAATTTTATAATACTTATCAAAGAGAACCTAAGTTTTATTCTTGGTTGTTTGAAACATTTATTTTTTTTAATATTTCTCATTTGGTCAATGAGAGAATCTCTTACGTCACACCAACCAGAACAAAGAAGATAGCTTCATCAATAGGGAAGCTCACAAAGGGAACCACGGGTAAGAAGGGGAGCGGAATGAGGACCACAAGGGGAAAGCTGAGAAACATCCCTACATTTTATATAATAGAGGGGACTACAGGAACCTACGTGGTAAGAAAGGGGAGCGTGAATGAAGACCACAAGGATGTGAAAGAACATGGGAAATCATCCCCACATTTTATATAATAGAGGGGACTACATAGTCAGTCAGGGAAGAAAGTATATGTTAGTTAAAGACTTATATGATTAAGATGTGATAGAACATGGGAAGTCACCTCCACAAATTTCATCAATAGAGGGGTCCACATGGTCAACGAAAAGAGTGTGTCAATGGGATTCAAATTGTCTCATCTCTGTACTTCAGGGAGGAGGGAGACGCCCCTATCGGATGGCCGACACGTGGCTCTCGGGAAAATTCAAGCCCTATGTCCGAACTGATACCCCCTGTTTGCTCGGCTTGTCGGCTGGATGTCTGTTCAAACGTGGGCTCGGATTTTCTCAAGAGCCACGTGTCGGCCATCTGACGGATGTGTCTCAGACGATTTGGATTTGTGTCAATGAGAAGCTCAAACGATCAAGACGTGAGAGAATATGAGGAATCATCACTTCAGTGACACGGTAGATTTTTTTTATTCTTCATATTATTTTATGAAGGACAGAAATCTAGTTTAATCTATTTAATGTAGTGATAAGAAAGATGAAGATAAAAAATTACAAAAATTGTTGGGTAGATGAACATGCAAAATTACGTGAGTGTTATATCATGTTCAATAATTATACAAAAATGCTACCAAACTAATAATAATAATTATACAAAAAGATGAAAACATGCCATTTCTACTAATATAGACCTTCAATATTAAAGGATTAAAGTAAAGGTTTAATCAATTTTTAACGGTTCTAAGTAGTCGATTTAAACGATTTTATTTTAAATTCAAAATTTAACCATTTAACTAAATGGTTTTATTTTTTAAATTAAAATCGAACCGTTTAATAATCAGTTTCACAGTTTCGATTTAAATAGTCCGATTTCATATTTGACACCCTTACCATCAAGGGTGCAAATTGATCTTATTAGTCCAAGATTGAGAAGGATCAATAAGCTAATTGGTCTTAGGGTGGCCACTTGTCAAACCAGAACCATATATTAACCGGTTGGTTGGCCTAGGTGTGGCTCAAGCTCAAGTTAGAAGTTAGGTCCGATCCAACCCGGTCTGTCCGGTCCGGCCAATCCAATCCCTTTTTCTTCCCTCCAAAAAGATTCCTCCCTACATTTGTGCTCAGCCACGTTCCTTGGAAATTGAAATTTGAAAGAAAAAAGAAGTAACCAATTACCTATTCTACCCTAATATATACAACAAATTACAACTTCAGCCATCGGTCTGAAATCTCAAGCACCAGAGCCTGTTCTCTCTCACTGTTGGGTTGCCTGATCCGTCTAGGGTTCCTGATTCTTGTGTTAGCGTCTGAGATTAGAATGTTTTGACTTTAATTTCTGTTTTCTTTCCGCCCTTGTAGTGTTTTTTGGATTCTGGGTTTTGTTGGGCGCTAGAAGTTGCAGTCACAGGGTAAGATTCAGAGAGTGAAACGATGTCTGCTTCGACCGTCGCAATCAATGCGAACACGGCGGTCAATGGAAGCCCCTCGTTGGCTATGGGTTCTAAGACTAATGCAAGGAGAAGGGCTGTCGTTGTTGCAGAGAAAAAATCGAGTGTCGAAATGGTCAGGGATGACAGAGTTTCCGAAGCCGGCGGCAATGAGAAGTTGTCTGGTGGGAAAGATCTAAGTCATTCGATTAGGGGTGAAACTGTTCTTGAGAAACCCAAGAATTTGTTGGAGGAGAAGAGGAATTTGATTAGTTCCACCATTTCGCCTAGGCGTACCAGGAAGGTGGTTTCGAAGCCGGAGAAACACTGGTGGCAGAAAGGGTTGAGTAGTTTGATTTGGAATCTGTTGTCTCTTCTTATTGTGTTAGTTCTTGCCCAATTGATGTGGAAAGCTTACAAGTCTGAGGACAGTCCTATTGGTCGATTGGGTATGTCGGATTTCGAAGGGCGGATTGCGGAGGTTGAGAAGTTTGTGAAGACAACGACGAAAATGATGCAGGTTCAGGTTGAGGTTGTGGATCGAAAGTTGACTAAGGTAGAAGAGAAAGGAACGTTTCTTGGGAATGAAATGAAGAAACTGGTGGATAGGACTGATGGAATTGATAGGTCTTTGGGTGAGTTGATGGCTGCTGGAATCATTACTAAGAAAGATTTTGAGCGGCTTTCAGATGAGTTAAAGAAGACTAGAAGCCCTGAAGAGGGGGATAAAGATTGGAGTTTGGATACCATTAGGTCCTTGGCTAGAGACATTGTCTCAAATGAGATTGAAAAGCATGTGGCCGATGGGCTTGGAAGGGTAGACTATGCTTTGGCCTCTGGTGGGGGCATGGTGGTTAAGCATTCAATACCTTACTTATCTGGTACGGACCGAAATTGGTTTTCTGCAACTACTGGCCGAATTGGAGGGGTTCATAGCGATGCGCAGAAGATGTTGCAGCCAAGTTTTGGAGAGCCTGGGCAGTGTTTTCCTCTATCAGGAAGCAGTGGGTGGATTGAGATTAGGCTGAGAGCTGCAATTATGCCGGAGGCTATTACTCTGGAACATGTTGCCAAGGTGATGTTTCTGCCTCGAACTATGTTCTCCACCTATGTTCTCCGTCTTCATTTTGTTTTCCCTCCTATGGGTTCTTGCTTTACATTCATTAACTTTTTGCTATGTTATTTTTCCTCTACTTACAATATTACTAAGTGATCATTTGATCAGAAATCTATCAATGTTGCTTGTCCTGGATATATTTGGAACGTAGGAAAGTTAAAATATCTCAAGATGCGTACTTTAATAGGTGTTTTAATTTGAAGTTTCATTAATCATTGTTTTTAGTGACATGGTTGAGGAACTTGCTGTATGTAGTCGTATAGTTGTGGAAATCCTGTGGATCGAATGTTGATAGCATTAGCTATGCATGCGTATGGCATATTGTGTCTCTATAATGAGTACATTCAACTGATAGTCGAACCTCTATTTGCAATATTCAAACTTGGTCGTATCAAATTATCATGCTCATCCAATGGATTATATCCTCCCTTGAATTCTCTGAGCAACTCATCTGAGCTTTATCCTAACTAGTTGGCTTTATGGATTCTGTTCCATTGTTCCCTCTATTTGTATTTTCTGTTTAATAAAGAATCACGTTTGTTTTCACTTCTTCGAATTGATTCATTTTAACCTTTATTTTAAATCTCATATAGTGGAAAGATTTACCTTTATTGCACATGAGCGAACCATCATATTCGATTTTCTCTCATCTTAACACCTTGTGGTTCCTTGCCGAGCTACTGGAATGAGTTCTGTTTTAGTCTGTCACCTCGCATTCATCCATCTTGACATCTCACTGGAGTTATTCTCCATTTTATGGTCCATTTATGGATGTGTTTCTTAGGTTTCTGGATTCTCTGCCATAATGAGTTGCTGGTTTTATACCTCTCTCCAAAGATGCATAAACTCTTGTTAAAGTGCTCCTGGCTCTTCACATTAGTAAAATTAAAGGTATTGATTATATATTGGTTACTTTGAGCTAAGAGATGTGACTTAGGCTGATTGTTGATACTTGATAGTCAACCCTATCTCAATTACTAAACAGAAAACATAGAACCTTATCCAACTTGGAAATCTTGTTGTGTCTAATTGCTAAATATGTCAGTAATGTGCGGCATCAGATTATATGATATGCAAGTTCCACCCCTAATTGTATTAGAGTATCAAGATTATTCTTGTTAAGTGATGGTACTTGGTACATATTTATATTGAAGTAAGAAACTAAGGTGATGGACATACCAGGAGCAATATTCTCCTGACCAGCCCTTGCAGCTGCTGGCATCTGTGAGGTTCTTTATCTATACTCATTTCAATGATTGTTAATGTTAGCATCAATACCTAATTATAATTAGATTTATTTTTAAATGCTTAAGAAAGTCCAAGTATCACCTCATTGTTGCGTTGGGCTTGTAGGTTTTCATTTGGCTCTAACTTTGCCACCATATCTTCCGTTGCATCTATTGGGTCTTGTTTCATCCTAATTTTGCAATTGTATTTGTAACTGAGATTGAGATAATAGGCTCAAAATGATAGAAACAAGTTGTCACGACTTGCTAAGCATCTGAATGGAAAGTAATTTGACTTAGGTATATTTAAAAAAAAAAAAAAAAAAAAACTCACCAATCTTGTGCAATGGATGCATAAATTGCCTTTCCCAATGGTCTTGTGTGTGTGTGTGAGTGATAAGGTAGGCTTTTTCTCTGAATCAATTATCTTCAACACCTTTACCACTAGCTCTAGACTCTACTATCTTAACAACCTTGAGTTCCGGCCATAATACGTCACTAGATATGGTTGATTTGCCCTATGGAGAATTCAACTTCCTCCAACTAAATCACTCCTTTGAAGCAAACACCGACTCTATGCCAACCATCTTTGTCTTGAAACTCTTCAAGGCAATGTAGTTAGTGGTGAATCGAGTAATGCCGAGTCTAACTATATCCCTACCAAACTTGCTCCCCAATGACCGTAGGACATATCCATGGTTGTATACAAATGTGGTCAATGTCTTGCCCTCTTGATCACACATTGTACAATGGGCCTCTTCCCCATGTCTTTTAGTGTGAGATCAATGCAATGAGCTACCCATGGAGTCTGGAATAGGCAGTGCCTGTTGTTGTTCATTAGTTGCTACTATTGTCTATCTCTACTTGGAGAACGTTATCTACTCCCTTTCTCCTAGACCACATTTTTCAGCTCTTGTAGATATACTTTGCATCCTTCCTCTCATTGGATGCATCCACTAATTTAAGAAAAACTGTCCCAAGGATTAAAATATCGGTTTCAAGTATTGTATAGGGACGGTAATTTTTAAAAGATGTATCGTATTGGAGAGACGCAAGATATGCTAAAGATAGCATGGAAATGGTCGAGAAACGCAAGGAAATGCTTAAGATACATACAAATTACATTTTAAAGCATGATCCATAATAAATAAGTAGTAATTAGGTTCGATCGTGGACATTAGATAGTCAGACTTGGACCCAATACACTTGCGTAAGACATCCAATCATAAGACATTTGGTTTTAATTAGGTCCGATCTTAAATAAATCTTCTTGTTTGCAGTGTTTTGTCTTATATATATTTTTTTACTATATAAATGAGTGCCTTTTTTTTGACATTTTATTGGGTGGTTTACATTATTTATATGTAGTGTCATACATGGGATCAGATCCCATACATGAGTAAAAGGTGAAGTTGGTGGACAGGTATTTGCTCTAAGGCTCAATACATCAGCACTATTCAATAGCTTGCTGAAACAAGCTGATGAGCTTCTGCGAGCACCACTCGCCACCACTGTTGTTATCAGCCAATGTCCGCTCTAGGTTAATATTCTTGTAATTTTCTTCCTCCTTTTGCTCCTGTGGCTTTGGCTGTGGCTATTGCAGTTGTTCCGGTGGCAGCAACGGTGGTGTTGCTGCTGTTGGATCTGGTGGCAGCAGTGGCCACAGCTACTATTGCTGCTCCCACTTACTAATCACCGCAATCGGTTCCTCCATAGCGGTCGTCCATGAGTTTTATCGAGGGGTATTGGGTTGTATCGACCCATATTTTTTAAGTCGTATCAAGCATGTGTCGAATCGGTGCTTACTGATACCAATATATATTGGCTGATACGCACCGATATGATGCTTTAATCCTTGCACAGTCCAATTCTAACATTATAATAGAAGTTGATGATGGACTGTTTAGTGGATCCAGTCCAACCATCACGTATCATAGTCACACCATACTCTGCCCACATTGGCTTCAAGCCCTCTATGTACACCACAAGCTTGTTTCTCTGCTTGGGCAAATTGACATTCATTATTCATGTGCAATGAGCCCTTCACTCTTGGGCCAACTTTCCTTACAGTCTCTAACATGTTTTGGTAGAATGGTACCTTAGTGGCGTTTGCTATGATATTATGGCAAAAGAACCACTTGGACAACATCACCAACTTTACCTTTCCAGTCCTTCCACATGTGCTTAAAATTCCTCTGATTGGTATCCTATGTAAACAGAAGATAGCAGGATCCTGTCTAAGGAAGTCAATGACATCCTTTTCATCTAGGGCTCTCCGGACACTCTGTGACCATTGGTAGGGTATTTCCATTTGTTTTTTTGCTTCTCTCCAACTTTGCCCTGTATAGAGGGTCACTACCACCAATCTCTGGTGTAGCTGGTCTAGTGGAACCAACTCCTCCCTTGAACTCTCTGACTCTCTCTCTCTTGTCAATGTGTTACTCTTCTTGTCGCCTTAGCACGCCGTATCTTTCACACCTCCGCTGCTTTCATATCACCAGACATGTTTTCGTCATTATTATGTTCCTCATATGGTGTTTTTTGTTACTCCAGCATTGCCTCATCAAACTCTCCCCTCCCCTTCCCTTTCGCCTGTCCCACCTTTTTTGGATATTACTCTTCATGAGGGCAGCCATGGGCTTCTATACCTCACCAGGGAGATATTTCGCCACATCCCTGAACCCACCAGCCAGATATTTCAGTCTGTTGGGTCCACCTCCCAGTATTCTCTTCCCATAATAATTACACTATCATTTGCTTGTCCTCACTAATGGGTACGCCATGCCTCCACACAACATTTCCCCCCTAATCAGCCATTCAGCCACCTTTTCACTCTCTTGCTTTAAGAATATTGACATTATTAACATTTCGACAACAATTAACACTTCTAAAACAACAAGAAAGTTATTTTTTAATTTTAATTGAATCATATTTTTCCAATTAAAACTATTTTTTTAATATTTTAAAAAAATAATAGTTTCCTAATTAACAAAAATTAAACAAGGAACAACACACTAATAACGATTTTCAGCTGAAAATGCAGCAACAATAATTTCACAAATTTTCATTATTTTTCAAGCCAAAACATAATATTTTTCCAATTTTTTTTTGAATTTTCTAAATTACTTTTCTTTTCAAAAAAAATTTTCCCCAACCAATATATATTAACCCTGCTTTTTTACAGAAATTAAAATTAAAATAATCAATTTTCAAAATCAGAAAATAAAAGTTGAATATATATAATTTAATATGACTCCGTGAAGCGGTGGATGGGTCTACTCTGTAACAAATTAAAAAAGTGAACACCAATATATATATATATATATATATATATATATATATATTTTTTCTTTTTCTTTTTTGTGGCAAACATTAGATTAAAAAAAGTTGACATTAAATTTTGAAATTTGCCCAAATCTTGCTTAAATCCACCAAAAGATTGATGTAGATGGGTTCTCTAAAGTAGTCCACAAAGCCTTAATCTAGCAATAGATTGAAGGATTTTGGCAAAAAAAGGAAGAGTATCTAGCAATTCTACATCTTTCGGTCTAAATTTTGTGAAATGGTGTGAAATGTGGTATTTAAGTAAGTGTAAGTAAGCATTTCGGTCATTTAACCAAAATGTTTTTGCCAAAACACTGTATTTCTTATGTTTCAGCATGCTTCGGTTGAAACCGTGGCATCTCGCTAGAAATTTTGAACCATGGTTCAGGCTCAGATATCCATTATGAGTGGATAAGGTTTGAAGTTTGAACCCATCTTCTTGGATCTGTGTTGCATTTAGGTCCGGACTCTTAACTTTGGTAGGGTAATAGTTACTCAACTCAGATGTATGGATCCCATCTTGTTCTGAACCCTTACCACTACAACTTGAATTTAGTAAAATAACCCCTTCTATAGGTTTATTTTATTCCCACAAAAGTTGACCTCAAGGATGCTAATAAGATCCTAGTGTTGAAATCTTGCCGCTGATTCTGTGCTTCCTGGTTTGTAGCCTCCTAAGTTGATATTTTTTGTCAAGCCATAGACTCCATCGACTACTCGCAAGGTGAAATAAATACTCAACATTGTGAAGTTAGGATGACCGGATATTCCGTCAAGTATGGATAGCCATACTAGTATTGATACTCAACATGCTTGATAAGTGTTAGCGTAATAAAATTATAACCGTACACTGCTTTGACTTAGTCAAAATAGTTAGTGCTAATTTCTAGGACTTGGTCTCCTATTAATATATGGACTCGTAAATAGTTTATTAGTTTGCTTTATTAGTCTTGTTTACCAATTAGGCTTGCTAGTTTTCTTTTCCTATTTTGAGATTACTTTGTCTTTAGTTTGTGACTATGACTCATCTTCTCTTATTTTTCTATTTTGTTACATGGCATCAGAGCAAACCCCTAGGTTGCTGTTTTGAGAGTTGTTTAAGGTTCTCTGTTAGGTATGCAACCACCACTATTGCTGCTCCTGTTACTACTGCAGCTACTATTATTTGGTTCACAGTGACCTATACTATGTTGTTACTAATTTGGTTCACAGCATAGTTCGAGGTTTCGGTACAAACCTGTGAAACCATAGGTTTCGACCGAAATAAATCGGTTTCGAGCTTGGCCGAGACGAAACCCAGGCTTGAAACTGACTTGTACCATATATCGGTCGAACCCAACTAGGTTCGTACGAAACCTATGTTTCGACCCATAAAATGAACTAGGGTCCATATCTAAGTGTCGAAACCAATCGAAATCTTACTGGCAATTATCAGGTAGTACTTATTTATGACTAATATCATTTAAGTAAATGTTCATTTACTTAAGATATTATTCATAAATAAGCAAACAACCCCCATTTGAATCTAATAAAAATAGTTTAAAATTCAAATTCCATAAGGATAAAAAGTCAACCTTCCAGTTCAAGAACAAAAACCATATTTTTGGGTACGTGGGCAATTTTCAACTCCCAAATGCTAGGGTTTTTTCCAAATATAAAAATTTCACAAATCTTATTATAGTAAAGAAGCACTAAAAACTAAAAGTGCGTCAAAATAATCTCTTGCTTTGATGCCCAAAAAATTGTTTACATTCAAACTACTTTAAACAGCATTTGCGTACTCTGAACAAGGTTTGATCGGAGTGTAACTCCTTCATTATAACTCGGATTCAAGCAATCTCAGTTTTATTGGAAAGCTGATTATGCTTGCTTTGCAACGAATTCGAGATTGCTTGAATCCGAGCTATATTAAAGAAGTTATACTTCTGTCAAAATCATGTTAAAAGTACGTGAATGTTAGTCATAAATACGTGTTGCCTACTTAACTCTAGACACAATCCCAGGTCTCAGCGTACACTAACAAACTTGGGTCCACACCACATATTATCATACCTGTATTATGTTGATGATACTATCTACTGGTGGGCTGTTGGAGACTATCGAAACAATTGGAGTGATACCATGTCATGGGATACATACGTGCTGCAATCAGAGGAGCATTATCGCCACCATCAGTGGTACGTTGCAAGTGGTTTTGATGTACCACAAAGCTCAACATGGAACTAATTTGGTGAGACTTCTAAATTCTAAGTTCAATCATCAATGTATTAATTTTTAATGAATGTTGTTAATTAATGGCTTAGTACATTGTGGATTATTTTAGCGTACACTAACAAACTTGGGTCCACAACACATGTAACTATTTTCTCTGTCTTTTTTTCAAACTAACATTAGAAATAGGTGTAAAATGGTTTAAATAGGATACACAAAATAAAAAGACAAAAAAAAAAAAAAATTTAGGATTCAAAACCATGGAGTCAATAAAACTGGAAAAAATACCAGGTTTCGGCCTGGTTTTGACAGAAACCACGAGTTGACTCGGTTTCAAGGCTAACTGAAATAGGCATCGAAACCGGCACCTTGATCCTTGGTTCACAGTGACCTATAATATGCTACTGCTATTTGGTTCATAGTGACCTTACACTGTTGCTACTACTACTTGGTTCACAGTGACCTATACTGTGTTGCTACTACTACTTGGTTCACAATGACCTACTCTGTTGTTACTAGTATTGCTGCCATTACTACTGTTGCTGTCACTACTACTGCTACTGCTCCTACTACTACAACTGCTGCTTCCGTTGCTACATTGTTTTAAGCTGAAACTCTCACATTCTCCCATGCTCCTGTTGAGGGGGGGTGTTAGTGCCATAAAATTGTAATTGTACACTGCTTTGACTTAGTCAAAGTAGTTAGTGCTAGTTTCTAAGATTTGGACTCCTATTAGTATATGAACTCTTAATTAGTTTATTAGTTTGCTTTATTAGTTTCCTTTACCAATTAGGCTTGTTAGTTTTCTTTTCCTATTTTGAGTTTACTTTGTCTTTAGTTTGTGACTAGGACTCTGATTTGTAGAGTCCCAGATCCTATCTAGTAGTTGTTTTCTATTTTCTATAAATACAATTTACAAGGAGAAGAGCACATACACTTTCTTTCCTTGATACATTGATTCTCACAATCTTCTCTTATTTTTCTACTTTGTTATAATAAGGAAAGGACCTGATGTAAGCAAAGGGTGATTAAATCCAATTATTTTGCAGGAGAACCTATCAAAAAAATCTAGACCCACTCCCAAAAAAAAATATATATATATATATATATATATATATATATATATATATATATATTTGAAAATAGAACAGTTTTGTCACTGTTACGACCGCTTCTCCTAAATGCTCTAGCTGTTAAGGGCCACAACAACGTATATCAACACACATTAACAGTTACTGACTAGATCATGATTAAAAATTAGATTCAGTGGAGTCTAAATCAAGTGAGATTTTTGGGGGAAATTGCATTGCCAAATGGTTGGATGGATGTTCTTGCGGAAGGAGTCTCACTGTGGGTGTTAGTTGGCTACAAGACCAAACAAGGGGTCCTGGGCTCCGTGTTTTTTTCACCAGGAAAGGTAGAGCCTTAAGCGTTCAAGGAAACTAGTCTTCTTCATGGAGAATGAGATCTGATAATAAGATGTTCTTGTTAGGAGGGAGCAGGTGTAAGTAGAGAGTCGATGTATTTGGTGGGCCCTTGGGCATGTTGGCATACAATTCTACTTTTCAATTTTGCTAATTCTAGTTAATTCTCAGAACTGCATTTCTGGGTCCAATTTTGAAAATGCAGAATTGCATCTGGAATCAAGCACGTGGTTGCAAGTGAGGGGAGGAGTGAGGGAAGAAAAGAGAGAGCGATATAGAGTAATCGGTGGGGGTAAGATTCCATGCATTTTGGGTTTAGTTTATGTTTTCATGTGGAAAGACTGAAATGCCCCCACAAAAGAGCCATTTAGCATTGTGCTATTTAAAATTTAGGGCTGAATCGGTAGAATTCCAGTTTTTCCAATTTCAGATTTCCTTTCTTTAGCGAACCCAGAGAATTGAGAATTGAATTTTTGGCCAGTTCTCAATTCTGGACTAATTCTGAACATTGGCTTCTGGAATTGGAGGCTTGGAGCCAAGCATGAACTCCAGGAGGCCAATCCTAATTCTAGCCCTGAATTGAGAATTAGAATTGTATCCAAAGGTGGCACTTATGATGTAATCCCTTCTTGATGGTGGGCCTTTAGTGTCTTTGTTGTTGTTGTACTCTGTATATTGTACTCTAGCTATTTGTCTTGCAATAAATTTCATTGTTCGGTGTTTCCTATCCACCAAAAAATTTGGATATTTTAAGGGGTTAATTCTAAATTCAATAACCTTTTGAAAACAGCAATAGGCAACGGCAAACTTAGAAGATCAACAAAAAACTTATACCTCTGCCAAGCCTACTTTACATAGAACCACTAACCAATTAGAAAATTCACCTTTTTAAGATCACTTAAAACCTTGACCAAGTTTTAGATCCATAATAGACTGGGAACCAGTTCCCAAAATTTCAGTGTGATCCTTACCCATTTTACCACCCAGTTTGAAATTTCAGGGTTTTGAATACTGAAATGATTTATTGGAAATCAATTTCCTAATCAATTCTATGTCCAGAAACTGATATATAAAAAATCAAAAGTCGATATCCTCTCATGCCAGATTCACGGAAATAATTTTTAAGAATAACTAAGGACCTGAACTACCAAACTGACAACATCAGTGATAGCTGAAGGATAGCAAATACCATCTGAGCCCAAGGACCTATCCCAAGAGAGAACACCAAAGATCCAAGATACCTAATAACTAATAATTATGATAAAAGAAAACACTCCCATGACTAGAGAAGGGATGAGGGAGAACATTAATATATGGGGCCTTATCCATTTGTAGTAGTGACTGTTCTTTTTGTTCTCTTTGTTTTGTCCTTTCTATATTGTGATGTTTCTTGTACATGGTTTCTATATTGTGTACACAATTATTGCAACTTCCAGTTCATCTTTTTCTTTTCAAATGCCTAATAAAATTCTGTTGATTCTACCAAAAGGGGGAAAATAAAGGGTATTCTTAATACTACTTCCTCCTAGTGCATTGGTCTTTTTCTGACAACTTTCGAAGCCACTGTCGTGCCTATTTTGAGGCAGAGATGGAGCCACCTTGGATGATATTTCTGCAGTCAATGTGTGCATGTTAAGGTTCAATCAATCTCAGGAGTCAAGATGATCTCAAAAAAATCCTGTTGCGTAGCAAGATCAAAGTAAACTTGAAGTTGAATATTTAGATTTTGGACTCTGTTTAAAAGAGGATTCTTGGTGTATAATATATTCTTTGCAGTTGATTTTATAGTTCAGTGAAAGAGGCCCAAAGGAGCAAGCCCTTACGTGGTTGTCGTGCTGATTTTGCTTTGTTTTGCTTGTGTATCCTTAGATTGTTGCCTACGACAGGTCAAGTGCTCCAAAGGATTGTCGGGTTTCCGCATGGCTACAGAAAAAGCACGACAGTGATCCATCTGTAAAGCCTGAGATGTTTCTGCTGACAGAGTTCACTTATGATCTGGAGAAGAGCAATGCACAGACTATTGATGTTGATTCGATGAGTTCAGGACCCATCAACATGGTCAGGTTGGATTTCACATCCAACCATGGAAACCCATCCCACACATGCATCTATCGCTTGAGGGTACACGGTTATGAACCCGAATCTTTTGCACTGTTAGCAACTCAATCCTGAGAGTACTACACCCAAACCCATATCACCCCCCATTTTGTAATCTTAAGTTCCCTGTTTTCTAGTTTTGATTTATCTTGCTTCCTGCTTAGTGCAACATCCTTTAATGACAATGTAAATCTCACCTGTATGGTCATCAGTTTCCCGTCTTAGATTTGTACCTTACATGACTTTGTCTCATTGAAGCATATGGAAATTTTCCTGTTTGTCTTTTCCTCTTTGACCACAAATCCAGAAACAATAATGCAGTCTGTCAAATTTGTGAGCAGATCATTAGATTGGAATCTTAAAATTGGGATTAATAAGAAAAACTTCATATATATATATATATATATATAGTCCAATGGTTTCTATCTATTTCATTACAGATTATAACTATTGTCGAATGTTCCCCTTTAGAAAGGTCAAGGTCTGCACTTGCCTAAACTTGGCCTAAACTTTGGCTGTCTGCTTCACCAAATAAATTGTAGTAATTGAAAATGGAGAGGAAGTAAACAAGTAGAAATGCATAATAATTTTCTTACCTGAAAATTGCAGAATAATCTTTGCCCCTCCACCCTGAACCAGATATATTCAAACATCTACTCTTTCCACAGGGATTAATTCAAGTCAAGCTTTTGGACCGGCCATCACCTTCTCTAGCCTGACCTTTCAATATCATTTCTCTTCTTCCATAATCCACATCACTTTCATTTGTTTGTTCAAAGGTAAGAAAGAGACATTCAAAGTTTTGAAAGCAAGTTATCAAGACGAAAAAAAGTTGTGAAAGTGATGGCAAACATTGAAAAAAATAATGGCATTCAAAAGGATTTAAGTTTTTTGGTCACGCATGCATGGTAAAGAGGAATATGGTCACTTTGGAATTCAGTATTGATTAAAAAAAATGGCATTCAAAAGGATTCAGTTTTTTCAAACATATTTGTATTTTTCAGTTGTTCAAATGTTCTAGAACATATAAATTCATTTTCAGATCTATATTGAAATACTGGTGATCTTGGAAAAAGAAAGGCGATGAAATTGTCAGGCAGGTAGACTTTCTCGTACATTGGCTTAATTAGTTTGGCCAAATCCTTCTTCACAAGGCTCTGTTTGTTTTCATATAAAATGACAGAAAAAAAAAAGTTTCATGTAAATTAAGATGAAAACAAATATAAAATACAAAAAAAATTATTCAGAAAATAAAAAATTTCATAAAAAATATCACTTGCATAGAAATATTTTACATCAAAACATAGAGAGCCTAAAAATAAATTCTTGATGTCAAAAATTCTAATTGTTGGGATGCGAATGGGTATACTGGCCAATTTAGATGAGAATCCACCGAGCTAGATCCATGTCATACGTGCCAATATATCACATAATGCACCCTTGATGGGTGTTCGTAAATAAAGCCCAAAAGCCAACTTGGGTCCCTCGGGTATCAGAAGGGTTGATCTATGGTTTAAGAAATCGGATAGAATAGGTTAGAGTAATCGATCCGTATGAGTTTTGGACTTGACCGATCCCCGATTTAGTTTTATTTTAATATTAGTGTTCACGTATTACTCATTGGACATGGCTGATTATGTATCCGGTACCTAGATTTAAAAACCTTGAATTGAACCTTTGGTCCAAAAAAACCTTTTCTTTCTTTCAAATTTATTATACCTTTCTGCTATGGTCCCATGGGATGTAGACTGAACGTGGGGGACTTGAGTGCCGGTGGAAGCAGTCCAGCTAGGGTTTCTGGGTTTTCCAGCTAGAAAGTTAATCCGGGCTTTCAGCTAGCCATGGAGTGGGGGCCATCTACTCTATTCCCCAAAAAAATAAAATAAATAAAATCTCATCTCACTGTCTTACAATGATTTTATCAAAGTATCCTTCAATGTCACAACCTTAAAAATTAGCAGTTTTAACAATATCAAATGGTTAAGATAACGGTTATTAAAAACGGACCGACCGGCCCAAACAAACTTGATCAAACCAAAAATAGACCACCCTTTGGTTTTTCCAATTGCTGGTTTGATTCTTTATTTAGTACATCAGAGATGACTGGTGGATCTTGAATGGGTTTAATAGGCATTTTATGATCTCTATGCAGTCTAATTCAATTTGAATTTTCGTAAAGCCCTTATAAAGAGTATGTTTCAAGGCAGATCGAATGACAATGGCTTCATCCAATTTAGCTGAACTGAGGAAGATTTTATCAGAACATGTGCGGATCACAAACCTCTCTGATCCTTAAGGATAAAACCAACACCATCTGAGCAAGAGTTCTAATACAATTTAGAATGAAAAACAATTGAGATGATTAGATGATACCATCGAGGGAGTTCTTCAACCGATTCGCAAAGATTTTTGGCTTTAGTTTTCTTATGATTTAATAAATTTCATATTCCAACCCAAAAAAAAAGAAGATGAACGGTCCGTTTGGTCTGGCTCAAAATCCGGTCCAGCTTAAACAATACCCATAGTCGCATACAGTCTGTCATACTAGTGGGAACCTGGAAGGACACAACTTATGTTTAAATGTCATACCTTATGTATGCAGGGGTAAAATGGTCATTCTGGTTCCAAAAGTGACCGACTGAACCTGGTCTTTTTCCTTTTCTTTTTCTTTTTTAGTTCTCAAACCTAATTCCTAATTTTTTATCCCGACAAAATGTCGGCCTTCTCGAACTCCCGCCGACATAGCCCACCGGAATAAAGCCATTGCTGTAAAAAGTGGGTCCCACCATACATTCCTTTCTTAGTTGCTCTTTCTCTCTTTTTTTGGGTTTTTCTAATTTTTTTTCTCTGGAAATTACAACAGTACCCTTATCTAGTCTATAATATATAGTATAGACAATTATGAATTTTCATGTATGCCCTAAGTTAATGATATTACCAAAAAATAAAAAAGAAAAACTTCTGAGTCAATGATAATTGAGGAAACTAGTACGAATAATAATATCAAGAATATGATGATGAAGATTGGTTTTAATTTCAGATTTTTAGTATAGAATTGCAACAATGGCCTAAGCTTTACCATTTTTTTTATGGAATATTATGGGTATGACATAATTTAATGGACATTTTGTATTGGCACCTCTAAATTTGTAATCTTTTTTTTTTTGTCTTTTTATTATAATTTAAATTTGTTTTAATGAAGATAAAATCTGTTTTTTCAATGTTTACTTTAAAAAGTGTAAGACAATTCACTTTCAAATTATTTAAAAAACTATCATTATGATGGTATTTAAGAAAAAGAAAAAAAGATCCTCTCATGTTAGCTAACTCGTGAGTTGAAAATCGAACCAGTTGAGATGCTCGGCATGCAATCTTCAACTGACAAACTAGTCGATAGGAGATGATTCAAGTCTAAGAAAGGTGGTTACTTTTCATTGTAGCTGTCTTTGATTGCATCAAGATTATCTGTTAAACTAAAGAATGTTTTAATGATGTTTCTATAAATATATTTAAAATAATTCATATTCTTTTAATTGTTTCTTATCTTATTTTAAACAGGCTTTTCAAATCAAGGAAAAAAAAATATTTTCAAAATAATTTGAAAGTAACTTGACTTGCGTAATTTTTTTTGTACAAATGACATTGAGGTTTTTTTACATAAATTTTGAAAATGACGTATTATTATGCTAGTCAAATAAATTGTCTTGTACATATTTTTAGTCACGTAAAATGACAAATTTTATTCTCATTCATATATATATATATATATATATTAAGAGGGCAAAATTCCATGAGGCCCTCAAATGCTCTGTCAGCTGAAGAAAAGAAGGGTAGATTGTTGATTACAAAGAGGCCAGGATGGAATGGAAAGAAAAGGCAAAAGCAAAAACGTCCTTTTATGTCTCTCTCCTACTTTTGTGCTGTCCTCATCCTAAGCAGGATGAAAATCCAATACCCAAAACCGTGGAAGAGAAGCAAGGGGGGGCATCCCAGTTTGTTTCAGTTTCTCAACCTTATGGGTTTGATCTCTGTTTGACAAGTAAGTGAATTACTCTCTTATTTTCCTGAACAAGCTTCTCTGTTTTTATATCTGTCTTTTCAGTTTCAGCGGAAACAATTATTCGTTATGTAGTTTTTTCAATTTTTTTTTTTAATTTTGATTTCAGGGTTGACATTGGTCATCTGATCTAGTTTTTGTGGTGGAAAATTTGGTTGATTGGTTTTGAGAGGTGGGTTTGCGAATATTTGTCGGATAAATCTCATTTTGCTTTGTTACAGCAAAAGAGGAAGGACGATTTTCTGGCTTGGATCTGATTGTCACGGTTTCAATTTCTGTTTGAATATTTGATTTTGATAGCTTGCCTGGGTGTCGATTATCTCTTGGAGAGATAGGGAGCGATGGGTCTTGACGTAATGGGGATTGGAGTTAGTATCAGAAAAGTTCTGATTTTTTCAATCAGAACTTGTTATAGATCAGTTCGTGATCATCCCTTCTATTGGGGTTTGGTGTTTTTCTTCATCTTCTTGTATAGGTTTTTTCCTTCTTTGTTTGGACTGTTGAGATCTGTTTCCCCTGTTCTTGTTTGCACTGCTGTTCTCCTTGGAGCTCTTTTGAGTTATGGGAATCCAAATATCCCTGAAATCGAGAAAGATGATTACAGGACCCGTGGGATTGCTTCTTTGAAAGCGGCAGTTGTTGAAAATGATCTTGTTGTTCAGAAAGATGAGAGCTTTTTGGCAGAGGCCCGTGTGGAGAAAAGAGGGGAAGTTGAAGAGAAGGTGGCAGTGGAGCCAATGGGTTTCGAAGAGTGTACGGAAGCTAATGTTAGTAAGGTTGATAGGGACATGGTTTTCTCAACAATTAATGATAATAATTTTATGGGAAGGACCGTTGCCATTCAAGAAAATCGAAGAGAAATTACTGGAGAGGAGCAAATGATCAAGGAGGAGACAGAGTTTTCCAAGGCGGAACTGGTTGAGAAACTAGAATTTCATGAGGAGGACTTACTTATTGGAGGTGCATCTGGTGCCAGTAAAGACATTGATGGTACATATTCCACTGGTCGGGAAGAGATTGAGACTCCCAGAAGGAAGCTTGATATGCCTGGTGGTGCATTTGCCATTACCCAGGATTTGCCTTGGGAACATGTCAAAGGCCATGCTGAGTCTTATGATTCAGATTCTGATAGCGCAGAGAGTTCATCTCCAGATGCTTCTATGGCTGACATCATGCCAATGCTTCATGAGCTCCATCCACTTTTAGAGTCCGAATCTCAAATTCCTCTTACATCCGTTGAGAACTCTAATGCTGTTTCAGAGGGTTCTAACAGATCCCATGATGACTTTACTGAATCAGAAGAGGAGGGTGATAACCAGGAAGATGATGATGATGATGATGATGATGGAGAAGAAGAAGATGATGAAGGAGAAGCACAAGGTACCCATGGGGATGGAACTAAAGATGTTGTCACATGGACAGAAGATGACCAGAAGAATCTCATGGATCTTGGAACTTTGGAGCTGGAAAGGAACAGACGGCTGGAGAGTTTAATAGCAAAGCGGAGGGTAAGGAAACTCTTGAGTATGGAAGCTGAGAAGAACCTGATAGACCTGGATGGTAATGATCCTCCATTTTCAATTCCTCCAATTTCGACAAGGCGAAACCCTTTCGACCTTCCTTATGATTCCTCTGAGGCGTCGGATTTACTACCCATTCCTGGCTCTGCTCCCTCAGTCTTGTTACCTAGACGAAACCCTTTTGATATTCCATATGAACCATATGAAGAAAAACCCAATCTCACAGAAAACAATTTCCAACAAGAGTTCATTCCATTTCATCCAAAAGATTTCCATTTCCGAAGGCACGAGAGCTTCAGTTTGGGAGCTACTGTAGAATCTAAGAAAAGGAGGCCCTTCAGGCCCTATTTCGTATCTGAACAAATGGATTCAGAAGGGGCAGAATACCCCATATTTCAGAGACAATCGAGTGAGCTAAGTGATTCTAAGGTAAGTTCTGTTCCCGAAACAGAATCAGCTTCTTCAGTTGCAGATCAAGAAGATCACAAGACATTTGTTGAACAAGCATTATCTCAAGAAGGTACTCTGATCTCTCACATTGACCATGCTTCTGATCATGTTGATTGTGAAAACCAGTCCTCCGAAGAAGTGGACTCAGTGGAGATTGATCCTGAAGAGAAGAGAGCTGTTGAAGTTGATGGGATTGATATCAAAGGTGTCAATGAGGAAGGGAGACAAATGCATGTTGACTGCACTTCTGATCATGTTGAACGTGAAAGCCAGTCCTCTGGAGAATTAGATTCAGCCGAAGTTTATCCTGAAGAGAGGAGAGACATTGATGTTGACGGGGTCAATATGAATGGGGTTGATGAGGAAGCTGCCCATGAAGTTGAACTGCACCCTTACCATTCAGGATCTGATACTTTGCTTATGGAAGCTGACCAAAGTGAGGTTCATGCAGTAGAAGAGAAATACACCGATTCAAGCTCATCATCATCGGAAGTGCATGAAAAATTATTCCATGTGGAAGCAGATGAAGGATCAAAGGATCAAGAGCTGAAAAAGGATGATAATACTGAAGGGTCCAATGGTTCCATTCAATCATCTCTCACTGAATCAGATTTTAAGCTTAGGAACCAGATCATGGAAGATGGGGATGAGAGTCAAATAAAGGAGCCTGTTTATGATTCAAGCCCGTCAGAGATTGAGAAGACACTCTCTAACATGGCATCCATCCAAGAAGCTTTATTTTATGTGGATAAGGGGGTTGTAACCTCTACTCCCTCCATATCTTCTGACTTGCAGGTAGAGGTCTCTGAAGTTGGTTCAGCTCGGGTGCTGGTTGATAGAGAAGACAGTGGATCTGTATCTTATTATGGGAGTACAATGGAGATCTACCAGCATTCTGATGATCCTCATGTTCCAAATGCAGTAGTTGGGGAAGTTTCAAGTGGCCCAAGTTCATCTTCCTTGGAGACTGAATTGGGAGAGATGGGTCAGGCAAGTGAGGAAGTGCATCTTCGGTTGGAGCAGGATAAAGTCTCTTTGTCAAGTGTCAATGAAGAGGTCCAGCAGCATGATGCCAATTTCAAGGTGGACCCCATGGCTTCCAGTTATTCAAAAGTGGTATCATCGGAAGATTCAATATCTTCTGAATTGGAGAAACCCACACCTTTGATGGACGAATTGACTGTCCATCCATCTTATGATGGTGATCATGAAGAAACTCAGGTCAGTACTCTCGATGCAGTTATAGAACATAAGAGAGTAAATCATTTTCAGCTGTCCTAAATAGATTGATATTTTCTATTGTCAAGTCAAACTTTGTTCCTCTATTTTTGCTTCTAACTTTAATTTAGTTTAATTTGTCTGCCTCTCCCTACAAGCTTTTGGAAGCAACTGTTTGGATTCTGAAAGCCCCAAAGCAAAGATCAAAAAGTTGTGTCGAGAAGCTTGGCCTACCACTACTTTAGATTCAACTTTAAATAAAAGAAAAAAAACAATTGCCTTATTTCATCCTAACTATACGTACAGTGTTTCTTTCAATTTTGATTTTCTTTTTCCTATATCTTGGTGCAACCCAACATGTTCGTCTAAAAATATGAATCTGGGTTTCAGGAATGCTATTTTGAAATAATTCTGACATGCAGAACTGGCTAATCAGCCCAAAGAATGACCATTTGTTCTTAGGCCATCTTATTCCAATTTTCAACTTTCATCCCTGTACTCCTATGCCATGAGCAACTTTTTCAAGCCATGTACATAAATATACTTCTCCAGGTTGGAATCTGCGCCATAACAACACATTTTGGTTGTGCCGATGGCTTGGGAAACTTAACAATACACTTTGTTGATTGATGTTCTTTTGCCTTAGATTTGGACTTTGGTCCATGTAACTTTCCTGAAAGTTATCAAGCACTAGATCTTGTTAGGATAGTCATGAAAAGCATGTTCATCAACTCATGTAGCTAATGAGGGAGACTAACAGATACTTCTTTGATACATGTAGGACTCATCTGTTTTTCTGGTAAAGTCTATTGAGGAAGCCAATATCCAAGCACTTGAGGATGAAGATTCATCAAGTTTCTCTATGTTAACTGCTCCAGTCCCTATCCCAGCCGAGGTCTCTGAGATTGAGTCTACAGATCCAGCTGATATAAAAGAGAACGACCTAGTAAGAATCCAAAGTGGGGAGCAAAGTCGATTATTGGAGAACCAAAGTGATTCAGTAGAAGCAATTGCGCCTCAAGTCACTGAGGAAGAATTCAGTGAAGAGGCAGAGGGAATCGAAGAGATCGATGAGGGGATTCTTTCAGAATTGGACACAGTTGGTGACTTCAGTGTCAAAGAGTTTAGTCCTTTGGGACTAAACACGGACCAGAAAGAAAAGAAGTTGAGTTTGGAGGTCCAGGAGAGCCTGCCTGGGCTGCAAATTCTTGCAGAAAACAAGCTGGCTGAAGCGGATTCTGACAAATTAAGCAAACTTGAAGCTATTGCAGACTCACCAAACCAGTATGAGACTAGGTCTACCCATTTTGAGGGGGAAGAAAAAGTTCCAGAGGTAACTGAAAGTGCTTCAGAGTCTCTTGGCAATGCCAATCTGGATTTGAAGCATATTCCTGAAAGAAGAGTAGTTGAGAAATCAATAGTTGTTGAATCAATCCAGAGTGTTCCATTGCCGAAGGAAACTGAAGTTGAATTTGCTGAGTTTGAGCTTACCAACCAAGATTCAAATCAAATAAAGATTGGTTCTGAGCTTCCAGTCATTGAAGCAAGATTGCTAGAAGATATAGAGTCGGCTTTTAAGGAACTCAATCAAGGAGTTCAGGAAAGTATTGTTACAGAATCATTCCATGATAAGTCAATGATGGCAGAAACTGGAATTAGGCCTACTGATTCTGGGCCATCAGAAAGAGTCTTTAGTCCGACTGCAACCACTCCAAAGCTACTGGTTCTTGAAGAAGGGCTAATAGAAGATATTGATGTGCCCTCTGAGAAAATCCATGGAGTTCAGAGCTCCGTCATTGCTGAGTCTTCCCATGACAAGCCATTGGGGGAGAACCATGAAGATGGATTGGCTGACTCTCAGCCATCAGAAGGGGACTCAAGTTCAACTGTGACTGATTCAGAGTTACCAGTTCTTGAGGCAAGGTCTCTCAAAGATATTGATTTGGCTCTAAAGCAACTCCAGGAAGGAGTGCAGAACTCTAGCATTGCTAAATCTTTCCATGATGAAACAATATGGGAGAAAAGTGGCGTTGGATTGGCTGACTCTGGCTTATCAGAAAGAAATGCAGATCTGACTGGTACTGGTTCAGAGCTACCAGTTCTTGAGGCAACGTCTCTTGAAGATATTGATTTGGCTTTCAAACAACTTGGTGGAGTTCAGAAACCAATGGTAATTGAATCATTCCATGATAAGCCCACAAGAGAAGAAACTGAAGTTGGGGTTAGAGAATCTGGGCCATCTGATGGAGAATCAAAACCAACTGAGATAAGTTCAGAGCTACCAGTTATTGAAGCGAAGTCTGTTGAAGATATTGATTTGGCTTTTAAGCTGCATGAAGGAGATGAAAAATCTGGGACACCCCAAGAAACTTGCACAACTGCTGAAGAAGCAAGCCAGGAAGCTGAGGGAACATCTGAGAGTTCAAGCTTGAGCACATCAGCTGTGAGATATAAGAAAGCTGGATCGCATAAATCAAGTTCCAGTTCCAGTTCCAGTTCAAGCTCAAGTGATTCTGAATGAGAAGAATTGATGAAAGAAAGTAGCTTGGCCGTTTGGTATTCCTCATTATTGTTATTTCAACAGCCAAAAAAAATCCGGGATTTATGGTTTTGAGTTTAAGCTGTAGGCTTTGTTTTGGTAATGATGGCCGTGTTCCTTTTAGATCCTTTGATAGTAACTTATGTGTCTGCATTGCTTCAAGAATATGGTGTTCGGTTTCTTGAAGTATGGAAGTGTGGGTGTTTTATTTTTGTCCTGCCCATCTTTTGGGATACTAAGTAGTTTGAAATTTCTTGCAGAATGTTTTGTATTCATCCATGTACTTTGTAAATTATCTTCTCAATGCAGTGATTTGAGTATTTATGAATGATTTTGATGATATTATTTATTGTACTTCCTCCCCTTGTGTTTTACTTTTTCTCCAGGGAAATCTCCTGGTTGTAAGGGTGAACTGCTCTTGGAAATGGGTAGCTCTGATTCTGTTCTTGGACCCCCTTCATCAGAACTGACAGTAAATAAGGGATGGTTGAACCCAGAGAATATGAATTCTCTGAAAGCAGACATGTGGAGTTTTCATATAGGGATCAAATGTGTTTTTCTCTGGAGATTGAAAATTCCACCATGGTCTTATCATTAACTTAATAATCACAATGCCAGGGACTCTTTACTTTTCTGTCTGTCAATTAATCATCTTCTATTTACTGCCACAAGAAATTTTGATGGCTAAATTTTTTGGAGTGAAATGATTTGGTCCTTTCCTCTGGTACATTCCTTTCATAGCATGTCATTGATGTTCTGTACCATCTGGTTGAAGATCTAATTTCTTACTCCTGCAGGACATTTATAGTTTTCCAGGACAAGAAGTTTAGAATGTGAGATTTCATGTGAAATAATAAAGAAAAATTTAGTCAATCAGGGGACTGGTCCCGTCTGAGATCAAGGGATTAAAAGCAAGATGGTTATCAAACAGACTTTAACCTAGTCTAAAATTTTACTTGCTTATTCAAGCCGATTCTGGCTGATTCCAGATTCTCAAATCTTGTTATCAATAGAAAGGGAAATTTATATACCTCAGGGAACACTAATTTTCCTTTCAGGTTGCAATTACTGGCCAAAAAGAGAGTTGAAATTATGAAATCTTTCTTTCTTTCTTTCATTTTATTTCATTATAAATCTATTACAAATTTTTCTTATGCTCAGCTAATTCAATTGTATATTGTAACTGTCTTTGAAGTCATGGCTGCTTGGTTGAAGGTGAGGAAGCTCTGGTGGTGAATGATGGTCTCATCTTGACAATCTGTTCTTCGTCGACACCCATTTCCTTTGCTAATAATCCAGCCTCGAAGAAGCGTTTAACAGCATCATCCATGTATTGCGAGCCTTCTTTGACAGTCATGTTCTTCCCAATCTTCTCAGGGTAACTAGTTAGTATATCCTCACCTTTCAGAACTGCTGCAAGCTGCAATAATTCCTGTTGGAATTCACTTAGTTGTGCATCTTCCTTAGCTTCACCTTCCCTTATCTTGACCGGTGTAGGCAGTTGCTCTGTTGCATCAGTAGCAGAGCTGTTTTTATAATTATGGTTTAAGAAAGTAACAAACCAAAGCTAGAGTTGAATCAAAGTTCCACTATTGGGATTGGCCAACACCGATCCATCTGATACTTGCTTATACCTTGTTGTATCAGCTAATAAGATCAAACAGGATGTAGACCGACACAGCCGGCTCATCTCCAGACTCCATACTGAGTTTCCTTGAGGCTCCATTTGTTTCCAGGTAAAAGCAATGTAAAAGGACCATTTTCAATTAAAACTTTCTTCTTGTACTGATTTTGCTGGAAGATTTTCCTTCTATACATATTTAACTTATAGAAACAAACGGAGCCTGATATTAAGCCATTTTTGTTTTGCAGTTTTGTGGAGTTTTCAGAGGTTTTGTTGGATGAACAATAAGAGACAGCGAAAAAAACTAGTCAAGCAATGGAAATGTTCACTTTGATTGGTTGGACCATCGACGGATCCGAGTTTTGATCAGAAACCAATCCAATAAGGGCTTACCATTAAGGATTTGATCTGATCTGACATCAATCCTGTCCGTTAATGAGTGATAATGAAAGGATCAAATCTGGATATCCTTTAATACTCCAGTCCAATTAAGATTTCATACATTTATTATTAGGCAAAAATTTTTCTGATTGGCATACCAGGTATCTGACACCGTGGTCTGCCAACATCCACCCTCAAAAGTGAACAAAACCCCACCCTCCTATGCCCCTCTCCTGTTGGCCCTCCTCCCGTCCCTGTGTCCATTGGTTTCTCTAGTACAGACCAGAGAGGGAAGAGGTTCTCTGTTTCGGGGAGCAGAGAAATCAAGGAGAACTAGGGGATGGGAGCTGCGGTATTACGGAGAATTTGTCCGTAGGGAGGGGGGCCAGGATTTATACAAGATTGAGGATGGATGTCGGCAAACCACGGTATCAGACACCTAGTCTTCCGACCAAAAAAACTTTCGCCATTAATTATAAATGCATAATATAATTGAATCAGATCAGGTTCACCTCAGATATTCGAATCCAACTTGGAGCACATGCATAGTGATCCATCGGATTGTAAGATTGGATCGGGTTGGCAATACTTCTAATTGGGTTCATCCGTTGAGGTCAGACCAAACAAGGTCTTGCTCGGATCCAACCCTTTGACAGCTCTAATTGGTTGGCCAGATGGAAGATCCCGGAAACTGCAAGTGTTATTAACTTTCCTCCAATTTAACGAAGACAATGAGATAAATATGTAACATGTTCAGAAAAACATGAAAACTAAGGCATTCATTTTCCCTCTAACCAAACAAAAGAGAAATGCATAAAGGAGAGGAAAATAAAAGGTCGCACATTTTTAAGCCACTGTCTCTTTCCCATCCAACCAAACAAAGGTTAAGAAAAACACCAAAAGATTTAAGAGCTGACCTTCCCTGACATTTTCCTTTGAAAAAACTCCATGTTTCTAGAGAACAATATGTAGCTTTAGGGAAATTGAAATTAGGAAGTAAAGGTAAAGTAAAGAACCTGGACAATCAGTTCTTGGTTCGGTCCTGCTCTGAAAAATGCCTTCGAAGGTGCCAGCCCATTCGTCTCTTTTTGTCAGGAATGGGGCGGAGAGGTTGAAGATTTTCTTCATTGTTGCAGGGATGGATGAGTGCTCAAACTCGGAAGTAGGAAAAGGAGACCCATTTGGGCCATGAACAACTACAACATAAATCTTCATTAGCTTAAAAAAAGAGAGAGAAAATGGCATTTTTGTATTCATTATTTCAGAGGAAAGAATTTCAATTATTTTACTTCTCCAAAAACATATTTTTTCAATAGAGAACACTTAAAATTACAACCAATTACAACCCTAGACAGTGTTTGGTTCTTTCCCCATACTATATGTGGGAAGGGACCGGAAGCAAAAGGTAAGAGAACAGCTTTACCCAACTAAAGAAAAAAGGGGAAAGTGAGGCAAATTTATTATTTTTTTTTTTTTTGTAAGCCACGTTATGTGACAGTTTTCCAACTTCATTCCGGGGATTACTTTTCTTTGCAAAGATTTTGATAACATCAGAATTGCAACCAAATGCCAAAGGGGCAAGGGTGAAAGATAACAGGTTTTTAACCAAAAGGAATTCAAAATCATTAAAATAAATTCAAAACATCCATGCTAACACCACATTTCTGCTAGAGTAAAAAATAAAATAAACAAAAAAAAAAAAAACATCAGGAAGAGGAGACGATTCAAAGAGCCATGTAACTGAATTCCCTGGGCTATGCTATTATTAGAAGTTATTATATAGAGATATTTAAAGGCACCAAAATGTACAATTTGATATGATATTCAAGCTCCTTTATTTTCTTTTCATCCAAGGAAAAAAAATCCTCTTGTTCCAAGTTGAGCTCTAGGAGAAATATTGTTTGAATTCTTTAGACTACATAAATTACAAGCCTTTATATTCAAGGTCCACACTCTCTATTCTAGCAATTTCCTTACTCAAAATAATTCCAGCAAATTTCCATTTTTTTATACCTGGAAAGTAACAGTTCAATAGTTGAAAAAATAAGTGGGAGGAATGTAATATATATGGTGATATTAACTTGAGGTGAGCACTGATTTCCAAAGGGTCTGCCATCTACCAAAAAATTTGATTAGCCATATCAGCCACCAAGATGCCTCAAGTCAAATTAACCTTTCTGGAGCATACTCTTGCTAAGCCTGTAAAGCTTATCGTTACACTAGCCTTCATCACAATTACATGGTTGAAAAAGACTTGACATAGGTGTGCACAGAGCAAGTATGGCAACCTATTTTCGCTGCATGATAAGTCAAATGGCCCTAACTAGTATGATTATATAAGAAGAAGACATCTCGTACTGTCCATATGTTTAACATAATGTTCTATTTCAATCGTATGATCCACCATGTATTGCACTTTTTCCCTTATACTTTTCAATGGTCTAAAATCTTTCAATTTTTTTTTCCACTTCATCTTGATAGATGAGAGAATTTATTTAGACTCAAACTTATCACATGAGTAGGTGAGACTAAGATCTATCCATCAGTCATATTTGGATTTAGCCCAACCCACTATACTGCAGATTTATCATTAGCATTACTACTATGAAGTATTAACAACTTTACCACTGTTGCTTTCATTCCCCCTTTTGTATATGCTAAAATCTTTCATAATTCTCATCAAGAATGGTTCCACCCGCTAATGATTATCGAGAGTTTCCTTCATTGATGCCACTTCTAGCACAACAAATGCTGATTTAATCTTCTATACTATAAATAGATAGGGTATCTTCTAAGCCACACAACTATCATATTTAACAGTACATCTCAATCATATGGCCACCTAAGTAATAGTTTTTTTCAATTTATATTTCTAATAGTCCAAATTGTTGGAGAGTGGAAGCAACATTGATAGTGTTGCTTCATGTTTCAACACCAGTTGTCTAATTGAAATGTAGTAAGTTACATGGGCCCCATATTTTAGCAACAGATAGACCCCAACATCCCCTACTCATGTGCCAAGTTTGAGTCCAAATAAACTCTACCATCTATCAAAATAAAATAAAAATAAAAATAAGTAAACTTCAATCAAATTTGAACATTGAAATACAAAGAAAAAAATGCAATACATAGTAGGCCATACAATTCAACTAGGGCACTAAATTTGACATTTGATGAAACGCATGGCTTCTCTTTACCTTTGGTGAAGAGATAACCCATTACTTTTGGTGGTTGGATAGGACTCCTAGTATAGTGGAAATGACATTTCAGACATTCATCTAGTAGGGGGAGTAATAATGAGATCACAGTGGTGGGTGAAGAAAACTTTCCCTGACCAATAAATAATTTCTTTTTTTTTTTTGCACCCCTTCCCCCTCCCCCTCCCTCTCCCTCACCCCAATTATTTCTAAAACCAAGGAAAAAATATTGACAATTATTTTTTAAACTTTTAGACTTGACGCAATTAAAAGGTGATATAATTATGTCCATAAAATCGATTGCCAAACAGTAGCAAATCGTCACATGGCAATTACCATTAGAGGAATTATTTGACTTTACTAGCTACTTATTATTAGAGGAAACATGATCGCTGTTCCTCTACAAAATTTAAAAAAAAAAAAAAAAATGGAGGAACTTTTAGTAATATAGAATGGAGAAAGTTTTTCTTTGCCATGGGTGAAAAAGATCCCACCACTGGGATATCATTATTACTCCCCCTACTAAACGAATGTCCGAAATACCCTTCCCACTATTCCAAAAGTCTCATCCAAGTGCCAAAATCCATAGATAGAGAGATTTTCTCTTCACTGGGGAGTGAAGGAAAACTTTCCTATAGAATTCACAAAAGAAAAGACAAACATTGTTGGATAAAGATGGTTGTTACAAAAACAATTTATTTTCACTCTTATCCTACTTGCGATAGAATAGAGTTTGTTTTTGTTATCCCATGCCATCTTTTTCAACCAACCAGATTGGCTTCCTTCCATGAAAAAAACCCCCATATTTAGCTACCACGAGTAATGCATTTGAGATCAAAAAGCAAAAAAATTGAATTAACCATCAACCACTCTCTTCACCCTTTAGCGATGGTGCCGGTGGTGCTAGCTATAAGCTATCAGCTTATCATGCACCATCAATTTCGCTAGGAAGAGATTTCATATGAACAACTTAATAGTGTAATGGAAAATGACATCAGAACTCAGGAGGGAGACCGCCACTGAAGTGCTCAAACTCATCATAAACCACAGTTTCAAGAAGCTGGATTAGAGATAGAACCTTTTGTGTTCGGTTCAGGTTCCCGGTTGACACCAAAACCAGGTCAAACCAAAATGATGGGTGGTCGGTTCAAGTTTAACATAGTTTGATCAGCCAATCTCTTCTGGTTTAAAAACAGTGCCATGAAGAGGATCCCACCAATGCGAATGCTGTGGAGTTAATCCATTTAACATTTTACATGACAACACCAAACCAACACAACCATAGGTTAATTCCACTTCTGCCGGTCTGCCTTGTCAAGCTTAAAACTCACCCACTGTTTGTACAATGCAACAAACTTAGGGCCTACAAGTCTTGATAGATAATGATGGAGTTAGGACTTTTGGGATGCTTGACTACTTTAGCTCGCCAAGGGTCATACAAAGTACAAACCTTAACCAAAAGGAGTGGGGTAAGGCGTGATTTGATCCACTCCGTTGCTAATCCTATATGAAATGGTGTTAGTTAGATTCTAAATCCTTTGAAAGTGGTTATGGATTTAAAATTTAGATTTGCTCTTAATTTTTAGCCATGTGTTTCATGTGGGGAACTAGTATCCTTAATGCATAACTAACTGAGAGGGACAAATATTACTAAATAAATGTCCTCCACATGGCAAAAGAGCTGGAAATAAAGGATTGAATGGCCAATCGATGAGGATACCATAGATGGACGACCTCCACTTGGCAGAAAAGATAAAGCCAAAGCACTGAATGCATCTACCCCTATATTGAGATGGTACATTGGGTGGTGTTCACTATCAGTGCATGAACACTAATAGAAAACTTAATCAGGATAATATTAGTAGTATGGTTTTCAATCTTGATAAATTCCAATCAGAATTATCAAAATATTTTGATTTGGATAGGATCAAAAACATATATACTTTGGTGATATCAATCAAGATTAAGCAAAAGCATATAGAAATTATTGGAAATTACAAGATACTACAGAATTATTTCAATCAAAATAATGGAAATAGTGTTCTGGAAGTAGGTTTTCCCACCTAATAGTTGAGAGAGACCCTACATGAATTGTTGTGTCTGAAATCTGCCAACTTGTTTAGTCTAAACTTTGGTGACATGTGTTCCACATCAATTTCTATTCATGTGTCAAATTTCAACTCAATCAGATTCACCATTTTTCAAAATAAAATCTACAATATGATCAGTTTATTTATTTATTTGCTTGAAAAAATTATAAACAACTAGAAATACATAAGTAAGAGTTTAATACATAGCAAGTCATATAGTTGAGATGGACCACCAACTTAGACATGCAACCTATCCTTAAAATATTTTATCTATCCAACCATTGGAATGGAAAAGTCAATCTCCACAAGGCAAAACAGTTTTCTATTAAGAGAACTTTCTATCACCACTAAAGAGGGTTAATTTGTTTATGAAATCATTCAAACTATTTTGCCATCTGTCTAATTTACTTATGCATCTCAACCATATGACCCACTATGTATTGAACTTTTTCTCTTGTACTTTTTGTGGTTTAAAAATTTTCAAATATATTCTGACCAATTTTAAAATCTTTAATCTAACATGAGGTGAAATTTGATTGAGCTGAAACTTAACATATAAATAATAAATAATGAGTAATATGGGCAATATGTTTATGAAGTTTAAATGAACTACATATTCCACACAATAAGATAAAACCACTAGTGTAGGAATGTTTTGCTTCACAATTACCAAGGTATCTCTATGATAGAATATAGTTTCTCTTCTCAAAACATAAGACAATCAAGATTTCAAAAAGTAGATGTGGGACATTTGTGTATGGACCATGGATAAATTTCAAGAGAGAAAACTATGAGCAAAACTTTGGCATCTAATTATTAACAAGAAAAAAGTTTACTTCCCTGATTGTGAAAAGAAGTTTTTTCTTTATGGTCCAAATATCTTCCATGTTACATACTTCTTGAGGCTCAAATTTTGCCTTAATGTTAATCCACATCATTATCAACCAACTAACTCATGCTTTAGTCATGTTCCAAGTTTCAGTCCAAATACATATCACCACACAATGAAATAAAATTCCACGAGAATGATCAAAAGTCAATCTTTTATCTTAAAACAATTGGACCATTGAAAATACAAGGACATGCCAATTCTTGGAACTAAAGGCATCCTCATTTATTGGCATTTTCCCTTGTATTTTCAACTGTCTAATTATTTATATATAAAAAAAGGTCTTTTAATACTTTCTCCTAAGCTTTATTTCACTCACGATGGCTAGTGTCTAAGTTGAAACTCAGCACCCAACTAGAGTGTGTGGAAAATGCATATATACAATTTTTAAATACCAGTTTTATGGCAAAGGTTTTTCCGCGCTGCCAACCATGTAAGAGAGTAGTAATACACATGTAAATGGAATAATTACTGTCTCATGTAGTGCGAAGTGTTTGAGATGCCCCCAGCCTGCCCAAGAGTCCCATCAGTAGAATAGAAAATTCACATCCTTTTTTCTGAGAAGTAACCACTAACCACTGAAAATCAATAATTTTGTGAACTAAACTCTACATTTCCTTTTTCAAGTTGTATAGTTTATCTTTCAAAATCCCATTTATTATCAAATAACTTAGTGAGGAAAAGTGTGAGAGTGTTAAGTGACTTACCTGTACCCTTGTTAATCCAAGGAGAGACCATGATAGTTGGCACCCTAACCCCCAATCGGTCGAACTGGAAAAAGAACGGCTCCTGCCCAACAATCCCATCCGGGCTAGGAACTCCGGTCACTGGCGTGGGAACATGGTCATAGAACCCACCATGTTCATCATACGTTATCACCAACACCGTCTGGTTCCACTGTGGGCTCGCCCTCAACGTCTCATACACCTCCTTCACAAGCATCTGCCCCTCATACACATCATGCGACGGGTGGTCGTCGGTCGCCGGCTTTGCCTTAGAATCCATGTACCTCTGCTCCACTACCACATAGTTGGGCAACTTCCCTGCCGCTGCATCCTTCTTGAACGACCAGTCATATGACTTTAACTTTGTTAAGTACTTAAGCTTCCTTAGATTCCTGTAAAATAAAGTGGCTGGTATATTCTGGAAGTAGATTCCAAAGGAATACCCTGCGTCGTCCAACTGTTCGAAAATAGTCCTCTGTGGGTACCTGTTAAGTGCAGCACAACTTGTGGTTAGATAATGGATGAAGGGATAGCGAAAGATACAAAATTTCAGCTTCTAGTGAGTGATCCAATTTGGAATTTCGGATTCCTTTTCAGGGAATGGGAATTTTTTTTATTTATTATTTATTATTTTTTTAGGACAATGGGAAGAAGGGGTGCAAAAACATTGAATTTTTTTCAACTACAGGTTGTGGTGATGAGGTCAGTTCACTAGTCAAGAGTCTCAAGCATCAACACTCAAGACTCATAATTGTTGTGGTGATGGATTGGTTCTAATTGGATGAAAAGGGTGAGAAAAGAATAAATTTTTCCAACTTGAAGTGACCCAATTAGGAGATTTTCAGCTCCTATTAACTACAAAATACAAATTATAGTTAAAAAAAGTCACAAAAACGACACACTGCAGTGATGTGATAAGTTCAGTGGAATGGAGAAGGGTAAGAAATGAGATCCCATTTTTTACAAAGTGACCCAATTTGTAGAATTTGAGACATAGAACAATAGATCTATGAAAACATGAGTTACCCCAATGCAAGAAGAAGAGGTTTGTTGCTGGTGGCTCCCTGAGAGGTTCCAGAGTGAACATAGAGACGATTAGGCTGTGTCGAAGAAGGAACAGAAGCGAACCATCGGTCAAAGACAGCAAATTCAGATACGAGAGCCTTGTATACAGCCACCTTATCAGGTTGAAAGCCATTCATTACAGCTTGTGCATAGTCTGTAGTGTTGGACATGGAGGCAGCCTGTTGGGCAAAACCATTCATGGGTGCTGGAGAAGCAGAGGTGTTATCAGAGCCAAAGATTTGTTCTCTGATGGCTTGGAAAGAATGCCCAGGATCTGGGTCGACATAGTGAGACTGGTCTTTGAAAAAAACTAGAGGAGAGTTAGGGTCGGTGGTAGAATGAGGGTTGGATTGAGTTCCATCAACCCCATTGATTTCTGGGTTGAGTTTTTTCATCCAACCCAACATATGGTCAAAAGAACGGTTCTCCATTACAAGAATCACCACTGTCTGGATTGGACCAGCATAGATTGAGTTGCAGAGGAGGAGAATGAAAAGGGCAGCAACTGCAGAGCTCTTGCTGGTTGCCATTTTTTAGTGAGTGAGAGCTTGTTCTTCTCCTTGAGATTATATATCCGAGCTCATCAGCTAACCAACCCCCTTGGTTAGTGGCAGGAAAAGTTGCTATTTCTTATCTGGAATCCAATGGATCTCTCTCTATAATTAGGTGGCAATTTTTATTTCCTGGAAACAGGTGCTATTTTGTCTTTGGAAGGTTTTGGAAGTAACAATTTTAGGGTATGTTTGGAATTTACTGATAAAAATGAATAATAAAAAAAAAGTGATAAAGTGATTGGTTGTTTTGTCATAATGCGCCTCACATGGAGGCTCATGCATAAATGATATTCTCGCTTTGTCTTTCTTATATATATATATTTTTTTAGTGGGCCCTGATTTCCGCAATCCCATTCTCTCTCCATGTGAGTGGTGGGTCCGGAATCCTATTTATCTGGTCGGCAAAGTTGTCAACACCATAAATACCCTGCTACGTTTGAAATATCTTTTAGAATTTTACTGTTGTCTGACTCTCGACTCTCCCAAAGTTAGTATCCACACGCAATAATGACCATCCCTTTACTGGGTCCTACTTGTATATGGTATTGTATCTGATCTTTCCCTTTAATGGGTCTACTTATATCTGTATCTATATCTTTATCTGTATCTGAATATGGAATATCCTTTCAGTGGGTCTATTATAATCTGTATCTATATCTCATACAGATAATAAATCACCCAAAAATTCAAATTTGATTTGGAGTTCCTAATCATTTAAGGTATATTATCTGTATCCAATACAGATTTATATAATTTAATCAAATCCAATCAGATTTAAATCTGTATCCAATACATTTACATCTTTATTTCCAATAAAATCAGATCTTTAATTGTGTTCGTGAAAACTAATAACAGAATGTCATGTGGTCATTACAAAATTAAGAGATATTAAAAAAAAAAAAAATGAAGGTATTAGGTATCGTATCCATATCGACCACTATAGATTTCAATATGGATCGGTTGAGACAATCTCGATACATAAACCTAGCTAGGGGTGTCAATTTTAGGCCTGCATCATATAGTCCGACCGTTCCCGATCTATTATGGACTTAGACCGACAGACCAAATTATTAAACATGCCGGCCAAGGGTGTAGTCAAACCAAATATACCTTTAAACTTAACTGAATCTTGATTTAAACCATAGTTAATTAAAACTGGAACTGCCAACAAAAAAAAAAAAAAGAACAGAACGGGTTTTAAACGGGACAAAACAAAAACAGTACAGTAAAAAAAGGGTCAAACATTCCTAGAACAGCAAAAAAACGAAAACGAACGATACGGGTTTTAAACAGATCAAATATAATACTGTACATTGAAAAAAAAGGCAATATACAATTGAATAATTATACATAAATCAATTCAAACAGATGACATTTATGATGTGTCTAGCCATAAAATTGTTACTTAATTAATTGATTTTTTATGTTTGTTCAAGACTAATAAATTCATATGAAGAGAGAGAGAGAGAGAGAGAGAGAGAGAGCTCTATGGTGACCTATAATTTACATTTGTTATGACCCATAAATCACTCTAACGAGTAATAAAGTAATGAGTTTAGAAGTAATTATGAGGAAGTGACAGCCTTTAATTAATCCCACATCGGTAATGTAGAAGGTAGTAAGAATATTAAACAATATGGATTTAATAGATTCATTACTCATTGAAAATGCAAGTTAAAATACTACGGTATGGTATGTGTATTAAACACGTTTTAAACGGTAAGGCTTGCAGTATGGAGTATTTTAAAATATTTTTGAGGTCAATACGGTAATACTCGCATTAAACGATTGAATATTATATGATTGTAAGGTATACATTTAAAATGAGTTTTAACTAACTAAGGTTTAAACCAAACAAATATAACCCTAAAGCTAAAACCTAAAATAATAAATCGTCTCTTACTCTCTTTCATTTCTTCAGCCTTCCATTGGTTCTTTCCATCTTCATCTTCGTCTACATGAGTGATCACAAGCTTAATAAAAGTCTTTTACAATCCTACCAAAATATATTTAATCTACAACATGAGAACAATTATGGATTTGAAAACCTACATCTCTCTCTATTTTTATTTATACTTTAGCATGAACCTGTTACAAGCCATTTACAAAACGATCAACCCGATTAGCATAAGATCAATTATAGATCGACACTGATCGGATCAAATATAAATGTATCATGCCTCACTGATGATGGATCGAATACCTAAACAAGCTATCATGGTGTGGGTTGTTAAAATGATGAGAACAGACTAAACCAATTTGAAACGGACCAATTAAGACCCAAAAAAAAAAAAAGCAGTGGTGTTGGTTGTCGATATCTTCTTTGTCTAACCAGATTCATGCCAGCTCTGACATGTTGCAAGGAATGGAATGGGAAGTTAGGCTAATACCTTTTTTAAACAACTGCTCTTTGATCCTGATCTATTGCCTTCACACAATCGACATTTCATTTTGTATCTAGATCCATTGCATTTGAAAGGTTTATATTAATAAGTAATATGTTCTCATACAATGTTGCTCCAATCTGACCTAGCTAGCGATCGATCCCAGTTCGCGGCAGAGAACAAGACAACAAGGAATATGCAGACCGGGGTGCAGTAAACGTTCTCGGTAAACAGTGTACCGCTTCTTTTCTTACTGAACGATGGATACTAGCTCTGTCTGCAAGTTGGCTGTAGCTTTTTATGACGGCTTCCAGAGAAAGGCTTCATAGCCAACCCAACCGAGAAAGAAGAGAAGAAGGATTAGTAGTTGCCCAGTCGAGGATTCGATTTCAAACCCGGAGTTCAAGACGCCGCCTAAAACTAGTGTCAGAACATAGGATCGATCATCATGCGAGATAGTAGGACGTAGGATAATAAAAAAAAGATTAGGGTGCAGTCAATTAAGTCAATCTGGGCGCCAAACAACACTCTACTTCTTAATCCAGAAAGAAAGAGGAAGCGGAATGCTGTCTTGGGAGATCGAAGAGGATCTGCAAGACCATTGCCTCAAAGACAAGACGTCATCCGATCGCAAAGCTTCTCATGTTTCCCTGCTCCTTCTTTTCTTTAGATCATGGTCTTAAAGAGCCTCACAACAAGTAACTGCTTCAAAACAGAGTCCAGAAAGGGATTTCCAGCCTTTATCTAATTTTAGGAAAAGAACACTTATTATAATTGGATGCAATCTCATGAATATAAAAAATAACTAATTGAATATCCAAAGCACCGAGGGACTTTTATGTTGTTCAATAGTTGGATAACTTCCTTGCAATCAGATTCCTCATGGATGGAACTGTGATTTTGATCCTGGAAGACCCTCCCTAATGGCAATAGCTTCACCAATCTTAGCTGAACTAAAATTTTGTGGAGAAGAGATAGCTTTGAGAATAGAGCCTGAGCTATCCCTAATCACAAAACCAATACCACCTAACGAAGAATTAGGCTGTAGACTGGCACTTGTATTAAGATTAAAACTTCCATCAACAGGAGGAGACCAACAATGATTTGATTGGCTAGGATCAGGTATCGATTAGGAGCTTTTCTCCTCTTTAGTAGTAGCTGAAATGAATTCACTATAGGCAGATTCCGCTCTATAAGTAACCTCGGTGGTAGACCAGTAACATTGATTGAAATAAAGCTCATTCCTTGCTTTCCAAAGAAATCACATAACAAAAATTGATAAAACTAAATAAATATTTTCATTGGGATTTAGGAATCAGAGATATCAGATTGAAGAGCATAAAAAATGGAGTCTAATGGAACAAATCGGAGGTCAATCCGACTTTCCTAGCTCCCAAAATCACAATTTAATGTTCTTTTATCAAAACCAGAAACCAAAAGGCCTTACGCATTCTGTTAGGATCAGTCCGGTTTGGTCAGCTCGGTCTACCTAGGATCGATTCACCTTGATTCGGTTCAAATCGAACCGAATATACCATTTTCAAAATTTTTTTTAATAGATTTTGGTTCGGTCCTACCAAACGGGTTTTCGGGTCAAATATTCAAAGCAATGAGTCATGTAACCGGGTCAAGTCAACGGGTCGGGTCACCAGAGTCTGGTATTCGTGTCCCATGTGTGCTCCACACGTGTGCCATGTGACAGGTCTTTTCCAAGTTGAATGGGACTGAGCCATGTCATGGCCCAACCCATTAGGATTTTCAAGTTGACCCGGCGATGACAAGGTCAACACCACCAGAAAAAGTTTTTTTTTTTTTTTTTTTTTTTGAGAAATTCCTTCCCTCGCAAGTGAGATCCACTCGTGGCTATCGCCGGCGAGTAGTGGAGCATCCGACGGCTGACGTCGGTGATTTTTATATCACCAGAATCGTCTCATCGAGACATTTCCAACGATATGACTTGATTTGTTTTGTTGGTCGAAAAAATTTCATCGATGAAAAAGTCCTACAGATTCAATCCAAATTCGATCCAAAAGTTGAGAAAAATTTCTCTTTCCACTTCAATCAATCAAGATAGGTCTTTACCATCAATCTCTATTGATCCTAAGTTTGTATGGTTGATTTTGATACCAACTGTTAGACATATATGTGTTTATGGTTTCAATCAAACCCATTTCAATTTATGCATGAATCCTAAAATACAATGGGGAATCAATAAATTGTGAATTATAAAGACACACCTGTTTGAAGAGATTGTTTTCCTTACGCTCCAAAACAGTCTAAGCTTTGATCGAAATCCCTCGACTACAGTCTTCCACAGCTTCCAGTGGATATCATTATGTCTCTTGCTAATGGGTGCAGAGAGAACTTCATTAACTGTGACTGTGGGAATTTTAATCCAGTATTTATAAAATACTACTGTAACCTTAAAACTCTTTCCACAATAGAATTAGGGTTACCAAACCTATCTCATCCGTATGACAAACTAAACCAAACTGGTTCTACCATGTCAATCAGACTCCTACTAAATAACTAGTTTAGAAAATTGATCAAGACCACATATAAGTCTAACAATAATAACTTATCTGTAGGTAATGAAATGGTTTTAAATGCTCGTCATTGATAACAAGAAGCCATTCCATTAGTGGAGCTCCAGCAGTGGTGAAGACCATGTGATAGGTTAACCTGACATGCCTTTGGATCAGTAGGTGCCCACACCTTGTGCCTTCCTTTCATATCTCTAATTAACTTTCAGCTTTTGGTGTCCTAATTAGATGAGGGGCCACTGCTTAGAGCATAAAGTTCGGGCTGCAGGGAAAACACCTGGATTTGTGTCTTGAGTTGCAGCCACTTTACTCAAAAATGGCAACGGTTAGGACTACATTGGTTGGAAATTATTAATGGGGCCTTCCTAATTCCAGATGAGTAGGCTTACTTTGGTGTTGGTTCTATTTTTTGGTTCTCTAAGATACGTCTAGGGAATCTTGCAGCTCCTGTTTTACTCATGCATCAAAATTTGTATCATGCAGTGCTGATGGGGAAGTGGCTACGGTTGTTGGGGAAGATGGCTTTCGGGCCTTGGTTTGTAGGCCATTGTCTGTTTGTTCTTTAGCTTTGTAAGTCATCAAGAGATGTAAGGATGAAAGCACGACAGGTGTCACCAATAATATACCTGTACCTTCTGAAAATTTTAGTTAATTTGATTAAAAACAGTATTAAGTAAAAAAAGAAAAAGAAAAAAAGAAACCAAATAAACCAGCCAAAATTGTACAGAAGACAATCCAAAACAAAAACAGCAATAATTCTCTCTACACATCTTTATTGAAACACCATTCACTGGATTTCTTCAATGAATTACACTATAGAACTACTTTGAAAATTGAAACTGCTGGTCTTCAATACCACCAAAACATCAATGAGCCTCTTTTCCTCCCAGCCACCTACAAAAACAGCAACAGCAGCAACAAGAAATGAATGAGGAGGGTGATGGTCGTTCCCCACCCATTGGCAAGCTTGGTGATGCATCTATGGCATCTCCCTTCACAGTTGCAGTTTTGGTATGTGATGAGATTTTTATGCTGGTTATGTTTGGTTGCAAGTGGAATTGAATGAAACTTTTAACTTAAAAAAAAAAAAACTTATGTAATGATTACAACATATGCTATCATACTGGAGTCCGGATCACCTGTACTTACGAGAAGAATAATAATTCAACAAAGCTTTATCTCATTAAAAAAAAAAAAGAAGGTTTTTTTCCTTTTCTATGTAATTCAACAGAGTTTGCGGGATTTGATATATGTGAAGGTTTATGGCCGCTACTATATGAACTCTTCGAAAATACAGAGACTGGAATGAGCCTCCATTCCTTAAAATAATTTTTTTATATAAGTAGATTAGAAAACCAAAATTATTCAAATATTGAGGAGGATACATCTTCTCTTGCAAAATATTATATATTTTTTAATGAGATAAAGCTCTATTGAATTAAAAAATCGTAAATTTTATTAGAGTTTTATTGCTAATACTATATTTTTTTTAAATAGTTAGAGTTTTATTTCTAACTGATTTACTTACCTTAAAAATAGTTAGAGTTTCATTTTTAATGGATTTACTTACCTTAAAAGTAGTTAGAGTTATTAGAAACTTTAAAAATAGTTAGAGTTTTATTTCTAATAGATTTACTTACCTTAAAAATAGTTAGAGTTTTATTTTTAATGGATTTAGTTACCTTAAAAGTAGTTAGAGTTATTAGGAACTTTAAAATTAGTTAGAGTTTTATTCTAATAAATTTACTTACCTTAAAAAACATGATTGACAATTCATCAAATCAATTAGCTAAATAAAAGAAATTAAAAAATAAAATTTATTTAGCTAACGAAAGTTAGCACTGTTAACACCATAGGACACTAGTCGTCCAAAGAGTGTATTAGAAGAGTTATTACTCTTTTAGTAAGTGTATGTGATCCGGACTCATCATGTTGCTATGTAATTAATTCCAAATCATTTCATATTTTATTATTAATTTACACTTCATTTGCATTCTAATCCCTTGTATTTAAAAGTAAAACAAATATCACTTCTTATTAGTATCATTACTATAGTTATAAATTTCGGTCGAAATTTTGATTTCGGACAAAATATTTTGGTTTTTGGCTAAACCGAAATGAAATTATAGGTCGAAACCAAATAATCTCATATTTCGGTAGATTTCTGTCTATTTCCAGTAGATTTCAACCGAAAGAGGCTAATTTCGACCAAATTTCAATGAAATTTAATTTTCTTTCCAAAATTTCTTCATTTCTTCCGTTCTTCTCATCTTCCATTATGACCTCAAATTCCAAGGTGCATTGAACTTCGTTTCACCAAGGCTTTGAAGATCTGAAGCAAAAAGGTTACCATTTATTCCTTAAACTATTTTTTTCTTAAAAATTTGTATGTAAATTCTATGAATAGGATAAATTCTATGAATAGGATGCAAATGTGATGAAATGAGAGAACCTTTATTGGCAACATCAATGGTTTCAGGCTCAGGAATTAGATGCGTCAAGAAACTCGTGATTTGAATGGATTTTCTTATTCTATGTAATTGATAATTAAATAATGTTTTGAAATTTTATTGTTGGGATGTCTTGAATTTTAATAAATTTGCAGTTGTGAAGTTTGTTGCCTTGGCCCCGTGTATCACCAAGCCAGGGCTACAAATTTTTTAGTTCCTTTTACACTAAGGTATTCTGGTAATTCTATCTGTGTACGGAGTAATATATAAACTCCTTATATCCTAGGGTTTTGGGTAAGGGTGTCAACGGGTCGGTCCGGGTCGGTTTTGGTCTGGGCTGAATCGGTGTCGGGTTTTATAAGCCCAGCCCAAAACATGTCCATTAAGAGTTCGGGCTGGGTTGGGCTGCGTTCGACACAATAACTAACGGGCTGGTCCGGTGTCGGTTTGTTATCGGGTTGGGCTTATTGAGGTGATTTCGGGCTGATTCGGTCTGGACCGGGCTTATCAAGCTTATCGGGTCAATTTTATATGTAAGATATATTGCCTATTTTATAAAATTAACATCATTCCTTCTATATATATGTAATTCAATAAATTGTAACAATTAACATACTTTTTTTAACTATAGATTCATATAATCTTTCGGATCAAGAAGTGAACTATAACAGTGTAATATAATCCATAAAAATTTAAAACCATAAAAATTAAGAAATTGGGCCCGATGAACCTTACCGGCGTTCGGGCTAGTTCGGGCCGGTCAGGTCTGATTTCGGTCTGGGCTGAAACGGTGTCGGGCTTTACAAGCCGAGACCGAAACCTGTCCATTAAGGTTCGGTCCGGGCTGGGTTCGGGTTATTTCGGGCTGGCTCAGTCCGTGCTACCAGGCCAGGCCCATTTTTGACACCCTTAGTTTTGGGCATTCAGTTTTTTGTGGAATTCTCTCTGTAATTGGTTCGTCTCTGAGATAATGAAATTTTTCGATCTGCTGCAGTCATAGACGTAACCCTCACACATTGTGTTGGTGAACCACATAAAATCTTTGTGTTCTCTCTGTGTGATTGTTTTTCTTCTCTATTTTTTTGATTTTGAAATAGTTGTAATAACAATATAAGTTATATAACATTAGTTTGTTACTTTGTTTCTAATTTACTATCCCTTCTTATTCATTGTGTACATTAGTATGCGTAGATATAGAATTATCATTTTTTATTTTTTGTGTGCAAATGATTCAATGGATGTGTTAAAAAGGTTAAAATTGCATAACAGAAAAGAATTGGATTAAAAAACAATCTTTTTATTGGCCACTGAAACCAAGTTCGAAATCTGAGTTTTTCTTATCTAGTTTCGGCGAAATTTCCATCAAAATGGCCGAAATTTTTGTTTTTGGTTTGGTTAAAACTAGGCACGAAATCGAAATTTAAATCTTTGATCATTATTAAATATGTTAAAAAATTTAAGTAATTTATACAATCATTTTGTGTGACCACTATAAAAGTTTCCTTTTTAAGTTAAAAAGTTTTACTTCATTTTTCTTCAATTCTCTTGCAATCGAACACAGCCGCTCTGAGTAACTTGGGATTCCCTCGAACACAGCCGCTCTGAGTAACTTGGGATTCCCTTTCTCAGTATAGTTATTGTTATTCGTTTTGTGAGAATTTCTGTTTTGGTTTCTCCCTCATGGAATTGTTTAGGGCTACCAACTTTCTGTAAAGTTATATGAACTGGGTAGAGATGTAAATTCAAGGTTAAGAGCAATTAGCCGTTAATCTGATGTATCAATTTTGAAATATTGAGGTATTGATATTAGTGTCAAACGAAAATATAATCATTGCTGGAAATTTATACTGGTGATGTGGCAGGCAGCAAGTCGCAGTCTGTATACTAGGCCCAACCAGGTAAAGTGAGAAGGCATTCTTCTTTGGAGAAATGCTATCTCGACTGGCCAAATTTTTTATGTTCATCCTTAATGTCGTCTAGCTGCGTCAAGCAATAAATGAATGGTTATGTTGTTTTCTTCCCAAAAAAAAAAAAAAGGGGTTATGTTGTTTTCTTGAAATTTAAGCATTGGCATTAAAGTCAGAACCCCATTAGATGATCGATATCTAGAGTTTAGGTGAATTCAAGTCTTTTATTTATGTCGATATCCTCTTGTCAGCTCAGCATGTTTGTTCGGATGGAGGGCTCGGATGGGTGTCAAACACCTGAGGCTCGGGTGAATCCGAGTCTTCCATCCGAACTGATACCCCCTTGTTGACTCAGCATGTCTACTCGGATAGAAGGCTCGTATTGTCGATGGATGCCGTTCAACCTCTCAAATCGAGCCACGTAACTGAAACACAAACACAACAGGAAGGTGGGCGGGATATACCCCGGGGCCACTCCGATGTCAAAGTTAGGGAATTCCGAAGACAAATAGAATGGAACTCATAGTGAAACACTAGAGCTCCTTAGAGATGGGGTTCCTTGAGATACGGGAACTTTAGTAACCTTCCCCTCTTTTTCGATGAGATAGAACTTAGGATAAAAATAGGGAAGAAGTTCTCAAATGGTCGGGTTGTAATAATACCTGAATGGGATGTTCTCCCTTTTTTATAGGAAATTATGGATTCAGATCCCTTACAGTCATTATTCTTTCACTACTTATAAATCCAATTAGGGGCTTTCCCAACAAGCTCATCCCCACTTACTACCATCACAATCACCTGTCGCATAGAGAACAATAGGTTTGAGGGATTACGACCCCTTAGGACAATGCTAGGATGTCTTGTCAGCTGCTTACGACCCCTCTCGACCTTCTTCGACTCCATGTCTCCCATATCTTTCGACAACTGTAACTATCCTTACATTTTTATCGAGTGTCAATCTTGCTTTTTGCTGATTCGGTCCATGATATGGTGACCTGACCAGTCAAATCTCCTTACTTGACATTTATGGTTGTTGTCGATATTTATGAGCATTAATGATAGATCATTAAATGCCTAGCTGCCTCTATCAATCTGTCTAATCATTGCCTGGTCACCCATGAGGGGGTCAAACACGAGTTTATCTTCCGAACCTCTCTTATTCTCATGCTTCATCCCTTGGATGCGTGCCACGTGTCCCATTCTCCAAGGACTGTCATAGATCCTTCATACATGGTCTGATTTGAATCTATGATTATTTTCCCCCAACAGCTCGGATGGGTGTCCGTCATCCAATGGGTTGCCACTTCTCCTCCCAAACCTCTTGAAGGAGAGGATGTGGATCTTATCTTCAAGAGGATGTGGATCTTATCCTAAAAAGGTCAAGCTTTTTTTTTTTTTTGGTAACAGTAAAAAGGTCAAGCTCGTGGTGGCTTGAACTGTTGAGCTTGTTAAAGTGGGTCGGAAAGTTTCAGAAAACGGACAATCTACGAGTCCAATTCTTTCCAATTATTGGAGTCTCCAATTGTTGATCCAGCTGTTAGAGTTAAGTGGGCATGCTTATCAATATATCGGTAGGTGCGTCTGATTAACTCCAACCGCTGGATCAGCGATGGGGGGGGTCAAACACGAGTTCATCTTCCGAACCTCTCTTATTCTCATGCTTCGTCCCTTGGATGCGTGCCACGTGTCTCATTCTCCAAGGACTATCATAGATCCTTCATACATGGTCTGATTTGAATCTATGATTATTTTTCCCCAATAGCTCGGATGGGTGTCCGTCATCCAATGAGTTGCCACTTCTCCTCCCAAACCTCTTGAAGGAGAGGATGTGGATCTTATCTTCAAGAGGATGTGGATCTTATCCTAAAAAGGTCAAGCTTTTTTTTTTTTTTGGTAACAGTAAAAAGGTCAAGCTCGTGGTGGCTTGAACTGTTGAGCTTGTTAAAGTGGGTAAGAAAGTTTCAGAAAGCAGACAATCTACGAGTTCAATTCTTTTCAATTATTGGAGTCTCCAATTGTTGATCTAGCTGTTAGAGTTAACTTGGCATGCTTATCAATATATCGATAGGGACGCCTGATTAACTCCAACCGATGGATCAACGATTAAAAACTAAAATAATTGGAGACGATAATAATCCACAATCTACATGCTTGTTTGTTTGTTCCCTTTTGTGTGTGTATGTAAATAGATGCTTTGATCAATTACCCAAGAAAAAGGAAGCTCTACTAGGGGAAAAGCTAGACAAGGCACAAGGTCGAACGACACAACCAACCAAATAACGTACAACCTGACTGGCTCCGGAACACCAGGAAGGACTCATCCTCCATGGTTTCTATTGTCGACCTGATGTAGCTATCAATGGTTCAAATCACTGGGATATCAATTTCAAGTGCAGCACCCATTATGATCCACTTGTCTTTGCTGCTCTAGCTGAAAGTCAAAAATGGATTGCGATCTTTCATTGGGAGTGTTCAAAACAGTCAAAAAAAAGATTTCTTTTTTTCTTTTTAAAAGCGACTCTTAGAGCCATCTGAGCTGAGAGCTGAGCTAAGCTAGAGCCAGGGGTGGAACCAGGAATTTCATCTAAGCAAATAATTAGAGATTAATTAGAGATTAATTTTAACCTAAAATCTCTCACCCATCCTTCCAGATACGGGATGTTGAAGAGAGAATTCAAATTGTTTTTAAGTTTTTTTTTTTTTTCCACTAAATTTCTCCCTGGCCTTGCATTTTTAGGAAAAGATTTCTAAATTTTTTGATCTATCCGTTTAACATTTATTTGGAGAGAAGACTTTGAAGAATGATTAAGAGATTTTAGGAAAAGATTTAGAAAGTTTTCAGTCTCTCCCTTTTAACATCTTTTTAAGATATCCAAAGACCGTGGATCAAAGTTTTTTCTAATATATAATTTGCCAATTGGGTTGCTGGTCTTGGATAAATGGGATAAATGGGATAAATGAGGGCCTGTCAAGGCTGTGTCACTGGGATTCAAATCGTCTCTTGCGACAGGAGGTTTCTATTGTCGATCCAAGAATCGGGGTTCGATCTGGCCACCTACTAATACACTGGGGGATGAATCGATTAAAATCCGACCCTCGACAGCCGACAGGACCTGACTCTCTCTCTCTCTCTGATTACAGGATTTATGAATGATCTTCTGGAAATTGTCAGACTTTCTAAATCAAATCAATCACAAAGTTGAGGGATTCAAACAAAGTTGGGATCCACTTGTAATGGGCTCCACAGGATAGAAATATCTAATCTAGAATTCCAGATATGGACTTGGAACACTAAAACCGGAAACTAGGGAAGAGAGCAACAAAATGAAACCATGGGAGGTGGCTGGTTTTTAGTTTTGAACACGATCCTTGTTTATCCAGATGTCGAGGCTGTAGCTGACTGTGTAAAGTTGTGATAAGAATAATCATGATTTAGCCCCGTAAATTAATACCTTTCCAACATTTCCATAATTCACAAAGTCATTATCTTTAGGCCACGCTTCTCGGTCTTTGTTCAGTATAAATTCCTGCTCAGGTATCTCCATTCCATAGCAACAAAACTAGAAGAGCTCAGAAATCCATTACAGAGTGAAGAAGCTTTTTTTTTTTTTTTATCAAGAAAGGAAGATGTCGAGCACTGCTGGCAAGGTCATCCGTTGCAGAGGTTATTAGCTTCTCTGCTTTGATCTTTGCTGGTTTAGGATTGCATTTTGTTATTTGGGTTTTGCTTCTTTTGTTGATTGATGGCTTGTGTAAATGTTTATGAGTGCAGCTGCGGTAGCATGGGAAGCAGGGAAGCCATTAGTGATCGAAGAAGTGGAGGTAGCACCACCTCAGGCATCTGAGGTTCGTCTGAAGATCCTCTTCACCGCTCTCTGCCACACTGATGTCTACTTCTGGGAAGCCAAGGTAAGACCTTTTTCTTCTGCAGAGCTCTGTTTTTAAGAGTCATGGGTGGAACTGACATGTGTTATTGTTTTCTGCAGGGACAGAATCCTCTGTTTCCTCGTATCTATGGCCACGAGGCAGGAGGGTATGTATTTAATTTCTGATTTAGTATGAGGAAAATCTCAATCTACTCGAATTTCTTAGTACTCTGTTAATTTTTAATGGCTGAAATCAAACCAAAATTACTGATTTTAGCTTTGATCTTTAGTAATTTTTTTTATATGTTCTGAAACAGACTTGTAGTTTATTAATTCTAATTTTTTGTTATTTGGGTTTTGTCAAAATTAGCATTTCCTTTTTTTATCTTTTAGGATAAAATTAAAGAGAATCTAAATGTTTTGGTATTACTTAGGCTTTATTGTTTATTATTGAAAATTAAATGAATTTACTAAGGTTTCTATAGTTTTCAGTTTGTGATTCTGCTGACGGCTTATTTTGATTTGTTCAATGTTGAGTCAAATATTCCTGTAGTTTTTATATGTGATAGATGTTACCTGGCGTACTTGTTCCTGTGGTCATTGCTGATTACTGGATAAGAGCAGTTTATTAAGAAACCAGAAGTTGGTAAAATAGAAAATTTATAGAAAAATACAAATAAAAAAAAGAAACTAAAATTACCACCACAATTCAGCTGCTGCAATCCATATTTTCATACTTTCAAAAAAAAAAAAAAAAATTTCAGATGAGATTCTCTAGAATCCTAATTTCTGCATTTCTTTTGGACTGGGATTTTTTCAAAACCTTACATCCATGTCTTGTTAGATTGTTGTGGGCTGCTACCTTATTTTTTTGTCATTGTCCTGTCATGCACCACTCCATCTGTTTTTCTTTGTTGATTCAATGAGTTTTTCCATGGTTTCTATTTTGAACATTGTGATTCTGCAAGCCACTAATTTTAAATCTTTTAAATTGTCGATGTTAGGATTGTGGAGAGTGTTGGAGAGGGTGTAACAGATCTCCAACCAGGGGACACTGTCCTTCCAGTGTTCACTGGGGAATGCAAGGAGTGTGTCCACTGCAAGTCAGAGGAAAGCAACATGTGTGATCTCCTTAGGATAAACACAGATAGGGGAGTGATGATTGGTGATGGCAATTCAAGGTTCTCAATTAATGGCAAGCCCATTTATCACTTTGTTGGTACTTCTACCTTCAGTGAGTACACAGTGTGCCATGTTGGCAGTGTTGCCAAGATCAATCCCTTGGCACCTCTAGAGAAAGTTTGTGTTCTCAGCTGTGGAATCTCCACAGGTGCGTGGTTACAAATTTTCAGTCCCAGCTCCTATATTACATTCTCTATGTGTCTTTGATCAATGAATTTTGTATTCTGTCTTTAAGGTCTTGGTGCTACCTTGAATGTTGCAAAGCCTAAGAAAGGTTCAACAGTGGCTGTCTTTGGTTTGGGAGCTGTAGGCCTTGCTGTGAGTTTTCCATCTCTTTCTACATAGAATACATAAATTGTTTGTATAGAACATATTGTTTTTGTTAGTTTATTTTATTTTCTCTGACTGTTGTTTTATGTCATTGGCATGTAACTAGGCTGCAGAAGGGGCTAGGATTGCTGGAGCTTCCAGGATTATCGGTGTTGATTTGAACCCTAAGAGATTCGAGGAAGGTAATTGATCTGGTCTATACCACATTTATGGTTGGGTAATTTCAAATGGTGTATTAGATGGTAAATGGATTAATATTTGGACTTTCCTTTTGCCGGGCAGCTAAGAAGTTTGGAGTTACTGAGTTTGTGAACCCAAAAGACCACAACAAACCAATTCAAGAGGTCAGTTTCTGAACTTCTGTTCATCATCATGAAACTATAGAGTAGATTGGATGTGTACATGTATTCCAATATTTTAATGAGGTTTTCCTTGGTAATTTTTTGTTTAGGTGCTTGTTGAGATAACCAATGGAGGAGTTGATCGAAGTGTTGAATGTACTGGAAATGTTGATGCCATGATCTCTGCATTCGAATCTGTTCATGATGTATTTTCTGACTTCCTTATTCTTCAAATTCCTGTCTGAGTTGAGACTGAATTCTACATGATCTTCCTTAGATGGATTTCATCTCAATCAAAATATTAACTGCAGGGTTGGGGTGTTGCTGTACTTGTGGGTGTTCCACACAAAGATGCTGTGTTCAAGACACACCCAATGAACTTATTGAACGAAAGGACTCTGAAAGGAACCTTCTTTGGGAACTACAAACCGCGGTCTGATATTCCATCTGTGGTAGAGAAGTACCTGAACAAGGTAACCTTTCAAAACCTTTATTCACCACTTAAAAAGTTTCAGAACCTATACTGATCAATGTTTGAGGTTTTGTTGCAGTACAGCAACATGCAGGAAAATAAAAAATTTGATGGGATCTTTGTGTTTTCTGTGCAGGAACTTGAGCTGGACAAGTTCCTCACCCATGAAGTCCCATTCTCAGAGATCAACAAGGCTTTTGATTTAATGCTGAAGGGAGAAGGCATCAGATGCATCATCCGCATGGAAGAGTAACTAGGATAGAAAATCTGTGTTTCAGTGAAGCACTGAATAAAATATAAGAGATGAATATGTTTACTGTTTATGATATGTTGTTCCTAAATCATAATATATATATATATATAGAACAAAAGGTTTTTCAGTCCAGGTTACCTGTTCTGGGGTTTCTGTTTCAAAGTAAGTTCAACATGGCAGCTTAGTTGGCTTAACAAGAATGAAACACGTGTCCTGAAGTAGACACATCCACAGATAACTATTATCCAAGCATAAAAGAGCATACCTAGTTGCACGTTGCACCCGTCACCGCAGGGTTTGGGAAGGGCAAATGAACCCAGCCCGCCAAGCATCTAGAGCCTTAGAGCGTCAATGTTGCTGAGCACAGCCTCATGGGGCAAAGCAGGACTGAGCAATCTGGACATTACAAGACATCAGATACCCTCCTAAAACTACAGGTAAAGATGTGATTGGAAATAAATTTATAAGAATAGTGGAGTGAAATCACATTCAATGTTGGAAATAAAGAAAAAATCGATAAAAGGAAGGAGTTTTAAACTAGATTATTTAACAAAGAATTAAAAGATTAAATCGTAATCATACCTAAGTTCCCAATGTTTGAAAAAAAACAAAATATTTGGGGTTCCTTATCTTTTAAAAGTGACGTATAACATTATTATTATTACTATGAAAAATTACACAGACACCCCTCTACTGTTATGAAATGAACAGAACTATCTTGTTTTTTCAAAAGTTACACAGAATACCTCTATAATGATGCTATCATACAATCTCATCCCTACCGTTAGTTTCAACTTAACGGCAGAGGTTCATTTTTTTTTAAGACGAAAATACCCTTACTAAGGGTAAAATACAACTTCAATCCCCCTGTTCCTCTCCCGGTCGAGAAGATGATGTTCAACCCGGTGCCCTAAGTATGGTATGACATGCTCCGTGGCCGGAGAAGAGACATGGAAGATGCAGTGGCTATCCATCCCTCATTTTGCCGGCGGGATAGTCTCTTTCCCTCGGGATTGCATTTCTTCGGCGTTTATTCGTTTCGCGATTCAACCGCGTAAAACCTAAATCATTTCGATTGCTTGAAGCTACGATGGATTGAATACTAAACTTGCTTTCGCCACCGCCGCTTCGCCTGCGTTCATGTCGTCGTCGCCGCCGTTCTCGGATTGAATACTAAATTTGGAGAAATAAAGAGGAACACCTAATATATTTTTTAGGAAAAAAGGAAAGAAGGTTCGAGGGAAACCCTTGTTGATCTCTGCCCGAGGTAGCCGCTTCCATGGCTCAAGAACGAGTCTCTCGTATCCGGAAGGTAATACCCGGTTTCTCCCATGCTTGGACCTCACAACAGGTGAGATGTCCTCGAAACCATCGTATAATTCGAACATCCAACACCGATTCCGTTTTGATCGCAGACCCGACCTGTTCATTCGTCTCGTTTCGCCCGGCTCTCATTTGAGTCTTCTGACGCTTCATGTATCAGTCCACCTTTCTCGATTGATGTCTTCGGCTCTGATTCTTCGTCTTCGAAGTTTCCAGAAATCAATCTCGCCGCTTCTACAAGCAGACCCAAATAACTGTCGTTTTTGTTTTGGAAATAACCTACTTTCTTCTCCTTTTGGCGACGACGAAATGAACGTGGGTGTCGCTGGCGAGACTTCTGACAAATCGTGCTTAAAAAAAAGTGTAATTTCACCCTTAGTAAGGGTATTTTCGTCTTAAAAAAAAAGTGAGCATCTGCCGTTAAGTTGAAACTAACGGTAGGAGTGAGATTGTATGATAGCATCATTATAGGGGTATTCTGTGTAACTTTTGAAAAAACAAGGTAGTGTTGTGTAATTTCACTACAGTAGAGGGGGTGTCTGTACAATTTACCCTTAAAATTTTAATTTTACCCATGGAAAAAAAAACAATTCTCATCTTTAGTCAGAATAAGATTTGTCCTTGTCATCCTCACTCACCAGTTTATTGTAGCTTTAATGGCGAGTGCCCTTAAGAAAGTTCGTGAAATCCTTAAAACTAGAATAAGTAATGAAGTGTTTCAAGGCCATGAGCCTAACGTGCTGATCAACACTGTCTTACCAGACTCAGAATCGGCTGCCAACTCCGGTCTCCTGGTTTTTGGAGCAGAGTGAAAGCAGTTTGTGATCCCAACTCGATTCCTCTATCAATCTCCTGATCTTCATTCACTGCCCAAGAAATCAGAAGTGGAATCGGGTATCCGTCCCATGGAGGTCTCGATTTGCTTTGTGAAGTGGGTTTCTTTAAAGGGCTTCTAAAGGTTCTTGAGAAAGATGAACAGAGGTTCAGGAGGTTGGAGTTGGATGAGTTCTTAAAGATATTTTCTAAAGTGGGTATTGATTCGTGTAAATAAGGAAATAACTCTTGAAGTGGATTCACTCCCTATTGTGTAGAAAGCTAGGGTTTGACGATGATTTTGAAATAGTAAAATTCCTTTTCTTTTTACTAGGATGATCTTCCATGGTGGTGGATTCTATCAGGATTATAGAAAGAAAAAAAAAAAAAAAAAAGATTGTAAACTAGAATGTAATGCAAGACTGCTAGATTCCTTCTGTTTTCTTCTTCTTCTTTTTTCCCTCTTCTTTTTCTAAAGCATCCATGAGGATGATAACGACAAACCTTAATTGAGTTAGGAAGAGAGTTGCTTTTTTCCAATGAGTAAAATTGGAAATTTAAAAAATTCAAACCCATGTTACTTGGAGTCCGAATGGTCTCCTATGCGTACGGGCATAGGAAAGATGGCGGAGATCATTGGATGGCCATCATGTGGAAAGGCAGCCATCTAATGGTCTTGATACAAAACGGATACAGGGTTTCTGTGTGACAAAATGAAATAAAGTTATCCTGATTTTAGAATTTTAAACGTCATTTTTAAAAGATGAGGAAACCCAAATGCCCTTTCCTCAAACATTAGGTATGTTAGGTATAATTTCCTCTTTTTTATTTGCTGTTTTCTTTTCTGAATAACTGAATTTTATTGTTTTGGAGGATTTTGATTATTGTTTGATTTTTGGTTGTAAGTTTTATGCTTTTTTTTTTTTTCTATTTTTGGGTCTACATTGTGGCAATTAATTTTCTTCCCATTTTTTCTTCTTACTCTTTTTTCTTTTGCTGTTAATGTAGTTCTGTTGGTCTTGTTTGTAGTTGCCTGATTGGATAGGAAAAGAGCTTGATAGGTTATGTTTGGTAATGTTATCATCTGTTTTTGTTCTGAATCGGAAGAGATAATCTTTTTTTTTTTTTTTTGTTCTAAAAGTCATGTTCTTTGGCGGTCCTTTTAGCCTTAAGGCTGTTTAGTAAATATGTTCCAAAACTAATTTCAAAACATTATTCTACATGTTTGTTGTTTGGAAAAATGAATTCTAGAACGCCCTTTTTTAAAGGATTCAAATATTACAGAAATGCCATTAATCCAATATCTTACCAAAATCCCTTATTAGAAGAGGTTTATGTAGATAATCCACTAACTCGCTCGTATAAATTCTATCTGTGTACTAATTTATTTGGCTTTGAATTTAGACTGACATTTGAGCATTCACATATGTTTCAAAAGAAAAAACAAAAAGATACTTAAGGTCTCCTAAATTCATTTTTCTTCCAATGTTCTTCTCCAATTTCTCCTAATTCAAAATATTACCGGAAGAAAAACAAGAAAGAAAAATAAGCTAAAACACAAAAAAACATGAAAGAGATCTGATACCCACAGGCCGTATGCTAGTTTAGGATCCGTTGATCCACAACTTGAATTACTTTTCACCAGTATCTTATAAATCATGGGAGATCAAATGTCTCTTAACCCTCAATTCCTCTCAAATATCATGATGTTTTTCCTTGGTCATGACTTATTTCTTGAAATTTCCCCTTCATTTTTTACTCATTCTTTACTGAATTACGATTCTTATAACAAGTAGGATTCAAAATTCTCTCCTTTGCAGAAACAAATAATAATTCATTCACACCCACAGAAACAGTAGTCTCTTGAGAACTGAAACAACTATTTATCATCTACCTCAATACTGCACCATAACATTTTTTTTTTTTTTTGTGCTTCTTCTCCGCAGAGTAATGTAAGATTCCTCAAGTTTCAGTTACACCTAAAAGAGGTTGAAACTGCAGACTAGCGTGTCTTACCATACAACATTCACAATAGTGGCACAGCCACAATAATTTTGGGATTCTTCTCTTAAAATGGTGTGCACAATATACCAGATGAAATGACACCACAGTTGAAGATTTTCAATTGTGTAACTCGATCTTCCTAGAAAGAAGTACAAACCACATAAAGAAATGCAATTCCAGAATCCATATTGAGAACTCTAAATCCTCATTGATACTGCAATCTTTTGGGAGATTTCATTTGAAACCATAATTTCACCCTACTTAAACATAATTACTTGCTGATTTTTGCAGCTAAGCTCCCGTTTTAGAACAATTAAGCATCACTAAATTTCAAACATTGAAATCTGAGACCAACACCACATCACTCCTACAGAATTTCTAATCAAACACTACATGAGCAATTTCAATAGAGCAACCTGATTCCACCATCATTTTTCTGAGAAACTACAATTTTACCAACTATTTGCTGGTTTTCTTAATCTGCAGCTCAACCTAACTTAAACAAAGACCTCAAATTTTCACTCCTTTCAGTTTGGAAAGGTACTAAAGTAGCAATATATGAAGATTAAAATTTATTTCTTGAGCTCCCAAAAGGTTATTATAAAGTAAGTGGGACATTTGATCCAGAATTGCACTACCAGTTCCAGTTCTAAGCATGAAATAACTTCATGCAATGGTAGGTACTAGAAGTCCAGAATGACTAACTCAGTCCAATAAATACTCAAAAAGTTAGAATAGTGAAACAGTTTCGTTGAAATTTCAATCAAATGGAGATAATGTGGATTGTTTTCAAGAGCTCATTTGGGTTAGGTGATATTTGTCTTCTCTCATTATTATGGTCATGCAACCATTATAAAGACAGACATATGTGCAAATTAGTTATAAGGATGTAATAAAAGCACCAATTGGAAGGTAAAATAGTTAATTGTGGTTGAAAAGTAACTGTGGACTTCACACAAGGAACTGATGAAACAGAATTGAGAAGTAGCTGTGACTCCACACATGGAACTGATGAACCTGAAGGTTGAAGTGTCACTGGAGAGCCAATGATAATGAATTGCAAACTATCCAGAATAGAATAATCATATGAACATGAGAATCAAGCAGCAGATGCTTTGACCAATTATGTTTGTTACTGCAGGTAAACAGATTGTTCCATTCACCTCAATATGTGCCCAAATGCAAGCGTTCATCAATATGGTTGCAAATATCAACAACAGTAATGCATGAACAAGTTGCAATTGTTAATGAGGTCAAACAAGGAAAAAAATGAATAAAGCATCACAAGCTACAAGAGGACAAGTTTCTGACATAATTGTGCGCCAATCCACAAAAAATTAAGTTCTGAACTTCAACAAATAGATCCTTAGGAACAGCCAAATCCACAAATAGACTGCCAAAAACCAAAAAAAAAACTCTTTTGATCCCAAACTTCCCTTTATTTGTATTGGATGATTCTTTTATACCTTACCTTCCAAATACCTCATATGATTGTTGAGATGGTATACTCCAAAAGAATCGACTTATATTTCCTAAAGTTATTTTACGCCAATAAGAGCATTGAATCTCATTGCAGAAAATTCCGTAGTCACACACAAACAATGATTAAAAAAAAAAATATAGAGACAAGCTTCAAGGAATTCTGGACCAAATACCACCATTCGTGTGATTCTCCCAATATTATTGTTAGAGGAATATAGAAACTTAATGAGACACACAGAACACGAGCATCGCTCAAATGTAGAGCTAAGTCTAAAAATCTTGAATCAAAAGCCAAAAAAGCCTTCCACATGTCACCAAGTGAGATACCTCCATCGCCATCACCATCACCATCTTCGAGCTCCTTGACGCTGATGGAGAAATTTGGAGTGAGGATTCTCCTGGATTTCTTGAAGGAAGATGAGGAGATTGGAATTGAATTCTTAGCTTCGATAGTTTTGGGCGTTGGAGGTGCTGTTGAAGGATTTTGTCGTTTTCATGGCCGAAATTTGAGCTGTTAGTCTCAACTTCATCGTGCTTCAGATTGCCGGAACTCTCAGAGACGCCATGGCAGGAAAGGCTTTTGCGTCATAAATTGAGAGAGAGAGAGAGAGAGAGAGAGAGGAAGACCTGTGAGTTGCAGCTCGATAGCTTGCATGCCTACGCACAAAGTGAAGAAGAAGATAATGACGGAAAAAATCAAGGGTGGCGTTTTATCGGGAATGGTTTTGGTTTTTGTTCGTTTAAAAATCGTTCTAGAACATAAAAACATGGTTTACCATGTTCTGAAATTTTCGTTCTTAGATGTTCTTTTCATCCAGTTCGTTCTTTGAGAATGGAAGAACATACCATATTTGCCAAACGATTTTTTACCCTTTTTTGCTGTTCTGAATAGTTTTTATGTTCTGTCAGAACAGAAGAACAGAAGAACAGAAGAACTGTTCTCCGAGAGAGTTACCAAATGCAACCATAAGGTTCCTACTAAAAAGCTGATGATTTTTTTCCCCTTAGGTATGTATGTGTGTTTCCCTGATATTGAAAGACAACTTTATACATCTCTGCTCCATCTTGGCGATACTTTTCGCATTGTGTGTGGGTGCATTTGATGTTCCCCTTTCATCTTAGCTGTTTACTGTCTTAAATCTCCCCCTCCCCTCTCCCTCAAAAAAAAAAAAAAAAAAAAAAAAAAATTCTTTGCTGTATACTATAGCTGTAACCTGTAATATATATATATATATATATATATATATATATATATATATATGATTTTATTCTTTTTGTTGTATGTAAATCCGCCATTTTAGTGATACTCCTTGCATTGGGTATGTATGTTTTGTTCTTTTATACTTCTACAATTATATTTCCCTTTTTTGGGGGAAAAAAAAGAGATAAGCTTCTAATTATTTCCCCTTTTTTTTTTAATCTACTTTTTCAATTGGAAAGCAATTTCTGTTTTTTCCCCTTCTTTCTAGTAAATCACCAAATTTCTTTTATGCTATGGTTTACCTAGCACATTTTAACTTAAACATGAAAGTTTATCTATAAGTTGACAAGTTATTCTTGCAAATTCTTATGGTTTTTTCCTTTTGGGTAAATAAACTTTTATGGTTGTTATATCTTCATCTGTCAAATATTTTACAAATTATTTCTTTTACTTCTCTCTTTTGATATATCATAAGTCTTTTTGGTGAAAATAACATTTGATTTTCTATTGTCTTTCCAGTCAATACACCAATGAATGCTTATTCTACTGAGAAAGATGTTGGGCACCGTGAAAGTACAGATAAGAAGTGGTGGCTTCTTCTCTTGATGCAGAGATCAAAGAAGACAGACATACTTTGTGGGTTTTCTGTTCTTCCTTCATTTCCCCAGATCAGGGGGACGTATGTATTTTCATGGCAAGTCCTCATACATTTGACTTTTCAGAGAATATTTCTCTCAGAATTGAGGGTTCGATTCCAAGATATTGGTATTACAAGATATTGGAATCAAACACTGGTGCCAAGATGCTACTGTAAGAGCTCTGGGACACTCTATTTCAGAAACCTAACACCTGCTGTTTGTTGCTAGGAACAAAACTGATTACAGCCAACTCTCAAGGAGCCATTCTTCTCCTTAAAAAACTATCTTCAGTCAGCACCATTACTACTGCTGAGTTACCATGAGTTTCGGCTGAGTCTTCAAGCCACTAGTTGAACTTAAGGAAGCAAAACAAAAGATGAGGAGAGACTACCTACACTCACACAAAACTTCCTAAGCATCACATCTAGAATTAGGTTCCTATTGTCTGTTAAGCTATCTTATAAATTATTCTTCCATTGGTTGTGCTGAAATTTAAATCATAGTATCTCTTTGTTAAGGCTTCTAGTTGCCCAAGAGTTTGTAACCCCCATGTCTTTGAGATTGAAAATATAAACTCTTCATTTTCTGTTGTACTGTTGGAAAGTGTTAGAACACTTTTTGGAATTCTAATCCTTTTATTTTGTTTAATGCCTCTTGGGATTCACAAGAACGTCCTAGATTCAGATTTCAAATATAGTTTCCTTGTTGCCATAGTTGATTTTATAGCAATGCCAGAGGCAGGGCAATCGACTTGGTTTTCATCTAGTTTGACTGTTTGTGAATTTTTAGATGGGTAAGTCTGTAAATCATTTTTCCATTTTATTAAATATTCATTGTTGATCTTTAGCCCAACAAAGAGTGCTAAGTCATGTTCTTCCTTGTGATGTTATGTGAGTCTTTAGCTCAAACAGGTAGAGAGAACTTGGGGGATTCCCCAAGAGTGATTCAAATCCATCAAGACTCATTAACTCCATCATTTCAAATAGTCATTGTCTCTACAAGTACAAATGGAAACTCCATAATTTGAAACATGCAATTAGTTACGTAGAAATATTTTGTGAATATCATAAGAACCAAGACAGAGACATGCAAGTTCATCAACAGTTCTGCTTAAAATAAAATAAAAAATTAACCCAACGGTTTTGATGGTTTCAAAAATAAATCTATCCCCAAATGCTGGGGTTAAAACTACTTGTTACTTCATATAGAGACAAATCAATGCATCTTCTGCATTTTATGATTTGATTGGTGTTCAAGCAATCAAACCAATAGTTAATGACTAACCGAAGCATCCTAGTTCTGGTAGTAAGATAACTTATATTTTCACCCATTAAGCCAGCAGTTTAAATGGCGAAATGGGTTTTGAAAACAAGTCCGGCAGTACCCCCCCACTTCTCCCCAGGCAAAAAAAAAAAAAAAAAAGCATGCCTACCTGACACAGAATAATGAAGATATATCAAAAATATGTACTAACCCATTACAGAAAAGTACATAAAAATTATAACAAGACAAAATTCAAGAACAAAGTAACATGGCAATCTAGCAGATAATAGGACTGAGGAGGCACCTCAAATGCTATTAAGCAAAAGGTACCATCTTATGAAAATATGACAGCTCTCACAATACATATTCTTATCTGAAATGGTTTTCTAGTTTTCAAAGGAAGTACAGAAAAAAGGACCTTAATTGCATCTCCTAGGCTGATGGTAATAACTGAAAGCCAGCTTCTGATTATCTTGGGTTGTTTAGTTCTCAGTCCTTATACAGGGATTGCAGACATAACACCAAGTTTTCCAAAATCATATTTAGAGATTGATCAGCTGACACTATATTTCTTGGAATCAGATCAAAGGAAAACCTAATGGCTCAAATCTGACTCTCAAGGTTCAAGTACAAACAAGAAAAAAATAAAATTATCTTCCTTACATTGAGGCAGCCTGGAATCTTTCTCTATTGGCTTCCTCATCTGTGGTCCTGCAAGATGAGCTTTTCAAGCTTGAGCTCAACAGCATTTCTTTCTCCCTTTGGACGTTATTGTCACTGTTCTCAACCACAGGAAGCAGATCCACAATATTAGCATTCCTTTTGTAGTTCCAAACAAGCATTGAGATGTATTCCTGTGGTGAAATAAGACCCTCTTCTCTAAGGCAACTGTGTTGCGCTTCAACAGTCATCGGATCCCCAAGTCTTATATATTCTAGCAAAACCTTCTCATGATCAGGTTTCCAATCATTGGGAAAAGGGGTATAATCAGTCTCAGGTACAAGAGACATCCGGGTATACTGAAGCCCTTCAATCGAATCCACCAGACCCATTCTGAGCAAATTATGGTATTCCGGAGACTGCCCTTTTTTCTCCTTCAATGGACGGCTAAGATTTCGAGATCCAATCTTATACACCTTTGCTCGTGAACGAAGCTTGTATTTTGCAGCATAGAGCTTTGCCAGTGATCCCCTTATGATGTAAGAGCAAAAGTTTACAACCTTCTTACGGTTGTCTGCATATCTATACCATTCTACCATTGTTGACAGGAACTTATTCATCTGTACATTTGTGTGTGCTTGAGTAGCATGGAACATTCTGAAACAAGGCTGTGGATCTGGATCTCTGTCTCCCTTGAGAAAGTCCAACTTCCTGAATTGCTTGATGCATTGCTTCAAGCTTGCTGTCACTGAAAGAAGGGTCCCCACACCTTTCTCACTAATGATCTTTCCACCAGTTGCTGTATATCGAAGCGTTGGGTATACAACCCTCCGGCACAAGACATGGTCTAGAAACATTATACCCTTGGTAATGTGTTCAATAGGAAGGCTCTCGTTGTCAAGCTTAAGAAGATACTTCTGATCACAAAATTCAATCAACTGTTTCCTCAGGGTTGCTGCATCTGCCCTTGGGCCCCGGACTCCAATCAAGAAGTGGCCTCCAAAACGGATGTAATCCATCTTGCGGGTCTTGTCAGGCCCACTTGTGGGCACAAATTCTGGCCACGACGTATTACCTTGCTCCACTTCCTCATCCTGACTATTCCAAATGACATCACTCTTTGAAGGACGGTAGAACTCCTTGATTTTATCCTCCATCCAGTGATCCAACTCATCAAGGCATATGTTTGCAAGAAGAGGACTAAGAATCCCACAGTGACCCCAAGAAGGAACCTTCTCTGCCTCCTCAGGGGAAAATCCAAAGAACGTTAGCAGCCAATATGGGTCAGGTTTGGGCTCATCCTCTGCTAAGACTTTCTTCTTTTGATACTTCCTCTTCTTCTTTTTCTTCTCCCCTTCATCAACTCGGCTTGTGATGACTGGAGTCACAAGTGCATCTTTGATTAAATCAATCACCTTCTTATCCCTTACATCTCTCATCAGGGCATTAATCACCATTCCCACCTTCATCCCATCTAAGATTGTGCTCAGATCCCCCTTTATGTACCAAAGATATCCAGCAAAGTTTCGTCGGATAACCCGTAATACAGTGTGTGCAGTCCGACCAGGCCTGAAAGCATATGACTTCTGTGAGAAACGAGCCTCATAAATGGGCTCCAGTATCATGAACAAAACTTCTTGGACAATTCGATCTTGGAATGCGGCCGGTTGGGTGGTTGTCAAAAGAGTTCTGATTTTTCGTTTTGAGAGTGATTCAAGGTCAGTTTTATCCTTTGGAGATCGAATTAAAAACTCTAACCTGGATCCCCATTTAAACCTACCGTCTAGAACAGAATTTCTAAGGGCCAACAAATCCTCCAATGCCGATTTCTGTACTGCACTTCGGGGCATGAAAGAACCCGTTTCATCAGCACATACCTTTTGGTAAGCCAGCACCCATAACTCAAAACGTCTAAGGTAGTTTGTTAGATTTGTCTGTGTTTTATCAGGCTCTCGAAAATTCTCTATCCACATCGAAGAGCAGACCGCTACACCGTCTTCCTTCATTAAAGTGGATGGATCATCAGGGTCCGGAAGTTGACGCTGCAGTGTCATCATTGAGAGGAACCTGAAAAAGGAAACTCCCTTGTTTCTGGGGCTTAGCAAATTTATCAGTTTGCAAGATAACAATTTATCATTGGGTGGACAAAGAGTGGAAGCGATGAGAGACCGACAGCCAAATGCTGCAAAGCGCTGATGCATCTCGACCTGGGGAATGAAGTGTTAGAGGTTAACACAAAGTGGAAATTGGAACAGAGTAGGGCCAAAGAAACCAATATTTTATGAAACCTAATCTAATTTGTTTGTATCTTCAGGTCAGACCTAAAGATAGATTGACTGATAAAGCTGAAAGTCTCACAAGTAACAGCCATAGTAAGTTTGGCATGGGAAAAAATTGTTACAGGATTCATTTTGAATATTATTGAATTTGGGAACTGGAGAAAAAGGAAAAATTCAGTCAAAACAAATGGGGGGAAGGGGATAAAACTTCAGGCCTTATCCATTTTCATTTTAAAAAAATTCATTTTTGTCTTTGCATATATTACTATCCTTATTTACAGATATCTGATCACTTTATCAAATTCTAGTAATAACATATGTATCTCATAAAATGCATCAATACATCAAATTGGTAGTGAATAGGAAATACCACACATCTAATAAAGCAAAATGCTGAAAAGACAATGAGGATGAGTAAAATCAGATTTCGGGCAACACTTTCGATCGATAAAGTAGTGATTTAAGAACAAATCAGATTAACGTATCAAATATTAGTTTTTTTTTTTCCTAACATAAGATGGAGCTGACAAATAAAGCACCAAATATGGTATATGGTCCTCTGAGAGGATTCACTGCATGAGTAACCAGTAACAGAGATGTAAGCCCAGCAGCGTAAAACATTAACTTCAAACTGGGATTCTAAAACTAACACAGGTGAAGGCATAAAAACTACCAACAATGATTCAGAAAATAATCCAAAAAAAAAAAAATAACGTCTTGAACATCAGCAGACACTGAAAAATTAGGTAAATTGTAATTGGGAGGGTGAGGGGATAGCAGGATCAGACGTCATAGTGATGAATAGCAAGACAATCAGACGTCAAGACTTCAGAAGCTGAAATCCAAAATCAAGAGAGGATAGGTTCTCTGGAACAAAATATAAATGAATGTCGCATACGGATTACAGGATACATAGGAAAAGAGAATATAGGAAATTCTCTTCGGGCTGAATCTCCTTTTCTCGGGTTCTCTTTCTATATTTAAGTAGCACATTCAAATATGCAAGTGCACACACACACACATAGAGAGAGAGAGAGAGAGAGAGAGAGAGAGAGGGCGCTCACAGGCTCCACAGTTCTTCAACAAAACTGCCGGGAAACGTTTCCAGCCCGGGATGGGAGGGAACGCCAGACGCTGGATTCTGAACTCTAAAGAGATAAGCTGTTGAATTTAGGATTGGGTCTTGCCGCCTTGGAAGCTCGGGAAGTAGGAGTTGAAAGTGGGGGAGAGCAGAGGGGTTTGGGCCTTCAAGGTTTTGCAAATATTTTTGAGAACATTGTCACGTGGACGGGTAAAATTTTGTAGACAAATATATCCAAAGGTATCCACCGTTTACAAGAAGACGGAGAGACAGAGCTCCAGGGGTGGAGAACAAAGGAGGGGAAAAAACGAAAGGAAACGAAACAAAAGAGCAGATAGAGAAGTAAGGGAGAGACGGGTCTATGGAAATAAAAGAAAAAGAGAAGAAGAAGAAGAAGAAGGAGAAAGCGAGAGATTGACTTACGAGAAGGGCGATGGCACCTCCCAGACTGTTTACTGTTCAGAGTGTAGGCGCTTTTAGTAACTTCCTCTCATATTCCTCCGTCTCGCAGCAACCAGCCCAGGAAGAGGAGACCCTAGACTAGCACCAGGATGAAGAACCTGTTCACGACCATATCAAGTTACCATTACCATATCAAAGTCGGACACGAAACCGGCGTCCGACGACAAACCGATGAAAGTGCTCTAGAAGATAACGTCGGCGGGTTCTATATTGGAATTTGGGCGTTTAGACATTTTCACAAACATGTTCTGATCAGTTTTCACAACCTCGTAACTTCAAATAGAAAGACAACATTGGCGTTGATGCCCGATGGAATGGAGAACAGCGGTTGAGAGATGGATTTTACTAAAGAGTTAGAAAGTTACTGTTTTGCTGTTTTATAGTATAAGAATGTAAATTGTTAAATATATATATATATATATATATATATATATATATATATATATATATGATCCCAATTTTACATTAGGATGAATACAAAATGAAGAAAAAAAAACCAAAACTACAATCACAAAAATCCTCCCCATCTGTCTAGCCATCCAGTCGAACATCTGACAGTTGAGATTACATTGGGATGTGTGTCCAATATACCCCAGTCGTCCGATGTTCGACTGAATGACTGAATAGTCGAAGAGGATTTCTATCCAAACTACAAACGTAGGTACTTATATTTTTGAAGTTGCAGGATTTAAGGGTGTTGATTTCATAGTTCTATCATCTCAAAACATGTTGAATGGATATGATTTTGTAATTAGGTAGAACCCAAGGCCCTACCCAATATGACAAATTCAGTCCAAATGAAATTGATCAAGTTGTAAATAAAGTTTTGAAAAGAAAATCAGGACTATGGGAGGTCTATAGGAAGGTGCATGCCAATGCATGGGTGACTGAAAAATACAAGAAGGGCATGATCGTACATGAAAGTTATATAATTGAATTTGAGTCGATCCTTATATGGACTGTGAGAATCATCACATCATCTTGCCACATAGCAATGGACTACTAAAATACTCTTATCTAGTTGGGTCCTTAAAGTGGCTAAGCAAATTACAAGGGTGAAAATTTCAAGGGAACAACAAAGAGTAAGAAAAAAAATAAAGTGAAAGATTGCCAACAGAAGAGATCTCTTTTTCTCTCCACAATATGTAAGGAAGAGGTTCGTAAATTTACGCCGCCAGTGGGGGAGATTTTATATGTTAACAAGGAAAATGGGAATACAAGAAGGACCAGTAATCGATCATTTGGAGGAAAGAGAGAGATCTAGATTTCAAGAAAGAAACTGATAGAGAAATAAGTACATCTCGTTCTTTATCCCTAGTCTTATATACGGTCCATGGGGGTAGTTTTATTACGTAGAATAGATATATGAATCTCCTCCTTTTTCCCATAACCTATAATGCCTCCATTACATTGCTCAGATTCCTATGAAGAATAGCTTATATTTTTTTTTTTCGTATATTGGTCACAACCATGGAACATTCGAGCTGACTACTCTAAATTAGACCATCTATTCATGCTCAAAGTACACAGTTATGTTTAGAGATTAGGTACACATCAATGGACATACATGGGATGCATGTAAATACAAATATTTAATTGACACATGAAAAATCTAACCATGTTCTCTTAACCAACGACCGAAATGAACACATCATCTACTCAGGTAAAGAACAAATACCTTTTGATGTTTGGAAAAATAAAAAACCATTGTGACAATAATAATTCCTCTAAATATATAAAAACTTGAAAGGAGAAAGGCCCTCTGTGATTGAAAAAAAAAATCAACTTAATCCCAACAAAGGTGTTTTTGGTGTGAAAAACTTTCAAATTTTGTGTTTAAGACAAATCATCACAAACCCGGGTCCTTAAGTGCATGGGGCACTCCAATTTTTAAGTCTTTTAAGGTTGCATTACATGCCAACATTTTAGGTCTAATAAATTATAGATGAAGAAGTCAAAAATACCCCTGACTTCTTCACTTCTAGCTTGGTTCCAAGTTGGACCAAATAATTAATAAAAATTGATTTAGGCAAATAAACTCGAATTATTCATCAAATTTGTCAACTATAGGTCAAAATTTTTAATACCGTAACGTTTAGAAGCCAAGAAAAGAAAAGAAAAAAGTATAATAAGAGAAAAATAATGATTAAACAATGATAAATTTATAATCTCTCTTCTATTTCAAAAAATTTTAATTTTATTTTCTTTTCTTGGCTTCTAAATATAACCTAAGAGTTCAAACCCCCAAGGCTCAACCTCTGGCCGAGTGAGACAAATGAATTAAGATAAACTAGTCAGAATTTTCAGTTTGGTTATTGCATAGTCGTCAAGGCCTTGCCTAAGTCCCAATGCCCTTTACCCACCTAATATTTTACAATTTGGCTCTCGTCTTAGGCTGTGTTTGGTATCATTTTTGTTTTTGAATTTTGCTATTTTTCAAAAAAATATTTTCTAAAATCATTTTTGAGAAAAAATAGAATGTCGTTTGACAACTAAAATAAAAAATAGATTGCAGAATGAAAAATAGATTTGGTATACCTATGTCTAAAAATAATTTTTATTAAAAGAAATTAACCACAGCCCAAACAATTAATCACCAAAATCTCAATTTGGGAAGACCAATAGGTAGACCATGGATCATTAAATTGTTAATGAAATCAAAGTTCGGATGAAGCAATCTCAAATAATTAAACCTCCAACAATTATAGTCAAAAGCTATAAACAAAGCATATGTACAAGAAAATCACAAGGAAAGGGATATGATTGGTATTTCTTAGATGGGAGTTCACGAGGGATATGATTGATACTAACTGGGTACTCAATGACAGATGCCTTAGATCCAAGGGACCCACTCACAAGAGTAAGAGATAGCGACATGAAGAACCACAGAGACCACAGCAAAACTAGAGCTAGAAACTGTGAAAAGGGAATGGCTTTAGGAATTTGACCACCCCACAAAAGGAATTTCAAAGTGGTTAGTATCACAGGGCAATTCCAGTGAAGAAACAGCCAGTCTTCAATGAGTTTGAAACCTATCCTATACATCCACTAGTCCTCCAAAGGCTCACAGAAACAAAGCCAGCTGCAATTCCAAGGATCATATAGGAGAACATAATATAGGTAATGAGAGTGCCATGATTAGCTGGAGACATGAAATTCAGGGCAACAAGCATGATTGTCACAACTGTCATTCCTAGAATCTGAATCCCATCTCCAACCATCACACAGAGAAGTGTTGGATGGTTTGGAGTTCTGAAGACATTTCCCACAAGAAGCTTACACCCAGATAGTTCTTCATTCATATGGGCTGGCGCTTGAGTTTCCATGTCGAGCTTCTCATAGCAAGTGAGGTCTTTACGAATCATCCTAAAGATCATGAGAAACTTACCAACAATCAAAGTAAGGATAATTACAGATTGGGCATTAGACATTATCATATGAAATGGCGGTTCTAATAGCGTCAATGAGTTGCTGGAAGTCTACGACAGCGGTGTTTCTCTGGAATATTCCAGCAGCCATGGACTAAGAAGGGTTCTGAGAGGAACCCCGGCTGACGAATGAGCTATTGCCATCATTTTGGAAATCTTCGAACCCATGAAAATCTCCTCTTTTCTCTAAACTCTCATAATCGCTTAGGAAGAAAGAGGTTTTATAAAAAAAAATTCAAATTACTTTCTTACCCTTTAATTAGAACATGTGGTTTTAAGTGATTTGTGCAAAAACAACTAAAAACATGATTTTTAACTAAAAATCAAAAAGAGGTCTCAACCTCTTTCAGAATTTGAGCTTGTTTCTATTTTTTCTTTTCATAAATAATATCAAAAAATGATACCAAACACCTAGAAAAATAAAAATTTGTCAGAAAAACAAAAACAGAAATGATACCAAACACAGCCTTAGTCACCAAGGCCTTGACTTGGTCACCATGGCCAGATTTCGAATAAAAAAAAAAAAATTCATGGTTGATTGTATGCTTTTGATGGGCACCTAATTGCAGTTTATCTATATATTTAAGTGGGTTAAAATTGGACAAAGGAATACTTCCCCACTTTTTTTCTGCTTGTCTTGATGAAAGTTCAATGATTGTATATATTAGTTAATGTATGATTCCTCCTCATAAGTTCATATTTAAAGTACAACATAGACTAAATATTAATATAATTTGGTCAGGATATTAATAAATAACTAAATATGAGTACCAACATAATCTGAATAGTCCTAAACTAAAAACTGTAAATGTACACCGTGACCAATAAAACTCCACCTAGGCCCCTAGGCTTCAAGGCTTCTCGCCAGTGCCTTGGCTCTCCTTGGTGCCTTGAAAACTGAGGTCATTTGTATTTTCCATAACAACTAAGGCATAATGACCCTTGGACTAAACAGATTTAATGCCATAGTGAGCTATGTAGAAGAGGGCACTTTTGTTTGATTATAAACTATCCAGACAGAAATATGTTACCTATAACAGATCTTTTAATCATACAAAACAAATTACCTACAATTCATAGGAAATGCATCAAGAAGCTTAGTTTTGGATAAACAGAAGCTCATGATTTGAATTATGAACAAAAAATAAAAATATTACAGAAACTAATTTCTCGTTTTAAATCGTACAATGAAACTAGCTAATACAGTTTAGTTCATCTCATTTTCCTGTCTGATACTAATATGAGCTCCAATAAGAGCTTCAATATTACCATCCAAAACAGAAATCAAGTTGGGCAGCTGGATGCCCGTTTTTACATCTTGCACTAACTTGTATGGCTGATAAACATACCTTCGGGCCTCTTGATGCCACAAACTATCAATGGAGGCTTTATTGATGTTCTTTACATTGTGTACTCCCTTCTCCATCGCAATCACAAGAAGTTTGGCTTTCAGACGGTTAAGGGCCTTGATTTTATTTGCAAAGTGGCTTCTTTCACCTGCACATCAAGTAATTTCTTTCTTTGTCTGTTTATAACATAACTTTCAAAATGTAATGATAGAAAAACATGAAGGAACCGAAGAAAGCACAACAGTAACAAGGTGGAGAAGCAAATACTGCTTTAAAATTTCCTCCTCTTTTTAAAAAAAAAAAAAACCCTTCTTTCACATTTTTTTTTAAGAGCTAACAAAATTAATAACTGAGTAGAGGTGAAAAGCCCAATGCAAGCTAAGGATAACCAAGAAACATGAATATAAAAACAATTAAAATGAGACAGATGTTCAACATTTCCAGACAAGTCTTCTTAGTTCTCATACACATGTTTTCTCTTTCCATTTTGCATTTCCTCTCTGCTCCCTTCCTCTCCTTTGAAAACACCTAAATTATAAATGAGGTAACGTCTTGAAAAAAGGCCTGGGGTACGAGGTCAAAACATAAGCTCAGAAATATAGAGTTCAAACCATTAGAAATCAGTCACTAGTAAGTTCAAGTTACTTCTGCAATACCTGAAGATTGGACTCTGATGCCAGTTGGAATATGCTGAATGCTAACCACTGGTTCAGTTTGGCAAATAAGCTTCTCTTCTCCACTGCATGAGAGGGATGAGATCAATAAATCTTCATCATCTACTTCTAGGTCAGGAGTTGTATGAAGGAAAATGGGAATAACATCCACCCTGGCCAAGCTAGTCTGCAAGAAGTTATAATCAGGAAGGGGGCAAAAAGAAAAGTATAAAAGCTTTGCATCAGCATGCTGGTAAAAATCAAAATAAAGTAGGCCAATTTGTGCATTCAAAAGAACTAAAAATGTTTTCAACTTCTCATATGGAAAAAGGAAAATCCAAGGGCACATTAGATTTTTAGTCTTGAGAATGTTTTACTCTATTACATATGAATGGAAAGCAAATTTGGTCAAGAGCTAGCAACATTAACTTGATATATCTTCATGCATGATTTGTGTTCTCTATATGCTTACGAGTCAGCAAATACATATGTAGTTCATCTGTTATATAATTGATGACCTTCTCTTCTTTACACTACTTGACTAGGGATTTTCGTACTATAAATTGCGTCAGGTGCTGAGATCATGGTTCATAAAATCATAAGCCCTCGTGTATTTTCTTTATCTTTTGGTAAATGATGCACCAATGTCTTTTCTAAGTACTTTGATCCAGGTCCTTCATAGCCTTCCTGTTTCCTTCTAAAGCTTTCAGCATATACCACATTGCTCCCTCTCACTACTGCAAATTTTATTCTTCATTACAAATAGACAAACCATCTCGGTCAACATTCTCTCATATTGCTACCTGTGAGTTCCATTGAATGCAATCATTTCTCTCTATCCTTTGCAGTCTCAGTATTCGTCCATCAGAACAGCCTCATATCAGCTACACCACTGTGTGCAGATTCCATACTGCCCATATGCATCTTCATTAGTCATTGCTGCAATCCATATGCATATCACAATCCATGTTTCATTATTTAGCTGAAAAGATCATTTCAATGTTAGCCAGCACACACTTGTCAGTTGATGTGATTCCAAGCACTACGGTAAAAATCAGGGCAAAGCAAAAAAATTTTTTTTTTTTTTTTTCGGATAAGTAGGCGCTAAGGAGAGTTGAACTCATGGCCTCTTTGAGGTGTAAAAGGCAAACTAAATAAGCAACAGCTTGTCAAAAAACATTGTCTTGGATGAGAGTTTGTAAATAGTTAAAATATATAATTGACCCCTAATTGGATCAACAGCTTGTTTGGCCTGAAACACTCTGCAGTGGTTTAGCAAAAATTAGTTCAGGAATGGAGAATGGAGGAGGCTTCGTCCCAACCTTTGACCATCTTCTAGGTGATTTTAAAAGATAAAAAGTGATAAACATACCTCATGCAGAAGAGATCCATCATGAAAATTTCCAACCATACGGTGTATGCCTCTCTCTCCATAGAGGTATCCATAAGCATATTCATATTCGAACTCAACAATTGCAGACTTGATACCCCCACCCTTGGCAGGATATCTCTCGAGCACCCTTCCCTTGTGACCATGCTTTTTAGCCCATTGGATATACATTCTTAGAAGCCGTTCTGCCCATATCTGGAATTAATTTTGCAATACTTTCCATCAGAACAGAAATGACAAAGTGACCCTAGACAAACACAAAAGGAAGAGAAATAAGAGACACAAATGAATAGATTTGTGAATGAACTGACTAATTTCGACCCAAAACCAGTTTCTCCCAGTTCTCAAATTTTTTTTTCTGTATCCTATTAAATGGATACAAATATGCTTACTGGTAGGGAATTAAGGCTGTTTTTGGTTGCTTTCTTGGATGAAAGAAAAGGAAAAGGAAAGGAAACTGTCCACATTGCTGAGGAGAACATTTCCCATGATTTTCTGTGGGGAGAAATGAGAAAATTCCCAAGTTTTCCACATATTCTTTGGATCAATAAAATCAAGGGAAAATATGAAACAAATTCCATCATTATTGTTCAGTTCTCCAAGAATGTTGTTAGCCAGTTAGTTATTCCCCACTTTGTGAGATGGAAAGGAGAAGCCAGGTATGACCAATTTTCTCCCAGCTTTCTTTTCCTTGCCTTTTCCCACATAATGAATGTGATACAAAACTAGGGATAACCTTTTCCCAGAAGTAGTTACTTTTTCCCTAGATTTTCTCTTACCTATGCAACCGAACAATCGCGTCTCTAATTTTTCTCTTGCTTTCCTTTCCCATGTCATGAGGGAAAGCAACCAAACATATCATAAGTGTACGTTCTAATGAAAGATTTGGTGAATTATGAAAAAGCCTGTCCATATTGGAGAAGAGAACATTTCACGTTTGAAGGATCTAACTTACTTGACTATAATTTGAAATGTGGGGTATATGACTAAGCCTATAAAATCCTGTTTAAGCAGGTAAATATTCCAAACAAAAGACATCTAATTGTTTTCACAGTGAGGAACTAAAACACTAACATCATATGCTAGATAATTAACAGAAAGCCATATCATAAATGATGAATATGCAATACATGAATAGACAAAGAGTAAAAACAAATTCTTCCTCCAGACTAACATCAGAGCCTAACCCAAAAGATGGTAATATACGGTTAGGGACTCAAATCATATACAGTAAAATGGGGGTACCTCCAAATTAAATACTCATTTAAATCTTTAAAGGAGAGCTTCCTTCAGTGCCATAATGTTTAAATGGAAGGGCAAGACATGTGTTGCAAACCTCAGGGTAGACACCTTTAGGTCCAGCTTGAATAGTAACACAAGCCCCTTGCATGTCATATGGTCCACCAAGGAGCTTCGACATCTCATACAGATCCAAGAGCTTGCTCAAATCTACAGAGGTATTATATGCTTGCTTGAAAAGCCAGTGGTTTATGGCATCCATCTCTGCTAGCTGTGTGATCAGTTTGACTTCTTCAGCCTGCAAAGAGTAGTTGTATATTCAAATAGAGGATTACAGTTTACAATCCATACATTCACTGCCAAAAGAAACATCACAGGTACTAGTACCAGACTAAAGATAGACATCGATCAAATGGGCAACATAAATATTTAGTCAAGAAAAAGAAAATAACTCCCAATCCACAAGTACGTTATTAGAAAGCAAGTTCGACATTCAAGTTCCAAAATATACAGCCACCAAGGTAACACCAACATGTGCATGAGAGAATCTATTTGCAAATAAATATTATTTGAGCCAGTATTTAACTGTTATCAATTGCATTGCCTCTTCTTGTCTATAAATCTGCATATACCTACTCTGCATAGGACAGCACCTTGTATTGTATGTCTTTGAGAGAATCCACCACTTTGGTACTATCAGCTAACTCGAAAAGAATTTCATTTGATTTTGGAAGGTCATCCCAAAGATTATATTCACGAATCATATGTTCCTGCTTGATTTGTCTTGCTTCTTCTGATTCCAGGGATGTTGATGCCAAAGTTTCAGCACGGTGGACCACATCTTCAATCTTCTTTCTTAAAGAAAACAATCCTAGAAATATCCCAATGGAAGGAAACATTATTTTAACCATCAGTTCAAAAAAGAAATATAGAAACATTATGGAATTCTGCAAACCAAACTAAATCATGGTGAAAAAAAGAAATAGATATATTTTTACCAATGATACATAATTTTATCTATTAGTCCTAAAATCCAACATTAAAATTTCTATTTATGTATTTATATTTCTTTTGATGTACCTCCCAATAAGTTTGTCATTTTCTAAAACAAGTTTTTCATTTGAACAGTGATCATACACATTGCTGGAGAGACAGTACTTAGGCATTGTTACCATTGTACCATAGATGGCCCAGCATCCAGGCCTCTCTTTTACTCCTAATTTTATTGGTAAAAGTATGTTTTGCACCTTACCAGATGTTTCTGTTAATCAGCACTCCTAGCCTCCAGAAATGCTTTATTTCTAATTTAATTTAGCTGTGCCAAAGCTTTATTAATCTGAAGTTAATTGCTCTGACTTCTTGCTTACCTTGTGTCTCAAACTCAGTCAATCCACTTACTAATTACATTCATCTCCATCAAGTTATCAAATCTTGATATTGGTTTCAATCTGGCACAGAACCAAAATTTTGTCAAAGTTTTGAGGCATGAGAGAGATACGAAATCACAATAATAAAAAAATTTAGTTCATCTTCCCAATGAAAAAAAAGGTTTAGCATTTCCTATTTACTCTCTATATTTTACATGACTTTTCCTATATCTTCTACACTTTATTCTATTTATTATCTTGCCTATGTATCATTCACTGCTTTCCTTATCCATATGCATCTAGTATACATCTGGTTAGTGTACATACGTTCTGTCAGAATTTAAAAGTTTGGCTCCCATTTTCATCATTAATGTTATAAACCATAAGAGTATACTACAATAGCCAATACATTCAGATACCCAAGACTACTGAGATGCCTTCTGATCTCATAGTCTACTTCTGACAAAGCAAACTCCAATTTCACAATCCTCTATTGACACAGGAAAAACTATATCTGGAGTCCACGTTGACATTCAGGACTGCAAGCTTAAACTATTTGAATAAGAAATGCTACCCGTAGAAAATGGTACAAAAAACAACAAAATTAATCATTTAACCCGCCAAATACCATGTTGAATCTTTTTCAAATCCCAGGGTATCACTCATACAAAATATATAGTCTAATTAAAAACTCCATGTTCCAAATATCTATCCTAAGCAGTACCACAGTATAACTCACAGAAAATGCAATCAAAATGTGATATTTCTTCAGCCCATATACTGGAGTGCCCATTACCTCATTCTATAAATAACAATAAATACCATCTATTGAATCCAAAATAAAGACCCACCATCCTAACAACAGCCATCACTCTTAGTTCGAAGAAACAATAGAAAACAAACCAGATCTTTTATTAGGGCTATAAAAAAATTTTGAAGTGAAAAGAAGAAACAGGGACTGCTTTTGGAGACCCGTTGTGTTCTGGGTACTGGGTTCAATCCATTCAAGCAAGTTAATACCGTTCCCCTAATATTTATGCAATCATTTCAAAGTGAGGCCCTCAAAAGAGCCCAAGAGAAGTTATAGTAACAACAAAATAAAGTTTGGATTAGATAACCATCAGAGAGAGAAAGAAAAAGAGAAAGAAGACATACCCAATTCTTTGTAGCCCTTCTCCATGTCCTCCATTGACTGAGAAGCTCGAATAGTTGAAGAGAAAGCTTGAGACTGTATCCTTCTTAAAGCTCCCAAATTCAATCGGTACGGAATTGCAGCAGTTCTTCCCACAGTAATACCTTTGACCACCATTTTTGCCGCCAAAAGGACAGCTTTCTTCACATTGCCATATCCAAAAATAAAGGGCCTGCGGATAATGTCCGCACAGGACTATTTGCGTAATCTTTTTTGTTTACAAAGTGGAGGAATATGTGGTGCTTTGTGTGCCGTAGAAACCGGTGATGAACCCAGTCGTTATAGATCACCAACTTGGAAACTCGGACCAAACCAGTGAGTCATGGTGTACAGTATCTGATGAACCAAATGAGTTGGACAGACCAATCCAAAATAAAACCATATGAGTTGAACAGACCATATTTCTGGTCAGCCAATGGTAGTTGTCTGAAAAAAGATCATCTTGCTTGATCATTGCGATTTTCCACGTAGGGAGAAAGTTCTATGTTTGTAGATACCACCCCTTGCTGCCCTCCCACATGGGGTGAAATGACCACTCCACTCTGAATATTTCATCTCCTCTTATGAGAGGACGTAGGGGCACAGTCGGACAAAGATTCCTAGCGTCTTTTTTTTTTTTTTTTTTTTTCAGGTAACGGGGAACTTGATAGGCCCAGTTGGACAGAGATCTCTAGCAGCATATTAGACCCATGAAAACAATGGGATCTTGTGTTGATGGCCCAAGGAGTAGAGAAGAGTCAAACTCAGAATCTTCACTTCTTGAGGGATGATCCCTTAGAATAAAAAAAAGTCTCCTGTTGCTCGGTCTCTTCAGCAGTGATCGCACAACTGTAGTTCAGCGGGTGCACAATAGGAGACGATTTGATCGCTTACCAGCTTAGCTACTCTTTGGGGTATTGATCATTGCAATTACTTGTCTAAAAATGCTAAAGAAATCAAATCTGTTGTTTGATTGTTTAGAATATCCTTGATGTAATGCATTGATTGGACTGAGCTTCCCATTTAGAAACGGCACATACACACCAGCAAAAGCATTCGTTTTTAGTCCCTTGGACTAGAGATAAATGCCAACTAGCTTAACCACAGCAGGACTTGACTGAGATATTGTGGACGTAGTGGCTGCAATTAAAAAGGACTGGCCCAAGCAGGCTTTGTTTTTCCCGAGATGGAGACTGGGAGTCAGCCCACTTCAATCTTGGACCAAAGTAAACCGACCCAGTGACCTGCTGCTTCAAGGTTCAGTTCAACCCGCTTCATCATTGTTTCAACCTCAATGTACGGGACTACAGTCCAAAGAGGTAGTGATCATCCAAAACCCCTAATTAACCCCTCAGATTATGTAAAACTCTGCTATTTGGATTTAGGAGACAATTTCATGGTTTGAACTCAGGGAATCAAGTAAGCCATTTCACCAATCATGACGACAAAGGGCCAAACAAATTTATAAAGTGAAGCAGCAGTTCCCAAAGGATTATGGAAAATATAAAAATAAACCAAACATCTTCAAATTGATGCCAAGTATCTCCTATTATTGTGCTGATTGTGATGTATATAGGAATCTCAGTGATATAATGACAAAGGATAATGCATTGTTTGAGCACACCAGTAACATTGAATCCTTATTGCCTTCCAGGTGGTCTAAAAATCTGCACAGATGGAGCTTTTGCAAAGAAATCAAAGACAGGAATGGCAGTTTAGATCATGAGAGCGAGAAATTTTGTTTGTCAGGAGGGAGGAAAGACCATGCTGAAGGGCTGGCCGCAGGTCCTTGAAATCCTGGCAATTCATGATGCACAGCCAAGCTGGGATAAGCCAAAGTACCCATATACACAAATGCACAGTTGGTGGTTCTGATGCTGCAATGCTGAAGGAACATAAGACATCAACTTGGCCTTGGCTTATCTAAGATTTACAATTAGAGATTAAATCTGTAGCTTCAAACTTTGAGGCACACCCCTAGAAAATGTACTGTAGAAGCCCATGCCATAGTTGCATCAGGAAGTAGGAGGAAATCTAACAGTAGCTTTATCTCACTCTGCTCCTGAGAAGTTCCAAATTCTGTCAGACAAAGTCTTATCAGCTGCATAGCTACCTCAGTTTTATACTCTGGTAACCCATGCACGTAATCTACTTACTGCCAATTGCCATGCATTTCATTAAAATGAAACCTCCCCCCTCGAAGAAAAAAAAAAACCCTCTTTGCTATCAGAAAACAAGGTACTACAACCAAAAGAATAAATACCTGCTTCCTTAATTCACCTACAAATGCTGCTGAAGAGCCTAGACACCAGTATATTAGCTCAACAAAACAAAAGGAAGGAAAACACTATATATTAGCATTGAAAATGTCACGTTTCAATAATCACATTTGCCATGGAAAAAGCTACATTCCTTATGATTAACAAAAATAACCTTGCATCTGCAGACATATATACATTCAACTGGAAGATTAAAAAAAAAAAAAATTTCCTAGAGGGACTCTGCAAATTTAGGGGCCTCCAAATCAAGCTCTTGCCTCATAACACAGTTCATGAACCAGTCACTATTGAAAGTCAATAGCCCTCTATTTGTGGCAACAAGTGCCTCTTCCATGTCTTCTTCACATGCCACAAAAATTGTTTTTGATGGCTCATCTACTTCGTCTAGCCCGTTAAGAACCTGCAAATGAGAGGGGACTAATTTATGTCAGTTCCTGCTAGAGATTACCTACAAAATGCAGCAATTAATATGGAACCAGAAACTTGCCATGTTGAAGAAGAAATATAAAATAACAACCAGTAATTTAGATAGCCTGCTAACAAATGAGGTGGACATGAAAATAAAATAAACAATAAAACAGGACCCTTTTATTTTCATTTGAAGAAATATAGTCTTAACAGATCCACAAGTCTTACAGTATACAATAACACCATTGGCCATCCCTAAAGTATGTGCACCGATGGAATTTCTCATTCCATGCCTAGCCTATAACTTCGTCAAAATATCTAGAGTTTACTGAGATGATCAAGTAGAAGTTAATATGTAGAACTTGGTGAGAACATGAATTGTGAACTTACATTTCCACCACCAGACTTTGCAATGGCTGAAAGCATGTCAACTGGAGGCTGGGCATGAATAGCAAGGCATATGTCAAACCCTTTAAGCAAAGTTCGGGGCCATGCTTTTGCCCTCTGAACAGCATCTTTTAATTCCGATTTGTATCTCAACTCATACTCTTCATCTTTTAAAATAAATGGCAATTCATCTACAGAATAAGTGGGGCAGCTAATGAGTCATTATCAAAGTGCTTCATCAAATATCAAAAAGTACAGAGGTGGTTCCACACTCACCAACAAATCTGCCTTGCCTAAAGCATTCTTTTAACCAACTAGGTGAGATTATCCAAGCACTGCATCATCAGTAGCAACTCAGGAAGTTAACCATCATTGAAGACGAGTTTCAGGAATGAAATGATGAAAATCTATGCAGAATAGAAACAATAATATTTCAAAGTCACTGCACCATGATAACAAGACAATCTAAATTTGGTGTTTTGGATAAAGATTGATGCATACAATATTCAATATGCAACTGTTAAAGGATATAAAAAAAAATGAAAATATCAGTTAGTTTAGCAGATGTAAATGGCCACCAAGGTTTTAAATCAACCAAAATTTCAGAATATTGGTCTTTGGACCAAAACAGTATATCCAAAATTTCATAATCTCTCGTGCTCTGGTTAATAAATTGATCTACTAGTCCATCATTTTCCGCTAAAGAACATTAAAAGTGTCTTAAAAAATCTTAAACTTTATTGAAATTAATGGGAGTTAAAATTTTCCAAATGACAATACAAAAAATTAACAGAAAAGAGTCTTCACAGACAATGTCAGAGCCATACAACAGTTTGGGGTTCATCAGTATTCTGCTAATAGCATGTGGACAACATAACAATTACTATTGTTGTTCATGATATGACATTAAAACAGGAAGGACTATCCGGATAAGTTTCTTGAAATTAAAGAATTGGAAATATGAGAATGCCTCCTTTCAATTGAGTTGGGGGCGTTCTTTTTTTTTTCTTTTTTCTTTTTTTTGGGGGGGGGGGGGGGGGCTCTGTTACAATGTACTCTTGCCTGCTTGAAATTTGACCAACTGTTCAGCTGAACAGATATTGGTGATTTGGATGGTTATCTTGTTGACCAAAGTATATCAACCAGAATATGAAGAATTTAAAATTAAAAAAAAAAAAAAATATCATCAACATTGAGATGTTTCAATCCAGCCAGTTTATTTACAATGAGAGGCCAATTTATTGTGAAACTGGATGCATCCCATCTCCACCCTAATATGTGTCATTTAATTTCTTGTGAGATTAAATGACCAATATAAACCAGATCTCAGCAATCTATAATGGAAGCAATAGAAACAAGGGAGAAGAGAGATCGAGAGGAAGAGAACCGTGAGAGAGAGAACCATCAGAGGGGAGAGAATTAATTAGAGAATGTTGAATTAATTCTCTCCCCCTCACCCCCATCTTATTTAAATATTAAAGAGTAAACAAAATGGGAAGTCGACTTGGACAGAAGTCAAGTCCAAGTTGACATTACAAGAGACTGAAATTAAAAAGGACTTTAACTACTAGATAGCACTTAACACTAAACTGCACTAAACTAGGTGACACCTAGACTACATAACTAAAAACTTAACACTCCCCTGAAGCTGGAATTGGAGAATAAATATCACCAAGACCCAGCTTAGAACAATTATGAAGAAATATGGCTTTGAGCAACACATTTGTGAATATATCACTAAGTCAAGAACTAGAACTTGTGAAGGAAATAGAGATCACTTTATGCATAATGGCATCACGACCAAAATGACAGTCAACTTCTATATGCTTGGTACGCTCATTGAAAACTAGATTGCTAGCAATATGAATGACTGCCTGATTATCACAATACATAGGAATAAGCTGTGTAATTGGGAAACCAAGTTCACCAAGAATAGACTCCACCCACATTAATTCCACAATAGTATGAGCCATAGCACGATGCTCAGCATCAGCACTAGATCGAGCAACTATAGTCTGCTTCTTGCATCATCATGTAATAAAATTACCGCTAAGGTACAATAACCAGTAGTAGACCAATGATCACCATCAGCACCAACCCAATCAACATCAGAATAACCACAAAGATCAATATTTCGATGAGGACAATAGAGCAACCTTTTAACGAGAGTTCCCTTAAGATACTTCAAAATCTGACAAGCAACATCCCAATGAACCTATTTCAAAGCCCGCATAAACTAACTAATAACTCCAATAGAAAAAGATAAGTCAAACCTAGTAATAGTGAGATAAATAAGAATCTCAACAAAACGACGATACTAATGGATGTCAACAAAATCCCATCATCACAAATAGTCAGCTTAAGATGAGTGTCCATAGGAATGTCAACAAGTTTGCAGCCTAGCATGCATGTTTCAATCAGAAGATCAAGAACATCCTTCCGCCGAGAAAAATTAATACCTTTGGTGTTCTGAACCACCTCGATGCCTAGAAAATAGCTAAGGATACCCAAATCTTTCACCTGAAAATGCTGACGTAGGTAGGCTTTAGCCTCATCAATACCTGCCAAGTCACCTCCAAAAGTAATAATGTCATCCAAGACTACAAGAATAACATCCTTGAAATTGTGGTGATGAACAAAGACTGAGTAATCGGAATAGCATTGTTTGAACCCATAATTAACCACGAGTTTAGTAAACTTTTCAAACCAAGCACGAAAGGACTATTTCAGACCATAAATTGCTTTTAAAAGTTTACAAACTCTATGGATATCAACCTCCCCCTGATCAACGTACCCCAGAGGTTGCTCCATATAAACATCCTCAAGTAAGTCACCGTATAAAAAGGCATTTTTAATATCTAGTTAAAAAGGGGCAAGTCCAAATTAACTGCAAGGGATATAAGAACCCGAACAAAACTAAGATGAGCAATCGAGAAAAGTTTCAAAGTAATCAACCCCATAGGTCTGGATAAAGCCTTTAGTAACCAAGCAGGCGTTTAGATGTATGACAGTATAATCTGGGTTATACTTCACGGTGTATATACAACGACAACGAACCACCTCCTTACCCAGAAGTAAATCAACAAGGGACTAGACCTATAGAGAAAGAAAAGCATCCATCTCGACATCCATAGCCTTTTTCTACTCAATACAGGTCAAAACCTCAGTATGAGATTTGGAAATCTCAATAAGGGATAAAGCAGAAGCAAGGGATTGGTGGAAGCAATGGGAGATGCGATGTAGACATATACTAAGAAATATGATATGTTACCTGTGGTGGCTAAGTGCAAGAACAAGTACCTTTGCGCAGTGATATGGGAAAATCAATAGACAAAAGGTCAGGGAGGACGGTATGGGCAAAACAGGTGTTGGAACAGGAACAAGAGCTGGTGCAAATGTCTGAGCACGTGCCAGGGTCGGTCATAATTGTCAAGGCGTCGCCTAGGCTCCTCCTAGGCGTCTAGGCCCCCTTGTGAAGCCTTGGTCGCCTAGGCGCCACATCAGGCCTCTAATGCCTTGGTTCATGCCTTGATCCCTATTGTGCCGGTACAAAACATGGGTGGCAACTATACACTTGGAGAGGAGCCGAGGTCGGTGCTGTCACGGGTAGGGAAGCCACATTACGAAAGGAAACCAAGGCCGGAATCGAAATAGCAACAGCAGAGACCATGTTGGAGTTAAGAGCCATATAGTATGGTGAGTTATCAAAGAATGTGACATCTACACTAACAAATGTTGAGTGAAAGGATCATAACACTGATACCCTTATTGAGTACGAGAGTAGCCAATAAAGACACACTTAACCAAATGGGGAATAACTTATCGAGGCCAGGGCAAACGTCATGGACGAAACAGGTGCTTCCAAAGGTACAAGGTGGTAAGGAAAACAATGGAAAGGATGGAAATAAGAGGGAAACATGCGACTAATCCTAAAGAACCGAGGAAGGCATTTAATTGATCAGGTAACAGACGGTGAAGACTGCATCACCCCAAAAATAACAAGGCAAGTGCATACGATAAAGGATAAAACGAGCAACCTCCAATAAATGACGGTTGTTACGTTCAACAATCCCATTTTGTTTAGGAGTATGAGAGCAACTAGTCTGGTTAATGATACCATTGGAAGCACAAAAGGAAAAGATCATAGTTTGAGTGTATTCAAGACCATAATCAGACCGAAAGGTTTTCATGAACTTTGAACGATCCTTTAACAAATATCAAGCGGCATGAAAACAATCATCCACAAAGATAACAAAATAGCAAAAACCAAAACGAATCTTTACTCTAATGGGACCCCAGATGTCGGAGGGAACTAAGGAAAATAAGGTAGAAATTCTGGACACATCATGAGAAGGGAAGGATGAGCGATGGTCTTTTCTCGATTGGCATGCCACATACTAGAGAGTATGCTTGGAACCATATTATGTAACTTGGAGAGAGACAAATGACCTAAGCGATAATGCCATTGTAATAGAGAAACACAGGTAGTAGGAGTAAATGCAGTAGCAGAAGATGGAATGTCAACCAGTTATTACATCTAGACCTTTCCATGTCCCCCCCCCCCCACCAATCATCGTCATTGTCTGTAAATCCTAAAATACACAACGGTAGGGAAAAAGGTAACAAAACAATTAAAAGTCTTTGCCAAAATACTAACTAAAAATAAATTCATGGGCAAACGAGGGACAAGAAGAACATAAGACAATGGTAAAGTAGATGACAAGGATACATCACCCTCACCGAAAAAAAAACGTGGGTGATAGAGCCATCAACCAAATAAACATTGAATTGTTGATGACAACGGTTAAAAGAGAAAAATATTGATGCTTTAGTAGTCATGTGAGAGAAAAAGCACCAGAGCCAATGACCTAAGGAGTAGAGGCTATAGATGCAAGCAAGGCAGTAAAATCTATATGTGCCAATATAATAGTGAAAGTAGAAGCAGATCCCTGGGTATCTAGCTGATTGAAACAAGTAAGCATGCTATGAAAATCTTCCTTGGATACAGTAACAGAGGAAGATGAGTCATCACCAAAAGGAACAGGTGTACGAGTATCACCATCAAAACTGATTGTACCCACAAACTGAGAAGGATACTCGGAACCCTATTGAGGAGGCCTACCATGTTTCACCCAACACCGATCAACTGTATGATTCTGCTTGCCACAGTGAGAGCAGTACACATAGGCTGATCAAAAGAGCCACGACCACAACCTCCACCACAGCCTTTACCAGAATTATTACGACCATGGCTGCGATTGCCAGCAAGCAATGTTGAATTGTCTTTAGTAGAGGCATCATTAGACTTGGAAAAGGTAAAAGAGAAGATACGCTAAAAACAACAAAAGACCTCATTTAAAGTGGAAACTGTATCACCATCTAGAAGTTAGCTTTTAAAAGGTTGAAACTCAGAATTGAGACCCATAAAGGAAGGTAGCAGCCCCCTGAAATTTTGCACGCTGAGTCTTCAGAATAGTAAGGTCAGTAGTGAGGGGTTGATGGACATTCAATTCTTCCCCGATACCTTTAAGAGTACTATAAAATTCTGCAACGATTGTGTCTCCCTGTTTACAATTGAAAAATAACTCATATAAATCATAAACACGAGACAAGTTAGTGTCTCGAGCATAGCTCGCTTTTAAGTCATTCTAAACACCTTTGGCAATGGTGTGGGCAATGGTGTGGAACATGACATTAGCGGCAATAGAAGGACCCATGCAATTCCATAGCCAAACCAAAACACTAGTTTTTCACGTAGCCAAGTAGCATAAGTCGTAGCTTTAGAATCAAGAGGATCATCGGTCAAATAAGCATAATTGTCAAGGTGTCGCCTACGCGCCCTTGTGATGCCTTGAAAAATCGAACGCCTTGGTCACCTCGGCGGGTGCCTTGATCGCCTAGGCGGGTACCTTGGCCTTGGTTCGCCTTGACACCTGAACAACTATGCAAATAACTAGTTTATCTCTGACAATGATGTAAACATTCACAACTTTTGCCCTAGAGCAGGTAGTTGGAAGGACCAGCCTACTTGATAGAAGTAATCTCTGAACATGGACAGAGTCCGAGGGAGTTTTGGAATCACACATTGTGAATGAAATGCTCAATTAGCAATATCAGTGGCAAAACAGTAAATAAGTCAAGCCGGTAAAAGGGAATGGCAATTCTATAAATAATCAGAACTGTCAAATAGTCTTAGAGTCAAGCAAACAGACCCTAAGGACTAAGCTGGCACTAAAAAAATAGACCCTTAAGCAAGCAGACCCTTAGAAAGGGTAAAAAGATGCACTTTACACTTTGATCCATGCGATGAGTTCATTCCCCTTGTGACTGCCAATTGGGAATAGCGTTCAATGCCAGCTTTCTTAGCACTTTTTCTTTTATGGCCAGTCGATGCTGCTTATTCAGTAAACAAGATAAAATAAGGGACTAAACAAAGAGGCCCTTAGCAATCAGACCCTCATCTCCAACTCACGATAAGAAGCAGCAGGTTTCATAGGCAGGGAATATTAAAAAAAAGCCAAATAAAAAAATACTGCAAGGAAGCAGTTTCAAGCTGCTGCTGGGGATAAAATCCAGATCCTGCCGAAACATAAGGATCAGGTCATACTGAGTAGATGATCAGAACCTGCTGTGAATAGCCAGGCAGAACTCAGATCTCATACCAGGGAAGCAGAAGCTGCAGAACCAGAACCAGAACTAACAAAAATATCAATCCTTGAAGAAAACAGCACCAAGGCTTGCTGTGATTCAATCCTTGAAGGAACCAGAACCAGAACAAAATAATCTCGATCTGCTGTGAAGGTGATCCTTGAAGAGAACAGCACCAGAAAAGAAAAAATTCCTTGCGATATCCTTCAAGTAGCAGAAAATTGATGACCTGCTCAGAACAGAAAAGATTTTGATCTGTTCCCATAAACAGAACCTTGCTGTGAGCAGATTGCAAGGAATAAGTTCTTCAATCTATGGGGAGAGCAACAAGTCAACAACACAATAAATCCCGGAGGGAAAGAAAACTACAGATCTAATAACTCTCAAACCCATAATGGAGAAAAATACAGATCTGATCAGATCAGCTCTGATACCAGGTGACGGTATATAACCAGTATAAACCAGATCTCAGCAATCTATAATGGAAGCAATGGAAACGGGAGAAGAGAAGTGAGAGAGAGAGAGAGAGAGAAAACCATGAGAGGGGAGAGAATTGAATGATTTAATTCTCTTCCCCTCACCCCCCATCTTATTTATAATATCAAAGAGTAAACAAAAAGGGAAGTCGACCAGAGACATTACAAGAGATTGAAATTAAAAAGGAGTTTAACAACTAGATAGCACTAAGCTAGGTGACACCAAAACTACAGAACTAAAAATTTAACAAGATAAAATTTCAGTATAAATGCGAGAGAGAGAGAGAGAGAGAGAGAGAGAGAACAAAACTGAAGTGGCCTAAAGTGTAAGACTAACCCCGAACAAAGAGCAACGCAGAAATTCAGAGTTCTTCTCACTTTTCCTGTGATAATATGAGTGCTGGCACTTCCTTCAGAGGTAACAACACCACCAAGTTCTTCAATTATCTATCATCAACATAATACACAGCAGAAACTATCCATAAATAAGAGAACATAAAACACACATGGTTATGCAAAAGTTTAAGCAGCAAATATTTCGAAGATGAGTGAATTGAAAATACAAGCTCCAATCAAATAAATTACTCCAATGAAATAAACAATCAATAGCACAGGCCTCAGAATTCTTGTCAGGTCACTAACAATTGGACACTTTACATAGGATGATTGGTGACTAAAGTAAATAAGAATAAACTGATCAAGTCAGATTAAAGAAGAAAATTTTGACTGTGAGAAATGAATGAAGATTTGGACCTGTCAGATTAAAGAAGACTCGTGATACAACTTATGAGCATGTAAATGTCTGTTTCATGCTTGGTGTGTCATACCAAATGCTTAAAGCAAATAACCAATAAACATGAAGTATATAAATGGGTCAAAAGGTTACATCAAACTAAGACCCCAAAACTACAATAGAGAGGCCATAACCCAGTGCAAGTTCTGCTCTGCAAGGTATTAGGAGGGGTGGATCAGGGTTGGTCCTCCACTTTGGCATTTTTGGGTTCAGTCACCACCCTCAAACTTGACTCGAAACTACCAGTAGATATTTAAATATATTTCAATATAGGTATCACAGGATCACCATCAGCCAAAGTTGAGCATTCTCCCTTTATTATAAAATATAAACATAATCTTGCATCGAGACCTCAAACTCGTGGTTGTGACCTGGCCTCCTTGGCTAATTTATTAACCTGTGTGGAATTGGCCAATGAGATTCAATTATAGCTCTTACCTACCGAAAATAAATAATCAAAACTTATGCGAGCTAAAGCATGACATTAGTCTTTATTTTAAGTGAATTTCTGTGAAATAAACTATCCATACTTCCAGATCTTTGCTTTCTTTTCCTTCATCTTTAAAAATTAGGCACTTTATTTTATCAAGTAATTCCTAGCTAAGAAAAGTAGAGATCTGTAAAGCTGGGAGTTTTCTCCTTATGAAGCCTTCCAATTATGGGGTCGATACTTCAGTTGCTTTAGCTTGCATTCATTCTATTGTAAGTGGCAGATGCAAGAATTTGTTATCTACTTCGAGTTTAGCATGTTCAATATCCTAATGCAATATTTATAACATTAGTGGACTGAAATCTGACTGACATGTTACCGATTATAAAAGACTTCCACTCCTTGAAATCAAAAGTCCCAAGAAGAGAAATTACTCCTAAGATACTTAAATAATAAACTATGCTTCTGATATATGTTAAAACAATCTGCAGTGTCTTTGTTATTCCTCTTATGATGTAGCTGAAAGGATGTTTTCTTCTGGAAGCTTGCTTCTGATCCGCAACAGATTGCTGTCTCTAGAAGGTCATTGAAATTTGAGATGAGTCAGCCACCTCCCAAAGTAAATGCCTATTCATCAACTCTTGAGTATATAGTTTGCAGCCTTACATTGGCAAAAGGACCACTTAAAAAAAGAAATCCAAGAGACACTAAAAGGTCTGATTGACAAAAATAAGGAATCAAGTCAGTCTCTGATTGTTCTAAGACTTCCTATATAATGGGTGTAGCATGAAGATCACAACATTATTTTCTTCAATTATTCATTCCAAAAAAAAAAACTCTTTCATATGAATTTTCTACAAAATATGTTTCCCAGTGACATCAACTATGTGTTTCAAATAGAGAAAACAATACCTACCTTGGTTAGACGTTCCTTTTTTATGTCATCAGCAATATTCATTAGCATGATCCTCGGGCGCTCTACTTCTGAAGGAAGTTTCTTGCTGATATGATCTTCATTTGGCATGACACGAAATGGACCAAATGATCTACTCTCTTTGGCACTGATGGCTGGATGGTTTTGAACCCCCATTAAAAGCTTACCTCTAGAAGCGACTATAGAGCAACCATTAACAGAAAAATCATTTCCTCGATCTTGTTTTTTACAAATGAAATCCCAATTAGACTCTAAATGGCAGTCTATATGATGACTACCCTTTATCTTTTTTGACTGCAATGATGACAAGGAAGCTTCCCAGTCTCTCCTCCTTGCACCTTGTCCAGAGCAGGAACAACTCTTTAAATGAGCATCATCTCCACTTTCTGCTACTTCTGAACCAGTGGCTGGGACTTTGCAATCCACTTCTGTTAAAGGAACAAAATCTGTGCAACTCTTTACTAAATCATGTCTAGGGTGAGAACCTGCCAAAATAGTGAAGTTGGCTGCCACTTCATTAAAGAAAAACAGGAATATTTTTCAATAGAAATGAACTAATCGAAAATGTTAATGATCCCTCGTATAGAGAAAATAGCTAAAGAGAACTAAAGGTGACTGCAATGAAGAATAGGTAGACACTATTTACCATCAAAGTCTTTATCATCTGAGCATCCATCTTTCACTGAGTTTAGGTGTTCAGGACTTTCAGACTGGGCAATGATTCGATTCACACTGGCTATTTCCTTTAAGGAATTCTCCACACCCACCAATTCTTGAACTCTAGTGGGAACAGATGACAGTGATTTGCTGTGAGCAATTGATGGTACAAGAAACTCAAATTGACTTAAAGGAATGGTTTGAATGCTCAAATCCTTGTTAAGATGAGAAACCATGAGGGTGGAACCACCAGGAAAGCATAATGCCCTCCGGATGTCAGCCTTAATTGGTAGTTTGCGAACTTTACCCTTGGTATCCACCTCTGCTACTGTTACAAAACCCTGCATTAAGGTCCATCCCAAAACATAAAAAATTGCAACCTCGTCTTAATTTTACAAAAGATCATAGAGAGCTCTGGATCCTAGATGCAAAGATTCCCAATTACCGCAAAAAACATAGACTGAGGTTACGAAGTAACCTGATAGTATCTTAACTAAGCACTTCTCTCAACAATGTTGATAATAAGAAGACATCAGTAGTCACAAAATTGACAGGAAAATTAAAATAACTATGCAATCTCATTGAAAAAAAGAAGACTTAGTTATCTAATAAATTCAACTCTAACTCAAATTCCATTATTCCTTCAGCTACAGAATCTGGTGAATAGAGGGTTTTTTTTTTTTTTTTTTCGAACTCGCAAGAAGAATATCACAGCTAGCTATTGCATCTTTAGGTAAGGGAGTGAAGGTGTATTTAGAACATGACATGTTCTTTTAATCAAGGTTCAAAATCTCTAGTCTCAAGGGTGTCTTGACACTCTGAGGAACCGAGATCTCTGGATCTCGGTCGAGATCTGGGCAAGATATTGTAAAAAAACCATGATGGCTTAAAAAATGTGTTTCGACCCTAAAATGGTCATTTTAAGGCATGATACTCCAGGGAAACCTTATTTTAGCAAATATAAACACATTTAAAGCATAAAATTGTAAAAAATAATCACACATGATGGTTGTCTGGGTACACACCCATGTTTGACAGTATCGGTCTGAAGTTCAAATGTAAATCTAGGATAATATTGGTTATTGTAGATAATGTTACATTAGAAGAAGATCAAAGAAGACCAAATGAGCCAGTAAAATTATATTTTAGGAGAAAAATAAACATAATAGCACTTAATTAGTTAGTGGTCATAGTCAAAAAACCCAAAGTAGTCAAGTAGACAATACAATCATAATTCATACATTATGTCAAAACCAGTCAAGAAATGGTCGAAAACTGGTCAAAAATGTCAATACCAGTCGAGAACTGGTCGAGACTAGTTGAGACTAGCCGAGAAATGGTCAAGAATCTCAATATCTCGTCTCGTATGAGATCTCTTCTCGACCTGTTCAAGAATCTCGAGATCACAATGAGATCTCACCTAGATTTTGAACCATGCTTTTAATTGCCCCTTGTTTTATTCTCAAGAGGTTTTTAAGTTAGGATAAAATGGGTTTTTCACAATTTTTTTGAAAGTCAATATGTCATTTGCCAAGAGTTGTGATACTTTTTTTGAATAGACATGTGAATGATAAAAATTTATCCTCACTAAAAAACAAGCTTGTTGTCTTAGGAGGGGAAAAAAGTACAGTTTCAAATTATTCAACAGTCAATAAGAAAATCACTTTAGGTAAAGATACAAGAAAGAATATTGTAGATACTTTTGGTAATTTTCAGTCAGTAAATATACCTTACAAACTTGATTACTTTATAAGCTATCAAGAGTAAGACAATCACATTCAGTAAGCGGAGCCAAGTTATCTCACTTGAGTTGAGTCTTAGCGTTATTTTTCAGCTCATTATCTGAGATAAAGCCCTACACTAAATTCATATAGCAATAGAGCCTACAGCTCAAATTTGTGTATATTATATCTGACAAACTAGCCTATCCATATTCTGATATTCTATGTTTCATTTAAAAAAAAGAGAGCTAATAACAAGATCAACATTTGCAAAGTTCTAAGGTTCAGGATGCAGGCTTATGTTTGCAGTCATTATGGACTTTGAGATGAATTAATCTACCAAGTATGCAAGGCTTGTTATATGAACTTTTAACATTTGGTACTCAGGTCAACCCAGTGTGCTGTACTTAAGTGAGCAAAGCAAGCCTGAGATGAACTAACAGAGTTTCAATAAGCCAAGCTTAAGCTCAGAAAGGCGGGGTCATCTCAATTCTCAACCCTGAGTCAAGTTCAAGCCTAATCCCAAAATGACAAAAAGGTCATAATTTGATAAATTTCAAGCCATTACCATGTCAAGCTCCATTTAAGATACCTGTTTAAGCCAAAATCCCTCTGATTCCTTGTCTGCCCAACATAATATTGTACGAATACCAACATTCTGCAGTCTCTGTCTCAACTCTGTGTACAGAAGGCAACCAATCCCCTGCAAAGTTAAGGGAGAAAGAATGTCAAATGCATCTGAATTTGCCATAGATTAGAATCCACTTAGAGAAACAGAGAAAAAGAACAAATATGTAAAAAGAAATGTATCTGTGATCTACTAATCATATCAAACGCAGGCATTAGTACAACCTTATCCATGCAATTTAAAAAATATAAATTCATTATTTATTGGGGAAAAACTAAGGTCACTAGAACAATCCAGTCTGATTTCAACTGTCTGAGAAAATATGACTATATGAGCATTTGAATATCTGGCTTGAAGAGATTCTCTTTTTAACTCTTATCCCTTTTTATCTCTCTTTCCTCATTGGCGAAATTTTGTCCAAAAACTTCAGTTTGGGTTTAAATTTTAAAATGGAAACATAAAACAAAATGTGTATTTCTTAGATTATCCGTACAAAATCTGGCAGCAATATAAAAAATACAGCAAGTGGCCAACAGAGAAGAAAATTGAAATCAACATAGGCATTCCAAATAAGTGGGATAAAATGAAAATTGCAAATAGCACTAAACCTTGTGCTGGTAGTTTGAACTGATGGCCATAAGAGGAATCTCAGCATACTGAGTGTCGGTGGGAATTATCTGATAAGTTATTGCAGCTATCACCTGTACATAGCAAATAAGCAGGGATCTTGAACAACCTTCAAACCAAGAAAATCTATATTTCCTCGACTAACATGAACCATTTCCATGTGGTAATATTTGCAGATCTACACCACATAATTAGAGGGCAGAATCATCAGCAGAAGTGAAACTAGTGATCATACAAAGTTCATTAGCTCACTATTGAATTGACTAAACAACAGGCAATGAGGGATGTGCAAACATGAAAGTCGTTTGTTTTTCAGATGATCAAAGAATGAGTCATTGGACAAAAGAGACTCATTGCAAACCCCTCACATTGTTTGCAGCCAATCCCAAATTACAATCTATTGAATATGTAGCCTGCAGGGACATTCTAGTCCTTTCCCATGGAACCAACTCTCTTTTAGTAGAGTTGGTCATGGAGAGGTAGTTTAGTACTTTTGCAATGCTCTCTTTTTATTATAAATATAGGCTGGATGATCCCTAAAGGCCATCTAAGCATTCAGTTCCTAAAGAGTGCTTTCAACACTTTCCAATTTATATCATCCTAATTTCCTATCCAATGTATCACACCCTGGGGAGATATTTGAGCACATTCTTCCCCCGGTCCCTAAAAAATAGGTGTAACATTAAACGCACAACCCCCAGAAACATCCAAAATGTCCAGTTGAATCTTTCATAATATGGGGACTGGGAGGAGAGGTTTGGTTGGGTTAAGTACTTGTCATAGAAACTGTATGAATGATACAATTAACTGCCTATGGCACACATTAGAACAGTTAAGAGATTTTAACCCAGTACTTACCTCTCCAGATCCTTTGACGGAATTTGATTTCAAGAGCAGTGTGCAGTATTTTCTGCAGAGTTATGGAGCAGAAAAGTTTAAAGAATCAAAATGTATGTGACAGGTAATTAAGCTGTCCACTTCAACAAATGACTCTACAATTACAGTCAATTAACAGCTTACCTCATGGTTGTAGTGGATTAGTAATTATCTTGAAAAAAAATGTACTGCCAAGAAGACAATGAAGAGGAAAAAGGAGCATGGAAAATGCTTCTTACCCATTTAATACACATCTTTCAAGGAAAAGTGATTCCTTTCCAGTGTTAGCTGCATAATTCATTGCAGGTAGCTCTTTCATATAAATAATTAGTACTTCCTGCAATCCCATAAATACCTATCTTGAGACCATAGACATCAACAAAGAAAAAGCACTAATCGAATTGATCTGTTAAAGAAGATGCATATAATATGCAAGCATGAACAACTTGCAGTAATTTGTTATGGCTATTCAAATTTTCAAACAAAATAAATATCTGATTATCACATAATAATTATACTGGAACCAACTTATTGCACCGGTGAAAAATCATCAATTCTGTACTATTATGACCTGGAAGAGGATCCTCTGGGATCAGTCATTTCCAACTGACCATTCTGCAGATTTGGTCAACTTGAACCGACTCGGGTGACGCAATGAGATGACTGGACCTTTTGAGCTACACTAAAAACCTTCCTGAGTACTGTATTATTCCGAGAAACAAAACAACGAATGGTTTTTTTTCATTTTTTCTTTTGATAAGTAAACAAGCATTCGCCTCAAAGCACTTTAAACTAAGCGAAGATTCAGTTCTACTCGCCCCCAATTCTGAAGGCGGTCAATGCTTCAAGAATTAGAAACGGTTTTCCAGACCATCTGGCAAAACACACATACACTGACATTGACGAGCTAGCGAGCGAGAGGGGCAGAGAGAGAGATGGTACCTGGAGTAAAGACTTGCTACGGCTATCTATATCTTTAGGATTAACAATCAAGAAGAAAAGCTGATCCCGCGAAGAAGAATCTTTCTCCCCTTCCACTGAAAATATAAAAGCCATTCAATAAAACCCCCAAAATGGTATCAATAGTGAAAATCCTAAGTTGAAGGCTTGAAATACAAAACTTACCGCCTTTTTCTCTGGACTCCTCATGTTGAAGATCATCAAACTGCTTCCTTGTCATGTGTTTTCTTGAATTGTTCACTGGGCATCAAATTTTAAGGGGTGAAAACACGATTTAAGATAGGGGGCAAAATCGACGAATCATACCTTGACTAAATATAGGAAGATTGTGCTGCATATAGACAAATTACTACCTGAGATTTTGATTTTTGCGGCATCTGAAACCGAAATTTGAAGATTATTTCGCTTGGATTGGCAGGTGAAGTTGTTTCCATCAATGTCAACCTTACAATTCCCTGCAAAAGAGGCACCATTACAATCGAACAGCCAAACTGTAGAAAAGATAATTAAAAAAAAAAAAAAAAAAATCTACGGTTTTCTAGAATAAGGGCTTCGTTTGGAGGTTATTTTTTTCTGTAGGAATGTTAGGGTTTGTATTGTGCTTACCGATCGAAATGGGTGAAGAAGACGAAGATCTCTTGGTTCTCTTGGTTCCCGCCATGCTTACATGCCAAATGTTCAAGCCGAGTTTAAAAAGACCGCCAAAATGGTATTTCGGTAAATTTATCAAACTCGACGGATGAATAGTCAACCGACATTGTATAATCTTGTACCATTTTTTTAGGGCATAAAGTGTAATACACATACAAAAATTCCCAAAAAAAAAAAAAAAAATAATAATATATATATATATACATTGAAATTCCCAAAAAAGACTAGAGAGATGTCAAAATTGGGCTCAAATCTAAAATCTAAATTGAAACTGAACAAATGGGATCATTTGACCTAGGTTAAATTAAAACCAATCTTTATTGGATCGTAATTGTATTGTATTTTTAGTGATAAACTCAAATCAAATCAAACAAATAAATCCAAATTGAAACAAAAACCAAATAAACCTGATAATGAACCTATAAGAATCCATTAAATCAACATTTTAAATATTCATATAGGAAACAAACACCGAAATTGAACCATAATGACTTGATAAAACCCATTAAACCAACTTGTTATTATATATACATATAGTAATCGAAATCAAACTGAGATTGAACCGATAGTGAACGAATAAAAACCTACTAAACCAGCTCAATAAAAACCCTAAACCAAAACCAAATTAATTAGGTCGTAATTGAACTAGATTATGGGTGATAAGATTAAAACCACATTGATCCATATCAAAATTAGACTGATTGGTCCATTGACACCCCTAGTGAAGAGTCCATCATGTCCATTCTTGGATGTTTGTTAATGTTTTTTCATACATTTGGATGGCAGGAAAAAGCAGAGAAATAGAGTCAATTTTCCAATGAATTGCAAAATAAAACCCTTGGATATTTGTATTTAAAGTTTTGGATTCAAAAGTTCGAACTAGTAGCCGGAGAAACTATCACGTATATAAAACATCCTAAGTTCTAAATTGCAGTAATAAAAACCCCTACATCCTTTGATTAATACTTTAAAATCCTTTGAAATGTGGCAACACGAGTATCTAACGGTGGACATCATTAGACCCGTGTCATCAGATTCACGCTGTTACAATGGATAGGATCTGGACTTCGATTTATTTGATATCAGAGCAAATTTTCACCATATCCAATAGTACTAAACAATTTCTCTTCACAAATTAACATGAGTGTTATTTTTTTTTAAGGTAAGTAACATAAGGGCTCTTGCTTTGCATACAAGCGGAAGAAAACAACATCAACACTAATATTACAGCCTTTATTTTCCCATAAATTAAATATGAGGCAGAAGAAAGTGCTGCAAGTACCTAAGACCATCATCAAAACTTAAATATCTACAGCTCCCTACATTCACCCTCATCTTATTCCCATCACAAAACCCTATACCTAATTCTGCAACTAATCCACTTGCTCCGACATTCAGACAGCACCCCGGCAACAGAAGCTCCTCACTGAACCAATGCTCGTTGCCGGTAACAAGCTTACCCTTTCCTTTACACTCCATCATAGAGAAAACCCTTCCAATCCCTTCAGTACTACAATCCATGTCACCTTCACTTCTATTGACAACTCTAGTGCTGCTGTTGCTGCTGCTACATCACCACTTTGGACGTCAATTTCGAATCAAAACACACCACCATGCCGGTGAGTATAGAAGTCTTCGCCAGCATTTGTTAATCAATAAATTGTGAGAGTCGCAATCAAAGATGTCAATGGCGAAGACTAGGTCGTCGAGGGATATTCGAGATGGGCAAGGATGACGACGCTTGATTGATTGATGGACTAGACTGTAGAGATGGCAATAAGGGACAGTTGGGTCTGTGAGGGAGAGAGAGAGGAGAGAGATGGGTAGTGGGTGAAGCAGAGGGGTTTCCAGAGATGATCAGAGGACATGGGAATGGACCATGACTTGCAGAAGCAGGAGGCTATAGCTAGGGTTTTGGGGTTTAGGTAGTGAGAGACAAGGAAATGATTCAAATCCTCTCCTCCCATGAGGATGGGGACACTCCCATCAGATGGCTAACACGTGGCTCTCGGGAGAATCAGAACCACACGTCTAAGCCGACACCCCCTGTTAGCTTGTTGATTGGGTGTCAGCTCATATGTATGGCTAGGATTCTCCCAAGAGTCACATGTCGAGCATCAGACGGGGGCGTCCCATCCTCCCAGTGGTGGGAGGAGAGGATGCGGATCCCTTCCCATGGAGGAGGATGATTAGTTCTTCTAGAAGAGGATTCTGACATTCCCAATTGCTTGCTTGTTTCTACTATATTCTCTTTCTTCTCTCTGGTTTTGCTGAATTGACGAGGACTGAATTCTAGAGTTCATTTTCCCTTGGAGAATTTCAGCCAGGATCCGCCTGGAATAGAGATTTCTTTCCAGGACTCACTAGACTCAACTGGTGAACGGTGATGGCCTTTGGGGATAAAAAGTTCAAAGGTTGGGGCCGGCATGCATACCAATACATATGTAAGCTGAAATCCAACCCTTGGCAGCTCTCATGTGTGCAGAAGAGGATTTCTATCCCCTTGAAGAGTAGTACAGCCTTGGACAATGTTGTGCGCTCTACTACTAAAGTGAGAAAAGAGTTTAAGCTTCTTGATAGCTTGGTGAATAAGAGTGATTGAATCTTACCATAAAAGAAAAGAAAACAAAAATTATCCAATTCAGGTAATCAGTATTTGGTCAGTTGGATAGATTGATTCGTATCAGTTTGGGACCTGATTAATTTTCGATCCAATCATATTTAATAGAAAAAAAATTTCATATACACCTCAACAAGGATTGCTAACATCATCTACTTTCACAAGTTTGCAAAAACATTAGATACCATCCAAAATTTTTTGCACTGTTAATCAAATAAGCCCACTTTATTTATAGATTCCCGTTAAATGCTGATATCAGCTGAAATGAAACCATTGATGGACAATATTACCCTTTAAGCCGAGTTAAAAGACTATTTTATCCCTCTTTTTTTTCAATTTTTTTACCCTACCACGTTCAGCCCTTCTTCTTCGTGTCCTCAGCAAATCTTCTTCGGCGATGACTCTCTAGCCATTGCACTGCAAGCCCTTTGTCCCGGCGGCCCAGCACTTCGGTGAGGCAGCCATTGTCACGACTCAGGTAAGGTCCCCTGTTCTCTTCCACTCTCCTCTCCCTTGCTCGGTATGGCGCTGATCTGCTTCTCCTGAGCACTGCAAATACCTCTGCGGAGGAAACAGGAACGCAAAACTGAAGTGGAGAGGGATGAACCACAGCGACACTAAACCCGCCAGCTTAGTTACATTGTCTGGTTCTCCTACATCGAATCAAATCAAATTTCAATGGGGGCCGCTCAAACCGGTGTCAAACTCAACCTTTTCATCTTCTTTCTGAAATCTCTGAAGCTGAAGACCAAACAACAGAGATTCCAGAGAGAAGTTGGGAGAACAGGTGTCGGGGGAGAAGACTAATTGAGTAAGAAAATGACCTGGGCTTCCATGAGACACCCGTCGCCGACGCCACCAGAGTCGCAGAGATTCCTTCTCTGGAATCGATCCCTCCACCATCCAATCCCTTCCCCTCTTCGCTTATGACGGAAACGCCAAGGCCAAGGAACCCGTGGATTGTCCCATTTTCCTAAGCGAATTCCAAGAGAAAGAGACCGTCAAGGTCCCCAATGCATAGACGTGTGGTTGTTGAATCGTTGCTCGTGTCCGCTCTGCCGTTCAACCCAGCTGCTTCCTTTCATCCCCAATGCATAGACATGTGGTTGTTGAATCGTTGCTCGTGTCCCCTCTGCCGTTCTACCCAGCTGCTCCCTCCTCTATCCTCGTGATCACAACGACGATGATCCTTCGTCTTCTTCTTGGTTTGTTGCAATTGAGAAGGGATTTGTGCAGGAGAAATGATTGGATTGGAACTCAAAGCTTCAAGAGGAGAGAGAGAGAGAGAAAGCAGAAATATAAATGAGCAGAGAGACACCCAGACAGAGACAACAACCCTAGATCGGATCATCATCTGGAGTAACTTAAATGTCGCTCATACCGCTAAATTTCGTCTTCCCAAAACAATTTTCCGTTTATCGTTTTACTTTTTCAATCTATTTTATGCAGTGCTCCTCTCTCTCTCTATACTTGCCTTAGCCGGCAACACTCAGTAACGAGTTGAAAGAAAAAGAAGGATTTACGCAAAACTTTTGCCTATAAACCTAATGACTTTGCCTAAAACAAAACCCAGAACAGGGGACGATCAAAGAATAAAAAATCAAAACAAAACGAAAACACAGTAAAAGGGAGGAAATTAGATACCAAGAGGCCGAAACTGCCAATAAGGACGTTATTGGCAATGGATAGAGAAGCGAGCTTGAGATCACTGAGATTACTGGCGAAAGATTGGATTACGACGTTCATGGAGAAAGAAAGAGACTACGGATTTTGGGAATAAGTTTTATTTTATTTATTTTTTTGATAATAGGAAATATAGGTTCTCTATAAGATCAATTAGTAAATCAATTTAGTTTTTTAATTTTTTAATTTATAATACGAGAGATAAAATTGTATTTCAATAATTTTAATCTTGTGGGTGTGGGTGTAGATGATGTTAGCAGTCCTTGATGGGGTGTAAATAAATTTTTTTCTATTTAATATTATTATTATATATCAATTTTCCATGGGATCCATATACTGATCGGATGTACCATGCAGATACATGGATTTAGAAACTTGGTTATAGATTTATCAGAGTTTTTATTTATTTTTTATTTTTTTATTTTTTGCTCTTTTTTTGTTGAAACCTTAGTTGTTTTGGTTAGGTTTTGTTGATTTTGGATGTAGTGATTTTGGTTGATAATCACTGTTAAGAGAAAGCAGCAAGCATCTATAGCATCTAAAAGTAAAGTTTTTTTTTTTTTTTCTTTTGTTTTGGCTTGAAATTATGGATAGATTGTTGAATTTTACTCCACTTAACTCTTTAATACTTTAATTTCATAGTAGAGAGAGAGAGAGAGAGAGAGAGAGAGAGAGAGAGAGAGAGAGATTTAAACAAGAACAAAGATTTTTATGGAATCAAAGTAAAATTTGCTAATTTTATTGAGAAAGAAAAGAGTGAAAATAGTACAAGTCTGAAAACAGGGATTCATTCATCTTCCTCCCATTAAGAATGGTATATGCAAACTTGATGAAGCTTGAAACTAAATAGCAGCTTTGTATAACTTCTCTACCATTTTCCTGTACTCTGAAAATCAGGTTGAACATAAAAAAGAGAAGGTAAGTCAGAAAAATTTCATGACAAAGAAGGATTAGAATAAAAAACCCTTCTTGATCACATACTGTAAATGATTTCAATGTTTATACAAACCTTCTTGATTGCTCCATAATGCTGCTGCTTGAGTATTGAGAGGTGAGCTTATGTTCGGTTCTGAACTCACAAAACAAACCCAACATAAATTAACATACACAATCACTTCAAGTATCTTCTAAAGTTGAAAAACTATAGAATGTCAAGCTACAAGAGAAAGGGGAGAAACAAAAATACATGACTTACCTCCAAGCAGACTCTGGATGGAGAGCAAAATGGTTCTCACATCATATGCTGATGACCACTTATCCTGTTATTTCATAACAATATATAATAAAATTAGTATCACTAGGAAGCAATGGCCAAAAATAAATCATGGGAGTTAATCAACTGAACTTTACATCACCACTAAACCTAAAATTTAAACTGAAGAGAAAAAGTATCAAGAAAGAGTGGTAGTATCCTACCTGAAGGATGTCCAGGCAAATATTTCCATAGACATCTACATTTGGATGGAAGCAGCTGGTTTCAAATTTGACCTTGGGAGGCTTAAAGGGGTAATCATTTGGAAAAGAGAGTAAAAGCTTGTACTCTGTCCCTTCAAACACAGTATCTTTGCTTCCACAGATTGTACCCTTCCAGCAAAATATGTTGTCTTCCTCAGGAAAAGCAGATATACCAGGACCTCCACTCATCTGAAAATTCACAAAAAAAAAAAAAAAAAAAAAAGGGACAAAAAGCAATTAAATACATTTGAAGTGAACCATTGGTAATTTCTTAAAAGCAAAAAAAGAAAAAAGAAGAAGAAGAAGAAGAAGAAGCAATCAGACGGTTTCTTACCATTAGGGCCATCAATTCTGACTGTAACCTGCTCAGATGAATCGCAAACAGGAGAAGATACAAATAAGCATAAGATGTAATTTAAAAATATATGCAACTAACAAAAAAAATCAGTTTAACAGAAAACCCAACTCCCAAAGTCCCAACCGAAGATAATAGGTCGATAGGATTTTATTAATTCAAACAGAGATTGAGAATTCTAAAGAAAATCCCAAGTGTAGGTCAATTCAAAAAACAGGAATTCTCTCGTGGGGAAACATCACGGAAAAAACGAACTAAAAAAAATGCAGGAAGTAAAAGCCCTTTTCAAGATCGAGTTAGGTAAAGATGAAATTTTTTTGAAAGAGTCAATCGCAAGAAGCCATAGATAATGTAATGAAACGTACCTTCTCAGAACAGCTTGGGTGTCAACGCTCTTAGCCAAAGGGGCAGGCTGCTTTGAGGTTGCCACGGTAGGAGCAGTCACTGGTGTGTTTCCTTGGTAACCCTGAGTCTCCGAGTAATTGTTCATGGTAGCCATTATTAAATTTTAGAGATTCAGAGAAGTGAAGTAATAGAAGCAGCCTAGATGGAAATCCTTCTTCGTTCTTGTGTAGGAGAGCAGATATCAAAGAGAGATAGAGGATAAGAATTCAGAGATTAAAAGAAAGAAGAAGAAGAAACCGAGATGGAACTCCTCCTTCTTCCTGGAGTTGGAGAGCGACAGAGGCAAGAAGAGAGAGAGATAGAGAGAGACAGAGAGAGGGGTGAGAGGGGTACGCTTCGTTTTAAATTGTTTTCCGAACGTTTAACCTGGACGGCGCAGATCGTTTTCATCCTAACGGCTAGTTTTTTTTTTGGTTTTGGTAATAAAGACCCAACGGCTAGTTCACTTTCATTTTTTAAATCTATTCTAAAAACTTTCATTTTTTAAATCTATTCTAAAATCCCAGGCTCCTAGCTCCACACTGACGCACACAGAGATAGATTCCTCCCGGACTGAGTTCAGATTCTTTTCATGTACATGTACTCTCCATGAGGGATGTGGTGTGGACCTCTAGAATGTGGGATCCTTTGAATATGAACGATGATAGAATACCAAAAAGAAGACAAGTACGTGAAGATGAATTATTCTCCCAAGGCCCAGAGTTTCAGCTTCGTCATGTGTCACCAAGTGGCCAGTTACGATTGTTTAATTATTTATTTGGGCAACTCATTTTATGGATTACAATCATTGAATCAATCCATCAATTCTTACTAAAATAAATAAATAAATAAATAAATCCATCAATATATACTCTTGCACTTCAACCTCCTAGTCTCTAGTTAAAAGTTTCAATCCTCGGCGCATAGAGGGTTTACTATCTGATGAATGGTTTTGGCTTCTGGGTATCCATATCATTCCTTCACATGGCTTAAAGCCTATAAAATAGTGGGTTTGTTATTTTTTTTTTTCAAGAAGACATTAGTCTCTAAGAAAATTAAAGAAAAATGAAGTGAAATTTTTTAATTTTAGAAAAATTTTATTTGTTACAGCACATGCTATCACATGATCATGCAATTAATTCCAAATCATTTCATATTTAATTGTTCGATAATTAAATATAATAAGAACTTTAGGCATTTTATGTAATCATGTTATGTTAGAACTATGAAAATTCTTTCGGATTTTAAAATATTCACTTTCCTTCTCCTTAATTTCCCTTGCTACTCTTAACACACATAAAAAAAAAGAAAAAACAACCCTTGCAACCAAAGTGAAAGGTATTGTCTGAAAACATTGAAATTAGTGGGTGCAACTTAGACCCAAAAAATCAAAGCCCAAGCTTGGCTTCAGATTTCTTCCAAGGCTTGGGATCGGATTTTCAGCCCGTGGGCACAGCTACAGTTGAGAAATCCCAGCCCAAAGTTGGCCCGGAGTTGAGAATCCAGACTAAACAGACTAGATAACTCTCTTGTTCATTATGATCGGTAAACTTTCTGACATAGTTACCGGGAAAATTGTCTGGTTTCTTAAATGAGAGAAGAATTAGATGTACCAAAGATACAACACCTGGCTTTCGATTTTCTTTAAACCTTTGTTGTTACAAGCTTCTGCGTAAAAGAGAAGTAAATTATGTTACAATGGTTGCAAACAGCACAGAAGATTGTGTCAGGAAAAAAAAAAATCAGTAGTGCAGCCGGAGAACTTTAGCTATCCGCTCGAAGAAGATGGGGCACATGTTCATGCTGAACATCATTACTTCCCTCATCCAATCTGGAGCAACCCTCTCTAAAGTACCTAATGACAACACATGATACAATAGCTCCGCTTCCTCTCCTGCTGATTTACTTACCCATGTTAAACTGAATGAATAACCTACAATCACACAAAACACACAATAACAAAAATGAAGTTATCTATATACTGAAAAACATTCCTCGGGATGCTCAGGTAGGAGGAGTAGGCAAACCATACATCCATGCAAATGAGCATCCACAAGGGCATATATACAAACTTGACAAAGTGAAATGGCTATGGCTAATATGAAGCATGACATTGCATTTGAACACAAAATAAACCATATATTACTCAATGAACAGAAGATAAAACCACCACCTAAATCCTTGGAGTTAAAATTAAGGAAGGAAATTCACCCGTCCCATTGAACTCTATTCAGTGCATGTTTGGGGAAGCTTCTCCAGATTCTGCTTCTTAGATTCTACAGAATCCAGCTACTCCAGCTAAACAAGCACGTCCAATAGAAATATTTTGTTTGTGATGGGGGAGGGTCACTTAACTCAGCTTCTGCTTCTTGCACTTAATCTAGGCACAAGAAGTTCTGCTAAATATGTCCTTAAAATCTATCCTAAACTAAAGAGGAATTTAAACTGTAAGGATCCTAAAACAACCTGTCCTAATAGCATTAGTGTGGCCAATGGATTTGGTTGGTTTTTTTTTTTTTTTGGGGGGGGGGGTTGGGACATGATCTTTAATTCAACCATCGAAAGTGCTAACCTGAAATCTTACCAGTAGGAAGCCAGCAACATCTTAAGAAAATTAAAACTATGAGGGCTGTGCTAGTCAACGACAAGTTCCCAGCTCAAGCACTTTACCATCTATGTGATCGTAAAGAATGTGACTTCAAAATGCATGTTCCACCAAAAGTGGTTCTGACAAGAAGGAAACAACAATAATCCCATATTCACATTTCTTCTCTTTTCCTTTCTTTCCTTTAAGGGTCAACAATCTAAACCTGAATCAAGGTGAAAAAGTTGGAAGGGCAATGAGAAAGTGAGGACAGAGAGAATCCCACAATACAGATCCACCAACTTCCACCTTTGGGAAGCATTAATGAAAGTTGGCACCCCTAAAATGAGATGTGCAACTGGATATGAGGCAAGAATTTCTTCCAGACTACACGAGGAATAGGAAAGGTCTCTTTTTTTTTTGCACAAGTGAGGATTAGGAAACGTTGCTTTGGAAAGGAAAAGCAAAGAAAAGAGAGGGAAAAAAAATTATTAAAGTTCCCCCCTGCATATTCCTCATGGTTATATAGTTCAGTAAAAGAGAAATATGGGTCCATTTTATAATTTATTCATTGTTTAAAGGATACTTGTGAGTTAGCACCAGAAATGGCCTAAATAGAACTGAATAGGGGAACAGGATTTGGGTAGCCAATCACAAACAGTTAGGATAAGGCATAGTGAGTTGAATAGAGTTGATTCTTTAGAGGGAGAAGACCTACATTTTATAATTTATTCATTTTAAAAGAGAAATATGGGTCCATTTTATAATTTATTCATTGTTTAAAGGATACTTGTGGGTTGCTACGGGGGGTGAGTCTATTGATCTCAGCCTTACCTCGTGACTTCCGCAGCTGATTGAGGGTAAGACACGATTGTCCCCATGGTGTTGGCCGAGCTCTTCTTCGGCTCTCTGCGTGTGTTGACATGGGTAGACGTACATTACTCGGATGTCCATCTCTACTGCAGGTGCATTTATCTTCTTTTCTTTAGTTCATGGACCCACATCGTCTTTCTGATTTTCTTACAGGTTTGGCTACTAGAGCATATCTAGCACCAGAAATGGCCTATGAATTGGATAGGGGAACAGGATTTGGGTAGCCAATCACAAACAGTTAGGATAAGGCATAGTGAGTTGAATCGAGTTGATTCTTTAGAGTGAGAAGACCTACATGTACAAGATTCCCTTTCCCTGCAGTAATCTGGTTTATGAGAAGTTGATTGGGTCAGAGCATTCAAAGTTTAAAAAGAAGTAAAAACTTTTCTCTAACTATCCTTTTTGACACTTCTCGTAACGTAAACCAGAACATCTTCAGGGGCCTCTTTCACATAGAGAGAAGCCTAGAGTTTAAATATTCTTTGCAATTCTTAACAAGCAATTATTGCTATGAAGCCTTAGTCTCAAAAGGAGAAGAGCTTCAATTATGTCTTATATTTTACTAATCCCAGTGGGACACAACAAACAAGAGCATTTTCAAGGGCCTTTCCACACAGAGAGAAGCTCAGAGTTTAAATCTTCTTTGCAATTCTTAACAAGCCATCATTGCAACAAAGCCTAAGCCTCAAAGGGGGAAGAGCTTCAATTATGTTAGCACTTTACAAATCTTTGATAACACCTTAACCCAAGGGGCCACCATCGCCTGGAAAACTATAGTAATCCCTAGTGGGATTTGATGTGCACTTGGAAGAATTGTAGAGGGAGTAGATAAATTCATAGCTGCAATCCACTTTCTGAGAATTCTTTTAGGAATGGAATATTGATGAAAAGCTGACCTTTGATCCTAACAGAAATCAAAGAACAAATTACCAGAACCAGAAAAGGGAGAAAACAAGAGATGGAGAATGGAAAGAGAGTATAGATCTCAGCTATGTAAGGCTGAACCAAAGAGAATAATCTCCCCTCCTTTTAGCTTCTATTCATAGATGTCGAAAATAGTAAGAGGCAGATCTAGAACTCTATATAACGAAGAGTCCTAGTTACAGAGAGAAATAGAAGATAACTCACAGAGTTACTGTTACAAGTAATAAGAGATTAAGATAGAGGATAAGAGATAGGCCAGCAGGGCCACCTGGGCACTGTCCTGAAAGGGATTAGTACCAACATGTTGAAGAAAAGAGGGCTGCTCAGGCCCCTTCCTTTACAATTAATTAATATCGGGGGAATGGGCTTGGCTGATCAGGCCCATTCCTTTATACTTTATATTGTTAACACTCATAAAGATGATGGGATCAACTGGCGTATCCTCTGAAGCAGAATAAGTCTTAATAGAGCCTTGCAAAGGATACCAAACAGAAGAAGATGATGATGGTGCTGATGTCTGTAGATAAACATATTGCAAAGGGCAACAAACTCCAGTACTTTTAAGGGGTTACTAACAGTTCAGAAGGTGGGGGGATCAGACTGTAGACAATACATATACACCATCAAAACATAGTAATTGCTGAAACCTGTCAAGAAGCAGAGAAACGGAAGGATACATGCCCTCCTCCTCTGCCTTGCACATCATACAGGTGTTTGGGAAGGACTTTATACTTCTTCAGAGCCCACAGCACATCTATACTATAGGTGGCGAAGTGCTATCATAGACAGCCCCCCCCCCCCAAAAAAAAAAAAAAAGAGAGGGTCTTACTCAATAATTTGTCCATGGAGATAAAGAGACGATTGGATATTTGGCCTAGGCATCGTTCCATGGGAAAGCTTTTTGTCATTGGGTCATCATAGAAACCTCAACACATAGGTGGTAACAACAACAAAGCCTTATCCCAACTAAATGGGATCGCCTACATAGATTATTGTCCTCCAATCAGTTCTATTCGATGTCATACTTGAGATAAAGCCTACGCTATGCATGTCTTTCCTCACCACCTCTCCTAGAGTCATTTTAGGTCTGCCCCTAACTCTTTTAGATCCTTCAATCTGAATCAAATCATTCTTCCATACTGGAGCATCTAACGGCCTCCGTTGAACATGACTATACCATTTCAAACGACTTTCTCGTAGCTTATCATGTATCGGCTATCCCAAATCAGCTCTAATACAATCACTCCTTACCATATCTTTCCTAGTTTTGCCACACATCCATTTCAACATTCTCATCTCAGCTACACTAAGTTTATCTATACAATACTTTTAACTATTCAACATTCTGCACCATACATCATAGCCGATTAAATGACTATCCTATAAAATTTTCCTATAAGTTTTAAAGGAATATGACGATCACACAACACTCCAGACACACCTCTCCACTTCATCCATCCTATTTTAATCCTCTGTGAAACATCTTCTTTTATATCATCTTCTTTATTTATGATTGAACCTAGATACCTAAAATAATCACTTCAGTATCTCCCTCTCATCAATTTTCATCACCTCTTTATCCGTTTTTGTGTGACTGTAAAACACCATATACTCCGTCTTTTTTCTACTTATCTTAAAACCTTTTGATTCCAATGTTGATCTCCATAGCTCTAACTTGGCATTAAGCCATGCTTTTGTCTCATCCACTAAAACAATATCATCAGCAAAAAGCATGCACATAGGACCTTAATCTTGAATGTGTCTAGTTAAATCATCCATAACGAGGGCAAACAGATAAGGGCTTAAAACTGATCCTTGATGCAATCCAATTGTAATTGTGAATTCACCACCTTGACCCCCAATGGTTCTCACACTAGTCATACATTATAATACATATCCTTGACCATATCCACACATTTGCTTGAAACACTTCTCTTCTCTAGTACTTGCCAATTAACTCTCTAGGGACTCGTCATAAGCTTTTTCTAGGTCCTCCTTACCTTATCTAAATCTTTCCATGAGTTTCCAATTAGGGGGAAAAAAAAAATCTAAGAGCAGGGCACCTATGAATTAATAAAACCAAACCTATGGGTGTCATCATCCCTCTAGAGGAAGTTATTCTTTTGCTAGAGCTATTTGCGCTTTATTGAAATATGCTTAAGGGTATAATATTCTAAGGTGAATATTAGGCTAAAGATTACAACTCAACCTTATCTTTCATTCCATTTGTATTCTTTCCTTTTTATTTCTTTCCTTATTGATGTATATTTCAATCAATAAATAAAGCTTGACTCCTGTCATATTAACAAGCCAATTACTCCCTCAAATTACTGTGACAAAATAGAAAACATGACAATATGGAGAGAATCGATGTGAGGTTAATTGTTTCCTCCCAATTTTATTTATAATGAATAATAAGAAGGATTACAAACTAACTGAAACTTTAAAGTGACCAAGAGTCCCAGTTTCTAAGAAAAAGTAAAACAATAAAAAAGAGGAAACCAGATAGAATTTTATCCTCAAGAGAAATAACACAAAAGACAATAAAGTAAATCACGATAAGGACACTTCCCCTATCATGGGACCCATAAACTGAAAATTTCCAACACTCTCCTTTAAATTGGAACATGCACCAGCTTGGAATATGCAAAAAATCAACACTCCTCTTAGGTTGGAGGTTCATCTTAGAACAACTAGAGAAATATGAACCGCACCACCGGTCTTTAATATATAGTTGTAGGAGATGCCAAGGAGCACAGGGAAAACTTCTGGTAGCAATACCAAATCACAAACATTAATCTTTGTAAAACCACCAACAAACAAAGAGGTAGTAGGCTCTAACACGCGGTTGCATCACGTGCAACTGATAATATTCTCTGCAATGAGTAGACCTGAATAAAGATTGCATCTTATGCAACTAAACAAAAGGTTGCATCTTGTGTAATTGATAATAGTCTCTTGTCCATGAGTAGATCTAAATAAAGGTTGCATCTTATGCAACTGATAATAGCCTCTCGTTAATGAGTAGACCTGAATAAAGGTTGCAACTTGTGCAACTGATAATAGTCTCTTACCAATGAGTAGACCTAAACAAAATGATAAAAGTGCCTCTCCAATGACCAGACACAAGTCTCTCTTCCTTGATCAGACTTGAACAAACTGCTAAAAGTGTCTTTCCCATAAGCAAACACAAGCCTGAGCAAAATATATGTTCCCTCTCCCCCTTACGTGGAAAAAAAAACACAAGGGAATGCCCAATAAGAACAATCATCAATAATAATCTTTAATCACCCCCTTCTGGTAGCAAATAAAATCCTAAATAAGCAGGTATAGCAATAACAACCTTCATACCATGACAAATTTGAAGTTGATTTGACGATTGGATCCAAAGTTATGAAATATGCAGAACTATTTGAGACTTATTGGAAAAGCAAACAGAAACAAGATGAAATAAGGGGCTAAACAAACAGAACCCTAAGCAAAAATGAAATTATGAAATAAGGGACTAAACAAACAAACCCTTAAGTATAGAGAAAATAAAGGACGGAACAAACAAACCCTTAACGGTAAAATGAAATTTTAGAAATAGTGTAAAAGCTCTTGAAGCGGCCCACGTAAAGGAGAGGGACAGATGGGGTATTAGAATTATAGTGGAGGGGCAAACTTGGAAGAAGAGTCAAAGATAGGATAAAACAGGTTTTCAATTAAAGGTGAGGGTATTTGTTTAAAACAGCAAGGGTGTGCTTAATAGTAAGAAGAAGAGGGCCTTCTTCTTCTTCTCGACAGCACACACACACGGATAGCTAGCAAAAAACCCACAAGGAGTTCAGATAATAAAACTCCTTCAATATATCACCAATCGGATTGAAATTTCAGGATAAAGGTACTAATCCAATTATCTTTAAAACCCATCGAGGATAGCATGATCCAGATTTCAACAAGCAAATATCACTAGAAAATTCACTGAAACAAAGCTGGGCAGTAACTCCAAGAACTAGTAGGAACTTCTGGGTAGATCTCTAAATGGGGGGGTCTTTCAGGCCACAACTTCCGGGGTTCTAGTCGCCCAAGCACTAGTAGTTTATGCCCAAGATTTCAAGGCAAACTGATTAGATACTAGGGAGAATGAAGGGGACAAAGAGAGGGGTATCTTTGCCGGTTGCAAAGAATAACATTGAGGAGCAGGGAAGAAGCTAAGACGGGAAAACAGGGGAAGCCCAGCCAACAAGCAGTAAACTATCACAGCGGCAAATAAGGTAAAGCCACTCAAGAATCGAAACACCCAATCCTATGAAATCCAACAAACCAAACTAGGGAACAAGTAAGATGCAAAAGAGGCAGCAATGGTGGTTGCACACCAAGACGACGAACTTTAGTCGACTCTCAAAACGTCACCCGCTCTGATACCATGTGACAAAATAGAAAATAGGAGAAGATGGAGAGAATCGATGTAAAGTTAATTGTTTCCTCTCATCATCCCAGTTTTATTTATAATGAATAATAAGAAGGGTTACAAACTAAAAGGAACTCTAGAGTGACCAGGAATCCCAGTTTCCAAGGAAAAGTAAAACAATAAAAGAAAGAAAGAAAGGAAACTAAATAAACTTATATCCTCATGAGCAATAACACAAAAGAAAACAAAGTAAACCACGATAAGGACACTCCCCCTATCGTGGGACCCATAAATTGATATCTCCAACAATCACAACATGGTTTCAGAGCTTGGTTGACCCTAGGAAACAACCAAGGATCTCTCAAAATCTCTCTTGCTAGTGCCGCCTCTCTCCAATCTGTGATCGTCCCTTCACCAAAACTTACTACCTAGAACTTGGTTATTTTACTCTTACCGCCAAGCTTGGTGAGGTTTTTCTGCCACTGCCACTAGGGTCTTGTGCCCTCTTTATCGTTCGATGTCTATGATATGAAACAAAGTTTTGATTGTGAGTTTTTTTGCAGCATGTCCCAGTGACCGTTATCACCTTTCATCATGTCCGATCTCATTACTGCATCCACTGCAACTGACTAGACGAGTACTGGGACTCATGGTGGTTTTCCTCATTCCCTACCAGCTCCGTCAGATTAGACAGGAGCAATTATTTAATGTGGTCGAGATCATTTTTTTTATCTATTGATGGCTTGATGTCCGTGGATATGTTGGTTACATTATTGGCAAAACTAAGAAGGCAACTACTGCAAATTCATCTAAAAAAAATAGAGTTCGAAAAATTCCTTGGTTATGCCATTTCTTATCAATTCCATGCAACCCACCATTGCTCGTGGTTATTTGTTGCTGGACTTGGTTGCCACTGGACAGCGGCCAAAGCAACATATTCTCAAGTTGGTAACTTAGCACAAGTTTATGAGTTACGGAAGAAGATCCAAGAAACCAAACAGCAGGAGCTTTCTCTGTCTCAATAATATGCAGCGTTACTAATGGATAGGACAAAGGTCTTCTAAACCTTTGGTATATGTTCAAATCCTTTTTGACGCAATTTATTTCCATCTTTTTTTTTTTATATTTCTATATCAAAAAAGATATTTTGAATGATTTGAATCAAAGACATTTATCAATGACTCCTCTTAAAAGTGTTCATTTTTTTTTCCTTATGTTTGTTCTTAAAGTAGAAAGCATTCCATCTATTCCTGAATAGCTTCCATCAAAAGAGCTTCTGCTTCCTCGGTGAATGTCTTAGTAGAAGATATGATTTCTTGGAACTGAGGTTTATTGGCAACGCCTGTGGCAGGAACTCGATTTTTATGAGGATTTTCAGGCCTCCTGTCCAATCAATGCTACCAAGTTCCGAAAACAGGAGGACAAGCTCTGTACGTATGATTTTTTAGCTGGTCTTAATAATGAGTATGATCAAAATCGGGCTCAGATACTCAGTAGTGATCCTTTTCCATCTCTGGAGCAATCCTATTCCCTTGTTCAATTGGAGGATTGCCGTCATTCAACTATGTCGCATCCTAATCCTCCTGATCGCTCCACTCTTTATTTTGATTATGGTACTTCCTCTCATGGGGGTGGTTCTCGCCCTAATGATAGTTCTACTCCGAACAGTGATCCAATCAAGTGTGATTATTGTGGCAAAGAGCACCATACCTGCAAGTATTGCTGGAAGTTGAATGGCTAACTGTGGACATGGTCAGGGTCGGGGTCGTTCCACTTCTACCCGTGCTCATCACACAAAGACACTGAGACCGATGTTGCTGGTGCCTCTTTTTCCCAGGATGAAATGTTTCTTCTTCGGCGTCTGATGACAAAACCAGAGGCACCATCCTCCGGTCTCCACATCTGCTTTAGCCACATTTAATCCCCACTTTACGTCCCATTCAGATATTTCTTTTGGTGGTTAGTGTGCCTTGGTTGATTCTCGTCTGTGGGTTTGAGTGGCTGATGGTTCTCTATCCTCTGTGTTCGAGAAGAGTTCTATTCATTGCTCTCTTTTATTATCTTTATCATTAGTCTTAAATGTTCCCAATTTATCTACTGACCTTTGATCTATTAGTAGTCTATCTTTTTTTGTGAATGAAATAATATGTTGACCATAGTTGTCAAGACGCCAAGGCAAACCAAGGTGTTGGAGGCTTGCCGGAACCCCTAGGCGACCAAGGTGCTCGCTTAGGCGACCAAGGCGGCTTATTTTCCAAGACACCACCAAGCCTTCTGGATGACTAGCCGACGCCTAGCTGACGCCTTGACAACTATGATACTAACAACACCCTAAGAACATAGAAAAAAAATCTAAGTATCCAAAGGATAGAGCCTGACTCCATATTTTGGCTGCAGAATCTTAAAGGTAAAAATATGTGGTTGCATAGAGTTGATGAGAAAAGACATTACCAATAAATTAGCAAAGCTCCACTTCTTCTAAGAATCACAGGCGGTTATAGGTTGTGTCGTTCGCCATTGATGTAGCCGGTAGCCTACATAACCACGAGAATCAATGGACTAATAACAAGACCGTGATCATATCAAATAGTTGCTCCCATCAAGACGGACGGAACTCACACAAAGCGAGGGAAAATCGGTATCGCGACTAGTCTCGTAGGTTCCAAAGGAGGAGGTAGTAACGTCAGACATGATGATGGAGCAAAGAAGTCAAGAATCAATCACGGCTATAGACAAAAGTCTACTGATACACCATCACAGAAACAGGCAATCATGTGAATCTACGTAAAAAATAGAGAATTGTGCAAAATAAGGTTTCTCAGATCTCCACCATAGTCTAATATAAGAAACCAATCTTAGAAAGGGTCTCGACGGGCTAAAGCACCATCACAGAGTTGCTAATGGTGGCAAACCGAAAGAGAGAGAGAGAGAGAGAGAGAGAGAGAGAGAGACGCCAACAGTTGGAGCCGAGAGATAGATAGAGAGACGTCAACAGTTGGAGCAGAGAGAGAGAAAGAGGGAGAGAGACGTTGGTAGGTTGCGAGAGAGGGCGACGTTGGGGAGGTGGGGCACTAAGAGAGAAAAACTTAGAGGGAGAGAGAGACTCGCTAGGACTTGGTTTCCAAGGAAGATCTCTGCACTGATACCATGTTAAGAAGAATAATTGACTTTTCTAGAATGACAGAGGTCATGCTTCATTTATAAAGTACAGGATTTACATGAAAGGAAAGAAAAGAAAGTAAAGGGGAGTAGATGAAGAAGGTGAGGAAAGAGTTAGTACTCTTATCACACATACATTGAACCTGAACCTAACCGAACCTGGACATAACCCATATTACAACACCTTATTAAGGATTGTTTAGTTAAAAGGAATTCAGCTAGAAATTTAAATTAGGAATTAAGAAATTATTTAACTAGCACTTTGGTAAACTGGCAAATACATGTAACCCATCAGTAATGTAAGAGCAAAATCTAGTAATAAAATTAACAATAAAAAATTTAGAAAGAAAAAGAAAAGTGGACCAAAATTGAATGGATGGTGCCATTTGGGGTGGAGAATTACCACTGGACTGATGAAGCACTGAAACGAATAATCCTTCTTTCTGATTCACTGCTGAGAACTTCATGCCTACTAGGCACTCGACAAGAACTTGAAAGAGGCAATTGGCGGCGGGTTCAACTTGTTCCCCTCCTGAAAATGAAATCAAACAATTAAGGTGAAACGTGGGCCACAGTGCCCAACTAGAATAGCTGCTATTTCACAGATGCTTACCTAAATTGCTACTGTTTCTTCTACAGCATTCTGGCTGAAAAATTACACTCCAAGAATTAGTCAAAAGTAAAAGCTGTTAAACTTCGACTATAAACAAGCAGAAGTTATAAGTCACAAACTTCATATGGAAGTCTTTCTGCTTCTCTTACCACTTCATATGGAACCTGAACACTGGAATATGAAACATCTCTGGCATCTTCTGTCGGAGCCTCAACAGTTCTATCATGCTGCGGCAGAGTTTCAGTGGCTGAGGGACTTGGTAAATCTCTTGAACTGACCAGATTGTCTTTGGAAGGAGATTTCAACTGTTTAATTTCTTTGCATGCATCCTTTGTGCTGCAGCAGAGTCCCTCTCTTTGCAGGTTGCGGATCCTCTCAACCTCTTCAGAAAGCTTTTTACCTGCCAGAAGAGAGCCAGACAAAACCAGGGATCCAAAGAACCTAATTAGAGAAGAGAAGATAGTTGGATATGGATTATACAGTTGGCTCTATCTATTCCAGATAGGATTGAATTAGCTAGCCTAGTAAGACAGATACCAGATGCAGTGCACCTGACAACGGTACCTATTTCTAATGTGCCAAATAATGGGCTATGGTTGAACGACAAAAACTTCACCACTAGGAGTAGCTGAGCCAGGATCCTCCCATACAAGTCAAAACACATCAAAGCCAGATTTCATCATGTGATGGAAACTGATTGTGAAAACCTGGGCTAAAAGCCACCACAACAAGCAATGCTAATGATCAATCACATTCTTTCAGAGAACACCAAACAATTAGTCAGTTGAATAGCCAGAATCAAATTAATGACTTGATCTTGGGCACATTAATAAGTGGAATCTGTGAGGTTCATCGGGTGATTCTTCAATATATACAACATAGATTATAAGACCACAAGAGTTCATCTATAGTTCCCCTCAAAATAAAAAAAAAGGGCATCCTAGTGCACGAGGCTCCCGCTATTGTAGGGTCTAGAGAAGGCCAAAATGTACGTAGCTTTACCCCCGCAATACGGAGAGGTTGTTTCCACGTTTCGAACCCGTGACCACCAGGTTGCAATATGAGCCATATGACAACCTTTCCGTCACACCAAAACTTGCCCTCTTATAATTCCCCTCAAAATAATGGGTAATAAATCTAAACAAAGATAATAAATCACACCTAATGGTCAAGTTTACATGCTTTGACTTATGTATTCTAGAAAATGATACCTGTGCAATTGTCTTCACTTGTAGGTTTTAAAGCCTTCAAAACCTTGGGAAGTTTCAAGTATTCTGAAACTATAAGCAATACTGCTTTCTAAACTGCCATTTGGAAAACTTAGACCTAATATTATTCCCCTCCACCCCCGGGCCCGAAAAGAAAAAATAAATAAAGAAAATGACCTAGCAATACACTAAATACACAAAAGAAAGAGGGGAAGAAACAAGAAACAGGGGGAATCAATTACCGTTAAGTAATATGTAATAAACAAACCAACCACAACACATCCAAAAAAGAAAAAGCTATTTACTAAACCAGTTGCTTACTCTTTTGGTTTTCTTCCAGTAAAAGCTTTTGGTATTCATCAATTTGTTCTGCTTTAAAAGACCTGCAATAATATGTTTCAGAATTCTACTATTTTCAACAATTGCAGAAACTCAATTAATGCATAAGTTCAAATAATACATGCCTAATTGAAGCCATTTCCTTTTTCAAGTCATATATCTGTGCACGCTGTCTATCATTTTCATTTCTCAGGTGCTCTATCAGCTCATCAGCAGCTGTAGAAAACATAAAACACCAAGCACTGCAGTTCCCAGAAAGCTAAATATCTTCCTCATGAGTATCCTCAATTCAAATTAGCCCATAATCTGGGTACGGGGTGTTACAATCCACCACCCTTAAAACACATGGAGCCTTCAAATCCCCAACAGGAATATCCAAATTGACTTAACAGAAAAGGTATGTCAGAACATCAGACGTGCATAATTTACGGAAAACTTCCCCCCTCCTGGAAGGATAAAGTTCCAGACAATTACTTCACAATAACAATATACTCTCAAAATTCAAGCCAAGCTACCATGACATTTTACATGCCAAACATGAAGAAATACATACCAGCAATATGATTTGCAAGTTTCTCTTCTATATCATGATTCAACTGCTCCATTTCAGATTCCCTCTTCGTCTAAACAAATGAAAAGTAAATCAATTTTTTTTTTTGTGTAAAAAAAATTTGGATACCCAATTCAAGTAAGAAAAAAAAAAACATTCTTTTCTAAATGATTAAATAGATAAAGGCCTGAAAAACCTTCAGTTTGGTGTACTTATCGTAAAGCTTGGCGTAAAGCGCCTCCATCTGCATCAGTAACCAGCAAATCCAATGGTATTCCCTGATGAAAATTTCGTAAATATAGAAAAAATAACAATAATGACAAAAGAAAGGGAACTAGGGCGCTACCTGAATTCAATTCGAAGTGAATCTCACAAAACCTAATATATTTTTCTTAATTTTCACCTGTTCCAACACAAAACGTAAAGCGAATCAGTGAGAAGAGGGTGGATTTATACCTCAACAAATGAAACAAACTGAAAAATATTCATAAAATCTCCTCTTCTACGGATGATTTTTCTTACATACTGAAAATTTCGGAGAAAATAAAAACTTAAGTGAACAGAGTCAGGTAAAAGCGAATGCGACCTTATATTTCAGAATCTAAACTCAAATTGAAGACGGAAATGTAAGGATCTAGAAATTTAATCTCCAAAAACGCTTCAAGACCCAGAGGCAAGTAGGGAACAGTACAGAGAGAGACGTACGAAGATACCTCATACCTGGTGGTGAATGGCGGGAAACTAAATTTGAAGACACGAAACGAAAGAGCACTTCCACCAGATAATTTTATAACGGTGTTACACAATTAAGTCAGACCAGATCAAGTGTGACTCCAGATCGACCTCAGTCGATTCCAATTCAAATCAGTCTGAGTCGGCTGATCCGAGCTGAGTCCTCAAACCATGCTCTAGGGAGAGAGGTATCTCTGGATCAACACCCTTGATTGCTTTGATCTGCCACTGACACCTTACTAGGTTATCCATGTGGTGATTTTCAACTTGAAATATTTATACCATGAGGCACAAGCTGCACAAATAAAAAGGCCAATTTTTGTCAGTATTTTTTTTTTGTTTTGCTAAAGATGAATAATTGAGATTAATAAAATAAAGGGTAATTCACACATACCATCCTTGTACTTTAACCTGATTCTAGTTACATTAATAGTTTTCTGAACCGAACGACTACCACCCTTTAACTTACATCAGGTTCACGAACCAGTCCAGGCTTAAATTTTAACCTATTTATTCTCTTTAATATGGTCAAAATACCTTTTATAGTGAGTTGAAAAGTCTAAAATACCCTTTTTTACCTTTACCTTTACTTTGCCTTTTCAAAATCAAGGAACGATCAAGAATGACGATGACCTCAATTGCGTGTTTACGATATTAATCTCCTGCATCGAGGCTTCCTTGAGCTATTCTCGATTCAAATTAGCCTATTCCGACAGATAATTCACTTCGCTCGTCAGAAGATACTGTCCATAGAAAAATTGAGCAAGGCGAGAAGCAATCTAGCGATTCAGTTGTTGAAATTTCCATAGCTGAGTGTAAACCTGCTTTATTGGACAAAGTCCAGTAATTTTCACATATTTGAATGTTGTTTTGCGCCATTAATGATAACAACAATCCTAGTGAATCTTGGCGGATTTCCAGTGTGAGTTCTTTGAATCGATTTCAGGCAAGATCATTCCAGAACAAATAGCAAAATTAAATCGAATTTCAAGTGCAGCAATTTTTTATTTTTTATTTTTATTATTATTTTTTTTATTTTTGAGCAATTGATCCATTTGATCGTCTTAATCGAATGTGCTGTTGAATATCCACTGCTCTGTTCTGCGTTCAAGAATACTTTGCCTCTGTCGAATGGCATTCCTTTCAACCAATCTTCTTGAAGTCTAGCGAGTCCAACAGCATGACGGAAACTCATCGGTTGGTGTGTGAGATCCTCACGTTGAAGTACCGATTTGAGACTAGGTATGACACAGATTTTCAAAAACCGCTCAGATAATCTCAGAAAGTCGAATCTAATAGACTTGCAGAACATATCAGGTGATGTGGACTGGCCAACGCCTTCAACTACCTCTTCTTCCCGATCTGCTTCATTTGCTCCTCCTTGAATTTTCTGCTTAATTTCATTTTCAGGAAGGAGATAGATCTCGAGTGTATCTAATTTCTTTCGATTCTGATTCATTCTCACCTGTCTGCAATTTCTGCTTAATCTCACTTTCAGAAACAAGAGAATTATAAGCGTGAACGTCATCGATATGTACTTCTAGTTCCGGATGTAGCTTGTCGCCAACACGACAGAAGATCTGAGGCGTTGGAAGATCGTAAAATCTCGCCGGAAAATCAAAAATTGTTTCCAATTGTTCTTGCGGTAAGTTGACGATATCGTTTCCTTTCTTAGGCAACGATGACGAAGTCCCATCGCGATCGCCAGAATACCTGGAAATTTCTCTACTGGCCTTCATTTTTGCGGTTAACTTTTCCAATTGTTGTTACAGAGGAACAATGAGCGATCTCACTTCCTCTCGTAGCTGTTTCTGTAAACTTGATATTTGTGTCTCCATGCTAAGATCAAATTGCTGAGCTTGAAATTACTCTCTTGAGTTCATTTGAAAAAAGTGTTTTCATTTTTGACATCTATGACTTCCGATTAAGCATGGAAGAAGAAGAATGAAAGGAAACCTACCTCTGCTCTCTTCTTGCAATGGCTACACTGCGGAGATGGTTTTCTTCTCCCCGACTCGAAAGACCAAACGTCTAAGACCAGACGTCTTTGATGCCTGAGTCTTTCCTTCTTAATAACAAACTGCTGAGGTTATTTTGGCATTTTGGAATAAGTTGTAATGGTGTTAGAGAGGGTAAAATTGTATATTTACCCTCTTTGTTTACAAATGGTTGAACTAGGGGGTAACTCGTCCAGTTCAGAAAACTATTAAGGTAACTGGAATCGGGTTAAAGTACAGGGGTGGTATGTGTCAATTACCCTAAAATAAAATGTAAAAGATATTACAAATCAATTACTGGTAAAATTTTACCTACGACAATGCCATTAGCAAGGCCCAGAAATGATTAAGATAAGCATTAGTTGTATCCAGATTCCACTTTCGACAATGGCCATCAGTAGAATTGAAAAACAACTAAAAATGAAAAATATTAAAAAATTAAACATTTTTGTCAATATTTTGATAGATAGGGAAACAATTAAAACATAGAGTAAATAATTCTTTATAACCCTGAAGTCTAGTGTTTGATTTTCCATTTTCACCATGTGCTTTAAGACATCCCATTTTATTCCCTATCATGGTTCTAGGGCATGTATCGGATCAACCAATTTGGCCTGATTCGTCCAATCCCATATCAACACACCGAGTCAATCCATCGGATTAGAAATTTTACACGTGTAAACCGATTCTGGTTTTTTTTTTTTGGCTGAATCAAGCCTAATCCAGGCTAATCCAACTCAGGACCCCTGGCAGCCCATCTGATCCCCTAATGGAGTCTCGTCCCTCTCGTGCACTTGAAACTTACTCCCTATCCTCTCCCTCCACTCGAATACATCAATCACCAGATATCATGGAGTATGGCAGCTTCTCTATACCATTCATGGTTCAAGTATATGGTTCATTCCGATTTTGAGACTGATCTGACCAAAAAAATCTTAGATTCGGCCTTTGTGTGAATCGAAAGTACACTAGATTGAGTAAAGATATAAATGGATACCAAAAATCTGGATCCGATTTGAATTTGTATCTGTTCAAGGGAATTTGAATTCGAACAGACATCAGTCAAACAAAGAGGATTTTCGTTTATCGTACTGTTAAGAAATATATATAACTTTAGGTTTTAGAGTGTTAAGATGCATACAATTTTATGTTTATATAGCATTCAAAGTTTGTCTTTTATTTTCTTAAAGTTGGCTATACATTTGTTTTAAATTATAGTCTTTTCTCATTTTTCTTGCAATTTATATTATAATTCTAATTTTCAGATTCAAATCGGATTTTAACCAGATATCTAATTAAACTTCAAATTTAGATTCAAATTTGATATTTATACATCTGGCGGATTTTGAATTTGGATTCCGATATTCGAATAATGATGTATCCGATTTGAATTCCATCCCTTTACATCCGTAGTGTGAGTTGATACAAATCAGACGTATCAATTTATCTGTGCCTGGTCCTCAAACCATCATACCACTTCGCACAAACACACAATGACAATGCGTGTATCAATTACTCAAATTGCTTATCTGCTCCATCCAACTGTTACTAACAATCAACTAATATAATCATGGCCAATGGCCAAGCCTTTCTCCTTAGAGAGATTGTAAAGAAATTACATTGCACAATTTCTATAAAATAAAACTATGCTTTCCCTTGTTTTTTTTTTTTTTTTTCCATTTTCTTTTTGTTACATTTTTGGGTACAGGGTTTTCTAATTTTCCTTCAAACGAAGTAGATACAGCTCTAGTTGACAGACAAAATTTAAACAGAGTTAAAACTAACAACTTTGATTCTAAAAACGAAAAAAAAAAAGAGGGAAGAAGAAGAGACTGTTTAATACTTGACAAGCTCCATCAAATTACTTTCAACGAGGTTGCTGGATGCGGCGAGAACTGGAATTTGGGCTTGGGTACTGAGGTGGCTTTTGTCTATATTTTGCAGGATCCAACACATAATCGGGTACCCTTTCGTTGGATGATTTCAAGAAGTTGAGATTCATCATTAGTGCTTCAGCATCAGTCCCTGGGCCATTCCGTGGGCTTACTTTTGCAAATGAAGTAGCTGACACCCTTGATTCATTTTGATCTTCCATGAATCCCATCCATTCCTGCATTTGAGTCTCCATACTAGACTCCTCATCAACGCCAAGATCGAAAGAGTCTGGCAGCAAATTTGCTATGTCATCGTCATCATCAACAGAGCTGCTGATGAAGCTCGGCTCTTCCTGATGTTGAGAAAGCCAGTAGTCACGGAACCAGGTAGAGGTCTTCACTAACTCCCACCACTCTGCAGAGAAATCATCTACTTGGCGGAAAGCTGCTGGAATGAAGATAGGGGCATTTGGGTTCAGTGTTGATGTTCTTCCAGAAACTACTGCCATCGCTACTTCTTGAGAACTGAGAGAAGGGAATTCAATCAGTGGCAAATACTTCACAAACTTCCTACCCCTCGAACCTATTTTCAAATTACTCAGAAAATTGCAACATTATATATATTATATCTAATAAGAATTTGCGAAGTAGTTCAGGATCGTAATTGGATTAGAGCAAAATTAAAGACCATTAAGCGCAGGCAGAGAAGGAAATCAGTCAAAGTTCCAAGACACTTGTAATTTTCAAGGTCTCAAGCCACCAATTCTAGGCCTCATCCATCCGCGCCCGTATCTTCCAAGCTACTCCATGAAGGCATGAACAATAAAAACTAGCTTTAATACCAAAGGAAGCTATAATTATATTGATTCACAGAACCCAAAACTCCAAAAAAAAAAAAAAATTGGACAATTTCCATCGTCCATCGTCACATATGACATATCTCATTTGAGAAATCATCCAAACCCCTCCCAACTGCCAGGTCTTGTGCTTACGTATTCACTCTCTAACCATGATAAAGGTAAATTAACTCAACTACTTCACGGTAAAATCACGATTTTCAGTGCAGATCTTCAAAATCAGATTAACTGAACGAAATAAGAGGAGTCTACAAAAATTGAAGAACCGAAATCTTCACGACCAGATATTCAAATCTCACAAGGAAACATAACCTTCGCCTTCCTCAGTACCCTAAAACACTAAAACCCAGAGAAAACCAACATTCCGACAAGAACATACACCAAGAACACGAAGCACGAAATTTCATCGATGAAAACCCCAAGAAAACGAAATCCAAATCCATCAACAAACTATAGAAAACATACCCTAAATGACCTTTTTCGAAATATCTCTGCAACTTGTCTCCGAACACGAACAAAAATCCCCAGTACTTACGGTCTGAATTGAGCCAGCTTATATAGGCGGAAGAAGGCATCCCGAACCTGATTGCTTCGGGAATTCCTAACCTGAGCTTTGGAAACGCTGGAGCCAGTGGCTAGGGCGGCCTACAGCTTGTACTAAACGTTTTGAAAACTGGCTAGCAGCCGGTCACCCGTTAATAAAGTCAAAATATAGGACGGTGACAAGGTGCGCCTCAGCGCGTGTATTTATTACAGTGTGTGGGTCCTACAATTTATAGAAAGGTAAAAATAATGGCCAGTACAGCATATCGTAGATCTAGGAAGTTGTTTCATCAATGAACGGTAGGGGTCATCTGATTGAAACTAATGACAATGGATAATTAGGGGATGGCCAACCAATCATGACTTTTATCACGTGGATATGTTGGTTGGTAAGGGAACAGAGGAAGAGGATTTCATGAAGCCGAGAGGAACGTTTGTTATGCCCCATATAATAATCCACGGATGAGATCTGCGATCCTCTTCTCCAACAATAGAATCTGGAGGAGAGAGGTGGTGTCCCCATGACTAATTTGTCTGAGCCAATAAACTGAATCGACAAAGGATGTCGATTCTGATGAAGAGATAAGATCACTTGAATCTCAGATGTCATCCATCTAATGGAGACACCACCTCTCCTCTAGACTCTCTTGAAAGAAAAGAGGAATTTATGAATGCTGCGGGCAAATACGATTGGAATCTGATCCAAACCCTAGTATGTATAGTCCAGATCTCAGGCTCCGTTTGGTCAGCGAAGTAAATTCAACAAAACAGTCCCAACACCTGTTAATTAGAATGTCAAAAAATTTCACACTTACAATTTCCTCCGATCAAATAAAATGCAAGAAGATTTCTTTTGGTAATATTATTAAGGGAATTAGAAAAGCTAGCTTCGTGGAGTCCACCCACATACGGGAAGGCAAAATGATCATCTTGTCCATCCTTTTTAGATGACCCATAGGTATTCTCATTGGCCTCATGCTTCATTTAGTGTGGAAAATCTCCCACATTATACCAATCAGAGTGTGAGAAGATCAATGCGAAGTCCACGCGCATGAAGAATATTTTCCTTTTAAAAATAACAAAAGACTCTATTGTTTGACCACATAACTTACCTGGTCTAGACTATAGTTAGTAAATTCGAATACAATAAAAAATCAGATACGGATACATATGGAAATTAAATAGAGTCAGACTTTGATATAGGGACTAATAATTAGTTTTAAAAAAATGTGTATGACATTAATACGGTACATGTTTAATACTTGTTTAATACGGTAACCAGTAAAAAAAAGGAGACCGAAAATACAAACATATATTTACTATGCAATAAACATCTATAGTATTCAACAAATAAAATACTAACATATAAATAGAATTTATAAATAAAAAAAACCTTCCAATCTATGAAATCCCACACAAAATTATCATTCCATCAAACATATAAAGTGAAAAACTATAGTCCCATCAAACATAAAAACTAAAATATTACAATTCTGAAAAGTTCACATATAAAATGTGTAAAATTTTCACAGTAAGTATTTACTAACTATGGATTCAAAACTATAGAGCTATTTTTAACCAAAAATGAAAAAAAAAAAAAAAAAAAAAACACTGTAGAGCTTTTGAATCTCCTGTTCATAGTTAGTAAACACGCATATTATACGCGTACCGTCTTTTTAAATGGTTTTTTCCGTATTTTTTTCGAATATATGTAGAGAAGGCTAATGAAGAGCGACCGAGAAGAACTGATGAACTCTAATGTCAGCAGAGGTAAGTTGGATGTAGATGTGAAGAAGAAAGGTGATTGCAGACTTGAAGATATTGATGAATGTGCAAAGGCTCTTATAAGGAAATTCAGACAGTAGCTTTAGATCCAACGTCTCGAGTCTATGGAGGATTATGAGCAAATGTTAGCCAAAGGGCTCCAATTAAATCGGTCTAAAGAGGAGGCTAATGAAGAGCCACCCTGCTGCATCATCTTGCATCTCCTGCTCATAAAAAATGAATTATATTTTCATTAGGACTCTCAAAATGAAGAAGGGCGATGCTACCTGTTTGAGATTGTAAACATCTCTTGAGCAATAACAGAGAGTTCAGTTCTCAACCTATAGTTAATAGCTTTAGATTATGCAATGGCTTCAGTTCTCAATCACTGTACAGCTTCGAAATGGCCGGTATACCTCGCCAGAATGCAAACGGTTTATATGCTTGCAGGATCCTAACAGTATAGGCTCTATCAAAGCAGATAGAGCCAATACCGTTGAGAGAGATCGAGAGAGGTATAGGCTCTATCTGCTTTGATAGCCAAATAAATAATCCAGAGGCTTCTGTATAGGGTCTGTTGCCAACCTTCTACAACCACTGTTCTAGTAATCGGTATCGGATCAGACGATCCATATCGGTACCGGCCAAAACTGATACCAATCCAATACCAACTACAAGTTAAATATCGGGATTGGTATAGCCAGGCCGGTTCAGCCAATCCGATCTGATCCTTTTTTTTTTTAATTAAAACTTTCACAACACTTGTCAACTAAACAATCAAATGAAATAGATGAATACAATATATTTAACATTCTGAACAGGGGAGATGCACAGGACGGTTGTTTAGTAAGTCACTTAGCAAACAAATGTAAATGCTGACAATCCTTTAGGCAGCAGCCTAGCTTGCTGTCAAAAAAGGTTCTACTACATCTTCTTAGCCATGACACACACTACTCATGACAGTTCAGTAAATCAGAAAGAAAGCCATCTTAGGATATTTGTGAAATAGGAAATTAAAATTCAATAGCTGCAGTTACATGTTAATTATTCACATAAAACAAAAAACTTACTCGTTGATTACTGATACTCTGAACCATGGATAAAAAAGACTGGCCATCATAGGGGGCTGCTGTCTTAAGTTCCCAAGTGTAAACTCCCCTTTGTTGTATCGATTACCATACCATCCAGTCTCCTACCTAACATATGGAAGACAACTTTTGATTAGACCTAAACCAACAAAAGTCCATTACACAGAAGAGCTAGAAATTTCCAAGATGCCACTTCAAACACCTTCGGAACTGAATACTATATGCTTGTGGGGCAATATAGTTGTTCGGTAACCACGTCAGCGCCTCGGGCCACAAGTGTATTGATAAGACCGTTCACTATTTCTTGAAGCTCGATCTCTCCCCCGGATGAACCGAATAGCCAAGAGAAACCAGCAGGGAGTCATCCAACAGAATAAGGCAATCATCTCGGCTGGGAATGGGATTTCCATGGCCTGGAATTTGAGTCATTTTCAGCAGCTATGTTCAAAATCCAACTGGTCACGAACAACAGCTGCAACCATTTATCCACAAAAAAAAAGTAGCAGCTAAAACCTTGGCAAGTTTCACTCACCTCAAGAGCTTCCAATTCTTCAGAGACAGGTTCTTGTCCTTGTTTTCATGTTTCTGAATCCTCAATATAGTTGATAGGTATCTCAGTTAATTTTAAGCCAAGCAGGCGAGCAAGGATGTTCACCAGCATCTCTAAAGCACTGCATTTCTTCTCAACATGTTCATGGCCAGCCTTCATATGCCACTGTCATCAGCAGAGAACAAGTATTTACTGGCTGCTACAGACTTTTCTCTAAGAGGGCCGAAGCAATTTCTGTGAAGGATCTTGTTTCTCCAACACACAATGGCATCTGAGTTTGAAAGAACCAACACTATTGTAGCAGTTCAGAATTCCAGACAGCATCATCACGGATAACAGGCAACCCTTACTAGGATTGAGGTGACTCGAAAAAAGGTCATGTTACTTCTTTCATCTCTTCCTCTCCACTAACAGCTTCCTACTGGGACATGCTGTCACCACGCATTCAAGTGACTGGATACTGGATAAAACTCCGTGTGGATGTGGAATCATCCACTATAAGATATCCTCCAACATTTTTCTTAATCAACTTTATGTCTCGACTTCCCCACCCACTGTCAATTCACGTTTCTATCCTGCATAAAAACATAGCCTGCATAGAGACATAGTAAAATGGCATTAAATTTCCAGTGCGCACTCCCGTACACCAAATTTGGTTACTAGTAACAGATTTACAACCAGAACATGACCATGAAATTAAGCACTGTGATTCCCAAGGTTCATACAACTTGTTTAGACTAGTAACCTGGATTTTGTGCATCATGTGTTGTAGCAAATTGTTTATATTGCATATATTGTCTTTCTTTCCTTACATTTTTCCTTTCTGGAAGGATTTTGCTGATACAGTTTGTATGATTTGCAAAGAAATTATAGTAGGGACTTCAAGTTTTCAATATAAGTCATAATTGTTCAACACAGGCTTCTCAAATTTGACCATGAAAGCTTTGAGGCTCCCAGGGTTCTTTGATTTGTTAAGTTGGATGCATTCACACAACCAGATTTGCATGACAACCATACCTATACAACATCAAGCGCATCAACTAAATGAAGAGAAAATGTAAAATCAGTGATAACAACATTTTGAGTGAGGATAGAAAGAAAATAATTTTTTGAAACTTTAAAGTCGAGGGTTCGAATGGTGGTACACACCAACAGAACATTTTGAGTGAGGCTCCCAGTCTATTTTAGATGGATATGGGGTGCAGGTGTGACAGTCCAACATGCACATGAGCCCCAAAAGTAGTATTTCAGGAAACTAATACAAGTTATTAAGGCTGTGTTTGGTTGCAAGGGGAATTGAAAGGAAGGTGTTGAATCAGAGATGGACGATGAATGAGTGAGTTGATACCTCACCCAACCTTCTTATTTATAGATAAATGAATTTACAAGAAAAGAAAGTAGGTGAGAGAGTAGGTAAGAAAGTATCCCTACATACGTCAAACCTAGACATAAACCCATATTACAATAAAAGGAAAAATTACAAGACTACCCCTGAACCTAAATCGACTATGGATTCCAATACTCCCCCTCAAGTTGGTGCTCATATATCATGCATGCACAACTTGGACAATATCATATGAAGGCTTTCCCAAGTAGTCCTTTGGTGAAGATATCTGCCAGTTGGTGAAGTTTCTCTTTGATGAAGTGGCGGTCTATCTCAACATGTTTTGTCCTCATGCTAAACAGGGTCATGAACAATGCTAATGGTCGCTTTATTGTCACAAAACAGAGTCATGGATTGGGGACATTGAACCTTCAAGTCTCTGAGTAAGCCTTGCAACCATAAAAGTTCACATTTTTCCTAGGCCATCGCCCTAAATTCTACCTCTGCACTGGATTAGGCCACAACACTCTGCTTCTAGTTAGGCCAAGTAACCAAATTTCCACCCACAAAGGTACATACAATAACCAGAGATAGACTTGCTATCTGGACTGCCTGCCCAATCTGCATTGGTATAAGCCTCAACTTTTAGATGACTATGAGGCAATAAGAGGATCCCTTTTTCTGGGGCCACCTTTAGGTAATGTTATGTCCTGTAAACTGCCTCCATATGAGGAGAATAGGGATCACGCATAAATTGGCTTACCAGACTCATGGAAAACGCAATGTCTGGCCGTGTGTGTGATAAGTAAATGAGCCTTCCAACTAACCTCTGGTACCTACCTTTATCTGCTAATGTTCTTTCTTTCTGTCTGAGCTTGGTAATGGGATCTAGTGGAGTATCACACGGTCGACACCCAAGCAATCCTATTTCTGAAAGGAGATCAAGGACATACTTCTTTTGAAAGAGATAGATACCCTTCGTAGATCTGAGAACTTCAATCCCAAGAAAGTACCTCAAGTTTTCAAAATCTTTGATTTCAAACTCCTTTCCCAGAAACGCCTTACAGTTTCTTGATTTCATCGTCATTATTTCCAATGACAATGATATCATCAACCTATACAAGTAGAGCTGTAAAAGTGCCAGATGAGTGCTTGATAAATATAGTCAGCATAACTCTAAACATAACCAAATGCTACCATAGCTTTATGGAACCTTCCAAACCATGCTCTAGGGAACTCTTTTAGTCCATATAGAGAGCGTTTCAACTTGCATACCTTTCCTTTCATGCTAGCATCTGTGAAACCAAATGGGCAATCCATGTAAACTTCTTTAGTAGAGCAAGGGTGAATATTTATTCCATTCCGTTGGTAATAATGGAACACGCAGGAACAAAGAGAAGCAAATCTATTCTATACCCGATAAGTACCAATACGCAATGGGGTTGGCTCCCCATGAAGGAAGGCATTCTTCAGATCTAGCTATTGCAAGCCACAGTTATGATGTAAAACACATGACAAAAGAGCTCTGACTGTAGTCATCTTTTCCACCGGAACAAATGTTTCTTGGTAGTCAATCCCGTATGTGCGGGTAAATCCACGAGCAACCAGCCTTGCCTCGTACCGATTTACAGCCCCATCTGATTTTTGTTTGACTGTGAAAACTCATTTGCATCCTATTGGCCTTTTACCTGGTGGGAGTGGAGCAAGGTCCCATGTATCATTCTTCTTTAAGGCTCTCATCTCTTCCACCATTACAGCTTTCCACCTTTCGTCCATAATTGCATCCTGCCAATTTTTGGGGAATAGACACAGAGGAAAATGAGGATATAAATGCATAGAAGGAAGGGGAAAGAGAGTTATATGAAACCGAATTGGAAATAGGTTGAAGTGTACAGGCCCTAGTACCTTTCCGAAGAGCAATGGGAAGTTCAAAATCAGAGGGAGGAAGTTCCTTACCAGAAGGAAACTCAGTCTTTGGATTCAGGGCTGGCGAAGAGACATGTGAAGTTACGTTGATGGTAGTAGTCCTTCCATGCTTGCTTTTGGCACGGTTGTAGACTTGCAAAGATTTGGGACTGGGAATGGGTATAGGAGTAGATGGCATTTCATCAGATTCTGATGGTACATCTGCGTATGGAACATTTGGATCATAATCTAGAATGGATCGTTCTTTGACTATTTTGCTTTTTCTGGTACACAAAGAGGCACATCTTCAACTGCATCATTCTCCCCCTGAAGATGGGACGGGTAATACATGAGATGCTCATGAAAAAGAACATCTTTAGTAATAAAAGTCTGTCGGGAGGAGGGTGATAACACTTGTAACTTTTCTGTGTTGCTGAATAACCCAGAAATATACAACGCAACCCTCGGGGGTCAAGTTTGCCAAGAGATCGATAGTTGCGAGTATAGCAAACACAACCAAAGACCTTTGGTGGGAGCACAAAAGTACTACTAAGCAAGATATCCAATGGAGCTCTGTTGTCCAGAATTCGTGATGGAAGACGACTGATAAGAGAAGTAGCAGTGAGGACAGCGTCACTCCAAAAATATGCCGGAACATGACCATTAAACATTAGGGCGCGTGCAGTCTCAAGCAAGTAACGGTTCTTCCTCTCTGCTACTCCATTCTAAGCTAGTGTGTTAACACAACTAGTCTGATGGATGATTCCATTATCGGCCAAGTATTGTTGATAAGTACCTTCAGTATATTCCTTGCCATTATCACTAAGAAGTACCTTCAGCTGGGTTTGGAAATGCGTCTTGATCATATTATGGAATTGTCGAAAACATTGAAAAACCTCATTTTTTTATGCATCAAGTAAACCCATGTCGTGTAAGAACGACAATCAATAAATGTAACAAACCATCGATGTCTAGAAACAGAAGTAGTCCTAACTGGGCTCCAAACATCAGAATTTACCAAATCTAATGTACCATGACTTTTATTGGCAGAAGGTAAACAAGAAGTACATGCCTATTTAGCCAATACACAGGCTTCACATGATAACTTGTCCTTATTACAATTTTTAACTAAAAGGGAAATAATTGAGATAACACAATAGTAGAAGGGTGACCCAGACGACGGTGCCACTGTTGTAGGGTGCTCACAGCCGAATAAATGTGGTGTTGGGTGGTATGAGGTGAACAACATATATGGTTTGATGTAGGTTCAAAAAGATTATCATCAAGTAAATAGAGACCACCATGCAATCTACCATATCCAATCATCCTCCCGCTCACCAGATCCTGGATCACACAAGAGGAAGGAAAAAAGGTTACTTTACAATTAAGGGACTTGGCAAAACTACTAATAGAAAGTAAATTTGTGGAGAAACTAGGAGAACATGAAGAACAGATTCTAAAGGGAAGAAGAGCAACAGATGAATCCCTTTCTAGATATAGGTGAGATGGACCCATCGGCTACCCGAACTGTATCAGTCCCAAAAGAGGGAGAGTACAGATAAAAGAAGCTAGAAGAACCAGTCATGTGATCAGTGGATCCAGTGTCCATAACCCAAGGGCTAGAGACAGTGGAAGCACAGTGACCAGCACGAAGAATACCTGACTGAGCAAAATATGAACCTAGAGTGGCAGATGCTGATGGAAGACTAGTAGTTATTGCAGTAGATGGTCTTAGCAGATTTTCGAGAGCTTGAAGTTATTCTGCTGAGAGCATTTGGGGAGGTCTAGTAGGAGGGAAAGTCTCTGTCTAATTGGCCCGGGGTGCTCTGAAGTTCATGGTCTTCTATATCCCTTTTTCACGGCGCTTGGCCTCAAAATCTGCTGGTTTCCCATGTAACTTCCAGTATGTTTCTTTAGTATGCCTGTCTTTACCACAATATTCACATCGAACAGGTTCCTTAGCAGGCTGTTTGGATAACTGTAGAGTGGTCTAGAGAGCTAATCATTCTGCCGGTAATGCCGGCATTATAGCTGTTCGTCTCAAGTCCTCTGATTAGACCAGAGCATAGGCCTATTCTAATGATGGCAAGGGCTCACGACTGAAGATTTGAACCCTGATTTGGTCAAACTCAATATGAAGACCAACCAAGAAATTATATACCCTAAGTTTGTCCTTTGCTTGCTTCATAGCAGCAACATCAGCAGAGCAGGCAGCAGTAAATGTGTCATAATAATCCAATTCTTGCCACAGGCTTCTAAGTTCAGAGTAATATTGGGACACAGTAACATCTTTCTGTTTGGTTGCATTCAACTTGACATGAATGTCATAAATCAACAAATAGTTTCCAACCGATTTCAGCTTTGCGCAACATCAAGCAATAATACATATCCCCAACCAATCTTAGGATCCATAGATCCAATCAAGTAGGCCATCACAATGGAATTTTCAGATGACCATTTCTCATAGAGACGGTTTTCTAGATTAGGTGCCTGTTTTTTGGCTAGTAATATATCCTAGTAGACCTCTGGTAGAGATGGTCATGTGACAGTTTTGGACCACATCAAATAATTTGTCACATCCAACTTGAGTGGATTGGATATAATAGCAGTAAAATCAATTTTTAGGTTTTCTGTAGGAGGAGAAATTTCCTCTGAGGACTTCGCCATGGTAATAATCACTTCTTAATATCGATTGGTTTTGAAAAAATAATTCTAACAGAACAAATCGATCTTGTCACACAATCTTAAAAAATTCGTGGAACTAGAGATGACACAGAGACATATAACAGAAGGAATCGATCTGTGATTTAACGACACAACTTCAGCAGGTTTCGATCTTCATATCATCCAAGAAGGATCGATAATGGCTATTTGTGTGTTCTTGTCGAAGAAATCAATCAAATAGAAGGAATATGTAGGCTAGAACAAGCCAAGAAGAAATCGCAGCAACCTGTAGCCGTCAGAACTCATGGAGTTGTCCTTCGCGAAGACCATAGCAGAAAATATGCACAAATTCACCAACCAATTCTCACGACATGGAGAACCTCACAAAAAAAAATAAGCCAAAGGCTCTTAGTGGTGGTTGGCCAGGCCACCAAGAACCATCGGCAGCTGGCGGAAAAGAAAGAGAGAGAAAGAGAGGTGGTGGTACCTAGGGTTAGAATCCCTAGGGATTTGGCTTCGATACCATGCTGAATTAGAGATGGACGATGAATGAGTGAGTTGATACCTCACCCAACCTTCTTATTTATAGATAAATGAACTTACAAGAAAAGAAAGTAGGTGAGAGAGTAGGTAAGAAAGTAGGTAGGAATGAATCAACATTCTTATCCCCACATACATCAAACCTAAACATAAACCCATATCACAATAAAATTACAAGACTACCCCTAAACCTAAATCAACTATGGATTCCAACAGAAGGGATATGATATTTTGACTTAAAAATAAAATTTTTGGATTGATTATAACACATGCTATCACATTGCTATGTAACTAATTCCAAATCATTCCATATTTAGTTATTAACTTACACTTCACTTTGCATTCAAATCCCTTGCATTTAAAAAGTAAAATAAATTTTACATCTTATTAGTATCATTACTAAATATATTAACATTAGATAGTTTATACAATTATTTTGTGTTACAACTATAAAAGTTTCATTTTAAGTTAAAATATTTCCCTTCCCTTCCCTTCCCTTCAATTCCCCTTGCAACCAAACACAGCCTAAGTGTAACGGAAAAAAGTTATTGTACAATACATATTTAATTTATGGGTGGTCTAACACTATTTTCATATGCATAAATGCTATATGTGTAATGAAAAGATTAGTTATTTATATGATTGCCTGTATCATGTGATTCAGGGTTCTAGAAGCAATCAAAGGTGCTGGAAACCACACTTTAAGGGAATGGTCAATCATGACATCGATATGGACTGAATTAACTAAATTTAGGAGATTTTCTAAATTTCACAAAATAAAGGACAGATGTCCCTAATTTCTGGTTGAGTATAGCAGATTATGTGCTTTCTGATGATGCATGAATCTTGGAAATCAAAGGTCACATGACAGATGAAACCCAAATTGCTTATTTTTCAGCTATAGTAGAAAATGAGAAAATATTGCAGGTACTAATATTGAGAACTGATATACTGACACAATCATGGTGCTAATAGAATATAGATGTTTACGTTTGGAAGGTAAATTTCAGATTCAGCAAGCAGTTAGTTAGTTAGTCAGATTGATATTAAACCAGAGGAAGAGGGAGAGAGATAATGAAGGAAAGAATAGAAGAATAAGATACAAGATTAGGATGATCACCTTGTTGAAGAAACAACCAGAACTAAAGGGAGAAGAAGATAGTTAGTTAACAGCTACACTGCTCACCAGCCACACCAACACATAAACTCAAAATAATTTCATTCAAAAAATCCACCAAACTTGTGTAGGGGTACAGCTATTTATAAAGACCAAATAGACTCACTTTAGGACTCCTAAACCCACTAAACAACTGTCCCTTCAAGTTACCTTAAAAAAAACCAACTTAACTGACCAACTACTTGCTAAAAAAAATCCTAAAAGAACTGAAATCGACTCATTTCGCTCACTAATCACAACTCAATTAAGCTCGACGACGACTAGGAAACATAAGATGCACTTAAATAAATTACTATCCCCTATGACACCATACAAGCTCATTAATGCCCATTAAAATGTTACCCCCAACAATAAAAGGCCCAACCTACAACATAACTAGCACACTGTTTATTTTCAGCCTAATCTACACCTGAATTGTCACCAATTCAAGATTTCATCTACTGCATCACTGTAACTATGACAATGGTTTAAAACATTGGCCAAGATACATCCTATAGAAGCCATTTTTCATCCTTTGATTGATTATCATATGATGCAGATTTGAAAGAGGATGTTGCCCATAGAATTAGAGTGCAGTTAACACAAATGCTTTTAAGTGTCAACTGTCGAGCAATTGAAGCAAATCAATGTGAAGATAGAATTATAAGATGACCATAAGACCAACCATGCTTTATAGAACATTAAACATAGCTGAGATGAGGACATTTAAGATACAGAAATTAAAGGGGATGAGGGAACAGAGGCATAAACATTACTGAAAGGTGACAAAATGAGGTGCTGTTAAAATCTGAATGGTTTGGTCATGAGCAAGCAAAAACCAACAGCTGCACAACTAAGAGAAGTACAATTCAACTTGAAGGCTCTTGGGTGGAAACAAGCTTTAAAAACTCAAAATCAGGTATGGGATCAGTCTCCATCAATTCTGATTCTAATCGGTCAAACTCAGTGTAATTGAGACCTCATTTGTTAAGAATTGGTGTTAATTGGGATTGGGATCGATCAATTCCAAGTCGAATCAGTTGATCCCACCGATTCCAATCCAAATTTTAAAACCTTTGGTGGAAAAGGCCAAAAGTAGATGGCTCAAGGTCATGAGAAAAGATATCTCACTAGATGGAGAAAAGTGTTTGCATAACACCCATTACAAGTTACCTGACTTGGGGTTATTTTAGTACTTTAAGATGGGGACTAAAGGTTTGATACTTTTTTTGGGTGGAAGATTAGATATTTGCTACCAAGCTTATAAAAAGCCCGCATTTTGGGTATTCTTTCAATCTAGAGCACTGCTCTTTTCTTCAAAAAAAAGATTCAGATATGTTTCTGTGGTTCCTACACAGCTAGACACACCATTAAAGCCTCCTTTACAAGAATTATTTCTGTGATGATATCGGAATAATTTTAAATCAAGTGCCTGAAGACGCAAGTGTGTGTGTGTGTGTGTGACAAAGACAGATCGTAATAGTAAGATTGGTCTTTGTTAAGATAACATAACTGTTGACACCAAAGTGTGGGACTGAATGCTTGGGTGGTTTTTAGTGACCAGCCATGCCATTATTTATAACAAAATTAAGGGAAGTAAAAAGATTACAAAGACCTCCGTTAACCGAATCTATTAATTAAGAGTCCGTTACATGGGAAAACCCAAAATGCCCCTTATGACTACATAATTCAACACTTCCCCTCAAGTTAGCGCATATATATCACAAATGCCCAACTAGACTAAATTTGGATGAAAATTTTCCCACTCAAACCCTTAGTGAAAACAACACCTAACTGATCTTCTGATTTCACGAAGGGTATACAAATCAGTCCACGCTCGGTTTCTCCTTGATGAAATGTCTGTCGACCCCTAAATGCTTAGTACGATCATGTTGTACTGGGTTATGGGTAATGCTAATTGTAGCTTTGTTATCACAATACAACATCATTGGAAGACGAACAAGAACACCAAGGCCTTCTAGTAAGTTTGTGAGCCAAAAATAACTCAGATCCCTTGAGCACAGAATTCTGCTTCAGCACTCGACCTTGCTACAACATTCTGCTTCTTGCTACGCCATGTAACAAGATTACTACAGACAAAATAACTATAACCAGATACAAACCTTCTATTAGGAGATCCACCCCAATAAGCATCTATGTAGGCCTCAATCTGCAAATGGTCATGATGAGATAAAAAAAAATCCCTTTTCCAAGAGCTGACTTCAAGTAACGAAGAATAAGAAGAACAACCTCCATATGAGTGGAATAGGGACCATGCATGAACTGACTTGCTAAACTCATAGCAAAGGTAATATCTGGCTATGTGTGTGAGAGGTAAATCAACTTTCCCACGAGCCCCTAGTAAGGACCCCTATCAATTGGCTCACCATATTTATCCTTGAGTCGATTATTAGCTTCCAAAGGTCACAAGAATGATATCCCAATAAACCAGTCTCATATAAAAGATCAAGGATTTATTTCCTCTGAAAGAAAAAGATTCCCTCTAAAGACCGAGCAACTTCAATTCCCAAAAAATACCTTAGTCTTCCTAGATCATTTATTTCAAATTCACAACCAAAGAAAAACTTGAGGAGAGAAATCTCAACCCCATCATTTCCAGTGACTTCTATTTTATGAACATAGACTCTGAGTATATCAACTTTATCACCAGATCTTTTAATAAACAAGGTACGATCAGCATTACTCTGCTTGACCCTGCTAAAATCATAGCCTTATGAAACCTACCAAACCACGCTCGAAGAGACTGCTTCAATCCATAAAATGCACGCTTCAATTTGTAAAGTTTATCATAGGAAAAATCTGGAGGAATATCCACATACACTTCTTTGTCGAGTTCCCCACGCAGGAAGGCACTCTGATACCATGTTGACAACAAAGTGTGGGACTGAATGCTTGGATGGTCTTTAGTGACCAGCCAGGCCTTTATTTATAACAAAATAAAGGGAAGTAAAAAGACTACAAAGACCCACATTAACCGACTCTATTGATTACGAGTCAATTACATGGGAAAACCCAAAATGCCCCTTGTGGAGACATAATTCAACAATAACAGCAATTAATTGCCACTTCTTTATTTCTATTTAGAATTTAAAAATTGATTTAATTTCCTAAGAAAGAAGGGTGAGTTCCCAAAACTTTGAAAAGCAACACAATACAAATGCATTGAAGGAAAAGGAAATAGAAGTAATCAATATTCATTATGTGAAGGTAACCACAATAACAAGGGGATAATATTTTAACAGAATAACAACGTTGTATTAGGCATCCAGGTCAAACAGAATCAAATAAAGGAGTATACAGACAATTCAGGAGTAAAAAAAATCCAAATCATTGCGGCACCTACACGAAAATCACCATCTCTTCTCATTATACAATTGGATAGGGCCTTGTGTGGAACATCTCTCCCCACTCCGTCACGAGCTGATGCATCTACTAAGGAGTTAAGAGACATGGGTCTCCAAGAATAGACATTTCCTTGATGGCATTAGTCAAAAATTTGGATGAAAACATTTGTTCTCCCCCTCCTCTCCCAAGGCCTAACAACTATTGTAACCACTAGATCCTATCCCTCTCCGTATTATTTCAACATTGAAGTTAACTGCCTTTATTCTCTTCTTTAGTTCACACCAGAAAGTTCAACATGCCAGGAGAAAATGGTTGTGGACTGGAAGTGAGATGCGGAAGTGGTGATGAAAGCAATTCAAAATAAGGTAGGAAAATCTGAGAAATCACATTGGACACAAAATGCAGGAGTGGGAAGGGGTTGCAGGTGGTATTGAAGGTGAGATTTGAATGTTGATCATGAAGGACGAAGTACGAAAAGCATATTCAAGCTGTGATGGCTCTCAGGAGATCATACGGTCTGCCCAATCCAAATACTGTTGCAGCTGTGAAAAGGATGGACAACCAAGAAAAGGGAAAGGGCTGGAGGTGCAGTAGTGATGAGCATCAGGACTTTTAAGTGTTCCTTTTTCCTTTCCAATAAAAAAAAAGCATTACAAGAAAAAGAAAATGGGACTTTTCTATGAGATGAGCAAAAAAAAACTCACCTAAACTCAGTTTTCCTTATTATGTTTCTATTACAAAAAATCTAGAAATTACGCACCAATATGCTTGTATTGTTGTTAAGATCCATAAAAACTGGAGGAAAAAAAAAACGTGCTAGAAGGTCCATAAAACAAGCAAGAAAGAAGAATGCTTCTCTAAAATGGTTAGATCCTAAACTGCACGGATGGACGCACACGTGCGCACGCACATAAATGAAGGGATAAGGAAGAGCCAATTTTGATTGATTCGGTACAGCATGGAACAATTAGTGCTCTCACATGATGTAGCTATATAACTGCCGAATTTGAATTTGCCAGAAACAGTGAGCAATCAATATGCCCAACAAACCAATCACTCCGAATTTCGATTGATCAAAACAAGAGTAATTAATATGCCCAACAAACCAATTTGGAATCTATCAAAAAAAGGGACTAATTAATATACCTATCAATCAAAATTTTGAATCTTCAAATGGGGAAGAAATTAATATACCCACTAATAAGGAATAGACATGCCAAACAACTCTCCGATTATTATTTTTCTCTGAAATAGGTTTTTCCCAAGGAAAAAAAAAGAAAGAGATTTCATTGGCCAGACCATTCAGCCAAAAACTGGTTACCAAGATGGCAACTTCAGGACTTAAATTGCTTTCATGAATCCTCCCCTGAACTTTAAAGCATGACAGGTAATGGTGTGACCAGTCAGATAGCCAAGGCCAGTCAAGGTTAGATATTTGAGAATCAAGCATTAATGGGGGGAAAAAATTGAACTTCAGTCTTCAGTAATCATAGTTGTCAAGGTGTCACCTAGGCGTGTGCCTAGGCGCACAGGCGGCTTCGTGGCGCCTTGGAAAATTAGGCTCCTTGGTCACCTAGGCAAGCGCCTTGATCACCTAAGTGGGCGCCTCCGTCAGGCCTCCAACACCTTGGTTCACCTTGGTGCCTTGACAACTATGTCAGTAATAACTATTCCCAAATTTCTACTCCTAGCTCTACAAAATATGGATGCCTTAAAGCCCAAAACCTCTCCATGGGCACCACCAAAACCTGGACGGACTAGGGTTAGCAATGGTATTGACCTCATGTAAGCCTAGAAGCTTGAAAGGTGATTCCTTGTTGTTCAAACTCGAAAGCTGAAGATACCCAAAAGAAACTATTCTGCAAGCATGGAAGCAATTCACTACCATTTGTTTTCAGAGTAGGCTTAAGTATGTAGGTTCTGTATGGTGAGGCAGAAGTTCCATGTTTATGTTCTACATAAGAACATACCCACAATTTTGCACCCAGTAAGAGAGAGAGAGAGAGACCAATTTATAAATGTCAAGGTACAGGAGGTTGCAGTTGCAATCGATTCAGCTCTACCTATATAAGTCCTGGCTAAGTCAGATTACACAATTTGAATGTGCCATCCCAAGGAAAACAATTTGAACTCTTCCACCACCACAATTGACACCCAAAGGGATCGGACATGATGCACCTATATAATATACATAATGCATGGAAAAGAAGCTCTTGCCTGAAATTGTTTTGGGAGTAACCGATATTTACTTTCTTTGCAAGGACACAAAACCTAAGGACTTAACTTCTTAACTTATTCTAACTAATGAAATTTAACTCAATGTAATTCAAAAATTGTGCAGGATGGTATGGCATGTTTCTTGAACATATATGCAGTAGACACATCAAAATCGGCCCACAGGACAGTAGAAAATCCTCTTCTAAGCAACCTCCACTGTCTCACCAAAATCTCTAGTAGCCAATTACCAACAGGTATGAGGCAAGATATTTCTCTACAGAATCTGAGTACTCATCTACTATTTCTATGGAATGTCTTTATCTCAAATCAGTCCATGCTTCATACTCTGTATCCCTCATTCTCATGAATGAAGTTTGATCTTACCAGGGGGGAAAACAGAAAAACAAAGGAAGTATTGATGCAGTCCCAGATTGCAATATCCTGTGGGTCCAACCCGAAGATATATAGGCTCAAACAGTAGGATAAGTGGCAAAGCTGTAAATAAAGGGAAACCCAAGCTCTTAATAGGCAGTTAAAGATACAGAGGACAGAATAGGCATTAGATTTTTGGATGGGCGGTAGTCTTGGAAGGAGGCTTAAGTTAGGATAGAATGGAAAGTAATTTGGAAAGAGGGGTCAAATCGGAATTCTGCAAATTGGGCCTTCTTCTACCTTAAAACTGAAACAGCCACAATAAAACCCAAAAGCGATCGACTCAGATCGAAATAACTCAACCAATACAAGTTCAATCTGGCTGAAACTGGCCTGCCTATCCAAAAAGAAAAAAAGAAAAAAGTCTGGCTGAAACTGTAGGATAAGGGTTTATAATCCACTGTTTTATGAAAATCAACCCAGTGATCACCCGAAACAGCAAACAATTAAAAGTATTTAGTGACTGAAATTGGGTTTGGCAGCAGAAAGAAACCAGACCTAGTTGCAGGCTTGATTTCTTAGCAGGGTTGGTCTTTGGAAACAAAACCCTAAGCTAGAAGGGGGTCCCCAAATTTGGGGGGGGGGGGGGCCCGGGGAGGGGTCCAGCAAGTTTGGTTCCGGTTAATGAAAGGAGTTTACATCCCAAATTCCAGAGAAGGAATAAAGTGTGAACAAGAGAACAGTATAGCGAAAAGCCTGGAAAGAAGAATCAGGGTGCAGAGGGAACAAGATGCGCCAGAGGGAGAGAAAGAGAGACCGAGAGAGGGGGAGGGATAGCAAGCAGGCAAACCAAACAAATTATTCCATACCAAATTCACTGAATAAAGTTGTCTTGCTTTATTTTATTAAGAGCAGTAAAACGAGACCAGCAGTTCCGAAGAAGTAAACAGCATAGAACTCAAAGCCGAAATTGCAGAGATGCTTCCTCGGGTTCGTGATCTGGTAGTTCCTGCGGAGATTACACACTAGTTACACGTGTGTATATTAAAAAATAAATAAAAATCCTAAGAGATAAAACTGGGAAAAAAATCTTAAGAGATAAAATCCTATCTGTACTTTAAAACTCACGGAAGGAAGGAAACATGATAGAATAGGAAATAACTGCCAAATCTCCTATAATATAACAAAATTTGATCACAAGATAAATATAAGCATGAAACTTGTTGACCCATATCCAAATCTTCTTTTCGGTTTGACACAGCATCAAGTATTTGATGAACGATTGGTGGCATGGATCTTCTATTCTGGCTCTTTGTTCACTTAGGTTTTATTCGAAGACAAGTGGCAGGAGATGGTTTTCAAAGACAACTCTTATGCTTGGGTGATCAATTATCTCAGATCCATGCTTCAATCTGTGTATCCATTTTTTTCATGAACGAAGTTTAACTTTATTGATGAACGAAGTTTAACTTTATTGAGTTAGGTGGGCGGAGGAGGGGGGAGAAAAGAAAAACGGGAAGGACATCACGCATGATGGTTCAAAATAACTGCATAAAATGAGTAAAAAGGACCTCAAAGGTTCTTATTAACATAGAATCACTAAACTAGGATATGGTCTACAAGAATTAACAAAAGGTAATAAATGGGTCAAGTGAGTTCGGTAACTTCGGTTAAGAGGAAGAAAACCAATAAAGCAATTATAGTGGTTCAGATATAGGTGAAACGTAAGAGGGAATAATTCGAAGGCAAAGAAATGTTTCCCTGCAACAAACTCATACGAATTCTGTGACTTATGTAATTGAGCAAGAAGAGAAAAATAATTAATAAGCAGACAGAATCCGATTAAATTCTTGAAGACCAAGAATCTTCCCAAGAAACAAGATCATGAACAGCAGTCACAAATTCACAGGTTTATTATTTGCTTAGATTATAAAATACATGCAAAAAGATATTGATACAATATAAAGTCAAAATATCAAGTATAGATACATTAAGCGAACAGATAAAAGAAAGTAAGAAAATATTAGGCTTATTAATACGAATTAGAAAACAGATAAAAAAATAGAAAAGAAAGACAAATAATTAAAAAATAAGCAAGAATTAAGACAAATTAAAGGAAGCAGGTTAGAGTTACCAAACAACCAATGTGGTTGGAATAAGTCCACCCGGAACACCTTTCTTTGAACACCTCTTTCCATGTTTAGTGCAGTCAGATACACCCTTTTAAAAGCAACTTCAAAAAGGATTTATGTGAACCAAAGAAGCAACTAGAAGAATAAGCTGACTAGTCATATGATCACTTAAGTCATCAAATGCCTTCTTAGTTATAAGATTATAACAGAACTAGAACTACTTCTACCTAATTAATGACTAAATCTTCTCTGTTTGAAACCCTATTACCTGTTTACATAAGATTTGCAGGAGCAGAAATTCTGAAGACAGGTAACTGAAAAACCTCCATCATCAGTGGTCAAATTTTGGAAACCAACCCTCCCCCCCCCCCCCAAAAAAAAAAAAAGAAAAAAAAAAAGAAGAAAGCAATCAAGAAAAACAATGGGGTTATGGGAAAATGAATTTTCTTTTGGTAAATAATAACCAGAACTCAAAAATTGACTATGACTAAATTTGAAAATGAATTTTCTTTTGGTAAATAATTTGAAAATGAATATGAATTTTCTTTTGGTAAATAATTTGAAAATGAATTACCAACCTATTAACCTGTAAAAACCATAAAAATAAAAACATTTAAATCATTACTAAAACCAAAAACGAATCTCGCCATCTCATATGTATGCTGGCTATCTTAAGAGCACAAAAAAATTTTTAAAAAAAAATCTTATATGACTGCAGTTATCTGACCATATAGCCAATAAGCCAAGCATATATATATGGATCACCATGATCTGTGAAAGTAATCACTTCATCCTACAAATTTTTTCAGTTGCTTATTGTATGCTTGGAACTGATAACGAATGTGAAGAAATCTAGAAGACATGGGTGTACAGTAACAATGTAGATAGAAGTTATGGGAACACATTCAAGGAGGAAGGGAGGAGTTTTTTTTTTTTTTTTTGGACGGTTGGGGGGGGGAGAGGGAGGGAGGGAGGGAGGGAGAGAGGTAAGTGGAGAGTGCATGTGTGTGCGCGTGTGCGCATGTGCGTGTGCTTCATTAATTGATCAGGTAAAAAGAGTGGGTGGGTGCTGGGGAGGGAGGTTTAAGATACATTGAAATCATTTTGGGAGGGCTAAGGCGGACTTTGATGTGCAGAGGAGAGGGAGGGAGCTTTGGGAGTTGATAAATGCAAAATAGTGGGTTTCTATCTTTATGATGTTAGTGCAAATCAATTTTGAAAGCTTTGGCAATGGAATCATGACAAACCTCGTCACTCAAACCAATGATTTGCTTGATGAACCGAAACACTACGCAAAACAACAACAACAAAGCCTTATCCCAACTAAATGGGGTTGGCTACATAGATTCTTGTCCTCCAATCAACTCTGTTCAATGTCATACTTGAAACAAAACCTAAGCTATGCATGTCTTTCTTCACCACCTTGCTTAGAGTCATCTTAGGTCTGCCCCTACTTTTTTTAGATCCTTAAATCTGAATCAAATCACTCCTCCATAAGGGAACATCTAACGACTGCAACACTACACAAATTCAGGCCTAAATTTTTTGAACTAGGAAGCAATACAAAGTTCCTAGTTGGCATGGTAACCATATGTTAAAACCTCATCAAACAGCATAGAATAGTCATGAGAATTGGCTGTTCTCTTGGATTTAGTGGAGTGCTCAGCGTTAAATGATAATAGGGAATAAAATTAGCCAGCACAGTTCCTTAATTAACATGGCCCACAATGCAGTTTGAATAGGTGCTTATCTGGAGCTTCCTCAAGACACCAGAGCAAGTGCTTATTGTGGATTGCTCAGCTACTAGACATTCATTTAATATGTAGTTAAGGCTAACAATTTTGAGTTTTTAATTGACCATTAGTTTGGAGTAAGGCTTGACCCAAGGTACTACCTAAGATAAGTTGAAGAAAAAGAATACCTTTTGAGAGAAATTTTGGAGATAAGTCAGGCTAATAACTTATTACCCCATAAAAAAAACTTCAGCCACACAAGATTTGGCATAAACAAAAGATTAGTCAGGCCCATTGGAGGTTTTCAGTTGAAAGTTGAAAATGATACCCTTTTTCAGCATCCCTAACCTTTTCATCAGCCACTTTTTACTCATAAACTAATTTGGAAATCCAATAAAAAGGGTACCCCGGTGCACGAGGCTCTTGCTACTGCAGGGTCTGGGGAGATTTGCCTAGAAAGGGTAAAAACATGTGACAAGTTGCGAATGAGAAGACCATTTCCTTCCTCCCTCGTATGTGTAAAATGCCCCTTATGCTGATGCGTAAATACAAAGCTCCTTTCATCCAATGCAACGTTGTAAAGTTGTTTTCAATTTTATATGGCTATGCTGAGTTTTTTTATGCCTTTCCCTAATGTAAATGGTGGAAGCTTTGGTAAAGGCACACCTTGATGTAGATCCTTTCTACTCTAAGGAGGACAGAAATATAAAATTCTTCAGAAGGAACAGCCAAGAACCAATGCATCATATGTGCTCATGATTATCACAATTAAGGTACCACAATCGACGAGTGAATTTGTGAAACTTCGTGGAAAGTCCATTGGTTCAGTGATGAGGTTTTGGCCAAAGAATTAGCAAGCATAGGTTGTGGTCAGAAGGGATACATGTCACTACCCTAATCAGGACAACTAAAGGAGTTTCATTCATCAATTCCTTAGTTGTAATCAGTCAATGGGGACTAGGGTTTTCTTATTTTCTTTAATGGGCCCAATTGACAGTAGAATATGAATTGATCTTAGTCACTGAGTGGGGAACATGTGCAGAGTCATGAGGTCCATGGGATGCACTTCAATCAAATTATCACAAATGGCAAGATCTCCTTCTCTTGGCATCCTTGATCTAGCAACTTTGTTGGTATATATATTAGCCTAGGATGGAGCATCAAGCAAGGTTAGAAATTTTGGCAAAATATTTACTGAAATTTACATGTCAAAATCTTGGAAATTTACGGAAATTTTACTGAAATATTTCGGTTTCAACAGGGTTCAAAATCCCACAGAAATCAGAAATTTTTATCCTCAGTTTTAGTATGGTTATGTATTTATGTTTAGTATTTAGTTCTAGTTATAGTGCTGTTTAGTAGGTTAGTGTTTAAGTTGCCTTACTATATTTGATGTTTAAAGTCAGCTACACGATGTGGCCAACCCAGATTTGCTTCTCCTTTAGTCAATTCTTTTAGTGAGGGCCATTGGTGTAATTTAACTCCTTTTAATATCAATAAGTAAACCGGCACCGGGGGGCTGGGGGGGGGGGGGGTTGGGGTTGGACCAAGGGATCTCTCCTCTTTCTCTCTTGGTCTCTTTTCTCTTCATCTTCTTCTTTCTCCCTTATTTTGTCACACTTGGCATCAAGAAACTCCCTCTATATCATGCTGTTAATGGGCTTTGAAGTAAGGGGCAGAGGCCCATGGGCCTCTCGGACGCTAATCCCGATAGCGCAATCAGCTTCCCCCTTTCTCTGTTATTTATTTCCTATGCACTGTTTCATAGCAAGGATCAGGATAGCTTGAAGTATTTTTTGGGAGTTGAGGTGGCTCAGTCACAGAAAGGTATTTCTCTTTCTCAAAGGAAATATGTTCTGGATTTACTCATCGAGACAGGGATATTAGGGTCCAATCTTGTGGATACTCCAATAGATCCTAACATTAAACTTATAGCTGATGAGGGTGATATTCTGATTAATCCTGAGGTATCGTAGACTAGTTGGAAAGTTAAATTATTTCATTGTGACTCGTCCGGATGTGACCTTCTCAGTTAGTGTTGTGAGTCAGTTTTTGTTCTCTCCTCGGACACCACATTGGAATGTTGTTATTTGTATTTTACGATACCTCAACAAGGCTCAAGTCGTGGTCTTCTGTATTTAGATCATGGACATGGACTTGTTAAGGGTTTTTCAAATGCTTATTGGGCCGTTTCTCCTACTACTGGATATTGTACTTAGTTGGTGAAAATCTTGTCTCCTGGAAGAGCAAGAAACGGAAAAAGATCCTCTGTAGTGAGGCAGTTGTGTAGTGAGTATACCATCTACTCAAAGTGGATCAGCACATATCCCGATCCACTCAAAGTGCATCGAGATACACGCAGATCCACTTTGAGTGGGTGAGATCCTCACTACACCTTACTACAGGAGTGGCCTCACTACAGAGGATCCCAGTCCGCAAGAAACACACTGTTTTGCTCGGTTCAATACAGAGTCTGAGTATCGTGCTATAGCACGTCACATGTGAGCTGATTTGGGTAAAGCAATTGTAAGCCGAACTTGGATTTCCACACACATCTTCCATGTCGCTGTGGTGTGATAACCAAGCAACCGTTCATATTGCTTCCAATCTTGTGTTTCATGAGAAAACAAAACACATTGAGGCTGACTACCATTTGTTTGTTAGAAGCTTCTGCAAGGGATTGTTTCTCCATGCCACGTCCGTACAAGGGACAATTTGCTGATGTATTTACTAAGTCTGTAGGGAATGGGAGGATTACTTATATTTGTAACAAGCTAGGAATGATTGATATATATGCTCTAGTGTGAGGGGGAGTGTTAATGGGCTTTGAAGGGGAGAAGGCCCACAAGGTTTCTTAGAATTAGCGTTTGGCGCTACCGCACTAATTCCGATAGCGCCCTCAACTTCTCCCTCTCATTTATTTTTCCTATGTACTGTTTTGTCCTCCCAGGGTTGGGTGAGTCTCCTTATTATATATTGAGTTAATTGTGGATCTCAATACACATTATTGAGACTCCCAAAGTTACAAGTCTCTTCTTCTTCTCTTCCTCTCTTCTATCTTCTTCCTCTTCTCTAAATTTACACATCAATCAACTCTTCGAAGTCCATACCATCCAATTCTCTAAAATCCCAAAATAAACCAGTGCTTTTTCTCATTTGACAATCTTATAGAAGAAAACCTACTAGCATCTTAACCACGCCTTAAAAGATTTGCCGGGTTCCATTGGACCCAATGATGCTTGCTTGGTCCACTTTAAATCTTAGTCTATGGCCTAGACATGCCCAACTTTCCACATCACATACTAGTTCAAGGAAAGGAATTCCTAGTAAGAGTTGAAATGGGCTCATTCTTTCTCTTTGAACTTTCATCCATAACAAAGATCTGTAACATGAATCACTGGCTGTCATTTCTCCTTTAAGAAGCGGCCTGACTCATTAAGCCAATAACTTCTAAGATAGAAATTGAAAAGGAAAGAAATTTGTCAAATTATAATAAGGGCATACTTGTAATTTTATAGTTTTTTTATTTGTTTTTCCTTTATTTCTTTTCTAGCATTATTCCTAAGGGTATATTTGTAATTTGTCTTTTATGACTTTTTATAAATAAGAAGGTTGTGTGGACAGATCATTATTCTCTCCATTTTTCTAATTCAACATAGCATTAAAGCCTTCATAGATCTCTCTCTCTCTTCTCCTCTTTTTCTTTTCTTTTTTTCCTTCTTCTTTAACCTACCGCCATAGCCTCTCCTTGCCTTATAGCCTTTACCGACGATAGCCTCTGCCACCAGCAATATCCTTGCCCTACATCCCCTTGCCGACAACCTCTAAGCCCCAGCAATATCCTCTACCGCCAATAGCCACCTGCCGATAGCCCTTGCCGACAGCCACAGCCACCTTAAAACCCTACCGCAACACCTATAACCCCATCCAGCTTTACCACCAGGCCATATAACCCCTTCCGATACCAACCTTTACCTACCGCCATCCTCCGCGACCTCCTTAGTCCTTTTTCCTTTACCACATGCACCAATAATCCCTTAATTTCACCCTAAACCTTTTTTTCACCCTCTAAATCTTCTCCTCATCCTCTCTAATTTCTTACCCATGAACTAAACCTTCCTACAGGGGTTTGTTGATACCAATTGCCGTGTATCCCTTGTTGCCGGGCTGCTTTGAAGAGATCACTAGAATAGCCAACACTCAATTCTTCCCTGACTGTATGAAGATCGAAAATTGCTGCATATGTGCCCTCTCGTTCCCAGAAGTTTGACACACAGCATCTCTATTAAAGGTATTTTACATTGTTCTACTCCAGTTTATTAGTCAGATTGTTCTTGGATAATGATCAACCCCCATGGCTGACTCTTCTAAAGTTATTTCCCATACTATGGAGACCTCCAAAATTGAATTCACTGCTATTGCCCTTAACCCAATTAAGTTTGATGGGACAAAATATTTAATGTGGTTTAAAAAGGCACACATGGCCATCTCTGCAAGAGGTCTACTGGGTTATATTAATGGCCAAAAGAAGGCACCCGCCCTCATAAATAAACTTTATGACAAATGGGCATCTGAGAACTCTATTGTGATGGCATATTCAATCGACTCTCAGGAACCCAAAGTTGGCTGGGGGTATGTCTTGTTACCTAATTCTACTAAAATTTAGAAGGCTGCCAAAGAGACTTATTCACAGGTTGGCAACTATTCATTGATTTATAATCTCTATGTGAAGATTGGTGCAACTAAGCAATGGGATATTACTGTATTGCAATATTACTCTGCGCTCTGCAGCTTGTGGTAAGAATTGGATTACTATGACAGTATGACACCTTTACTGCTGCTTGTTCTACTGATGCTGTTGCTATGAAACTTGCCAAGGATAAACTACAGGTATATAACTTTTTGGCTGGACTCAATGTTGAGTTTAATCAGATTCGTACTCAAATCCTCAGTAGAGAGCCCCTACCCTCTTTAGAACAAGCTTATGCCTTGGTTCAGTCCGAGGATATGCGCCGTATATCTATGATGCCTCCACTTCCAGCACAAAGGTCAGCTCTCTAAACCACCTAGCCAAGTGGCCCTACCTTCTCCATACCAGTTAGGTGTGGACATTGTGGGAAAGAACGATATACTAAAGAAACTACCTGGAAATTGCATGGCAAACCAGCTGATTTTGAGGCCAAGAGGCGTGAGATGGGACTGCAAAGATCCAAGAATTTCTGGGCACCTTAGGCTAATCAGACAGAAACTTGCCCTCTTACTGGGGCCCTACCCATGTTTTCAGCAGATGAACTTCAGGTGCTCAGACACCTTCTCAAGCCATCTACTACAGCTACTACCATTCCAACATCATCATTTGTCACTCTAGGTTCTTACTTTGTTTAGTCAAGTATTTCTCATAATGGTCAATGTGCATCAGCTGTCCCTGGCCCTTGGGTTATGGACACTGGAACCACTGATCACATGACTGGTTCAACCAGCTCATTCTATTTGTACTCTCCCTCTAACGGGAAAGATACAGTCCGAGAGGCAGATGGGTCTCTCTCTCTTATATCTAGAAAGAGATCCATCTGCTGCTCATCTACCCTTACTTTACAATCTATTCTCCATGTTCCTAGTTTTTCCCCAAATTTGTTATCTATTAGTAATCTTACCAAATCTCTTAACTGTAAAGTGGCCTTTTTTTCTTCCCTCATGTGTAATTCAGGATCTAGTGAGTGGGAAGATAATTGGACATGGTAGATTGCATAGTGGTCTCTACTTGCTTGATGATGGTCTTTCAGCACCCACATCAGCCCCTTCACCTTCACCACCGATTACTCCACATCATCTTTACTCCGCAGTTAGTACTCTCCAGCAGTGGCACAGGAACCTTGGTCACCCATCTTCAATAGTTGTCTCAATTGTTTCCTTCTTTATTTAAGCATTGTAATAAAAACGAGTTATTATGCGAAGCCTATGTTTTGGTTAAGTAAGCTCGTACAACTTATTCTCCTTCATTTGATAGAAGCAGTGGTTTTTTTATTTAGTACATTATAATGTTTGGGGTTCTGCTAGGATTTCTACTATTTTCGATCATCATTGGTTTGCAACTTTTACTGATTGTTATTCGCGGACTACATGGGCCTTTCTCATACATAATAAAAGTGATGTGTTTCAATGCTTCCGCCAATTCCACAACATGATAAAAACTCAATTCTAGGCTCAGCTGAAGGTATTTCGTAGTGACAACGGAAAAGAATTTCTTGATGGCACATTTCAGCAATATCTGTCCGACAATGGCATTGTTCATCAAACGAGTTGTGTTGACACACCTGCTCAAAATGGGGTCACTAAGAGAGAATCATCACCTTCTTGAGACCGCCAGAGCTCTCATGTTTGACGGCCATGTTCCAACACGTTTTTGGAGTGCTGCTGTTATGACTACCGCATATCTTATCAATCGGCTTTCAAAAATTCTCAACAACAAAGCCCCTTTGGATCTGCTTCTTGGCATTACTTCCTTTGTGCTACAGCCGAAGATTTTTTGTTGTGTTTGCTATGCTCGCAATCATCAATCACATGGCAAACTTGATCCCAGGAAGCTCCGGTGTATTTTTATTGGCTATCCTGCCATACAGAAGGGCTATAAGTACTACCATCCTCCTACCCGAAAGACTTTTAGTACTCGAGATGTTCTCTTTCATGAGCATCTGATGTATTACCCGTCACATCTTCAGGGGGAGCAAGATAGCGCTAAAATTGAAGATGTACCTATGTTTGAAGATGTGCTAGAAGAACCAGAACGAGTCCAAGAAATAATCACGGACCCAGTTCCGTATGTTCCAGAGCCAGATGCAACGTCAAACCAGTCAAACCAGGACACAATACCACCTTCTACACCTACACCTACACTTATTCCTACCAGTCCTAATGCCAAACCTCTGCAAGTCTACTGTCGTAGCTGTGCAAGAAGCAAGCAAGGAAAGACCACTACCATCAACGCAACTTCACATGTCCCTTCATCAGCACTGGATCCAGAGACCGAGTTTTCTCCTAGTAAGGAACTTTCTTCTTCTGATTCTGATTTACCCATTGCTATTCGGAAAGGTACTAAGTCTTACACACTTCACCCAATCTCCAATTTTGTTTCATATAATTCTTTATCTCCTACCTTCCGTGCTTTTGTGTCATCGTTTTCCTCTATTTCTATTCCTAAGAAATGACAAGATGCAATTATAGATGAACGGTGGAAAGCTACAATGATGGAGGAAATGAGGGCCTTGAAAAAAAATGATACATGGGACATTGTTCCTCTCCCACCTGGTAAGAGACCAGTAGGGTGCAAATGGGTCTACACTATTAAGCAGAAAATTGATGGCACTGTGGACCGGTTTAAGGCAAAGCTAGTTGCCCATGGATTCACCCAAACATATGGAATAGATTACCAAGAAATTTTTGCCACAATAGCCAAGATGACAACAGTTCGGGTTCTCTTGGCATGTGCAGTACATCATAACTAGGATCTACAACAACTTGATGTGAAGAATGCATTCCTTCATGGGGAACTCATAAAAGAAGTCTATATGGATTGTCCACCTGGTTTTACAGATGCAAGCACCAATGGAAAGGTATGCAAGTAGAAACACTCTCTCTATGGACTTAAACAGTCCCCTAGAGCATGGTTTGGTAGATTTCACAAAGCTATGACAACATTTGGTTATGTGCAGAGTAATGCTGATCATATTTTCTGTATTAAGCATAACTCAGGTGTCTTCACTGCACTTCTTGTATATGTGGATGATATTGTTGTTACTAGAAATAATGATGATGAAATTAGAAAACTGAAGTCATTCTTGGGGAAGGAGTTTGAAATTAAGGATCTTGGAAAACTCAGATACTTTCTTGGGATTGAGGTTACTCATTCTACAAAAGGCATCTTTCTCTCTCAAAGAAAGTATGTCCTCGATCTTCTTTCAGAAACAGGATTATTAAAATGTCGTCCATGTGATACTCCTCTGGATCCTAATACTAAGCTCAGGGAGAAAGAAGGAACCCTAACAGATAAAGGTAGGTACCAACGGTTAGTTGGAAGGCTGATCTATCTATCACATACCAAGCCCGATATTGCATTTGCAGTGAGTTTGGTGAGTCAATTTATGCACGATCTTTATACATAACATATGGAAGCAGTCTATAGGATTCTACACTATCTAAAAACTACTCCAGGGAAACATATTCTACTCTCTCCAAATAATCATCTCAGAGTGGAGGTTTATACTGATGCTGACTGGGCAGGTAGTCCAGATAGGAAATCAATTTCAGGACATTGTACTTTTGTGGGTAGAAATTTGGTCACTTGAAGCAGCAAAAAACAGAATGTAGTGGCCCATTCCAATGCAGAAGCAAAATTTCAAGCAATGGCTCTGGGAATATGTGAACTATTGTGGTTGAAGGGCTTACTCAGTGACTTGAAAGTTAAGTATCCTCAATCTATGACTCTATTTTGTGACAATAAAGCAGCCACTAGCATTGCTCACGATCCAGTTCATCATGATAGGACTAAGCATGTTGAGGTCGATCGTCACTTCATCAAAGAGAAGCTAGAAAGTGGTCAAATTCAAATTCCATTTGTCAGATCAGAGAATCATCTGGCAGACATTTACACTAAAGGTTTACCTGGGAAACCATTTCACAAGATATTGTCCAAGTTGGGCATGCATGAATGCATGATATATATGCACCAACTTAAAAGGGAGTGTCAAATTATAATAAGGGTATACTTATAATTTTATAGTTGTTTTATTTGTTTTTCTTTTATTTCTTTTCCAGCATTATTCCTAAGGGTATATTTGTAATTTGATTTTTATGACTTCATTACAAATAAGAAGGTTGTGTAGAGAGATCATTATTCTTTCCCATTCTCTGATTCAACAAAATTAAAACCAATAAAAGTCGAATTGCATATCTAAAAACCTTGCAAGACTACATGAACGATGAATTCAATATTTTTTTTAATTTTATTTTCATGAAGAGTATAACAAAAATGAATCAACAGTTTCTACAGGACATACAAAATTATTAGCAATAGAAATCACCTATGAAGTTACAACATCGTGGGCATGTTATTAATATACATTTAAAAAATCGAGTTGTATATGAATTAAATGTGGGAAGACAGTAAGTTTCAGGTAGTCAAATACACATATGTTCACAAACAATATTTCAAGAAACCAAAGCACTTAGGTCATCTTCTTAAAAGCATGAAAACATATCTGAAGGATATCTACATCTAAAATAAGCAGTACCTACTTGGAGGTGCCCTTTCATATTAGCCTTCATAGCAGCTCTTTGATGGTTACACGAAACCTGTAATGCCTCAGAGGAAAGGAATTTTTTTTATCTTTTGCAACAAGCAGGTAACAGGATATGATTAAACTGATGAACTGGAAGTGTATAACCCTGGAAAATATGGAAGAAGCATAATTTTCATTTTTCTCAACCAAACTCTGGCATTTGTCCCAGACTCCCAGTTTCAAGGATCACTGAAAGAGACATTCCAAAAAAATAAAACAAAACTTGATCCTAGTACAAAACCTTAGGGAAGGATAGTAAAATAATAAAGAAAAGCTAGAGAGAAGATAAACTGGATAGCAATAAAAACCTTTCTTGCTTTTTATCTAGAAATTCATACAGTTACAATTTTTTTGAATTCAAAGAAACAGATGAAGACCAGAGACAAAATTTTGGTTTTCATTTCAATGCTTACCTACAGATTTTTCTTGAATTTCAACCCAAGAACCAATTTCAAAATAAGAACAAGACTGAAATGCATGGAAATTAGATGGAGTATGCATTGGCAATACTTAGTACACATGAGCAGCATAGCATGGCTGAGAAATATAATGGGTAACGTCAGGTCAGTAACCATATATCAAAAAGGAGGGCCCAAATCACCTCCCAGCTGGGCTCCCAGCACCAAAATATCATGCATTCAGTACAACAGACAGGAACAATTGCACGAAGCAGCAAAGGGGAAGCCATTGCACCAACACTTCAACTTACATGATGACACAAAATATAAGAAAGGCCTCCTTTTGATAAATCCATCACCTATGGGAAGTTCATTAATAACTCCCCAATTTGTAATTATCAAATTAATCAGCATTAGAAAGCTCTGTTTCTGCTTCCCTGCATTGTCAACAACATTAGACGTCCCCAATTGGTTGAAGAGTATAGCAGCTGACACATCAGCAGCATAAATTGTGAAGTACTAAAATTAAAAAATCATCTACACTTTGTTTCTCCTGGTGTCTAATTGTTCAATTGATGACAGCGGTTGTGCGATTCACTGGGTCACCTGGTGTCTAGCAACGGGCACTTTTTATGGACCGCCTACCATCTCTGCTGACACATCTTCCATCTCATTATTACCTAACGATGCCCCTACTGTTTCTATTACATTCTCATCAGATTTGCAAGATGGAAAACCTTCTCTAACAAGCAATTCACCGGAAACAGTATGCCCTTTTTCTGATTCAATTTCACACTCCAATAAGAGAGGCCGATTAGAATCTGTAACAACATCCGCTTTCTGCTTGTGCAGCTCAGTGGAGTCACAATGAGTTCCAGCCACCAGCATCATCTCTGAGCTGTCTGTCATCTCCACAAAAGCTGCATCCACCTTATTATTTCCTAATGACTCCCCTTCCTTTCCTATTACATTCTCGCCAGATTTGCAAGATGGATGCCCTTCTCTAACAAGAAATTCATCAGAAACAACATCTGTCTTTTCTGATTCAGTTTCACAGTCCAATATAAGAGTCCGATTAGAATCTGAGTCTGCATCTGCTTTTTGTTCCATATCATTAGAATCTGGAATTTCATCTTCTTCCTGATCATTTTCCACAAATGGATGCCCTTCATTTGATTCCATTGAACAATTCATCACAATAATCTTATCAGAATCAGCAATTGCATCTGCGTTCCGATCATGAATAGATGCTTGCATATGTAACAAACCCGGAGACTTCTCAAGTGGTGGTTTCACTTCGTCATCTCTCCCAATTGGAAACAAGTCAACATCAGATACAGCCATATCATGTTGCATCTCTGCATCTTTCATACTGTCATGTATTTGAACCATTGCATCTTGCAAATGCGGGCACAGAGGTGGTTTTACCTGACGGCATCTGTGGCACCTGAATCCAAGAATAGTGCCAAGTTTTTCATGAGTAAGCCCAAAGGCATCTCCATGAAACCAATCTGCATTACGGATAAAATAATGAAAAGGATCAGAAAGTAGGTCAGATGAGATCGTTTCAGCAGATTAGATCCCCCCCCCCCCAAAAAAAAGAAAAAAAAAACCTAGGAAAAAAACAGAAAGTGAAAATTCAGCTATTACAGTTGAGAATCTTACAAAATTACATATAAAATGACTAGGTAATAACAAATGCTTCACGTACCAGCACAGCTATCACAACCAATAAAAGCTGTTGTAGATGTATATCCTCCTTTACTACAAAGACAGCACTTGTATTGCATATTGTCAGTACTTGAGATTTGGGATGGAAGAATGAGTTTTTTCTCTTTAAAATGAAATGCACGTTCATCATTCACTTTACGAGATAAATGAAGACCATTTATCCAGTAAGCATGATAAACCTGAGTTCTCTTCCTCTTGTGCCCACCAATGACTTTCCCATATTTTTTGGACATCCCATTTAGAGATTGGACATGTTTCCTTTTCTTGCGTCCAACAAGCCTTTTATTTTGCACCGATGCATATTTCACTTTCTTAACTGCACGTTTTGGCCGTCCAACTCTCAAGACTTTTTTGCTTTTTCCTGACTGCACTGACCGTCTGTTTGTCAAGGTTTTTTTACTAGATCCATCTGTGAAGGCTTTTCTACTGTTTTGAGATCGTACAGGCCTTGCATCTGTGATAGCTTTCTTATTGTTTCGTGGTCGTAGCAGCCGCCCTTCTGTTGTGCCTTTCTTACTATCTTGTGACGGAAGTGGCAGTCCATCTTTGGGGGCCTTTTTACTCTTTTGTGGTCTCTTTTTCCCCTTCTCCATTTTACTCTTTGTATGTTTCACCCTCCCATCCTGACATTTGTGGCAAGTATACATACAATTGGCAGTAATGGCCCCATCAGACTTCTTGACATGCCTTTTATGGAAGAATCCTGAAAGAAGATGGTTATACAAAATAACAGTAAGTTCACTGATGAACCAACTAATCAGAAAAGGCATACCAAACGCTACCCATGAAGCTGATTTCGTCATTCTACACAGAAATGATAAATGTCAAGCTTTCTTGATTAGTTATCCACATTCAACTTAAATAATATGACACTAAGCCACTTATGGAACATAATCTTGTGTGTATAAGTGATCAAATTGTTTCAACGAGAGGACTTTCTCAAAAGTTTTTTTTTCCTTTTTTGGGCCTACAACATTACAAAGGATAGCAAAGTTTAAAAAGAAATGATATCAAAGTACCCAATTGAAGCTTTCTAACTACAAACTAATTTTAACTTATAATCCAAGTTGACCAGAATATGTAAAATATTAAGTTGGGTGAGGATTCACGCACAGCATTGACAAGTGCTTTGGAGATAACCAAGAGGTCGCATGTGATTTTCATTAAAGGGCACCAACTAAGTTTCGATTACTTCGAAAAGTCGGAGCAGGACCAAGGGAGTGATAGGACTGATATTTTATTTCTGAATGTACAATGCAGATGAAGTAACTGGTTGTTAGAACTTAGAAGGCCAGAAGGAAAAGCTAGAAACCCCATCACTCTGTGGGAGATCTATAAGGGCATGTCAAGTATTGGAAGGACAGTCATGAAAGATTCCATCATAATTGTAAATGTTGTTATATGTTTTCAGTAGGACACAGGTGGTTGGGCTTTTTTTTTTTCGTTTTATGCTATTTTCTCATCCTAAATGTCATCACGCATTTTGGCAGGGAGATCTTGTTTTTCCCCAGTTTTGAGGTGTATGTGAAGTTGAGAGTGGATATTTGTTGTCTAATTCTGTTGTGTGCTGGTCTTCACCAGTTTCAATGATTTTTCTCTCTTTAAATCTTAATCTCGTCCACCCCTCTCCCCAAACCCTGTTTTTGTTTCTCAGTTCAACGGTTCTACCTCCTCTTTGTATATCTCAGAAGCAAGAAGGAACATAAAGCAGTCTTCCAGGCCAATGAGATTTCAAAAGATTCGAATACAGAAAGCCCTTCACTGTGAGAGTATTGTATTACTGTTGATCTACAGGTTGTCAGGGATCAATACCAGGTTATGGGACAGAAATTTTCTTATTATTTATAAAAGAGGTCAAGCTGCTGCTAGAAGGTTTTAAGTTATTTATTTAGAATAGGTTAAGTTTATCTAACAAAAGCAATTTGTTATAGAAGTATGGCCCGTGACAGTAGTCAAGTCCAATTGAAGCAGTCCAATTCAGGCTACATCTTTTAGTTCTTTATTCTTTCTTTTTTCTATTTGATTTCTATTAAGGGACAGAGATAGCTCTATATGGACTGCTTTGGTTATGCGAATGTGGTATTGGAATTCTGACAGATTACCTTCTAAGTCTCATTCGTAGTCATGTTTTCTCCCTTTGCCATAGTTAAGGTTCATTATGCTTTCTCAAAGCTTTCTCCTACACTACATGGTTCTAGGTTTCAATCGAAAATGACAGAAATCTCCAAGTTGTCTTGGTTTTGGGCCTGGCCGAATCAAAACTCAAGGTTGAAACCCAGGTTTCGACAGTCAGTTTCAATCCAGAGAGGGCTAGTGTCGAAATGAGATCAGGCACATCTCGGACTGAAACCGGCCTTGCAACCGAGATTTAGTTCCTTGTTCTACTATGCTATTATTGACGTACCATTGAGTATTGATGGTAATCAAGTTCTTGGTCATTGTTCTTGATATGTGTTGAGTTTCAGACCCGCTTTTAATTCAGATATTGGATAAGCATTACATTTTGGGTTGAGAAGAATTAGATTGAGTCCAAAAGTTTATCGTATGTTAGAAATTTAACTGGAAAAAAGGATTAGATTTAGAGGGTGCTCTGGGTTTGTCAATTTTTAGCATATAATATTTGTTATTACAACTAGTATTGGATGATTCTCGACATACAAAATAAGGAGTCCCACCCCTCTTTTTTTACATAGCATCTTATATATTTAGTAAGGTCCAAGTAGTAGGATCACAAAAAGAGGAAGCTTGAAAGATCATCTCTAAAAAACTTAGTATTCTATGTAACGAGGACATGGGACATGTCAGGACCAAAGACAGATATATGAATGAGTGATACTGAACGATCCCTGACACCATTATTCATCACTAAGGAAAAAGTTTTTTTTTTTTTTTTTTTTTTTTTTTTAATGCTCATCACTAAAGAAAAAGTTACTACCAATATTCCTACACACAAATGAAAATAAATATTTCTACATCAATTCCTTCTGAATTTCTACAATGCAGACAACCGGTGCCTAACAAGTGATTAAAGAGAGGGGGAAAAAATAGCATGCAAATAAGGAAGTACATGCATATTACATAAAACATCAAAAGCTAACCTTTGCAGCATTGGCAATTTACAGCTTCCCTGCCAATCAAAGAATTAGAATTAGTACATAAGCAAAATAATGGATCACAATCTTAACATGCAATGCCCCTTACCAATAAGTTTTGAATATTAAAACAGTAGGTCAGGTACAAGAGCTTATGAAACTAATAATGAGCCAAAATAAATGCTAACATTAAACCATGGACAAGTACTATATGACAATACCTACTCATGACCATAGCTGACAAATTCGGATTACAGAATAATTCAAAAAGGAGAATTATCTATCAAAAAATGGAAAGAGAATAATAAGGGTTAAACCGTTTTCTAATTTGCAAACTTGATCAAATTTTTTTGTCAAACTAAGGCACCCGGGAAAAGAAAAAGATCTGGATTGTTTGGTGAATTAATAGTTAATGTTTCAACAATTTGGGACTAAAAATTCAGTCCGTTAAATTTTTATTGTAAGTTTGTATAGATTCTAAACTTTTCATGCTGAGTTACTTGGTTCCCAAATTATTCACAAATTTTTCAAATTGATTGGGATTCGTTCCAAAATTTTCCTGGATTATTACGCAACCTAGGGTTTCAAACCCCCACTTAGGTCACTAGGCCCACTCGAAATTAATAAATTCTTGAACAAGCAAACGGGTTTTTTGAATAGCACCAGACCTTCTTAAGAAAGAAAATTTTAACATATGGGTTGATTTGGGAAAAAGTTGAACAGGAGAGGCTGCTTTTAATCAAGGTTTAAAGTATTGGTATCCTCAATTGTCTCAGTAGTTACCGATACCAATAGGTCCAATACCATACCCGCCGATACAATACGATATGACATGTCCGATACTTAAAATTTGGAGACACTCAATTTTCACTTTTCTAGCATTTGATATGGATATGATACTTATGTCTATAGTTGTCAAGTCGTTGCCAAAGCGTCCAGGTGGTTTTCCAACCCCTGGGCAGTTGGCCACCTTATTATATCCCGCTTTGTTTTATTTATTTATTTATTTTAATAGAAGCCATTAGTAGCATTTTTATTGAATGTATAAAGTATATATATACACCATAATACATGCAATCATACAGATGCATTAAAAATAATAAAAAATGATGCTCTAACCCCCTCCCCTTTTGTATAAATTCTCTTATGGAAGATGTACTAATGCAGTACAAGTATGCTCTAGGATAGATAAGGGGTCTTCCAAATAGGACCTAAACACAAGACAAGAAGAAGACAAAAGCCAAGCCGCTGGCTATGGCTAAAGTGGACAGCTATGGACAGCTGAACTCAGAAAGGACAGATTTTGACAGTTGTACACAGCTGTCCACTCCAGCAAGCTTCTGCGCCAGCTTTTCCTTCCTCTTTCTCCTATGATCAGATTCTTATTTGTTTCCTAATTGTTTTCAAGTTTTGTTTACTAGTTTGGACATTATTTTGTTTTATGTGTTTTGGAAAGTTTCCAAAAGTTAGAAAGGAAAGTTTCCTGTTTCGTACGCAACTCTATTTGTGGATTTTATTTAGTTGTAAGTGATTTTTCAGCCTATAAATAAAGATGAAAGAGGAAGAGGCGATAGACTTAGTAAAAACCGAGTCTCCAGGGTTGTGAGACTCAACCACAGGTACTCTTTTGAGTTCTAATTGATTGTTGGCATCTAAATCTCTCTCTACACCCCTCTCATAATTCCGACTTCATCACTCAACAACCTGAGCAACCAGAAATTGAAGAACTGCAGATTATAAACAAATCGAACAGATCTGTCAGCAACCAGTGGCAGAAACAGATACTATCCAACTTCAAAAATTCATAGATCTCTCAGCTATGATTCTTTTATTAGTTCATAATTCTGATTTGGGTTGGACTATGATAAGATCCTGTAACAAAGAGGGATAATTGATTTGAATGTGTATCGTGTCGGTAGCTACTGATACTTGCTGTTACGAAAGAATACTTGAAACCTTGTTTGGAATATAAACAGTAGTTTACCAGAAGAAGCATGATAGGTGTAATTCCTGGAAAATAAAGCAGATCTTCAAATCCAGCATCCTTACGATTGATCTTCTCCCTCAATATAAAAAAAACCTAGCTGAAACTGAAGATATTGATCTTCACTGTTGGCCTCTCAAATACAACCAAATGCAACCCCCAACATCAACTATAAAAATAGCTAAAAATCCCTGAAACTGACCCAGGCAATACTATAGCACCAAGAATTGTCCTTCTCTCTAGATCTCACAGCTCCGCAAGCTTGCAGCCCCAAACTTGGCAGTTAGAGCCGCCCTCAGCAGAGATGCCAACACCCAAAACTATAGTTAAAATGGAATTGAAACAACAGATCTCTAACAGTATTTATCAGTTCCCAAACAAACGTAGAAAACAGAGCAATATCAGAGGGGATTTGAAACAACAGATTCAGTATCAACCACGAACTCCTGAATTTTAGAGAACAAGAGCTGCATACCTGATTTGATAAACTCAACAGGAAAGAAGGGAAATCATATAACCTGCTATCAATTAGCAAGAGAAGGAATTCTAGTTCACAATGAACCAGGGATCAGTTCTCCATGAACTGACTCTGAAGATTTCCCATCAACAATCACCCAAGAGAACCCTTTTCACTACGAAAGAAACCAAAAACATAACCCAACCATTCCCTTCCATTCCAATCAATTGTATATCAGTTACAACATCTATAGAATAAACTCAATGTAGAAAATAGAAACTGCCCTAACTTATCTTGTAACCTCACCCTATGGTCCCTTCCTTTGTTAGTTAAAACGCGTTTTAAACGCGTATAATACGGCCGTACTGTATTATGCCGTTTAAAACGTGTATTACCATATTGATTCCAATCATATACCATACAGCTAGCCTCGGCGTACTAAACGTGTATAAAACGCATACTAAACGCGTTTCCTTTTTTTTTTTTTTATTAAAAAAAGGTATCAAATGGCTTTTATAAAATACTGTTTTTAACTATAAAGTGCAAGCTGTCAAGCTGCCCGACATAATTAACCCACACGTCTACTATCCCATCTCCTTTTTTATAGGTAAGGATATTCTCTATTCTCTAGCCCATTACCGATGTGGGATATATCTCTTTTCTTAAATAAATAGTTTCTCTCTCCTTTCATTATTTCTCTCCTCTCTTCCAATATTATCCATTTATTATTTATTTTCTCTTCTTTAAATATTTTCTATTTCCTCCCATTATTCTCTCTTCTTTAAATATTTTCTATTTCCTCCCATTATTCTCTCTTCTTTCTTCTTTAATCATTTATTGTTATCTATTTGTGATTCCCTAAATTATGAAAGTATATTGCCTTTTTTTTCGCCGTACCGTATTAGTTTTGATCCGTTTAAACCCATACCATCTCATATACCATCCATTTTCATTTTTTTGCCGTTCTCAATATGTTTGACCTTTTTTTGACCGTACCGGCTTTTATTTTTGCCGTTTAAAACCCATACCATTCCGTTTCGTTTTTTGCTGTTCCCATTTTAACTATGGTCCCTACCAACAGCTAAAGCTTACTAACATCAACGTCAGCCCATGCCTAAAGGGACAATTATATAGTAACCCCAAAACCCACTAACCCATATCCCAACTACATCAGTCATCAATTATTCACAGATTTGCTAACTATGCTCATGACACCTAAACATCCAAGAGACAACCAGTAAACAACAGGTCCATAACTAAAAGATAGGTAGGTTTTAATAATTCCCATCCCGCTGGTACCCCATCCAACTCCCCGAACCAAAACCATTCTAAATTCAAATGCTTCTTCATGTGGGAATATTCCCTTGGGGCTGCTGAAATTTCTCTCTCAACAGCATTGTGAATTGTGCTTTTGCCATCAAGAGCATGGCAATAAAGTTCCAAGTACAACATTGTTTTTACTTGGATTTGGGCTCTATTATGAGTGGGGTAGTTTGTAATGGGCTTTCAAGTGTCTATGGGCATAAGTATCAAGGAATTGACATATTCATAAGGTCCAATATCTGTACGGTTTATGATCCATACGAATTTTAGTGTTGTTTAGGAGCTCATTTGTTCCTAAAAGAGCCATTATTAGTTACTTAGGAAAGATTTCAGGTAGGATATGGAAAATTCTTGAGTAGAGTGTCTTTCTCTTATTTCGCTCCTCCTCTTTGAGATTGTTGTAACTCTTTTGAATAGAAACAGGACATATAGATTGGACGGGAGTTGGGATTCAGTTTTTAATTAAGGAACCCAGGGAAAGGCCCCTACTTGTCAATATCACTTTCCACAGTTGGGTGTTCTGGTAGGGGTTCAGATCTGACACCAATTGACACCAGACAAAATAGGTTTCCAAGATCCAAGGAACTGCAAGGAAATCACGGAAGGAATAGAACCCAAAATAGATTCAACATTTGAAACCTTACCAGAACAAACAATTGCGGCAAGTAATATTGTCAAATAAAGAACCAAAACAGATTCAATGAAGCTACATTTGTGAGAAGAAGATGACCATAATACAGTTGCAAAAATAATGAAAGTGAAATCATAAAAGAAACTACAATAACAAAACAGGAAAAGATAGGAAACCATAACCACAACTAACTAGCTAAGGGATCTTGGCCGCATTCAAGGAGTGACCATAGCAAACCCTACAAAAACCTGTGAGCTCTTTAAATAAAAGCTCAAGCCCTGCTCCCTTCAATTCCATCTGTCCAATCCCTATTTAGAGAGTTCCAATAATCTCAACAAAAAAAAATAGAGAGAGAGAAACTCATGACTCATGAGGACATACTTTTTTAATTTCACTTGTCCTATTCAGTTTTCCTCGTATATTCAGGAAAAAATTTCAGTCATCAAACCAGAAAATATTGTCTATCAAAGATCCACAAAAATTCTTTCCAGATCTACAAAGGACCAGAAGAAATATTAAAAAATAGCTAAACATCCATTCCTCTGGTTCTGAAAAACAAGAAATCATAATCCTGTAGTTCTGGAAGGATATATCAACATATAAAAGCAACAAGAAGTTCAAGATATATAATAGATAAATAAAATTACAGGATCAAACATTTGATAATTTCATCATAAATCATAAAGTAAATTTTAGAAAAGACACAAATTTCAGTGGAGAAGGATCATGACATACCCAATTGGTAGCTCTTTGTTACAGTGCCCACATTGGTAGTTCTCAAGAATTTCACCTTTCGATAGAAGGTATGACAATCCCCTCTTTTTGGAGGGTTTCATTACTCTGCCACCCTCATCAGGAAGCTTTTCTGGACTCTTCTTATTGGCCATACGAGCTAGTTTTCTTTCTTCAAAAGCCCTCAAGAGATTCAAAGGAACATGAAACTCATCCAGCCAATATTTCTTCCTCTCACTAGAGGATATTTCAAGCATGGTTCCATGTCTGATAACAGTTTCAGGAATAGTTTTTCTCTTGCCAAAATCTAACAGATATTTCACCTGTGAGCCTTCCATGCACTTCCTGCGTACAGTCACCTTCTTGAATGACCTCATTAATTTTCTATATTCCTTGGACAAGTGAGAAAGAATTTGATTGTTCTCAATCTCATCCCATCTAATATACGAGTCCAGTTCTCTAACCTGATAAGATAGTACAAGGATAAGGACAGACAATGTTAGAAACATGTCTGCAACACTTACGAATATAATTTGAGATAATGAGGTCCAGCAATAATCACCAGCAAAGCAAGCTGTGGGACACTAGTCAACATCTCGAGAGCAGCCCGCCAAACTATATATCTACTTCGTTTAGCTAACTCTGAACCGTCAGCATAATGTATTCCCGGTATCCTCTTACATCCAGCTGAAAAAATTTTAGCTCGTTAAAAAAAAAAAAAAAAAAAATTCAGAATCGCAACATATTTTTCACAGATTGAAGTTCCCCCACACAACATCGAAGTGAAAAACAAATGCAGACCTTGTCGGCCTCCCTTGGAAGCCAAGGAGCGAGGTAAAACCTTCCAATGGAAAGCTTGGCGTGAAAGCCTACCACCCCTCCACCAGAAGACACCTGCTTTGGCAGCAGCGATGGAATAAGAGTTGGAAGCAGCATCTGGAAGTCTGGCTTGTTTTCTGCCGATCCCATGCTTTGAGGACACATTAACTGAAGTTGCCAAGACATGTGAAGCTGATCCCATTGTAGCAACAGAATCCACCTGTTTCAACCACTCTGCTGAAAGTGCAATCCGCCGCAAATTTGACTCCAACTGTAGAATTGATTTAAAGCGAATTAACCACACAAAGTAGCCAAAGGAGAAAATGAACAGCCACTTAAAGAAAATAAGAGAAGCTACAATTCTACATTCAGTATAGGAAACTCCTTACATTGAGCAGCAGATGTTTCACAGACGCAATATTGCATGCTTTAAGAACACTTTTACGCCAAAGCTTAATATGATGTGGATTCTGCCATGGACCTGATAGAAGCCCACGCAAGCGTTCTTCAATGGAGAGAATCTGACATATGACATCGATAAGATGGCTTTTCCTGATCCGCTTAGAACAAAGACCAACTGCCTCACTTTTATGACTTTCAGGAGCATTCATGTTAAATAAGCACTTCCCACTTTCAGAAGGATCTTTACAAGAGAAGCACCACCCACAATTTTCTTTTTGTCCATTTATATATAAGCGCTCAATATTTGACCAATGAAATTTTGATGACTTGTTAGAAATGATCTTTAACTGTGCAGAAATCATTTCCTCAGCAGATCTTTGTGGGTCATGATTTATGCTGTCTGCTGATTTATGCATTAGCTCTTCAGCAACAGATGCTGCTATCTGAGCGAAACTGTAATAGTTAACATAACAACCAGGCTCAAGCTGCATTTGAGCTACCATCCCTTCTCTATTAATTAGGGATGATGTACGGGCAGGGACCGTAGATTCCAAATCAGTCTCTTGATTAATAGGGTCAACATATTGCAATGCATGTGTTCCAATAGCACAGTGGAGCTTTTCAGGGATTTCAGATCCAGCTGTAGTTGAAGCAGATTTATCAGAGCAATCTACTTCAGGTTTATGAGACACCTGAATGCCTGCAGCAGCTTGTGAAACATCTGCAGAGCCCTCAGAGCTTGCAAATAAACTTGCTATCTCTGTAAACTGGTTCATGATTACTGAATCAACCCGGCTAACAGACTCAGAAATGTGCTGACCAAAGTCTTCAGTTGATTCTCCATTTCCATTTGGCTTCCTTTCATCAATACCCTCTTTCTTGGCTTCTTCAAAAACAGTCACAGTTGAGGTCAAATGGAGGGAAGATATTTGAGCCTCCATATCCACATCTGAATTTATAGCAAGAGTTTGCAAGTCTGAGTGGCCTTTAACCCCACTTGAACCGACAGATATGCTCCAATGCATGGAGATTGCTCTTATTATTTCACTATAAAGACTTTCTGATGACTTAAGGACTTGAATAACGGCATCCAAATCATTCCTGTGGTAATAATAGAATGAACAGTCCATGTCACAAGAATCAGACCTGCAAATTAAACAATACACATTCCAGTCACATCACAAATAAATGAGTTTCTAGATTCGAAAATGAAATCATTACAAGAATTACAAACACAAGAAAAGAAAAAACAATAACTATTCTGCAAATAGAAATGTTGGAACTCTTCCTGAGACAATGCACTGCCAACAAAATCATCAAATTTTGGTAAGTCTGTAAGGAAAATATTACAAGAAAGAAATGACTTCTTGAAAGCATTAGCAATCATAAGGCAGCATTGAGACATTCATACCACCAATTGAGTAGGGCCTGGAAGCAGTTAACAACATTACCCTAATGAATATCCAAAAATTAACAACTTGTTCAGATGCACTTAAGTACTTAACTGTTGACTATATTAGTTAAACATGTACCACAGAAAAATTTGTCAGTAGAAAATGCTCTTTAGGCCTATCAATCTTTGACACCTTTTAGCTTGCAAGAGAACAGAGGAATTGTAATGTATGTGGGCTTTTTAATGCAATGGTTGTAAATCAAGATGAGAGAAGACATATTTTTGGTGCTATTAAGAGAATTCTCACAGAAAGGCAACACCTCCAGAATAAATAAGAGCGAATTTGGTACACATTTAGCACAAAAAGAAAGTTCTTTAAATAAATTCCCTTCCAAATGGTAAAGGCCCTTAGGTAATAGAGTCTCATTTTTGTTTCTAACCAAAGTTATCAAGGTAATATGCACACAAAATGCATTAGAGCCATCGAGCATCTGAGGAAAAAGGAAAAGCATGAATTTAACTGAAGTGAGGTGCAATTTTTTTTTTTTTTTTTTTTTGGGGAGGGGGGGGGGGGGGCTAATGTGTAATGATACCTTATTATGTATTGTCTGGAAGATAGATTCTCCAACAATAACTAGGGTATTCAGTTTTGGAAATAAGAAACTTTTGAAGGTTCTCACTTGTTCAAAATTATCTCATGGAATAGGAATCATGAAAAAAGAAATGTGTTGCAATTCATAAATTCAGTGAGATGGGTGGAAAACTCTTATTTGGGATGTTTGGCATTTTTTCCTATATGGCTTAAACTTTTACATACAATTTAATAAATTCTCGTCTATTAGAAAACATAGTTGCCAAGGTGCCAGTGCAAGCCAATGTGTGCTGGCCTGGAGCCTTGGAGCCTTGGAGCCTAGGGCCTAGGTGGGGACCTAGCCCAGGCCTTGTTTTCCAAGGCTAGCATAGGCTTGAATAGCTAGTTTAGGACCTTTCAGGTTATGTAAACACTTACTATTCACAAATATCCTGACCAAGTCATGTTAAAATTTAGTTTATGTAGTAGTAATATTAACCAAGATAAGACAAGTTAAAATTTAGTTTAGTAAGTACCCATATAAACCAAAGAGGAGAAATGAAGCATTTGCCAATCAATGAATGATCATTCAACATTCACTAAAACAAGCAAGAGACGATTAAGGAAGTGTTCGTTTTTCCAATTCCACAATTTTAGAGCTTAGTAATATACATTTTTCCAACTTTAAACCCTTGGTTTTAATGTTTTCCACTTTTAACCCCTTGAAGATATAATAAGCTGAAACAAGGTGCACTACTATACACGAGTTTAAAAAATTATAATAAAACCCAAAATGCTCCCCACCTAGTCAAAACCTGGCCAAGGTGACCACTAGGCAAGGCCATGACAACCAAGGCGAGAAGGCATGACCTTCAGGACCAACGCAGCAGCTAGTTAATGCATGGGCCAAGTTGTAAAAAACTAGGCAATGCATGCGTTGCCTTTTCTAAAGGCATTGGAGCCTATGCGAGGACTTGACAACTATGTTAGAAAGAAACAAAAATCCAACAGGGGTTCCCTTTTTATAAAACAAGCTTTTAGATTTTAGGACTTTAAAGGCCTTGCTTGCTCAACCTGGCTTCCTCAACCTCTAGGGAATGTTCCCTAAGTAGAGAATCAAGGTGGATACATAACAATAGTATCTTTTGGACACTGTATATGTCACAGCTGGATAGAAGAAAAAAAAAAAAAAAGACAACAAGGGTAGAAGAATAAATGTTTGAAGTTCTTAAACTGCGTGCAGATAGAAAACTTACACCAGCAGGTAGCCACAGCTGCCAAAATACACCCGTCCATAAGGATCAACTCCCAGAAGTTCAGCTCCACGGAGCGATCTTGGCGACTTTCTCGGGACGTCACGTTTGCCTACGACACACTCAGGGCAGTACCACTCACCCTCTGGCAGAAGATCCTTCTCAATTCCAACACATCTTGAATGATAAGCAGCAGGGCAACCATCACAGCATATTAAGCTTCCATCCATCTTACAGAGACAGCATTCATCACTATTCCAGTCATTCGTTTCATCAACAACCTCCTGAGTCAAGGAAGAACCACCTGAATCATCCACTGGGTCCTTCCTTTTCTTGTAAACCTCAAAACTTACATTCCTGTCGATATCCATATCAAGTTGAGATAACAGGGTTCTTCTATTAAGCTCCGACCTTATGATTTCCGCCTCAATGACATCATCACATAAACACCTAAGTACCTCAATCTTTACAGCTGCAGGCTGCTTATAGTAGTCACTATCTAAGAGCTTCAATTGGCGAAGATCAAAACCAAGTTTTAATGCTGAACCATGAATTAGTAGGTACTCAACCAGAAAAACAGGCCATGTAATTAGGTCCAGTAAACCCCAGTTAAGACCCCTACATCAACAACGTTACTCAATAAGTAATGAATTACTAAACTGTCAAGATCCAAACGGAATTTTAACTTTTAAGGGGGGAGAAACTGTAAGCACAATTGCGTACCTCAGGCAAGCAGAAGCAGATTCAGAGCCCTCACTAGAAAGAAACTCCAAATGCAGTTTCAGAGTGCGCAAGATAGAAAGGTGAATGAAATCAATTAGAGAATTAGCAATCTTGCATTTTACTGCTGCTATAAAAGCTTCCAAGTCAAATGGACTTAAGAATAATAAGGCACTGAATGACCTCAAACAGGAGTAAACAGAGAAAATATCAAGGATAGGAATCTCATCTAAATTCAAGATTTTTGACGAAGGTGGCAGCGCCAGCTTTGGCAGAAGACAACTTGGCGCTTCAAGTCCACCACAACCTGAGCCTACAGGTTTCCCATCTGATATACCATTAACCACACGGACATTGGTCTCATGGGATTCCTTTGTGCTTAAGGCATGATTCATAGAAGAAAAAACAGCTGTTGCTTTGCGGGTACTCCGTCTCAACACAGTCTCCGTAGTAGAGTTAAAATTTTCAGAAAGCCGTCTTCTTTTATTTCGACTATTTTCCTCCTTATTTGGACAACCGGAATCATTTCCAATTCCCTTCTTAGCAAAATCTGCATGAGAACTGTCTTCCTTCAGTTGAAGCATGGAAAAAGTATTATCCTCTACTAAGGTGGATTCTAAACCTTCCGGCAAAGCAGCCCTTTCCAATTCCGTACCAAAACCGGTATCTTCCTTCTGAACTCTTTCATCCATCGGTAAACGAGCATTGCCGATACCAGCATACTGCACTTGAGTTTCTCTGGTAGCTCCACAAATTTCGGCCTTCAAACTTCCATCTGAAATACCACCTTCCATTTGGGTTTCTTCAGCAGCTCCGAGTGAAGTTGTTTCTTTAGGATTCCCATCAGCATCAAATTTCTTCATCTGGGTTTCTTCGGTTGTCTCAGGAGAATTATTATTCATCAGATTTCCTCCAGAAATATCATTCTCCATTTTAGTTTCTTCATGAGAGCTACTATTCAAATCTATCTTAGTTTCTTCATGAGAGCTACTATTCAAATCCATCTTAGTTTCTTCATGAAAGACACTATTCAAATCGAAAGCAAATCTTACCTTTTGGATTTCGTCCGCAGGTTCAACAGGATCATCTCCCTTCAAGTTCTCATCAGAATAAACATTTTTCTTCAAAATTTCATCAGAAGAAACATTTGGATTCAACCCATCAAAACAAATAGCATCACTTAAAATCCCGAACATGGAAGCAATCTCCTTCAAATTCCCACCCAAATCACATTCCTTCTCCAACTTTCCTGAAAATGCCCCTCGACTCGCACCCTCTTTCAAAAGATTATCTACCGAACCCTCCCCAGAACAACAATGATTCACTAAACTATCAACAGAATTACCTGAACCACCGGGAACATCACCTGATGCCTCTTTCCGACGCTGTTTCTTCGGCCGCCCCCTCTTCTTCTTCTCTACCGGCTCACCAGCTTCACCCATACCGATTCCCTTCAAAATTGAGTCAACCTCTCCAACCTCCATCTCTTCGGAATCCCCATCTTCATAAATAATCCTATAGAGCCCAGAAGAAGAGTCATAAGAATCCACAACACCACAGAAAGTCCCAAACCCTCGAAATCGTTTTTTCAAACTCTTGCCCACAAAATCCATTCCTCATATGATGATAACCAGCGTGATCTTCCACAGGGAACAAAGAAGTAGCTGATTCACCTATGCAAAATAACGTTTGAGGGCCTGAGAGGTGAAAGCTGTAAAGGAATTATGCCGTTATATTTTTTGGAAAGAAATTTATGGGAGAGGGAAAGCTTCGGAAGAGGAGCGCATGAGAGAAACCTGTAACGCCAGATGAAAGATTGACCGTTCTCGGGTGTTTTGGGGTAGGTGTGCGAACCATAGTGTGAGGAAAAGGAGTAATAAAGTAAACACGAAACAGTATTAAAAAAATACTGTAACCGTCTGTGTCCAAAGGTTCTATAACTTGCTAAGAACATGCATCCAGTCGAACCAGGACAAAGACCACCCAGATCTAACTGAAACTTTTTCAAACCAGATATTGAAGTTCAGTTTCTGGAAAGCCAATGAGAAAATTGCATTTAGGTTTTATTTTTTATAGGTTTCTTAAGCAGCGAAAAATTAAAAGGTCAAACCAATTTCAATTCCAGATCACCTTACGGTCCTTACCAAGCGAGTCATGGAGTAGATCATCTCCAGCTGCTGATTCAATGGTCGAAGATCAATCCGCAGGCCATTTGCAGAATGTGCAGCGACTGTAGAAGATTTTTATTCCCTGGAAAAAGGGGTGCGTGAGATACGGGGTATAATTACATTCATTTAGTAATGAGACAGGTATTTAAAAATATTGCATGATTGAGTAAATATAGGGGCATTAGCGCCTCAATGGGCTTAGATGTAGCACCATTGTTGTAGCAGTGTTGTCACATTTTATATATTTTTTTAACAAATTTTAAATTTATTTTCATAAGATTCATAAGATTCATGTCTCAACTCATTTTATTTATTTTTATTTTTTTTCACATTGAAAACCCGCTATCAAGTAAGGTTTATGCTAGTACAAAAGAGAAAAGAAAAATCAGATAAAGGGCTTGTAAATCAGTTGGGAAAGAGATAATTCAATACTCGTCTAGGACCTACAGGGCCCACTTAGTTACCTTATGAGTAAGCACATTATTAACTCTAGAAACATGAGAAAAAAAATACGGAAATCAAATGTACTTGCAACTCTTTTATGTCAAAGTTTCGTGAAGACCTTGTGCCGTGGTTGGTGATTGTTCCTTGTTGCCATCAATATGTCAAACAAAAACCATAGAATCCGAGGGAACATAGACACATTGAATCCCATAACTAACTGCCTTTTGCAATCCAAGGCGAAGTGTCAACGCCTCATTGGCCAAAATCGAAGTTGGATAGAGATGATTTGTTCCTATATATACATCAAGCCTTAACATCATCCAAAATGCAAAAACACCCAAAGGCATAACTTTTGGGTTTTACGCATATGTTACAATCATTCGCCCTTAAAAGTGATAAACATATAATTATAATAATAAATTTATTTTAATGTAAATATTAAATTGGGAACAATATACATGAGGAAGAGTTGGGAATAGCTCCATATTACTTAAAATTAAAATCACAGGTGCTTTATATATGTTGTCGATGAAATCCGTAAAGGAAAAACATACAGTATGGAACTCCTAATAAGACTCAAAAGCTCCTTCAAAAAGGGGTTCATGATGTGTGATTAGTTGAATACATTCTCAATGACTCCAAGAACATGCATTAGTCACAAATAACAGATAGGATAGTGGTAAAGGAGAAAGAAGGAAGATGCCACCCAAAGAAACGAAGCTTTGTTCTCGAATACTTTCTTGTGTTCTTGCCCTTTTCGGGTTACATATATATACTTCAGAAATCATGAACCTTTTCTTTTTAGACCAGCTGGCTCCTGACAGCCACCATTTGTGATTTAACTATTTAGGATATAGTAGGTCAGTAGACCTACGACCCCCTAGAACGGACCATTACATTATGTCAGTCATATTTTGACCCCTTAGAACGGACCATTACATCATGTCAGCCACCTTTCGACCCATTTGGATTACTTTTCGACCCCCTTAGTGGGCCAGGTTTTTTGGGCCCCCAAACATTGTCCCTGTCATGGTTCTTTTTCCAAGTAATATTTCACATTTCCGTCGATTCGAATCGAGATCTTTTGAATCGGCGGGTCAGATCAATGTATTTTACATTAATGGTTATTGTCCGCATTTATGGCCATTAGTGACAATCCATTAATGGCCCAGCTACCCCTGTCTATTCATTACATCATGTCTGTGTCAGACCAGGGGAGTCGAACTTAGGCATTTTTTAATATTTATCATAATACCTTTCTTTTCAGCATCCTGGATGAACGCCACGTGGTTGTTTCCTGTGATTGGGATAAACGCCACGTAGTTGCTTTTTGTGATCGACTTCAAGCGGGTATTTCCCCCAACAATATATGTGAGAATCCATCGATTTACTAGTTTGTAATTTTAAGAACTAACAAAATAAATAGATTTTCAGAGGTTCTTTATTTATACTCACTCAAATGAGGGACCACATGCAATGTATACTACCACCCAAAAGGAAAAGTAATACATGAGAAGAGTGTTGAGAATAATCTCACATTGATTAAGTTTAAAATTTAAATATCTTATATACTTGAGAATCCCTTCATGTACTAGTTTGAATTTTTTAGATGAATACGTAATATTTTAATATAAATAGACGAATCTTTAGAAGATGCAGGTTTTTAAATTTATTGCAATTTTTTTTTGAGAATTGATTCTTGCATTTCATACATTAAAGATTCAAAACATTATATCACAAAAAAAAAAAAAAAAAACATTATAATTATCTTGGCTACACGTTTTTTAAGCAAAAAAAAAAATTTGGTTTATCATCGTAGAAACCTAAAAGCATATGCATGAAAAAGTTGCAATCTCAAAAAAATGTGTTGTAGTAATTTTGATAATTAAATAGTTAAGATATAATTCGGATTGTTCATTTGTCAAATATTATAATCTAATTCAATCATACTCTCATCCTTTGTATTGAATTCATATATTTTATATGCCCATTTATTTTTAATTATTTCAGAAGTTTGAACTTTTTTTATATTTTCAATATTTATTTTTCCAAGTAGTAGTCATCCAAAGTACTTAGTATTCGGTTCAAAAAAATATATATATTAGCCCCTCTTGATTTGCCACTTTAGGACCAAATCAGAAAATTTTCTTAATTGGGTCATCCATGAAATTTTCTCTCTTATTCATATCAATTTTTAAAAAAAATAATGAGAAAAAAAAAATATATATATATATATAGAGAGAGAGAGAGAGAGAGAGATTTGAAGTTGACCATTTGGAAAGAGGATCAAGAACCAATTGAAAAGCTGTTCGTGGTTTGCGGTTACATTTTCAAAACTTTCTAACTCGTGTAACTCGATGTACGGAATTAACAATTTTTTTTGGATAATTTAAAAAATCCTTCATAGGAACTAACAAATCTTTTTACTTGCTATCCAGATGCTTTGTTTTTATTAATATTATTAATTAGATTTAAAGAAAGGCCGACATTCTCTTTTTTTTTTTTTTTTTTTTTTTTTTTTTTTGCATATCCCGTTTTGAGGTTTACAGAAGACTTCTAAACACCCAAGCCTAGATAACCAAAACCCCAATAGGCAATCTTGAGTCAAAAAAATTGGAGTCACGATATCAAAGACAACAATAGAAATCTCCATCGATAGCGAACTTAAGGGATGTCGCAAACATTTAACCAGAGTATCATGACTGCTAGAACACTTGGCATGAGCGGTACAGAGAGATATGTTGCCCAAAGTCTCGCCTAGATCCCAACTCAAATTGTGTAACTCTTGTAAATTAGTTAAGGAAATAAAGTCACGTATTCAGTAATAGTTATAGCTTTTAAAAGGCCTTGATCCAACAATTGGTACATTTGAGTTTCCCTGGCGAGTCTTTGAAAGGAATGTTGGTCGTGCATTCAGTAATAGTTATAGCTTTTGAAAGGAATGTTGGTAACTTGGGACACTAGCATTAGCGGTATAGAGAAAGGTGTTGCCTAAAGTCTCTACCTAAATCATGGCTCGAACCACATTGCATTTGTGAGCTAGTTAAGGAAATAAAGTTGTGCATTCATTAATAGCTATAGCTTTTGGTGCAACAATAAGTGCTTGATCAATTTAGCATATTGTTTGCCGTTTGTTGTCAATTGTTGGCAACTTTGTTGACATGGTGGTGTAGCTCAATGAATAGGAGAGAGACTGACAGTGCAGAGAAGTAGAAGTTTTGAAGAAGAAAGAGTATCAATAAATGGCAGAGATGGTTTGCCAATGTACAACAGCCCCAATAAGAGACTTGGCAGTTTTCAGATATATTGGCATGAATACTAGTCGAGTTAACCAGTTTGAGTTTGAGTTGATTGGGCAGGGGAAGCTTACAGCTTTTGATCATGCTCTACATGCATTCAATAGGTTCTTAAGCGGCACCGAGTTGATTGGAAGTTGTGTGGGAGTTCCGATGAACCTAGACAAAGAATTTTGCGTCCAAATTATAAATTTTGTTTTAAATTTTTTACTTTGAAGATATTTTTTGTGGATCCCACATAATTTTTATGGAAAGCACTATACTAAAACGTTTAATTTCATCGAATTGTAATGCAACTAAAATCACTCAATTATTATGTCGCCCGAAGGAGTTATGGTTGTTAACATTTCGACGTGCGAAAAAGAATTAACATTTGGCTGAAAAAAGCTCTCAAGTGGTTTGACTTTTGAAAATGTTTGTTTGAAATTTCAAAACGTTTATGAGAGTATTTGTAAACAAATTTCATAGGTCTTTGTGTAATTATGAAACATTATAGAGATTAAAATATAATTATGGATGAATTTTTTTTGTAATTGCAAAATGTTTTAAGGGTTTTTTTTTTTTTTTTGTAATTTAAGCAAGTTAGGAAATATTTTGATTAGATAGTCCAAAATGTGCCACATCATCAAACTCCTGATTGAACGTTCCAAAGAAAACAGTGAAATTATGTGATCTGAAAAGATTCTATTGAAAATATGTTTATTGGTTGGCACACCAATATTATGTGATACGAGATACATATTTTCACAACCTGATAGGGTGGAGCGTACATACTATTTGCCGCCAACATGATTCTGACATGATGGATTAGATCTATCCCTCATCGATCTAACGGTACACACATATCGAACGAACATCTTCTTTACTGCAGTTGGAGTGCTAAAAGCAGCCCCGACTGAGCGGCCCAATCAAATATCGACAATGGATCTAACAAGCAGATGGTGAAGCGCCATTTGTCACATTGGCACTAAGATAGTGTTATGCTCATTTTATATCCGAATCGGACGATTTCAAGTGGGTTCTCTTTGTTTTTTAACCCTCTATAATTTGGAAGTGAACTAGGAACAAAGAATTGAAAACAAAGGGTTTTGGACGGAAAAAGGCATTTGGGTGTCTTTTGGTGTGTTCTTAATGTTTTGAATCCTTTCATTCACTTTCCATGATTTTGTTGAGGCTTCATTGACGAGTGTGAGTGCTCGAGAGTGTGAGTGCTCGAAAATTATTGTGGGCAATTGATAGAGGTTGTGTGAATTTGGGAAGTTCTAACAGCATTTCAGTTGTGTTTTATATGTTGATTCTTTTTACCATCCATCAAAAAGTTTATTGAAATTCCATTTATATATTAAAAACTTGAAAGTTGATATTGGGTACTCATGGAGATTGTATGAGCTTGGTTAACACTTAAAGAATATTTTAATGGAGTATTGAAGGGTGTATTGGTATCTTGAAGAGGAAAGAGAATAGAATGAACATGACATAGCTTCCATCCACTTAAAGATTCAAGTTTCTCCATGTGTAAAGTGAGTTGAAGATTTTAGTAGCTATTGGAGTTTGCCAAGATTCCTAGAGACATCTCAGATGTTTCTTATAATATTAAGAAATGACACACAAGGGTTGTAAGTTTCTTAACTTTGTATAAGTTACATTATTTAAGTCCTATACTCAATGTATGTTAGGTCTAAGTGATGATCGTGAATACCTGACTAGCTTGTGAGTAAACTATAAAGGCATTTGTTATAAGCCCAATCACAATGTATTGTGTGTACAATGGATGTTGGACATAGGGTTTATATCTCATTTGTGGTGGGTGCCACGTAAATTGGGGGTCAATGCTCCCGACAATAGTAGCTGACATACTAGGCGTTGTAGCGTTTTCTTAGTGGATGTTGGGAGGACTAGGGTGGGTGCTCTCTATCAGTTGTCATTGATTAAAGTAGTAGATTGAGTATCTACGGCATTACTTCGTAGATGTAGCAGTCACACGTTGTGTTTGTTGAACCATGTATATCTATGTATTGTGAGTGGATTGCTTATTGAGTTTTTGTGAAGTACTATGGCATGGGAATGCATGATTGGTTTGCATATCTGGTAGACCTAACTACTCAGTAATAACGTTGTGTTTGTTGAACCACGTATATCTATGTATTGTGAGTGGATTGCTTGTTGAAGTACTATGGAATGGGAATGCAGGATTGGTTTGCATATCTGGTAGACCTAACTACTCAATAATAACGAGGCAGATATGCATTCGATTGTGTGTATGGCAATACATTTATGACAAATTTTTGAAGTGTCAGCTTTAGGCAGTTGTATGCCTTCAAGGACTTATTTGAAAAAGGATTTTGAATCATTGATTTACCTTCCATCTTAGTGACTATTGTAGTTCTACATGTTAAGAATAAGATAACCACCGTTTAAATTTGAATTAAAATAATTCAAGTGTGGTCTGCCTACTCAGCACATTTAAATCTCTCTATTATCTCTCTTAGATTGGGAAGTTGTTAAGGATAAGATAACCATCGTATGAATTTGAATGTTTAAAATAATTCAAATGTGGTTTTCTTAATTAGCAAATTTAAATCTTCCTATAATCTCTCCCTTAAGTGCCTGTTTAGTAACACTCTGCTCCCACTCTGCTTTTGATTCGAACACCCAGGGAACCATTTGGGAGCCGAAATGTGTTTGGTAACTCAGTGTTGATTTCAGCTCTCATGGAATCAACCAATTTAAAAAATTACTCTCAAAGCCAAAATTTGAGAATAAAAAACACTTGTTTTTTCAGAGCCAGAGCCAAAAGAGAGATTCAAAAATCACTTACCAAAAAAAAAAAAAAAAAAAAGAGTCAAAAATCGAAAATCATAGGCCACTGCCGCCACTACCCCCACCATCCACCACCCACTACCCACCACCACCACTGCCACCACCTCCCACCACCCCAGGCCCCACCACTGCCACCACCACCAAGCCACCGCCACCACCACCAAGCAGCAACAACACCAAGCCACCACCGCCACTACCACCACGACCACCGCTACCACCCCACCACCCACCACCCATCACTACTGCCACCCACCATCAGATATGGAATCCATTACAGATTCATTTATATTGAACAAGCTCCCGCTCTTAATGAGCTCTGGAATCGATTCCAGAGCAACGTTATCAAACAGGTTCTTGCTCTCTATGAGATCTAGGAAAAAGTGGGAGCTCAAAAATGACTACAGAGCAAGAGTCAAAGAGCCGGAGCCAGAGTCAAAGTGTTACCAAACAGACATTTAAGTTTTTACAAATAATCCTACTTGTAATCTATCTTTCAAATATAAATATACATTAATCGTCTTCCAAAATACAAGGTAAAACAATCCAAAACAAACTCTACTTTAAGTTTTTACATGGTATCAGAGCATATAGAGGTCGACTTCTACTTCGTCAAATCCCTAGTTTCCAAACGACACCTTGATGTGCATTACATTTCAACAAAGAATTAGATTGTGGATATACTAACCAAACCATTATCCACAATTTGATTTTGAGTTTTTGCGGGACAAGTTGATGCTCTAACAATGACCATCCACTTTAGGGGGGTATTAATGATAAGATAACCACCGTTTGAATTTGAATGTTTAAAATAATTCAAACATGGTTTGCCTACTCAGCACATTTAAATCTCCCTATTATCTCTCCCCTAGGTGAGGAAGTTGTTAAGGATAAGATAACCATTGTTTGAATTTGAATATTCAAAATAATTCAAACGTGGTTTTCTTAATTAGCAAATTTGAATCTCCTTATAATCTATCCTCATGGTTTTAAAAAATATTACTTGTAATCTACCTTTCAAATATAAATATACAACAGAATTGTTTACCAAAATACAAGGTAAAACGATCTAAAACAAACTATGCATTAAGAATTTACGTGCTATCAGAGCACATATATAGAGGTCGACTTCTACTTCGTCAGATCCCTAGTTGTCAAACGACACCTTGATGTGCAGTTTATTTCAACGAATGATCAGGTTGCAGATATATTAATCAAACCATTATCCACAATTCGGCTCGAATTTTTGCAGGACAAGTTGATGCTCTAACAACGACTATCTATTTGAGGGGAGTGTTAAGGATAAGATAACCACCGTTTGAATTTGAATGTTTAAAATAATTCAAACGTGGTTTGCCTACTCAGCACATTTAAATCTCTCTATTATCTCTCCCTAAGTTAGGAAGTTATTAAGGATAAGATAACCATTGTCTGAATTTAAATGTTCAAAAGAATTTAAACGTTATTTTCTTAATCAGTAAATTTGAATCTCCCTATAATCTCTCCCCTACGGTTTCAAAGAATCGCACTTGTAATCTACCTTTTAAATATAAGTATACATTAGAATCGTCTACCAAAAAACTTGGTAGAACGATCTTAAACAAACTTTGCTTTAAGTTTTTACACTACACATATTTTTTCTCAACAAATTTAAACTTATTTGATGTGATGTTGTCCTAAAGATTACATATAATATAGTCTTCCTTGTATTTATATATAATGTTCGATTTGAACCTCCTCTAATTTCATTAATGGGATTAACTCTTGCAATCGGAAGGTCCCAGTACAACACTTTGGTCTAAATATCAATATATTTTTCTTCATCAGATGTTGGTTTAGGCAGATCAAAATATATTATAATTATATATTTACTATGAAATAATTATTGTAGATAAGGAATAGATATATGTGATAGTTTGATTCACATCAAATATTTATAGCTAACACAAGAATCATACATATGGCAGCGAGTTGGCAGCTGAAATGGGTTCTGTCCGATTGGCATGCCATCCTATCACCATATTGCATTTTTTTGGTTTTCTCCATCAATTCAACATTGTTGGAGGATGGTGGGAATGAAGGGTTTTGTTTTATTTTCACTAGTGAAGTAGATTAGATTTAAGATTTAAACATAAATGACTATAAAAGTTAATCTAGACAAATTCCTATCTAATTTGGGGTTATTATCGTCTCCAATTGCTGGATCCTCCAATCGAGGATCCAGCAGTCTCTCTTAATCAGGCGCACCTACCGACCGATGTATTGGTAGGCGCACCGAGTTAAAGAGAGACCGCTGGATCTTCGATTGGAGGATCCAGCAATCGGAGATGATAATGACTCTCTAATTTGGTTTATCTAAAATGGCCAAGCACAAAAGGAATCAGTTTTAGGAATCTAACAAGAAAAACCTACCCTCATATAGTTATTAAGTCAATGTATAACAAGATTTATGGGAAAAAAAAATCATTTTCTGTTGTCTAGTCCTTTCAATTGTGATCTGGCAATTGGAATTCATTTGACTCGCATACTGATGTATTTGTATACGTAGCGAATGAACTCCAGTCGCTGGATCACGATTGAAGTCCCTCCAATGAAGAGAAGATCCGAATCTAGATTCATGTTGTATGCATTTTCCTCATGAGGAAAGATAAGAGGTAATCACCCCCCCCCCCAAAAAAAAAAAAACCCACCCACCCACAAATAGAGGAAATAAATAGGTCGATGGACGAGGAGAGAAAGGATTGCATAATGACTGGACGTTTTGTCCAAAGACTAAGGGTGTCAATTGCTTTCGGTTTTGGTTTGATCCGAGATTTAATGAACATAAGCTAGAATCGAACTGATTATTAATCGGTTTTAATTTTTCAAACCAAAATCGATTTGATTTCTAATCGGTTTTCTTCTATTGCCTTTTTCCTATTAATGTTTTATGACAACACAGCATTCTCCCCATCCATACACAAAAGGAATCATTGTTAGGAAATCTGTAAATTCTAATTGAAAGAATGGAGTGCAAATCCTCTTCTCCCCGGCTCCCACCCCATCCAATCGTTGGAGTTCGAGCCGGTTTACACTCCAACGGTTGGATAAGATGGGAGCTAGGGAACTGGGGAGGAGAGGATTTGGACTCCAAGAAATGTAGAAATGCGTCAAATTTGACAAAAATAAAGCAATGATGGAAAATAATAAAGTACAAGAACAAGAGAGAATAAGAGACTATAAATGGTTTATTGAAACGATTTTCAATCAATAGTTTATCAGTTAAAACTGAAACCGAATCAATTATTAGACCAAACTGATTACTCATGGTTGGATTCTTTTTTCTATTTTTTTATCAACCGGTTTCGATTGGGTTTATCATCTTGGTCCAGAATTGACACCCCTTACAGAAGGTTCCAGGCAGTTTCCATCCATCATTGAATTGACTGTAAAATCTCCTTATGAAGTGATCTGGCAATCATTGCAACAGACCACCAACATTTATTGTTTAATTCCAAATTTTCTCTTTACAGTTTTTTACCAACCGATCCGTACTGCATATGGTACTTATTTATTTAAGACCATAAATTTGAAAAACATAAGAAGACAACTAAATTGAAATTAATAAATAAATAAACAAAAATTAATGAAAAATGGAGTAAAGGTTTTAAACAGTGTGGATTCAAATACTTTGGAACCGGATTGGTTCGGTACAATATGTAATAGGGTAATAACATTACTATACCATTTAGGTAATTGGTATCGATAAATTGGTATTTAAACTGTTTAAATGATTTTAGTTATGATATTTTCCACAATTTAGAATATCGATTTCTTAATGGTTCGATTTGCCATTAAACTGTTTAAACAATTTTGTATCGATTCAAATAAATAAATAAATTTAAACTTGAAATAAAGTTATTCAATTGAAGCATCTATCAATATAAGTGTCACTTGAATCTTTCATCAATTAAGACATTAATTTTACACAATTAAAAAATCAAATTATCCACATAATTAAAACACCGAATTATAAAAACTGCAAGATAAACTATTAAATTCTTTTTAACCGAACTAGAAACCCATTCAGGAAATGGAAAATTTAAAAAATACATAGTCACAACTTGTGAATGATTAAGCACTTAAGTGACGGGATTATATGGTATAATATGTAATTGATTTTATACCGACGACAAATCGATACAATACCATTTCTTTTTTGCAACTATTAACATATCAATTACTAAACGATATGTCGATTTCAGTATAAATGTTACAGTATCAGTTTCGGTAGTATCGTACCAATTTGAGCCATTAGATGAGAGAGTAATGATTTCCTCCTTCAAGTTGCGCTTCCTTCTATCCTTTTATTGTTTTTTTATATTATTAAAAAATTATCAATATTAAAATAATAACGATACCACGATGTCAATATACTTTGGTATTACAAATTTTTTTTTTGGAACATAATGATTATTTAAATCTACCATCGCGACAACCCACCAAAACCTGATCAACTTTTCTCTTCTTAGTCGACTTTTCCCTTGCTTATCACCTAACCAAACCAAACATGGCCTACTATATATTAATATATATAATCTATTTTTTCCTTGACTTTATTTTTATTGTTAAAGCAATCCAATAAAGTTAATATAATAAACTCAATTTGGAATCCAAATAATTCTCTATAAGTATTAAAATATATATCGTATGGTATTTAAACAAACGTAATTCACAAAAGTTGAAACAAATAATGGTAGGTAAGAGTAAGAGTGTTAAATGATATAGTTCGGTATATAATGAGTAAAACCAAAACCAAACTATTTATTAAACGGTTTCAAAATGCTATTAATTGGTATCGGTTTTTAATGATTTTGTTGCCGAGAGAGAGAGAGAGAGAAAGGAAGTTAGAAACATTAGGGAGGGAAAGCAAATGAAAAAATTAAAATAATAATCATATATGAAAGTGGATTTATAATTTAAAAGTATGCTATATGAAAAAAATTAAAATAAAGTTTATTTATACAAATATAGACATTAAGCACTATGGGATTAAAGTAATGGGTTTAGTAGTTTTTAAAGGTTCTAAATAGTCGATTTAAAAGGTTTCATTTTTTTTAAACTATAATTGAACCATTTAATAGTCGATTTTCATGGTTTTGGTTTAGTCGATTCGATAAAATTTCAGTACATGATTCGGTTGCATTTTTTACACCCTTAAGGAAGAAGGGACTGACTTCTAAAAGAAATTAGTTTTTATCCATACATTGTTATAAGAAAATAAGTTTTAATCCATCCACTGTTACAAGAACCGTGTATAACTATAAATTATTTTTTTCCTACCTTATTTTTATTATTAAACCAATCAAAATAAAGTCAAAATAAACAACTCAAATTCAAATTCTGACAATTGCTTATGAGTATTAAAATATGTTATATATTAGGTACAATTAACAAAATAGAAAACAAAGAAATGTAGGTAAGAGGGGATGAACAAAATAACTTTTTCATGATTTAATATATTGGTTGCTTTTGGCCAAGGGGGATTTATCCTATATGTTTTCCTAGTTTTTTAATTTTTTTTTATAAATACTTCAGATTGATTTACTTTCTTGCTTGAGGTGTGAATATATTAATATTTTGGATAACTGTACCATCTATGGAATTTATTTCCTTTCGTTTTTATGAAAGTATGTTGATCATAATTGCATATACGTTTGTACAAAAACTATTTTTTCCTAAATGTTCCACTGTTTAAGACATTGTATTTCTAAATTTTTAAATTTGAAGTACAATGCTTCTTATTTATTTTGTTCTCCACAATAGAATAACAATTATTTATTCATAATCCTAACATACTCATAAATAAATAAATAAATAAAAAACATGAATAAATATATATATATATAATTTCATATCAGTATTTCAAAATTGTTCTCATCCATTATCTATTAGTTTCCTTTTCTCATTACAAAATGAATTTCTTTTTCTTTTCTTAACATCCAAACAATGCCTAACTTCGAAGCTCCTCTTTCCTTCATGCAAACTCTAAACGAATACGAAAAGAAAAACCAGACATAAGCGAGGGAAAGTCCTCGGGTATCTTTTTATCATTTCAGTCCTTTTGTGTGCTCACTTTGCTACTTCTACAGCACGGCTTCCATATCTAACTTGAGAGTTAAATTGATCGTGGCTTCTTATTCTAAAAGCAGTATATCATATTTTTGTTGAACCCTTCCTCCTCTCTTGCTTCTTAGTGTTGGTTTTGTGGAGAGTTTCGTATCTGAAAATGGTGACTGAGGGTTGAATAGCGTTAAGATCTAGCATTATAATTGATAGGATTAGTGATCTCCCTGATCATATTCTTATTCACATCCTCTCCTTTCTTCCAACAGTTTATGCTGCTCGAACAAGCATTTTCTCAAGCAGATGGTGAAACTTGTGGTCATTTAGTCTCAATCTTGATTTTGATGCTAGACTACGTCGTTTCTATTGGGAATAGTCCCACATTGCTAATGAGATTGGAATCTTGTGGTCTTATATATGAAAGAATCCCTCTAGCCCCTTTATTTATTAGTTCAAACTTGACATGGTATCAAAACTCGATGTTCCTTCTCATAATAACATTGAAAAGAAGACAGATGCACAAAAAGGGACGGTCACCAAAGAGGGACAGTCACGGACATGTCACCTGAAAAGAGGGATCAAGTCACCTAAAAAGTGTCATATATTACCACATATACTACCATATATTGAGAATACTCCTACATTGCTAATGAGATTGAAATATTGGGATCTTTTATATAGAAGAATCCTTCTAGTTACTAGTGCGAACTTTTGAGTTTGAAACTTGACAGTTTCTCCTCTTCGCTCCGCAGCTAATGATTAAATGGTCAAAATTTTGAATTATGTGGAAAAAGGTTCTCAATTGTTGCTGTGAAAAGTGAGGTTAAAGAACTTGATCTCTTATTCTACCTTTTTTTTTTCGTTTTTTTTTTTGATAGGTAGGCCCCAAGGAGATTTGAACTCATGACCTCTCAATTATGGGGGGTTGATCTTTACCGACTGAGATATCCCCTTGGGGTTTCTTATTTCACTTACTAGAGGCTACATCTGTTTACCTGGCTGCCTGTCTACTTTCGAATCAATGACTGAGTAAAGGTTGAATTTGTTCCATTGTTCTCCTTTTCTCCTTGATTCTTTCCATTTGCTTCAGCTTAAAACTTTGCATCTCAATGGGTCTGACTTCGAGAATGGAACTTTGATTCATAAATGTTGTAATTTTAATGTTTTGAATTTATTAGATTCAAAATATTATTTCTTATGTGGTATTGGAAAGGTGTGTCTCTTCCTAATGGACATCTTTACAAGAGGTGTTAAAGGGGTATGTCTATTTGTAATAGGTACCTAAATGATCAATAAGTATGACTATTGGTGACATGTCTAAATGGTCAATAGACATGCCTGTTTGTAAAGACATGATGTTTGGACACATTCTTTGGAGACAACCATTGATGGTGTCTCTTCGTCTCCTATATATAGAGATAAGATTTAACCCATGAAAAATATGATGTAACTTAAGTTCTTTTGGTTTGTATTATATAATGTATTATGAGCTATTTGTGACAAATCAATTATGACAATAGATTCTGAATAATAAATAATGACCGTTTGGTACCACTAAACATAATACATTATATAATGACAAATAGGTTATAATGATAAACGACTAATAACCTATTTGTAGATTATGCATTATATCTATTTATTTTAATTATAAATAGGCATTATAAATCATGCCAAACAATCACAAATTTCATAATGTATTACATAATACATTATATAATACAAACCAAAGAGAGCCTTAGTTTTAACAATCCCATTAGAATTAATTTAATTTTTACCTATTGAGTATAGCTTTCTGAATCTCTGAGTAAACCATGAAAGTAAGTGCAACACTTTTCAATTTTCGAGGGTTGTTTTATCTTGGAAATCGATTCACATGGAACCCGATTTGCACCATAGGGGGCGATTACGATTTTAAGGAGAGTAGTCTTGACTGCGACTCAACCCTACTGTTCGTTTGCTGCCGTGGTACGTCAATTTAATAGTGATTTCGATGCATATTTTGGTGAGTTCATGGACGTTTACATGGAGTATTTGAGTAAGTCAAATTTCAATTATTTATTTTTCTATATCTCATGTTCATTTCAAAATTGAGATTAAATTTTTTGTGTATATTTTACAACAGGAAACTATTGAATGTGTTGGAAATAATCCTACATTGTTTAAGTTTAGAATCTCAAATGCCTTATATACATGAGAGTCAAAGCTCCAGTTCTCTCCGTACGGTTGGGAATAATCCACATTGATGAATCCGAAATCTTGGGTGGTGTCTTATACAGTTAAGAGTCTCCATTTAATAGTTTCACATTTTGAGATGAAAACTTAACAAAATGGTTCTCATATTCTTGAGAATTTTGTTACTGAGAATTGCTTAGTTCCTTGTTTCGAGGTCTTAGAAATTTCATCTCCCACACTAAAGAGCTTGACCATACATTGTGTATATTGGAAAGCAAATCCATCGACATTTAGAATAAGAATTTCCTCCCCTGGTTTTGTGTCTCTTTAATTATAAAGGTCTTTCTAGTATTTACCTGGAGAATTTTTCGTCTCCATCAGATGCATTTATTGATCTTTGGACAGGTTCAGATTACATTCTCTGTATGACTAGGATCCTTAGTGTTTTTGTAGTAGTCTTGGGTGCAAGAACTCTTAAGGATATTGAGCATTGAGGTATGCTTCAATGCATAATCTGGAATTTCTTGTCTATAACTTGTACCACTCTGGTTCTAGTCACTCAGTATTATAGATTTCCCAGTGATTTCGTCAACTTCTTTATGATAAAAAATTTCTGTTTCTTGTTTATAGCTTCTCACTACATTGCCAGATGTGGTAGAGTGCCTGCCTACTTTTCATGAGTTGAGCCACTTGAAGGTTTCAGTTTCTATTGACAGTGGCACTCTCTGGGTGATAACCTGCTTACTCCATAACTCTCCTAATCTTAAGGCTCTCATCATTGAGGTAATACAACTCTGATGATTTCCAAGTCATAGGCTATGTAGCTTTTGGTTTTCTGATGTTTGCTAGCCTCTTTAACAAGAAACTTTTTATGGGAGAAGTTTTAAAAAGAATGGATATTTGTTATACCATAAGCTTCCTTATGATTGCCCATTTAATCACCTAAGGTCGTTCATTTCAGTGGCTTTTGGAGAGGCCAGGAAGAATTGAAGTTGGTGAAATTTTTGCTAAAGAATGCACTGATCTTAGAGAGAATGGTTATTACTTACACTGGATATCTAGAGAATTTAATGGAGATAGAAGAGCCTTCTAATGTTTCCCAAAGCCTCTGCTGGCTTAACTATTTCATTGTCTTGATGGCTTCGACACTTCTTGATGGACTGACTGTGCTATCGCAAATAGGCCAAAGGCGAGTATCAACCTTTTACAACCTTTTGGTCAGTGTTTCAATTGGTGACTCTTGTGCATTGTTTGTGGCAAAAGGTTTTGTGTACAGAGGTGCACGGGGCTGTTGCTTAGGAATGGATGGGCAATCTATTCGATTTGAACTTGGCTGGCTTTGATACCATTATAAGAATTATTGACTAACCAGCAAAGCAGCAAATTGAATCAAATAATGTAAACCACCTATACCCGGATCCAATGCATTTGAGGGAGTCGTCCACGAGTGTCTACATGATGTTAGCTTTGTCTGTTCCCTTTCCTAATATACATTCGACCAAAAGCTATCAATGGGAATAGCTTGAAATGAGGGTAATATGGTTACTCCCATAATAAGTCCAAATTACCAATGGATACATGTTAAGATGGGACTAATTGGAACCCTGCAGCCACCATCCAACCTAATCTGTACCTATTCATTAATTCGAACCCACATAATATCTCTTGTATGCCGATACATGATGAATTTTTTTTTTTTTTTTTTTTTTGGGTTGTTGTTTGCGTCTTTGAGTTGATCTCAACTTGCGCTATCAATATAATGCTGATGCAAGTGTGAAAGAACGAAATTACCCTTCGTTCCGTTATGATTTCAAACCTTCTCAATGTCGACGGTCCTGGCGCTTATTTGCTCTTCACAAGAACCCTTAACCAGTTAACATGGTGTGGACAATGAATCCATAGAAGTTTATGGCGAATGGAACCTCTTTTATACGCTTCGTTCGACTTCTACATCGACGGATGCTGGTCTGAAGTTAACTGAAGTGAACCAAACCTTACAAGTTAATTGTATGTAAGCATTTCTCTTTCTCAATGGATTATCAGAAACGAGTTCTCTGTCCTGAAAATGAAGAACTTGCGTTGTATACGTTAAAAAAGAGACAAGAGATGGTTGATGGTAGAGGCATTTCGGAAAATATCGATAGGACGCTTTACAAAGCTTATACCAATATCTGCAACTCCAAAGTTCCCATTAAAACCCTTAAGGAGTACTCTCAGATCAAGTACGGTTAGGGAATTGAATCAATTTCTGTCCTTTTAAGCTTTTCGTACCATTTTTCTCTGGATTATATTTATATATGTGTTTTTTTATGGAGTTATTTGGCTTGAATGTATGTAGGGGTGTGGGGAACTGGATTCTGAGGCTTATGCAAGGGTTTTTCCAGACGGACGAGGGTTCTTCTGAACCTGAAAACGTGACACAGAAAGGTAACATAATTGGTTACATGTTTCGATTTTATTTTTTATTTTTTGTTCTCATTAGATTTCCCTTGTTACCATTTTGAATCTTGCAGGAAAGAAAACCAAAGGAACGAGACGCTATGTACCTCAAAAAAATTCTGTCTCATACGCGCTTTTGATTACTCTTTACAGGTAGGATCCGAAAATGTTATAATGACTTTTTCACAAAATTTTATAACTAAGACGACTGTAATCTGCCGTAGCAGGACAATGGAAAATGGTAAAGAGTTTATGCGTAAACAGGAGCTTATTGATGCTGCTGAAGCAAGTGGGCTTTCACGTGTGCCAATTGTGTATGTCAATTCGTTCTTGATTATTATAGTTGTTAGTCAACCTAGTTTTAATCTTCTTTTCTGTTCTTATTTCATAATAAAATCATTTCTGTAAACTGCATTTTATTGGAGGGTGAGATTTATTGTCTCACACTGGATTCCTATATTCACAGGCCGGAAAAAGGGAGAGGAAAACTTTCTGGGTTTGGAAGTTCATCGAAGGAATGGTATAGCGGATGGAATTGCATGACAACATTGATAACAAAAGGATTAGTTGTGAAATCAAGTTGTCCTGCAAAGTATGATTCTAATTGGTTTTGTCAATATTTTCCTTTTGTTATACCATTTGAGAGAGCGCATATGTTTAGTGTAAATGAAACTCTTCAACCTCCTTTTGGGCTGAATTTATGATCCATATTTCCAACCATTACTTTTTTTTTTCTCTCTAAAATTTGAAGTTGTTACTAATGACATTTTTTTTAAAAAATATTTTAATTTCCTTATATTTCGTTACACTTTGTTAGTGAGATTAATGACAGCTTGTGTTCTAAGATCTATTTTAACAATTTCATGTTTTCCATATACTGAACTTAAGAGGTGATGGCTTAGACAACATTTTCTTGTTTTCTTCCCTTTTTATCGGGGGGATATATGGAGTGACATGGAGTGACAAACTAGTTCTCCCCAATAAATTAAGATATAATTGAGTTAGTAATCTATATAGTTCTGCGCCGGGCTTGAAAATCGAACTTGTAATATTGGCCTCTAGCTGGGCCTGTTCAAAATTTTTTAGGCTTATGTTGGGCTTATTCGTCTAAATTCAGGGTTGTTGATAGAGCCTCGGACTGGCCCGGACCGAATTTCATCCCTAGTAGCCTGCCATGGAAGTAGTTGATGCATAAGAAGGTGAGAAATAGATATGAGGATCACATAAAACCTGCATACAGGTCTGCTATGCAAAGTTCTAAATCTTGGATCTCGACCTCGTATTAGTGAGGTCGAGATTATTGAGATCACGTCGAGATCTTGTTGAGACACTACTTTTTCCAAACATATAAGGATGGAAATTTTTGGGATTCCGAGATCTCGACATAGTTGTCAAGGCTCGCCTATGCGTCCAGGCGCTTTGGTGGCGTATTGGAAAATCGGGGGCCTTGGTTGCCTTGGGCGTCCATCAGGCCTCCAACGCTTTGGTTCGCCTTGGCGCCTTGACAACTATGGATCTCAGTGAGGTCGAGATTTCAGAGATCTCGATTTAAAACTATGCTGTTAGGAGAGCCTTGGTTAAGTTATAATTCTGGGCTTCTAGTTGTAGTGATTAAAAAATCACATGGCTTCATCAATGGAAATAACTGGCTCTTTTTTTTAGTTATAAATTTTAGCTGTTGATGATTGCAAAGTTAATTACGTACGTACATCTATTGTAATGAAATCTCTAACTAAATAAATACCAATAAAAAAAAAAACTAGAGATTTTTTTTCGCTGACATATTGATGAAATCTTCAACTTATCAAAAACATTTAAGAGGGAGGGTGTTTTGGATACAGGTTAATACAGACATGGATTAGAACCTACTTCCTTGGTTGGGCTGTATGGAAGGAGTTTATTGAGTTTGACTAGATCATGTACTGCTAGTTGGGAACCTACTGTTGTGCAAATTAATGCTTTTTAGCTATAAAAATGTAAATATATTTCACATATCTCGCAACAAAATTCATTCAATATAGGCTATAGGTATAAAAAAATTCAGATCACTGTACTGATCACTCACATTTAATGCAAGTATGATAAGGAGCCACTGTGCCTGGCAATTTTCTGCCAGTGTACCATCATTCTTACCTTCTTTTCTTTGTCTTAATATAAAATTTGTGCAGGTATATGCTAACCCAAGAAGGCCGAGAAGCAGCACTCGAATGCCTCTCGAGGTCTGGTCTGATAGATGGGCTTCCTAATCAAGATGTTCATGGTGCTTTGGATTTGGGCTCTGATCATGCAAATTTGGCTTCTAAAGAAGTGAGATTCCTACCAGGATTTGATTATTCTAAGGAAATCACTTTGACATTCCACTTGACACTCTTGAGTGGGTAAAACATACTTTACAGAAAGCTTAGGAGAAGAGGCTTAGGTTAGGCTTCTCTTCTGCTAATAAGTTATATTATTTTCTTTTGAAGAATTATACTTGTATTATCCCTATTTTTGTTTCTTAGGTTAAACTCGCTTTTATTAATGACACTAAATTATCTTTTTCCCGAAATATTTTGCCTAATGGAAGTGAGTTTGTAGTTTGCGGGATATCCATTGCATGACATTAAACCCTTTGTGTGCAGCCTTCCTCTCGATTACTATTGGCCTGACATTCGTTTCCCTTTCATGTCCTTTGTAGGACTGCATGGTCGTAGATGTTGTCAGTGCTGTTTAGACTGTTAATTTCATTAACATGACATGAAGTAGGTGATCATGAAATTTTGAAACCAAACTTTCCAATATACATGATTTTACAGAGGCTTTAAGTCAAAGATCATTTGATATAACTTACAAGTAAAATTGGTTCACTTGATGGTGATTATGTAAGCAGACTACCACACACAGAGACACATTCAAGCAACCAGATAAGTGCACATAACTTGGTACTGCAAGGCCATTCGGCTATGCAATGTTTGTGCAGTCTGCTCAGTGGAATCCATATCTATACCATGCTAGGACCTAAGTGCGATACTTGAAGCTCAGATTTTTTTTTCTTTTCCAAATGTTTTCTAATCATGGTTCTTTGACATATTACTCATATAAAACTTCTCGCTCTGTTTGCACAGAGGAGCCAGCCTATGGAACAGACTTGTGCTTCCACCGATCTCTCGGAAGCTGCCCAGAAGAAGAAGAAGAAGAAGAAAACTTCTTCAGTTGGACTTGGACCAAAAATAGTGCCTCAACCTAAAAAGGGTGAAGTTTGTGCTTCGTATTTGGAGCCTAAGCGAGGTCTTGGAGAGGATTGTTTTGCAACTTCAACCGCCAACATCTTTACATATAGTGGTACACTTTTGTTCTTAACACCGATGAACGAAGCAAAAAAAATCTACTTGTGATTACATATCTTAATATGCCCTCCTAATATGATACCTTGATGTCCAGGTGAAGTAGATTGTGTTATAAGAGAGAAAAGTCGAATGAACTTTTCCTATGGTGATGCACAGTGTCATCCAGTTTCTTCATGTTCAACTGATTCAGCCAGGAGCTCTTATAATTTGAAAGCATGCTCATCATCTGTATGCGTAAAAGTTGTTGTTTGAAAGATTTATGCGGGTTTTGCATTATAATGGGAAAACAATTTGCTATCATGTTTAACATATGCTTTATGTTAGTTTTGATTTGTTGTCTTACTTCGTTGCTCAATGTTTTAGGGCCATGACTTGCATCAATCAATCTTTGATGGTTCAGAGTCTAATTTGAATGCTTTAGCAATGCCACCTCTGGGTTTTGGGGAGAGATTTGAGGAAGTATATGATGTGATCTTGATATTGGATGACAGGGAGCAATTCACTAATCACAGGTCAGTAGTATCTGCTTATTATCTTCTTGGCAAGGCCAACTTGGAGATTGAAGGAGACCTTTCGAGTATGTTTGTTTTGTTACCTTGATGTTTCTGTAACCAACACCAATAACTTCGGATGGAGCTTTGTTGATTTAGTGATATTATATTACCCTAGGCTCAAATTGTTGTATTTATGTGAAATGAAAATATAAAAAAGATAATTAGTCCATCTAATTTGAATAGATCGATGTATCTATATCGATGTATCTATTCGAATTTTTCAATTAAAAAGCGACTTTAGTTTTTTGACAAAGAAAGCAACTTACTATAACTCTGCAGTTGAGCTTCAATGAGTCAAATTCTTGGATTCCAAAACCCTGAATTCTGCGGCAGTCTCGAATCCCCTCCATCTTGGTATTTTTGGGTTGGACTGAAGTATCGGGCTTATTACTGTAGTCATTAAAGCTGGTTGTAGTCATTAAAGCTGGTTTTATGGTAAAACAAAGTGAGGAAATGGAATAATTTTTTTTTGGCTTGATTTCATGACTCTATTACCAAGTTTTAAGTGTACTGCAAAATATTAGTCATGTTGTTGGTTCGAAATAGTTATTAAATATTTGGTACTTATGAAATTTTAGTATCCCTACAGCTTTTGTTCCCATACAATGAAAAAGAAAACTCATCATTCTTAGATTGGATCCTTGATTATAGGAATTGTGACCTGGGTTAGCAACCTTCAAGTTTGTCATCTTTCAAAATGTTTACATTTATAGCTCCATCTCTAATGCATTATCTAGAGTTAGTTTTGGTCCCCTCCTCCACCACACACACACACACACCAAATTCCAGGGCTTAGTTACGTTTGTATGTCTTAGCTTTCTTGTTGTACTTATATATAAACTCTACCATACATGCCATATTTATTTTACTGTAGGGATGGCATATAAATTTTTTGGATGGCATTGCACCTATGTACATTACAAGATTTATGGATTGTTCGAAATAACTTTGTATACATTGTATAATGGTTTAGTATTATTGTCGTTTTTGTTGTCACTGTTACATCAAATTCTTCTACATGAATTGCAATGATGAAATTTTATCTCATAAGAGATTTTATTTTATATCCACAAATTTCAATCTTTGGATACTTAAGAAAATTTTGGCACATAAAATTCGATTTCCTATTAGATATTTGACAAATTTTATCTTATTTATCTATGGTTTTCAGGTCACCGTATAGGAGAATGATTGAAAATATACGTGCTCAATTCAAAATTCAAGTAGAGGTAAGTCATTAATGGTTCCTATTGGATTAAAAAAGGGCGTACCTAGTGCACGAGGCTCCTGCCACTGAGGTCTGGGGAGGTGCATATGTACCAGCCTTACCCTCGTTTCGCGGGGAGGCTGTTTCCAGATTCAAACCCATGACCACCCGGTCACAATTGAGCAACCTTATTGTTGCGCTGAGGCCCGCCTTATTGGATAGCTCTTCCTTAAAATTTGATTCACCAAAATGAGTTATGGGTATTATTTTTTGAATGCAAATTATTTATGGGTCAACGTGTAGAATAATATTTCAATTTCTTAAATTGAATTTGAAAGTGAACAGGGAACACAAATGTATAAAGATTTTACTTATGAAGAGAAACAGAAATATGGGAGGATGAAGACTTGATGGTTGGCCAATAATAGAAGTTGACTGGTCCAAGATATCCCAGGAAGCCTAGTTATTCTTTTTTCTCCCTATATTTAGATATTTAGATTCCTTATTATTACTTATTAGTTTGGATATGTTTTCCGTTTGTTATTTAAGAAATTTTTTCAAGGTTTAAAATCATCATTTGAGGGAGTAGTCAAGGGGTATAAGCTTATATAGAGAGGATGATCAAGGTGATTATAGTTCTTCTGTTTCTCTATTAGTCTGTTGTAAGACTAGGCATAGATTATAGTTTTTCTTTTTCTCTATTAGTAAGTGTTAGCGTAATAAAATTGTAACCGTACACTCTTTGGTTAGTGTTAGTCTAGGACTTGGAATCCTAATTAGTTTATTAGTTTCCTTTACCAATTAGGCTTGTTAGTTTTCTTTTCCCATTTTGAGATTATTTTGTTTTTAGTTTATCACTAAGACTCTGACTTGTAGAGTCCTAGATCCTATCTAATAGTTTTTTTTTATATTCTATAAATACAAGCAACAAGGAGAGGAGTAGGGCGCACAACGATTCTCTCCATCTTCTCTTATTTTCCTATTTTGTTTTAGTATGTTTTAAGACTAGGTACCACCGTACTAGTGACCTTCTCATGGGAGCAAGGGTTACTATAATGTTAGAGGTGTTTGTCCTTTTAACTGTTGCAACTTTATCTCTTTATATGTACATGTTTAGTGGGGATTTGATTGAGGTCTTATCAAGTTCCTCTCGTGCCTAACTGGGATTCAATTCATTTTGCACCAAATACTATTATGGAGCCATGGTTTTTCGTAAAACGTTAAAAGAAAAGTTTAAATTTTTATTGCTAAGAAGGATGGTTTCATTATTTAGAAGTTTCCTTTCAAGCTTTCTGTTTATGTGTGTGAGTGCATGGGTTGGTGATGTAGGACAGCCTAGAGTTTAGGTTTTCCTACACTTACAGCTAAGCTAGGGAACAATTACCTAATAGCTAGCTAGTTTGAAAAATGGCAGCAACATACAAGTCATGCATTTAGAGTGTAGAACTGAATTATCAACTAATGAATAATATAATCCTAGCCTATTTTTCCCCCAACTTAGCAATGCTCAAATAGATTGAACAGTAGTCAGTATCAAAATGGAGCATTTGAACAAGTAAAGTTATGCAGGAAATTTTAGGATTCTTAAAATGATATAAGCTAGGTCTTAGTGCACAAGAAGCCAGTGTTCATGTTCATTCAGTAACAATTTAATGTAGGGGAAAATAGAATACTAACCATAATTGATGCTGAAACATAAGAAGCAGTATAGGGTTTCATACAGTACTGAGGTGCTGTTAACAGTAACAGAAAGCTAACACTGTACATGAACAGAACACATGATGTTTACAGTAAAAAAAAAAAAAAAAAAAAAGAAAAAGAAAAAAAAAAAAGAACATGAAATTAAAGTATGCTGTCTATCGATGACTGAAACTGATAATAGGAATAATAAAAAACTGAATGAGAGAGAGTGATAAACAGCCAAGAGAGAATTCCCATTTCATGATTTTCATCCATATACATTGCAAAACCATTACAGAGAAAAAAAAAAAAAAAAAAACAAGGGGGCACTTAAATGCCTAAAGGGAAAACCTTGGGGGGAGGGGGGAGAGTGGTTGGGGAAATTTAGGAACTGCCTAATGGCAGGTAAGCTATAACCTTAATTGATCATAGATCTTGCCGTTCAGTAGCTGAAAGATGGATGCTGATAATGTTTCAAAATGAGAAAAAACTTACAACTTCTCAATTTAAAAGAAATTCAAAAAATAACAGAAAAGGGGGGTGTTTACATGCTGTAAATAAATAAAAAGAAGAACTCAAAGTACAAAATAACAGAAACAGAAATACGGAAATAGAAATAAAAACAAACTGTTTCAGAAATAGAAAATAAATAGAACTGAAAAATACTGTAATAAAAAAAATAAAAAAAAAATTTCTGCTGAAAAGGCTGCTGTGATGCCTCATCAGTTGGTTTAATGTTTCAAGATTCCTCTTGTGCATTCAGTTTGAAAATCATATCATTTGCATCCTTCCGTTCTTTTTAGTTATGCTTTGCCAAAAAATTACTTTTACCTTGCTGTTCATCATGTCCTGTGCAACTATGTTCATATTCCATGATGTGGGTGGTAACCTTGGTCTCAAAGTTGTCTATCGGGTTGTGCACAGGTTCTAGTTATTGTTTTTATTTTAATTAATGTTCACGAGGCAATTTAACTCTTGTTTTTGGAAAAAATTGTGGAAAGCGTATGAAATCAATTTAATAAAATTGCTTCCCTTTTTATCACTTTTGTTTGAGGTTTATTCCTGTGACATCTTTGCAACTCTTAGGTTCCTGATAATGCTTTCAACTAAAGTTACCTTTCAAATTATGTCAGTCTCTTTTGATGAAAAAATGTTGCATTTATTTAAATTGAAATTGATAGCTATTAAGGGGAATCATTACCATGAGAAAAAAGCAAGCTGGAAATTCTTGGATATTCTATCCCTTAACTTCTATTGTAAACTTTGTTTAGCACATGGCACATTCAAATGCTTATTTTCTTTCAATATCTTCAGCTGATGTTCATTCCACAGTTCAAAATTTTGGTCGAAATGCCAAAATTTTAATGAAACATCTCACTGTTGACCAAGGTTGAAATGAAACAGGCTGCAACTTAATTGGTGTACAAGATTTCGATCGGAACTTCAACTCATTTCAGTAGATTTCTAATAATGTTTTGATGAAATTTTGACTCATTTCGAGCTTTTGCCCCTTTGATCGCGAGCTTTAGAACTTCTAGAAACCCTAAATTTTTTTTGGCAAAATCCTTTATTTTCTTGCTGAATCAATGTTTGGTAGTTGAATGTGGAGTATTCACTTCAACATTTGGGTGTAATTGAAGCGTCATTGGGTCAAATTTTAAAATTCTTACTTAAGAGGCTGCTGTGGTAGACTTTGTGAGATTCTTCAGGTATATGATGACGTGGCCGTCGTCACATGTCATGAAGTCCAAACAATTATTCTTCATTCCTAATGCTTATTTCAATTGTTTTGATTGAAATGCTGTGTTCTAGAACTAAATTATGTGTAGAATAGGCTATATAAGAGAATGGGTACAATAGGCTATATAAGAGAATGGGTACAATAGGCTACAGTGTACGTCTGCAACTTACAGTCTGAAGCCAAAGTACCACTTAGTTTTTTTCCCCTTCCAATTTAATAATTCAAACATGTGGAAACGTGCTTAAATAGGCAATACTCGAAGTTTCAGGTCAAAATATCAGACTTTGACAACTGAAATGGCCTTTGAAATTTCCACCGAAATGGACAATTCTGGTACAAAATTACTGAAATATTTTGGGGGTTGAAATGCCCACCGAAATCAAAATTTAGAACCTTGATTCATTTACTCAACTAGGTGTAACTATTAGTTGTTTTAACATTAACCCTTCCACAGGTGAGACGGCTACCAGTTGGAGATGGAATCTGGATAGGTCGGCATAGATGTCTTAACTCTGAATATGTGCTTGATTTTGTTGTTGAAAGGAAGGAAGTTGACGATCTACGCTGTTCGATCAGGGATAACCGTTACAAAGATCAAAAACTGAGGCTTCTGGTATTGTTTTGCAAGTAGAAAATTAGTTTCTTCTGAAAGGTGCTAATAATTTCTTTAGGACTTGGTGTTGAGCAGGTCAGTCTAGCTATGGTTTTAAATGAGTTGAAACTGCTCTCCTTTTAAGATGGAGTTTTGAAATGACTTTTGTTTAGGACTTTGTTTTCTTTATTTATCATTTTATTGTATCTATGTTATTCTAGAAAAATGACCTTCGATTATTGTTTCTCTTTTTGTCTCTTTATACTTTCTTTCAAACACGTACTAATGGTGCGCTGACAATTATTTTGATCTCTCTCTGTCTTTGTGTGTGTGTTTTTGTTTTTGCACATTCTTAAATAGTGAAGTGTGGGTTAAAATCAGTTTAATGAAATGATCCATGCCTCACCTCCTGATGTTTGGACCTTTATTTTCAGAGATGTGGACTTAAGAAGCTGATATATCTGGTGGAAGGTGATCCAAATTCTAGCGAAGCAGCTGAAAGTATCAAAACAGCGTAAGAATTTCCTCCATAACTCTCATGGTTCGTGTCGATTATGTAGAGGGATTGTTTTTTAATTGCAATTTATATCTAAAAATATTATGAATTATAAGGCCGTGACAGGGTTGGGTAGCCCAAGGCCTTACCTGTTCCTGAATCTCTCTCATGTTGTAAAACCGTTTGTTTATTTGAGAAAGAGAAGAAAGGAAAATATAATATTCTTTCATTTGTGCTGGAAGTATGGGCTGCCTTTTATATGTGCTCCATCTATGTAGTTAATATTGGAATTACCTATCTGATAGATGGTAATATGTTATCTAGACATGACAATGACACATCATTTGACAATTTTAGTATGGATTATTAATTGAAAATTATGGATGTGGCTTTTTTTTTTCCCTTTGAAGTAGGTAACATAGGTGGGTCTAGAGTCACCATTTGAGCTCTACATGTGGGAAAAATAAAACTTGAGTGACAGAACACAGTTGATTTTGCCGTACATGAGCCCAGTTATTCATTTAACTGCAGAAGATGCAGTGCCATGTAATTTTTTTTCCAATCTTTTAATTTAATAGAGTTTGCTTATGGCATAACCCAATCACTACAGGTTGACTGTGATGAAAGAGTGTGAGATTCTCAAACCTGCAAATGAAGAGGGACGAGAAAGAGAGGAGAGATTGCGTGAGAGAGAAAGAAGAGAGAGGCGTGTGAGGGAGAGAAAAGGATAATGTGAATTGGTGAATTAGACTACTCCTAATAAAAAAAGTACAAAACTAACAATAATAAAAAAAAAAATCTCCAAAAAAGTAAGCATTAGCCATCGTTTCTGAAAGTAGGACTTTTATGGATTCCTTCAACTTAGAGTTTTTTCCAGTTCGTTCAAGTCTCAGACCTTTGAGAAAGTAAGAATCTAGTTTTTGTTTTTACTGTAGACAAACTTCTATGCACATCCTTATTACGGTATGCACAGAAACTTTCATCTTTTCTTATTTTAAAGTCCTCTTTTTTTTTTGGTTTTTTTTTTGTTGGTAGCCCCTAGGAGTTGAACTCATGACCACTCCATTATGAGGTGTTGGCCTTTTTACCAACTGAGCTATCCCCGTGGGGTTTAAAGTCCTCTTATTATTTGCAGTTGTTTCACAACGGAGATTCTGGAAGGCTTTGATGTGCAGAGAACAAGTGGATTGGCTGATACAGTAAAGAGATATGCTTATCTCACACTAGCAATAACCCACTATTACAGAACACAATTTTCCGAGGATAAGGTCAGGAGCGCTGGGAAATGTCCTTCTTATGAGGAATTCATTAAGAAGTGTGAAGACCTTGACAAGGTCACTGTCGGTGATGTATTTGCTCTCCAACTCATGCAGGTAAGATGTGCTCTCAGAAACACTGAACATTATCATGAAATGGATGCTGATTTTATACACATAATCCTTACATTTCAGGTTTGGTTGGCTAAGACTAATATAACGTGTATTGCCTCTTTTATTTTCCTTCCATTTAAACAATCTGTTCATTTTGCAAAGCCTTTGTCTTTTATTTTCCATTTTATCTATTAAACCTCTTTTTGGTATGGAATCATGATAATAATTGTTGTTTAGTTAACCTCTTGTTTCGTGGATGCAGGTCCCACAAGTAACTGAGGAGATTGCTGTTTCAGTACTTGATTTGTACCCTACAGTTTTATCACTTGCTCATGCATATAGACTTCTGGTGAGTATATTTGTGGAATTAATGGAAATGATTTAATCTGGACCATCCATTCCACTATGGAATCTGTGTACTGCGTACCTATTTGTGCCATGTGGAGTTTAATCTGGAAATTCCAACCATTGGTATCTATGGAATGATTCTGGATTGATCAAGTGTGAAACTTCAGCCTCAAATTTCAATCATATTACCTCCCATGTATTGATGTGCACTCTCTTTTTAGTCCTAGATTTCAATGCTTTATTTTGTCGGTCGGTCAACTTCGGCTGAAAATTGATATGAGCAAACTTGGGGTCTACCTTTCCAAAAAGTTTCAACCTAATTTAGTCTACCACAAAGCATTTATTTGTGCTAGTCCATAGGTACCATCTGGACTGTGCAGACCAGGAAGACTGTTCCTGTATAAAAATGAATAAGCAGAAAGGGAAAAAGGGTGATTAGAAAAAAGACCTAGTGTTGTGTATACCCCTCAAAGGCTGAAACCATAGAAAACAAACTGTTATCTCTTAAATCTTACAGCTTTTCAGTTGCCGAAGCATGCCCAAGGAAAGCCAAATCCCTTGCATGTGGCTCTTAGGGTTAGTTTTATCATCTGCATGCTTGAACAACTGAATGTTACAGTAACAGAGAAGACAGAGACTTATGTTAAGGTTATTTTGACATTTTAATATACTTTTTGTTTTGTTTTTTCCTCCACATTTTGCACTTTTAAGTAAGATGAGGTCAGAGAGATGGTTTTGTATTTGAAGATGTATAAACTACACGTAAGTTTACTTACCCAAAAAAAAAAAAAAAAAAACTACATGTAGGTTTCTAGATGGGATTCTTTCCTTGAAGGGTTTCTTAGATATTTTCACATTTGGCCTGTTTGAGCCATTTTACCAAGAGAAAGGGATCAATCTTGACTCATTTACACAGAGTAAAGCAATATGGTGACATCGAAACTTTGTTTTGTTCATTAATAAATAAGACCTAGCTATTCTTTCAAAGTTTATACTCTGTTTTGTTGAAGGATTTTACCATTCAGAATATTTTCGTCTTTGTGATAGTAAATGTGGTTTTGATATGGATGTATCATTTTCTTTTTCACTGTTTCTCTGGGCTCATCAAAGCTCCATCAGGCAACTGATGTACTTTTTAAAGCTTCCTTCGTGAGCATTGGATTTTCTACTTGGGGTGAATCGCAAATCTATTATGGTCATGAAAGGTGAAAAAAATTGTATTTCCCCTTGTATGTCCTACTTGAATATTGCGTACCATCTAATTTTTAAATCTTTGTGGCCTGGAAAATTCAACTGCCATTTAGTTTGTTGAGGATATGTAGTTAGTTGACTGGTGCAACGCAACTTCTCATTTACTGAATATCCTCCTTGGCGGTTTCATACCCATCTTCAAGTCTTTGGTCATGAAAAATTCAAATGCAATTTAGTTTGTTGTTGGATATGTAATTGCTGGTTGAACATCTGGCTAGTTTTGATTTCTTTCTGTAAATTAAAATCTGAATTCTGTTCTCACTTTTGCTAATGTCTGTTATCGTTGAAGGATGGCGATATAAATGCACAAGAAGAGATGCTGAGGAAGCAGAGTAACAATCTGATTGGTACATTGGCTAGCAAGAACATCTTCCAATTGGTTTGGGGTGGTTGATGGATTGCACATGTTCTAAACCAAAGGAGAATATTGTATATCAAAGTCTGAAGCAAAGGAGAATATTGTATATCAAAGTTTGAAGCAAAGGAGAATATTGTATATCAAAGTCTGAACTCAAGCTTCCTTTCACTAAGTTGCTTGTTCTAAGATTAAAATCTATGAATTGTGAAAGAACTCCCTATTGATGGTTTTGTACAAATGCTCAACTCAAACCCAGCCTTATCTCAAATAAATGAGGTCGGTTACATGGATCTTCGTTAGTCTATCAACTCTATTCAAAACCAGACTAGTAACACTAGTCTTAAGCTATGCATGTCTTTTCTCACTTTTTCTGGAGTTATCTTAGGCCTACCCCTGACTCTTGTAACTGAGACAGGTTTATTGTTTGGCATTTGTATCGAGGATCTGTCATGCATGAGCCTTTCATGTCAAAATCTTAGCTCATAGGCAAATATAATAGTTCATCTCCATTTCTCAGTTTTAAGGATGGTTGCAGACTGATAGATAGCTCTCAAAACCGCCTTGTAAATAAGTACATGGCAAAAGATTATATGCACCATCAGAATATCAGATCATACCTTCAAATCCCTTAGGACACCCTCCCATATAAGGGTCTGAAGGTGACGGCCTCAGGATCCATCGGCCACCAACTTCAGAACCTTGCCCTGTATAATGACCCGTTTCAGTTCAAACAGGCCCAAACCTATGAACTAAATATGGACTCATGCATGGTTTTTGGTGCATCATCATTGTGGTGCACTGCTCGACTTCATGCCATGGTAAACTAAATAAACAGTAATAATGACAGTATACCAAGGTCAGCAATGGTAAAAAGGATTCCAGTACATGGCTTAATTTGAAAAATAAGTTCACTCTCTTATCTGTTTGACTTCTGGTTTAACTGCTGAAATCTGGGAGCACTGACCTGCTGGAATATATATGCTGTGTCATCAGGAAGCTGACATCCAAGATATTGTATTTTCATGTTTGCACTGAGTTTGTATGATGTCTTGTTTGAAGAATGTATAAATGATTATGATGTACTGGTGGATGAAGCTATGTATTATCAGACGTACTAAATGTTGTATTTTATAAATTCGAATCCCCATGTTATGAGGAATGAACATCAAACAGGGAAGGGAAGATGAAGACCAGCAGCCCCAGAAAAGGAGAAACAATAGAATTGAAAAAAAAAATACATAACTTCTATTATTTCTCTCTACAATCTCTCATAAGGACGTCAGGCCAGCTGGACTACTCAATCTAAAAGGTGGGAGGAACGTCTTTTGAAGTAGAGAAAGCCGAGGTTTGCCTTGTACTTGAAACATGAATAGCTTTGTAACTGTGGCTGTGAACTTGCTGTGTACGGAGTGCTGCGCCTTTGAATTTGTTGGTTCCTTCCTGTGCAGGGGTTGATTGATGAACAGTTTGAGTAGTCATATCTCCATCCGCCGGCAATTGAGGAGGAAGCAAATCATTGGGAAAGAAGTTGAAGTTCATAGTTCCTTCACGTGTATTGACTTTCTGGATGACAACCTGCTTTGGGATCCTTTCTCCATTGACAGTCAACTGTTGAGGAGGAAGAATATCAGTGGGAAAGAAGTTGTACAGAAGTCTAGACATTGGTTTTCAGATGAAACTTGGGAAGAAGGAATAGATTTTTGGAGACTGAAGAAGGGAACTGTCAATTGGATGTTTTAATTTCTCAACCCTAGTTGGGCGTATTTAAAGAGAAAAAAATGTCAGGCGTGGAGTCCAAGGAAGATCTTTTAACGGTTTGTGGAGAGAGACTACAAAATTGGAACCTTTTGAAAAGATACGGAGTATATGCCTTAACCATCTAAGGAAATTTCAAAATAAAAAATAAAACCATTTTAGGAAGTAGCATGTTATTTTTTGGTTTTTGAAATGAAAAATTTTATATCAGCTGAAACAGTGGTTCTCACATTCTATAGGTTCTACACCATATCGATGGTGATGGGAACTCGAATGGGGCGGCAAAGTATGGACCATAGTGTGAGAATAGCAAATAAGTTGACAATTCCAATAGGACCCACGGTATTTCTTTTTAATGTGTTCTTTGAGTACCTACCATCATCTTCAATGGTGGCCGTTGTTTTTATTTATTTTATGGGACATGATGCCCCTAGAGGGGATCTCATCTCACATCAATCAATACATGAAAAATTATTTTATTGATGGGGTTCACATGGTCGGGAAGGAACCCATGATCAAGATGTGAGAAATAATGAAAAAAAATTCCCACATTATTGTGAAAATCATTTTACACCTTTCTTTTTGAGGTTTAGGTTAATGCACCTCTCATCTATCAAAATAATAACATGTCAGTTTTTTTGTTTTTAGTTTTTTTTTGGTAAAAAAAATAAAATAATAAGTCAGCTGAAACAATATTACGGGGGCCCACAGTATTTTAGTTTATTGTGCCCTCTAAATATCTATTGTCATCTCCATTGTGGTGGCCATTTGTTTTTATTTATTTTATGAAACATTGTTCCCACACCACTAAAAGGGAACCTCCATTCACATCAATAACACATGGAAAATGATTTTATCGAAAGCGGCCCACATGTGAAAGGGTATGAGGAAAAATCTCCCCATTGTTGGGAAATCATTTTGTATCTTTGTTAATGCCACTTTTCACGAGAAATAAAAAAAACATCTAAGGAAATAGCATGTGAGTTTTTTTGTTTTTTGTTTTTATTTTTTTTTTTTTTGATAAAAAAATAGTAAGTCAACTGAAACAGTATTAGAGGGTGGCATTTATTGGTATGCGCATCTTATGATTCCATTCTGTTCGATTTGGACTGACGGGTTGGAGACGATCTCTACGCCAAGGTAGAAACGTGAGGATAGCATAGAAATTGACAATTCCAATAGAACAAAGAGAAAATTTCATCTACCATGTACTTTGTTTTTAAGTCACCTAACTCCTAATTTTGAAATTAATTTTATGCATCCTTCATTTGTTAAATATGTATCATATAGGCCCTGTTATAAGTGATGATGTGGCATTATTGATAATTGATTATTTTGCAATGAGAAAATTACTTGTTAAGTTACTTACTATTTTATCCTCTCTCAAACCGTAAAGAAGAAATCCAAAAAAAAAAAAAAAAGAAAAAAAAAAAAGAAAGAATAGAGAGAAAACCCTGAACTGATCACCTTCGATTATTCTCTGCAACCTCCGAAGCTCTTCGCTTCTCAATTATCTCTAGATTGAAGCTGATGGAGAAGAACTCGCCCTAACCCGTGGTGACTAGTGCCTTAACCATTGGATTTGGATCATTTGTAGTGTGACGCCACCCATGTAGTGAGGTGTAATGAGGATCCCATCCACTCGAAGTGGATCTACATGTATCTCGATGCATTTTGAGTAGATCAGAATATGTATCAATCTACTTTGAATGAATGAGATCCTCACTACACAGATGCTTCACTATAGAAGATCTTTCTCCTTAACCATCTAATGAAATTTCAAAATAAAAAAAACCCATTTCAGGAAATGTTTTTTTCTTATTGAAAAAAATACAAGGGCCCATCTCCGTGATTGAATCTCATTGAGAGTACATAACTTGTAGATAATCCGAATTTGAAACCGTATTATAAGGGCAGCAAACCTGTAGGGTATGGACCACAAGGTGAGAATAACAAACAAGTTGATAATTCCAATAGGACCCATGGTATTTTTTTTAATATTTCTCCGAATACCAACTGTCATCTCTAATGGTGGCCATTGTTTTTATTTATTTTATGGATCATGGTTTCCCACGCCCCTAAAATGGAATCTCCCTGTCCCACATCAATCATACATGGAAATCACATGGTTAGGAAAGAGCCCCGTTATCAAGACGTGAGAAGGTATGAAAAAATTCTCCACATTATTGTGAAATTTTTTTATATCATTTTTTTATTAGGTTTAGGTCAACGGACCTCTCATCCAAAATAATAGCAAATCAGTTTTTTTTGTTTTTCGGTTCTTGGTTTTATAAAAAGAAAAGTCAGCTGGAACAGTACTACAAGGGCGGCAAGGCATAAGCTTGATGAGACTAGCACATATGTGGACAATTCAAGTGCGACCCATCTCACATCAATTAACATAGGAAAAATTATTTTGTCAAAACAGACTCACAGGATTCAAATTCTCTCTTCTCAGTGATTTAGGAGGAGAGACATGCCTTCGTTGGATGATCGACATATGAGGCTAGAATAAATTCTAGTCGATAAGTTAAACCGACAGGAGTGTCGGTTTAAATTCACACAAATCCCACGTGTCAGTCATCCAACAGGAACGTCCCCTTCCTCTTGAATAACTGAGAGAAGAGGATATGAATCCCAAACTCACATGGTTAAAGAAAAATCTATGGTCAAGATGTAAGTGGAGTACAAGAACAAATCTCTATATTATTGTGGGAATCTTTTTTTATCTTTCTTTTTCAAGTTTGGTTAATACACCTTTCATTGAAAAAAAAAAATAACATCTAAGGAAATAGCATGTGAGGTTTTTTTTTGTTTTGTTTTAATCCCGAAAAAAAAGATTTTTTTTTGTTTTTTATTTTTCTTTTTGGGTAAAAAAATAAGTCAACTGATTATAAGGATCAGCAAAGTATAAACCATCAGGTGAGAATAGCACACAACAATTCCAATAGGACCCAGAGTGTTTTTTGTTTAATGTGCTCTTCGAAATCCCTATGTACTGTCATCTTCAATGGAAGCCGTTGTTATTATTTATTTTATGGGATAAGGTTTCCATGCCATTAAAAGGGAATCTTCACCTCACATCAATCAAGACATGGAAAATAATTTTGTTAACAAAGGCTCACATGGTTAGAGAGGAATTCCCTGATCAAGACGTGAAGACGTGAACGGGTATGAAAAAAAATCCTCATATTGTTGTGGAAATTTTTCTATTTCTTTCTTTATTAGGTTTAGGTTAATGTACCTCTCACTTCTAAATTTTTTTTTATAGTATGTCACATTTGTTATTTTTGTTTTTTTTTTGTTGTAAAAAAATAGTAAGTAAGCTAAAATAGTATTACACGGGCAACGAGGTATAAACCATGTGAGAATAGCACACAAGTAAACAATTCCAATACGACTTATACTAATTTTTTTTAGGAAAATTTACTCAAACACTCCCTTGACAATTGGTTTACTATACCAACTTATCTTCTTTTGACAAAAGTTACATAGACTACCACTGAAACAATGTTTTATAACAGTATAGTACACATCAGATGTTAAAAAATGATGAAATTTTTTTTAATACAATATTACCATTTCTAAATATAAAATTTCATAAATATACCATTATATCTAGATTGATACCTCTGCATGTTCTCCAATTGCCGGTTGGAAAACTTGTAGAGGCCTATTATAGAGATAGACGACGATATATTTATGTAATTTTACATTAAATAAGAATAATATTGTCTTAAAAAATTTTAAGAATTTCTTTCATCAGTTTTTAATATTTGATAGGGAATATACTGTTATAAAATATTATTTCAATAGTAGTCTATATAATTTTTCTCAAGAAAGATAATTCTGTATAATAAAACATTTGTCAAGGAAGTATCTGAGGAAATTTTTTTTTATTTTTTATATGGTTTTGAATACCTAATGTCATCTCTAACGGTGGCCGTTGCTTTTTCTATTTTTATTTTATGGGACACAGTTTCCCAGGCCTCTAAAAAAAGAATCTCCCCATTACATTAATCAACACATGAAAAATGATTTTGTCAACAGAGGCTCACATGGTCAGAAAAGCCCCGTTCGTCAAGATGTATGGGGATACCAAGAAAAAATCCCCACTTTGTGGTGGAAATTTTTTTATATATTTTTTAATTAAGTTTGGTTCATGCATCTACGTATGAGTAGGTATGACAAAAAACCTTCCACATTGTTGGGTTGTGCTTCTTGGTGTATAACAAATTTTGTCTTATTTTATTTTATTTATTTTAATATTGAGAGGGGTTTGCTTCCAAGCTACATGAATTCTGCACCAATGTGGGACCCATGAAAGCACATCTACACACATTCAACAATGGTGAGACTTATTTTTGGACATGATAATCATTTCATCCTTTTTAAGTTTAGGCCTAATGCCATTCTTTTTTCCTTTAATATTTTATTCTCTTTAACCCTTTAAAAGTAGTAGTATACTACTTATAAAATGAGATGGTCAAAAGGTTTGAATCTGTTTATAATGGTAGTGTTTGAATTACACCCCTACAGGTGCACTTGAAATAGGGGTGTCAAAATTGGGTCCTAGTCGAAAACTGAAACTAGACTGGATCAATAAGATCGAAACTGAACCAGCTTGATAATGGATTGATAAGAGTCCATTAAATTAATATTTTATTAAATACATATATTAGAAATCAACATTGAAACCGAACCAGTCCAATAATGGCCGTATAAAGCCCATTAATCTAGCTTTTTTTTTACTACATATACATATAGTAAACCAAAACTGAACTGATAGCGGACCAATGAGAGTCTATTAAAACAATTCGATAACTTTACCAATGAAGTAGATCTTGTCTAAGATTCAGGAATCATTTAAGCCTTTAATATTTTTGAAGAAAGATGAAGAAGTATTGTGTGAAAGTGATCATGGGTTATTTATACTTAATATAATGAAGAAAAAGATTCAGTCTTCAACTTAGGTGTGAAACCTATGATTCTTATACAGAAATGTATTTTGAGAGCCTTGTTTCAGTCAGAGCTGACGGTGGAATGGATCTTCAAAACAAGCAGGAGAGAAGGGAAAAGGAAGGAGGAAGACTTCCCATAAGGGGTTAGCTAGATGGTAAAGACCACACCTTGAAGAGGTCATGGGTTTAACTCTCTTCAGGGTTTCCAAAAAAAAGAAAAAAAGATTAGTACTCGAGACGACAACCAATTAGCTTGTGCAGGGGAAAAGAAACCAGAGGTGAAGCATTTAATAGTATTATGTGTATGGTATTAGTTTAATTTTTTTTTTTTTGATAAATGTATTAGGATAATTGTTAAGTTTATATATATTCTTTGGCGAAAAGAGCTACATCCACAAAAATGTATGAAATCTGGATTACATGTCTTGATTTTGTGGCACGAGATGTTGTATGGGAGGCATCTGGCCAGCCCTGGTATAGGGTTTAAAATAAAGTTTGTAACCATGAGTTGGGTCTCGCTGATGGCAATATCGAAGGTGGGTGGGTCTTCCTTCTCATGGTTTGTAATTTTTTCTTTTCCATAATATAATTCTTTTGATCTTTTAGCTAAAAAAAAAGGTTAAATATATGAACTTTTGAGTGGTTAAGTACATATAATCTGAAATCCATACAATGGAGGAGACCAAGAAGCATCAATGCTCAACATACTTACCCTCTCTTGTAGGACCTTGCTGTGTTTAATATGAGACATAATACCTTTTTATTTCACTGCAATCTTTCTAATTCACTTTGGAGTTCTTGTACTTCAACTACCATTTTTTTTGTGTTATGAAGATATGTTAATTATTTCCTAATAGATAGAGTGACAAGGAGAACTACTGATTCCTACAGTTTGCTCCTCTGTTTCATGAACCTTTAATCCTTACATTCATGAATTACTAGTTATCTTGAAACAAAAGAAACTTAATTCACCCAAGGAGAGTTATTGGACAAACCAAATTCCCTGGTAGAGTCCAATTTGGAATAAAGGATGTTTTGCTGACTCTTTGAAGTTTGAAGCCAATATATGAGGGTGTATACGTTTTGTCTTATTCTAGTGGGATTTAATTCATAACAAGTTTCAATGAATAAATTGACATATAGTAATTTCAATGGAACTCATTTCTAAATTACTACAGTCATTTGATTTTGAATTGAGTTGACAATGAAGGTTGGGATGAGTTTGAATTAGGGATTAATTGACCATTAGCCTATTATACTCCACTTTAGTGTAACCTCACAAAGTTTGTTTTAGCTTTGGAGAATCATTTGAGGACTGACATGATCGGCCACGTCATCATACCATAGACCGAATCAACAAAAAACAAGATTTATACTCAATAAGTGAGAAATGACGGCCACAGTTGTCAGGAGAAGTAGCTGACGTGGATATAAGGGGGTCGAAGAGGATCGAATGGGGGTCGTAAGCGGGTGATAAGACATGTAGGCCCCACCCTAGGGGGTCGTAACTCCCTAATCCTACTCCTTCTAGCTTGACACACGGTGGAGATGGAGGAAGGTGGAAGGAAGCTTATCCAAGAAACTTCACTATGGTTCTACAAATATTAGAGAGCTATCAGTTGCAAAGGATCCTAAATTTTTACCTGAAAAACATCTATCTTAAGGTACTATTACTTTGCCAAAAATCCCTATGAAATATCCCCTTTTATCTATTGTTTATCTTCCCTATTGGGAGGGAGAAGACTTAGTGAAGCTCTCGTATCTCAAAGAACCATCTCTTAAAGGAGCTCTAGTGTTTCATTAAGAGTTCCATTTTGTTTGTCTGTTGAGTCTACTAACTTTGGCATCGAAATAATCTCAGGGATAAATCCACCCACTTGATAGTTTGCTCTTGTTCCACAGCTACTTGGCATTATCTTGTGCATTGAGCGGATTCCATCGACAACATAACCCATACTGCATTCTATGCCCAGAATAAAGATGCCTCACTTTTTAGTCCATAGAAAAGAAGTAAGCATTCGGGTGTCCTTCAAGGTCTTTTTGCTCCCTTGTCCTAGCTAATTAGTACAAGTTATTCACATTATATAGTCATATGGTGTACTTTTCTTCCTACACGTGTGAAGAATTACTTGTTTGCTATTGATGAGTTAGTTATTCTTAGAATATAAGTCACCTTGGGTAGTTGGGTTGCCTTCTTAATCCATGTGTGGACCAAAAGTGATCATTGTATTCTACCTAACGTATGTATCTAGTTGGACTAGGCCATCCGTGTCGCTGTCTCTTCGACTAGAACTCTAAGTCTGAGATGCATCATATCGTGACACTTAGCACTCTATTTTTCAGACTCAGTGTTGGATCCAGACTCCAATACTTCATGCCTTGCTCTATAAATACAAGTAGCCCCCCAGAGGTTTCGACTACTCACTGATTAACAAATTAATATCTCTTTTATGTATGAATTCTTTTTACGGCCCCCTTTCCTTAAACTAGAACTCGTCCTTGATGACTTTTGACTGCTTGTACTCGGAATCTGACTTAGGCATCAGAGTGTCCTCTGGGCTGTGTTGCCCAAATACATCTGCCTCTTACTCTGTAATTGCAAGTCTTCCTCATTGCAGATAGACGGGAAGAATTCCGACCACAACAAGACCCATACTCCTGAGGACTCAAATCCACTCCTATTGCTGGCGCTTCTCCTATCGCTATCCAACGGTTAGAGTCACTTACGTTGGTATGCATGCCTTGTGACATTGAGCCGTTAGATCATGATCGAAGGAGGGAACTGGTCAATAGAAGAGGATTTTTTCCTACTCCAAGGTTTTAAGGATCAGTTTTTTTTTTTTTTGGGTAAAAGTTGTAAGGATAATATTAGTTACGGATCAGGTTTGAATTTGTATTTAAATGAATTTAAATTAAAATATTCATAGGTTGAACAAACATATCTACATATCTATCCTATTTTCTATTTTCATGGAATTGTAAATTGAGTCCTAATGGCATCCGATTTTCACGTAGGTTCCGTTTGTTTTGATGTAAAATTTTACATGCTGAAATTTTTTCAATGTTTGTTTCCAAGAGATAAAATATTACCGTAAAATTTTTTGATATTTGTTTGCCATTTATTTTCCATGGTAAAATTATTTAAAATAATTACCTAAGATACCATTATAACAAATTATTTAAAAATAATCCTATAAAATACTATTATAAGAGTCTACTCGAGATCATAATCTATTGTCATTATTGGCTAATTGCTTTTTTTTGGGGGGGGGGAGACGGGTGGGAACAACTGAGCCCTCTTGGGAAAAAGGGGTCAGGGTTCCCAAACCCATGAAAGGTACCGGAAATAATGGTCCATCTGCGATTTTGTCTTTATGCTACATTAGGAGAATCCAACCTATGAGGCCATGACCACTTGCAAGACAACCACCAAATAAGAAAAATGAGGAAAACATGGAGCATCACACAACTGAAGCATAAAAGTATACTTTATTCCCCTCTTCTCAATCAGAAGCTGAGTCCAGATACTCATGGAATTGCTCCTCCAACTCCAAATTATTGGACCTTATTAGCTCTAGCTCTCTTTTATTGTCTATGGTTCGATTTCAGTACACAGTTCGACTTTATTTTTCACACCCTTACCACAAACATGTTATTTGAAAAAAATGAAACTTGATAGGATCATATCCTTACTTGGTCAATGAAGAAATGATAAAATGAAAGGACGATTTCTATCCATTCTACTTTCTCAAACAAGTCTGGCCAACATATGTCGCCACTAAAAACAATGTTTTTTTGTCACTAAAAACAATGCTTATATATCGGTTTCTAAAAGGACCAATACCCATTCTGATATCATGAACTTTAAACCATGAGCAATAAACCTACATACATGAGAAATAATGCTAAGCGGACAAAAGATTGAACAAATGTATTGATCAAAACCAATTGGGTAACTCCCCATCCCAATCCCAAATTTACCAAAAAAAAAAAGAAAAAAAAAAAAGAAGAAGATATTGTTGTCACCAAATCAATCCTAAAAAAACAACTAAAATATTCAAACAAGATGTTTCCTCCTCTTGTTAGCCACTTGCCCTTTCATTCATCTTCTTCTCAAGGCCCTGAAAGCAAGAGAATCATTACAAATATTAAGATATAAACTATAGCACAAGCTATAATTCTATTGATCAAAATATTGAGAGAGAAAGAGAGAGAGAGAGAGATTTCAGAATTCACCTTGAATGGTGATATCCTTACAAGCTCCCATGTAACACTTTCCAAATCATCCTGCTTCTCCCATTATCATCCCTAGAGAGAAAAGCTCTAGCTAACTTGTCATTGTCATTCAAGACCCCGAATACATTATCCAACATTTCAAAATCGTAGTCATCTATCTTCATCACCTCTTTGTATAGTCTATTTGAAAAGGTAGAAGCAGATTCATCTTTTTGTGTCAATGCCTATGCAAGTTTTCCAATATTTGATGTCATCACACCCAATATATCCACTAGATCATCATTTACACGAGCTTTCTTCCCATGCTTCCTAGATGAAGAACCAGTGTTTGATCTAACACACCATTGGTTGCATTGAGTGGACATAGAAACTATCACTTCTGAAACATCCTCAAAGTATACGTCAACGGTAGAAGGATCATAGGCTCTACACCATCACCCACAATATTTTCTTGACCATCAACTTGAAAGTCTAATCCATTCATAGAAAAACTATCTGTAGGTTTATCATTTACTATTATAATTCCCATTTTCTCATATCTATCATAACTAACACATTTAAAATCCTCTGCTTCTGGATGGGCCTGATGAGGAGTTTTTTTTTTTTCAATACAACTAGTTTGCCGTGGTATATGAACGATATTGCATCTGTGGATGTGCTTGTGTGTAAAAGAAAAGAATGATTTGGAGTAACAAATTTGAACATATTCTTTCCACACATTGTCATCAACCTTAAGGGTTCGCTTGTCATCATTCCACCCCCAACCACATTGTCCAATTAACCCCTTAAGGATCATGTATTTTTTTTTTACTGTCCTCAATCTATTTCTCATATTTTCTGCACTGATCTCCCTACCAAACTGTAAACTTAATGCTCAGGAAATTGATATGAATGCTGGACCTGTAAAAGTCTTGTCACATTTATTCCCTTTGGCTGCTTCCTCAACAAGGAGATCAATTAGCGCTGCTTCCTCAACAAGGAGATCAATTAGCGCATTGTCCATTGACTCCATCCACCGTATCTGTTGACCTTTACCCTTTGCATTTTTTTTTTCCTTTGGGACTTTGACCCTTGCTCTTGGAGAACTTAGTATCCATCCCAGCAAATCTGATCAAATAAGGGCAACATTATAATAATAGAAATCATAAATTATATGCAATCAAAGGTTCAATTTCAGCATATGCATAAAAAATTTGGTTTCAAGTTCTGCATTTGAATCAGTTATGAGACATATTTCAGAGAGTTTAGCCTAGAATATCAGTGACACTGGAAAATAGAGAACCAAAGCCTAAGGCAGAAAAACTAGTAACCTTTCTTTTGGTTTTAGATTTAATTTTTCAATGCCTGCAACCATATCTTTTCTGTTCCTTCAATCTATGCATTTAGTAGTACAGAAAGGACAGTGAACTTACAAATACATCCATACTTCTCATAAGATTCAAAGACTTATTTGGAAAATCCAGGTGCAGGTAAGTTTTCTATAAACTCAAATTGCAAACAATAATAGTAAATACTGCAAAATTAAGAAATAATATCAAGCAAAAAAAAATTGGCATTCTAATGCTTTATTCATTTCAAATATGAAGACGAAACCAGAAATTATGTTTAAAGAAAAGAAAAAAAGAAAATATTAGTCTATATGAAATCTAAAAAAAAAAAATCATTACTCTATATAAAATATTGCACATGTAGCTTCTAAATGACTTTTCTGTCATTGATGTAATGTAAATTATGTACGTACTGTTGTATAATCTCAGGTTAGGACATGTTGTTTAGCATGGGGGCCATGTTTTAGCCAATATCATTAGACCTTAAGCTACCATGAAAATATATCCCTCTAATGAACTTGATAGCGAGGTTGAGGCTTTACGCGTATCAGTTGAAAGTGAAATAGTAGAGGAAGGTTCCATTGGTGAAGGTAACATATTTACTAAAATTGGGAAAGCATGGAATAATGTGGTAGTTAGAAAGGGGCTCATTGCTGGTATTGGATGTCAAGTAGCTCAACAGTTTGTGGGCATCAACACAGTCATGTACTACAGCCCAACCATAGTTCAATTGGCTGGGTTTGCTTCAAATAAGACAGAGAGGTCCTTCACCCCAAGGTAATTATTACTTCCAAAAGAAACTAGATTCTGTAAACCCAATCTAGTTTCTGATAAACCTGTGGAATGAATACAAAGGCACAAACATGAAGAAATTAGCAGTTATTAAGTACTTTCCCTACTTTCTTCCTTGTCCAGCCAACCATCCCAAGATTCATCTCATGATGGTCCTGCAGTGTGTCTCATCTCACATTTTTTTAGTTGATTCACATGGTTCACCCACCTTGTGATTCTCACCTCTTTAGAAATCAATAACGAAAAACTGAAATCATCTAACTCTATAGACATTCACATGGCTCACCTACCATGTCAATCTTAATATCATTGATTATTAATATATCATCATATGCAATAGAAATACTTCTGTAGACTCTAGTATATCAATCACCTTAGAACCATTATTCTAAAGCATGTTCAGTTGTTCTTTTCCCACCAAATGAATTAGATCAGCCACATCAGTTGATACAAGGAGATTATTGGATTTTTTTTTTTTTTTTTACAGGGGTGTGGGTGGGGGATCAACCATTATTTCCTTGCTAGGTACCTTGAGCTGCCATCAATCCCACACCCAACATCAACTATGACCATGGGTCTTTTAAATTCTCCGCAAATCGCAAAAAAGTAAAACATTAGAATACCAACATAAAGATTGTAAAGTAGAAGAATCTAAATTTCAAGAGAAAATAAGTGTTAACTCAGGGATACTATTCCACTCATGACTGCAAGATCTACTATTGTTAGTACAGAGACAAAAAGAAAATAATCATACTTCTAGTTCCACAGACTCCTGGATAGCTTGTAGGTCCTACAGGAAGTATTATCACATTCATCTATACTACTAACAATACTACAATTTTTAATCAATCAAGAAAGAAAAAGAGAATCAACCCTAATGAGGCGGCTACTAGTACTACTGTCAAAGAACCTAAGCATGAAGGTATTAAGACATGAGGGCATAATACAGATTCAAGCATCAAAGAAATTTACGAATACATGAAGCATTGGAGTTGGTAGTAGTAAGAAAAGCAATTAAAGTTGAAAGAAAGAAAAGCAATTAAAGTTGAAAGAAAGAAAAGCAATTAAAGTTGAAAGAAAGAAAAGCAATTAAAGTTGAAAGCCATATTTACAATTGAAATGAAGAAGTAGTAGAAATCAAAGAGGGAAAAAGAACTATTATTTCTGGAATTTAATTTCAACCTGCAAATATAGTAAATGTTTAGTAGGTCAGAGAGAATAAGAAGAAGAAGAAAAGAAAAAAAACCTGCAAACTAGATTTCGGAGAAAAGAAGATGAGAAAGAAATAGAGATCGACGAGACCTTACCAGGATCTTCCAGTAACAAATGGAGATCATGTTTATTCATTCCAAAACTAAACCTATAAATTTGTCGATGAAGAAGTAATAATCGAACCTCTTATTTGTGGAATCTGATTTCAACCTGCAAATATAGTAAATGTTTAGTAGCTTAGAGAGAATCAGAAGAAGAAGAAAAAAAAAACCTGCAAAATAGATTCCAGGAAAAAGAACACGTCTTTCCAAAACTAAACCTAGAAATTTGTTGATGGAGAAGTAGCAATCGAGGTCTTGAGGAAACTCTCTTCAATCTCTGATCCACTCCTTCATTTCTTTCATAAGCCTTTATGGAGCTTGACGTTGAAGGCATGGCTGAATCGGATCCTTGTTAACCTGAACTCCTCTTTTGCTCTCTGTTCTTTTAACCGTGGAGTGAAGAAGAGAAAAAAAAGAAATAGAGAGATGGAGAAGAAGAGAAGAAGAAAGAAAAATTACCTAAGAAATGCCGGGGAAATGTTAGTCGCTTATGGATGAAAAACACGAAAAAAAGATGAAACGATAAGCATCGAAGATCGATTTTTATGTAAGGGTTGCAAGGGTATTTTTTGGTAATTATATCATTCACCCTTTTCAGAAGGTAGAAAATGTCTTTTCCTCCCTTTGGCGACTAAATCCTCTCCTCCACGGCTCTCCGACTCTCACTTCATTCAATCGTTGGTCTTTAACGGTTGGATAAGGTGGGAGTCGGAGAGCTATGGAGACGATTAGATGAGATGGGAATTGGGGAGCCATGGAGGAGAGGATTCGGTTCCCCCCTTTTGTATGTAAATGCAACCGGTATAATTGTCCAAGTCTAACAGTGTTAGTCAAAAGGGTGAGTCCGTGACTGTTATCGACTTTAGGGTATCTATATAATACAATCATAAATCAAAGGTGGTATGAGTAATTTATCCAAAAAAATGGTACATTATATTTTTCATTGTTTATTCAATGGTATTTGTACGTGTTTGAGCATTCTATGGTCCTGGTTATTACTTAAAAAAAATTTCATGTAATACTTTTGGCTCTAAAAGGAGTTACAGTCCCTCTTTTGGATTACGAGGAGGAGAAACCAGAAACTCTAATACCATGCCTATTAAATATGGAGGAATCTCACATAAATAAAGCAATAAAAATTTCAGACCTAAACAATATGAGACTATTTTCCACAATAAATTGGATCTTGATATTCTTATAGTAACACTAGTAACACTAATAGTCAGCCCTCTCTCCCTCTCTCTCTTACAGTTGTATAAAAATGCTAACACTCCAAGGGGGAGGGGGGTGTTCAACATCGCGAGCTGAAAATTCCCATCGATCATGAGTTTTTGGACTCACCGTTTGTCAAACAATATGTATTGCATAGTAGAAGGGAATATAATGAATAAAAAATATACCCGTAAATTTAGATGAATGAGAAAAAAAGGTCAACAACAAGGCGAGAGACGGGGAGACCGAAGATGGAAGATTCTGGTTAGGTATCCGTAATGCACAATTGAACGGTTATGATTCAAATATGATGATCCAATGGTTCATAAAACAACAATGTAAGAGGCGTGGGAGATTCATCTCACCTCTCTTGTCCAGAAAATCTTTACCTTATTTAAATAAATAAAAAAAAAGATCAATATTAAAAGATAGGGGTAAATATGTACTTACCATATAAATTCCAATTGTTGGTTTTCTCCAATGTCATAACTTTGTCCTTTGAAGTTTCATCGTAACATAACATTAGATCATTGATAGTTGTTAGCTACTTGCAATATATTTCTAGGAGTTACCCGTAACATTTGCTGTTTAAAGGAGTTCTTATAAATAAAAGTCATGCCAATGATGTGGTAACGGTTATTTGTATCATTTCTCACAAAAAATACATGAAAAAAAATTCAGTTTTGTTTTTGTTTTTTGATTTTTTTTGTAATTAGATCTCTATGAGAATTGAACTCATGATTTCTTAGTTTGCTACAATCCTATATTAGTCATATGGGAGATTAATCCCACATTGACTCTCTAAGGGATTTTGTGTGGGTTTATATATATATAATTCTTGATATTCTTATAATAACATTAATGGTCAGCGTGTGTACACACATCTTTGTTAGATTTCTGTTGTGTGGGCTTGATCAATTACCTAACTAGTTGTTAAGTGGGAGTTTAATTACTGATTTGACCGGTTCAGGTCTGGTTCGTCTCTGATTAGAGACTATCAATTCGGTACACACATCTTTGTTAGATTTCTGTTGTGTGGGCTTGATCAATTACCTAACTAGTTGTTAAGTCGGAGTTCAATTATTGATTTGGTCCCGGTTGATACAATGGTCCCAAATGACCGAGTTAGGAATAAATTATAAATCTTTGGTGCTCCGCATGGCCTGAGGCTAAAAAAAGGGAATGATTTTTTTTATCTCTAGTACTCCCATATGCATAGAGGCAAAAAAAGGATCCCAGGAGGCTGTATAAGACTCTAATCGAGGCATTCAAGCTACAGGAAACAGTCGAAAATCAATCTACAGCAAATGATATGTGTTCTATCATATATTTTATTGCTTATTGTACTCTAGTAATCTGTGTGGTGGATTCGTTAGGGTTCATGAAAAATTCCATGAAAAAATCTCAACTTGTGTTAAAAATATTAACAATTGGTATTAGAGCCACACACAGACCTAGGATCACAGACAATGATGATTAAAAACTATATAAAAGATTGGAATGAAAAGAAAAGAAAATTCTCCTTAATTTTTTCACAAAATTGTCAAAGTTTAGAATCCTTCGAAATATTTTTAGACAAATGAAATTCAAAATAAATTATGTTAGATTGTAGTACTCTGAAAGACGAGTCGACCGACACAAAGTTGGTAGCCGGAGGTGGCCGGACGGGCCATCACTCGCTGCCTGAAAAAGCGCTTGAGATCCACACGCCGACTGTTTGTATGAAAAAAAAAAAAAAACTTGACGGTGCCGAATCATCGCCGAGTTGACTAGGCGCAGAATCGTAAACCCTAGCCGGTTTTGGCAGGGTTGACTAGGGCCTAGTCCAGCCAGCCTAGGCCCGCCAAGCCCAGATTGGCCCAGCCAGAGCTAACCCAACTGAGGCTTAGCTAGCTCGGCCTGGCCAAGCCAACCCAAGTCGGCCAGCCCAGACCAGGCCAGCCAAAACTAGCCCAGCTAGTCAAGCCCAGGCCCGACCACCCGAAGACCCTGTAGGTGGGTCAACCCGGATGAGCGACCCAATAACTCGGATGAATCGGCCCGACGACCCGAATGGCTTGACCCGACACTCCCTATTTGTGACCCAAAATTTGGCCCGATAACCCGGATAACATGGACCGGATTGAACCGATTTGGTCTATCCAGACCAGCTTAGTTTGGTTCAGACCGTGGTTCATCCCTGTCCAGGGCTACGGCCTGTTTGCCTTGCAATTTTTTAACTACATTCATAATTCAACTTTAAACTGGATTTGTGGGAGCTTGGAAGGTCGGATTAACCTCCGATTTGTTCCGTTGGACTCGATTTTCAATGTTCTTCAATCTAAAATATATATTGTTATATTTTGGTACATTGAAAAAAATGATTTTTCAAATTGATGTTCTTTTGGAGCCCGATTTGTAATGTTTTTACTGGTTTTTCTTAGTATTTTGTATCATATTGATTGTTGAGCTAAAGTACATGTTTAATTAAATATTTATTTATATTTTAAAAATATTCATGATTATATAGATACCACTAATGATGATTTGAAGTTCAATGATAATTTATGCATGCATCCTACAATAATTACATATATAAACGCCCCTATACTTTCAAACCGACTACAACTGTGATACCTTCCTTGTTTGATGTCAGAATTGGATGATTTCGGTCAAAATATGAAGATAATTCCACGACCTATACATCCAAGTAGGTAATTGTCACACCCTAATTTTGGTCGAACCAGAAGTGTGAGTGAACCGTCACTGAACCAACGGTTCACACCAGGATCTCAATAAGATCGTGTCCATTCATACAAACCATTGCACATAACCACAATCAGAATATAATAAATACAACGAAAGTCTTAAATTAAATGAACTGAGTAATCTATTGATAAATTTAAATAAAATATTCAATTATTCAAATACTCAAAACTTAAGTAAATATCTTTACATCAAATGTATTCCAACAGAAAATAACTAAAACAATTTAAATCAAATCCTAGAGGTACACGCAGAAAGGACACTCGCATGAAACATCATGCTCGTCCTCTCCTGCTTGCACTTCCAAAGCAGCAACACCTCCATATGTCGGAGCTCCATATAGTCCTTCACAGTATAACCTGCATCAACATCTAAAAATAATGTGTACACAAGGGTGAGCTCACAACTTAGCTCAGTAAGACAATCAGACAATGCAACAAACATATGCATGAGTAACATTCACATCATGGTCTGATTTTAAGTTTACAATGTGCTATAGAAAGGATTGGCGGCCACCGCACCTCTATACACGAGTGTGTGAAGCCGCCCAATGGATCAAACACCACTGTCGACCTACATGCACCCTATCATGGAATAGAGATAGAGCTAAGCGTCTAGATCAAACACCACCAACACCTCCCCTGATACTCTACCCATACCAACACGTAAACCCTTATTGGCGAGAGCTTGCAAACTGGACTAGCAACTAACCAATCCTATATGTCATCACAGTAGGCCCTGTCCCAGCGCAGCTCCCTACGGCATAGAGATAGAGCTAGAGTCTAGTGGCCAGGCCGGAGACCACAGTGCCACTTCCTTTCCCTGATACCCTACCCGCACTAAGCATGCTAAGACAGAACGATACGAAAGGTGCTAGTGTGAGGAATGATCCCAGACCTCCAGTCCTTCCCATTTCACACACCAACGAAAGCAATCACATGCCTAACAGTCACAACCTAGCATAGCAAGTATGCATGAACAATAATAATAACTGAAAGTAAAGGATGCGAGAATGCACAAACATCAATTCACATAACCATAATTATTAACAACGATTTACTGTTATTAAATTATTAGGGTTTAGGTCCGATTCCCTTACCTGACGCTTGGTTGATATCTTGCTCCGCGTCACAAGGTCCAAACGTGCTATCACAAGGTCCTACACAACGTTAGGTTTAATTAGAATAGTTTTTCCTTAGGTTTACGTTAGTCAGAAAACCAACTGTGTCAAAAACACTCTTCACAGAGCAGACCGGTCACAGGTACCGATCGCAGCACTGTGCGAAAAACCTGCGACCGGTATGGTCGACCGGTCCCCACAGACCAGTCCTCGGGAGGTACCGGTCGCAGTACCGGTCGCATAGAGTGCGACCGGTATGGTCGACCGGTATGGTCGACCGGTATGTCTCCGGAAGACCATACGCTTGGTTCTCGCCTTCCGTCGGTCACCCCCTATTGATCCTAGGGTTTCTCTTACACATTCTAGATCTGAATACTGAGTTAGATTTGTTTCCAACTCCATTCAAGTTCTAGCCTCGATGATCTTCTACTTAGAACTTGAATCAAGGGTTTACGACTAATTTAGGGTTTGACGGCAAACAGGGTTTAGATCAATACCTTGCTTTGCATGGTATTGACCTAATCATAACTAACCATCCTAGAACGATTAAAGTAGAGGAAGATTTAAGCACTGACCGTTGTTTCGTGGTAGAGAGTTCTTCGTCCAACGGCAATGGCGGCTCTTCCCTTTCCTTCCTAGCTTCTTCTCCTTCTTCAACCTCTTTCTCCTCTCTAGGGTTTGTGAGGATCAATGAAAGAGATTTTAAGAGGTTTAGAGGTCCTTATATAGGCTAGGATTAGGTTTAGGAAGCCTCCTAACATTAGGAAAGTCCTTCGGTTTGAAATTTAGAAAGTAGGACCCGCAGAGATCCATTTCCAAATCCATGCTGCGCAGGCTATACCGGTCGACCATCGATCGGTACCAAGACCGGTACCATCGACTGGTATCTAACTTTTCATACCTGAATTGGTCCTGATTGGTCCGATTTCATACCTGTTTGTCATTCGCTCGTCCCCTGGTCCAGTGATGATTGGAAGACCTGTTACGACATGAAACAAGGTTTAGATTGGGTTCATGAAGTGCGGGTCTTACAGTAATAGCTCATGATCCTGCTGTGGGGCTCATTAAAGAATCACAAACCCTTAAATTAAAAATCAGAAACCTGTCATATGGATTCACTTATGCTGGGCATGGTAAAAATAAGGTGCTTACAAGTAGTATAGGATTGATGGCAGCAACAGGTAGATAAGAACATCAGTAGATTAGGGCTCCGCAAATAAGATCAGATCCGATAAAACAGATCTTGATGGCACCAGTAGGGCAAGTCAGCAGCAGTATATCAAGATCAGTTGCGTCAGATTAATATGAGCAGCAGCAGATCATAAGGTAGATCATAAGGTAGCAGTAGTACTAGTAGCAACTGATCAGATTCTGCAGTAGCAGTAGCAGATAGTAGATCACTAGCACATCATGATAATATAATAAGTTCTGGTCGGATTAGAAACATGTCAACAGTAACAGATCAATAGCAATACATCAGAAGCAGATGCGAATAGCAGCACTAATAGATCAGATCTAGAATAGATCAATCCAATAACTTTTGATTAGATCAGAAGTATGTTGATAATAACAGTACAACAGCAGTACATCAGTAGTAGATCAGAATAGCAGCAGTAGAAACAGATCAGATCTAGGGTAAATCAGATCTGATGAAAGTATAGTAGATTCTTCCTCATCTAGAACAAGGGAAACTGGTGTGATCCGAGGATGGAAGTGAGGTTGAGACGAGAGAGAAAGAGAGAAATGTCCAGCCCTCCCCACTTTGGAGAGGAGCCGAATCCAAGAAATAATTTGTCATTCATTGCCTTCGACGCATTATTAGAATGCGTTCCAGTCAAAGAATTCGTTCTAAAGTGTTAAAAATTGTTTGGTTTTCATTCTCGCTTATAAAGAACGTGGTCTATCCTCGAACGCTATGTCTAACCCATTCTTCGTTTTGCGATAAAAACAAGAATATCTCTTTCTGATAATTAAAATTAAAATTAAAATTAAAAAGAAAAAACTATTTTGAACTCAAGCAAGTCGAGTTGAGAGAGGTTCCTCCAAATTCTTGAGAGAGGTTCCTCCAAATTCTTGATTTACCGATCTTCATTCTTCAGTTCAGATTTCTCAGTCTCTCAACTGAGAGGGGTTCTTATAATTTCTTATCTTAACTCAAGTTGAAGTTGGAACATTTCTCATTCTTAGTTTCTTATTTTCTGATTTGAAGCGGAGGATCAGCTCTGTTCATCGTTTCTAGTTTGACAAGTTATCTTCAAGTAGGTGATGGAGGACGACGAAAGAGAAGAGGGCCTCGACTTTGCGAACCCACCTCCGACCACTTGCGGAATGATTGCAAGTAAATTTCCATGTCCAAGGCCATGTTTTTGTCTAGTTGGTAAATAAAGAAAAATGGGGAGAGGTCTTTTCATGAGTAAACAGTTAAGAGAAGATTAAGCTGCTGCCCATTGACAGTTTAGGTGGAGTTAAATAGAGTCCCACAGGCCACTTGTAGTTCTAGTTCATTTTAAGCTTTCATCTCCATGAGGTAGATCTTAATTTAGAATCTTTAGACAGAGTTTATATGGTGGAATAGAACTTTGAAAAGGACCAATGACATGTACATCTTTGAAAAATTACCGGGTGGGAATGGGATTCTATATTCTGGTACAGTGTTGGCCTAGATGTCTATTTGGGTCGATTCAATTCCAGTTTGGTCCAACTGAACTGGGTCGATACTCGAAGTCGACTCCCTCTTCTGCAGCCTTTTTTCTTCTTCGTCTCTTCTCAAGTATCGAAAATGCTTTTTTGCCTCCTTGGTTTCTGGTTCTGCAACATTCCCGACTAGAGCATATCAATAAGAAATTAAAAAAACGAACAAAAATGAAGAGAGGGAGACAAAAGCAGCCGAATAGGGAGATAATTTGGTCTGTTTGTTAGGATCGGAAACGCAAACAGAAAGAAAAAACACGAAGATTAACGTGGTTCAACACCCCATTGTGGGATGCCTACGTCCACGGAGAAAAAGAGAATTCTTTATTGCCAAGAAACCTCTACAACTCTCCACCTGACAAAGTGTTCTCCTCTGTCAGCCTCAAGGCTGTCACCCAGCCTTTTTTCTCCTAGGGTTTTTCCCACAGAGACAACATATATAGGAAACCTAGAAATCCTAATCCCACTACAATTATAAGTTTATCCTATACATGTAATAGACCAAATTCTAATACAAGTACAACTCTATTAATTGTGTGAACTCTACAGAATACAAGACACAACCCAACACTGTTCTCCCAAGCGAAGTCGAGGAGAATATCCTCTCAAGACTACATGTGAAGTCTCTCATGCGATTCAGGTAAGTATGCAAGCATTGGTGCAATTTAGTTAGCAATCCCCATTTCATTAAATTGCAGCTCAATCGATCGTCCCAAATCAAAGAAAGCTATAAACTCGCCCGTGTTTATTATTCCGAAGTTTGCTCTATAGATGTTGAGGCATGTCGAAATCAGTACATCAAAACAAGAGGACAGAAGAAGGCTATACTGCAGACGGAACTGGTTTTCGAAATTTTTTTTCGTTTCAAGGTTGTAGGTTCATGTAACGGGTTACTCTGTTTGATTGATTATGGTTGGGATAGCCTGTATTTGTTAAACCCTTCCACCAAAGAATACAAGAGATTGCCTCACCCTTCCACCAAAGAATACAAGAGATTGGCTCAACCAAGAGATGTTTCTTTCTTATGTTCTAGATTTGGGTTCGGTTACAATCCCAAAACCGATGAATACAAGGTGGTGATGATTTCATATCGCCGTATTGAACAAAATGTTCCTTGTGGTGATGTCTATGTGTACACTCTTGGGGCTAATCCTTCTTGGAGATCAATTGGTCCCACGGAATACGACATTGAGTACGGACACCATGCACTGGTCAATGGTGCTATTCATTGGATGGCATATGGAGCTAATCCTTGGGTGGAAAATGGCACAGGCAGTTTCACAATGACAATGGTACTCATTTCGTTTGATTTTGGGGATGAGAAGTTCAGGGAATTGTCTCTGCCTGAGATCTTCGGAGATGAAGATATTAAATACCACTTGAAATTAGTGGAATTGGGTGGTTTCCTCTCTCTGTATCTGCACAAGGATAAATTTTTTTTTGAGATTTGGGTCATGAAGAACTATGGTGATGAGCAATCATGGACTAAAGTGTTTTCAGTTGCACGCCCAATCTTGTCTACGTTTTGGGGATCGTTTAAGCCATTAGTAATTTTGAAGAAAGATGAAGAAATATTATGCGAAAGTGATTATGAGTTCTTTATACTTAACGTAGTGAAGAATGAAATTCGCATTCTTCATCCTAGTGGTGAACACTATAATTCAGGTAAAGAAATGTATTTTGAGAGCCTTGTTTCACTCAGGGTTGATGGTGGAACTGATCTTGCCAACAAGCTGGAGAGAAAGGATGGCAAAATATTGGCACTGGAGGCGACAGGCGATTAGCTTGTCCAGGGGAACATAAACTATTTAAACGTTTGAGGTTGGATATCTGAACCAGGGTAAGTACATATAATCTGAAATCCGCAGAATGTAAACCAAGAAGCATCAATGCTTAATTTAGTTAGCCCTTCTTGTAGAACCTTGCTGTTTTATAATATGAGGCTGACACTTTTTTATTTCACTGCAATCTTTCTAATTCACATTGGAGTTCTTATACTTGCACTTCAAATTAATACCTTTTTATTTCACTGCAATCTCTCTAGTTCACTTTGGAGTACTTGTACTACTACTACAATGTCTTATTTCCACAATAATTGTCTTGTGTTATGAAGATAATGTTATTTCCTAACAAATAGTGTGGCTAGGGGTACTACTGATTCTACACGTTGCTCTTTTGTTTCATGGAGCATGAGTCCTTACATTCATGAATTACTAGTTGTATTGGACATGATGAAACAAATGAAACATTATTCACCCACTGAGAATTCTTGGCCAAACCAAATTACCCTGAAAATTATAGATTGGAATAAAGGATGTTTTCTGAGGGCGTATACGTTTGATAGTTTATTCTAGATGAAACTCATCTTTAAGTTACCACAATCATTTGATTTTGAATTGAGTTGATACTCAAGGTTAGGGTGAACTTGAATTAGGGATTGATTGGCTATTATACTCCACTCTTAGTGTAACCTTGGAAGGTTTGTTTTAGTTTCTGGAGAATTTTTTGAACAGATTTAGTTGTAATGTAATGGCTCAGTTATTGTTATGGTCCAACCATTCGATTTAAGACATCTCAATTGGGCTACAGATTTGTTTGTTGAGTTTCTTGATTTCTTAGAATGAGTTCATAGAAAACAAGTAAGAGACCAGAACACCAAGGTCTCCTTCAAGGTCTTTTTGCATCTCTTGTCCCAGCAATTTAGTACAAGTTTTTCACAATAAATGTACTTTCCTTCCTGCACATCTGTGAAGAGTTATTTGTTTTCTGTTGATGAGTTAGTTATAGATTCGTAGAATGTAAGTCACCTTGGATTGCCTTCCTAACCCATGGGAGGACCAAAAGTGATCATTGTATCTGCCTATCATATACTGAAAACTCTAGTTAAGTGTTCTAGATGTTCTTGGTGTTACGTATCGCTGGAAAGGTCCGAAGCGGGATTATATTGTTTGACTTAATCAAGTTACTTCATTGTCGCTTAGCGGTCTCTGTCCGCTCTCTGGAAAGGCTGATATATAAAAAGAATTCACCACTGCATTGCAATTTGCATTATACATCACTCTCAAATTTTAGTGAATTTTACAAAGAAGCACTTGGGAGCTTTCAGACACTAAAATTTTTGGAACATTCATCAATTGCAAAAACTTTGCATGATGGAAATTTAGCATTCTATTCTTTTTTTTTTCACACGTTTATGGGATTTCATTTGGCTTATTTTGCTTAAATATGCTTAAAGCCGAAGAAGTACATTTACCGTGTAATCCATTACCTCAGTATATTTTCCTATACAACTTATCAATTGCCTGAGGTACTACAATGCAAATCCTTTGACTGGAAGTTCATTAAGGTACTGTTTGTTTTGTTGTATAATTTTTTGTGCAAATGTTATTTTACATGAAAATGAAAAAAAAAACATCCTACTTATTTAATGTCTTTCTATAACATTTTACATTAAAACAATTTTACAGAAAATTTTTCTTTTTCCTCCATATTACATGAAATCAAACAGAGTCTATTTTCCTCCTGATAGATATTGTATAAGATGACACCCTATCCCCTTCTCTCAATTTTTACTTTGTTCCATAGCTGGATGCACTTATACAAGGTTATCTCCATGCATTAGTTGTGTACATAATCTTGTAAATTGTACATACAAATTGTACATACTGTGAGGGTATGATGGATGGATGTTGCTAAGAGTTTCATTTTTGGGTACCAAGCCAAAGAAAGGAAAATGCTTTTTCCTTGTTCTTAGTTAGATGACTAATGAATTTCACCTTGTGAACAAATGGTATAATGCTTTACTACAATTAAAGTCATTTATGGGAATGCAAGCAGGTTCTCTCTCTGTACTCCTTGGATTCCCCTTGCTTTTGGTTGATAAAATTCCATGAATCAAGAACAAGAAGCTATGCATGAATATAACGACGAGATGAAGGTTTGGATGGCCAAGAAATCTCCCCACAAAGAAGTAAGGATTGACTTTGGAGTTCACATTTTTGCAAATGGCTCTGTATACCATAGGTTTCCAATACTCATTGAATCCCCAGAACAGAGTCAGCCATTGTAATGAAATGCCTTCCAATTACCTCCATAAACAATTCCTGCACGTATTTTCTATTCTTCATTGTTTTGATAAAAAAAAAAAAAAAAAACATAACTTAGTGTCCAAATCAATCTGATCCTGATCAGGGTTGCCCAATTTTATTTAATCCTGACTGATCTGGGTTTGGTCATAATTTTTTTCCCCAAAAAATTGTACTCCTTTCCACAAAGTTGTCCATCTTGGGAAAAGATAGTTTCTAAAATAATCGAGGTTGTTACCAAACTGGATAAGTTGTAATCCCTCTCCGTTTTGGTTTGGTTTAGATGTAGAATTAATTGCAAAACCAAACTCTCTGGTTTCAGAGAACCGGCTGGTCTGGTTCTCAGTTTCCTAAGAAAAATTCAAATGTGAAGCAACATGCAGTTTGTATTATAAATTGATATTCTATGGCTGGTTTAGTAATTGGCAAGAAAGACATTAAAAAAAGTAGAAAAAATTTACATTAAGACTGTTTGTTTCTATGTGAAATGGTGGAAAATAAAACCTTTCCTCTATAATGGGATTTGTCACTGTTTGTTAGTCTTCTATTTATTGATATATGCTTGCATTTTTCATTGCTTAGTATTGGAACTTGATCAATTCCTATTGGATTGAATCTTGATATATGAATAAGAGATCTCGAGACTCAGGGTTCCTCTATTTCTAGAATTATAACTCCATCTGATCTACCACGTGGCAAAACCAAGTCCCTCCCACCAGATATCTAAGAAATAAAGTTTTGACTGTTAGATATCGGTCACGTGTCAAGAGATGGTGTTGTATAATGGTCTTCAGGCTCATGAAAGGCTTACTCTGTTTATCTTGATTAAATAGCTCTGATATTTGTTAAATCCCACAACAGGAGAATACAAGAAATCTAAAAGTTCCTCTTCTTACCTTCTCACTGTTGGGTCTGGAAAACTTCATGGGGTGTTTGGCAAGGAAGAAAATTCTTACAGATGAAAGGAAAACTGGAGCTTTGGCTAACTTGTGGTTTTGAAGAAGCTGAAGGAAATTTCACAGCATTCTTCTTGCTTCACCTTCTTGTTTCTTTTTTTTTTCACAGCACAAACACCTAATTAATTCAACAGCTGTTATTTTATTAGAAACCAATATATTTATGAAGCAGTTAAGTTGTAACGATATCAATTAAGAGAAAGAAAGAAGACTAGGGGAGAGATTTGGCTTCATATAAAAAATGGTCTATTTCAGCTGGCTGAAGGATCTACGTATTGTTGGCTGGGGAATGTGAATAGTGCAACTACAGGATAACTTCAAAGGCATAATGTGACCCAAGAGAAGGATAATCGTACTGGGCACATCTATAACCAAGAGGACAGGTAAATGTGAACTTATTGCTATAATTTAGAATGACTTTATGTTTTACTCGTAGAAATTCATTACATTTTTTTCTTTTTCCTTGTTAGGGGATACTTTCTTATTTGTCCTTTTTGCTTGTCGACTAATCACATTGAGTAGTATAAATATTGCCTCTGTGATGATTTTGACAACTTGATCATTTAATGAATAGTGGGAAAAGGAAGTGCCTTAATCAGTTAGACTAGCTGAGTCTCACAGCTAAACTTGGAACAGCATCCCAGTTCGTTGTGAGCTGGGCTGGTTAAGGGATTTAAGTTGGATAACTAACTACTTTCACAATATCTTACTGACCTTTATGATATGTAGTTTTGGTAAAACCATTCAGTGTTCAACCTGCTTTAATCAATATTTTTCTTGGCAGGACTTCTAGTGTGGTAATTGTCTATCAAGATTTCTTTAAACTTAGCTTCTAAAGGATCCGGGACTATGTCCTGAAACACCTACTGCTCATGATTATGTGCAAAAGAGTAAAAAAATAGTGAATTTGGGAGCAATTTTATGAAGTAGATTCTGAGAATAATCTCACATAGGTTGGAATTATTTCCTATAATGCAGTTCACATGTTGCCCCTCTTTTGGGTGCAAGTACACAATTGCATATGATTCCTCTTTTAGGTGCTGCAAGGGGATACCTAGAGCTCTAATACATATAAGTAGAGGCATACAAGGTTCCAGAATTTAGCAATGTGTGTGGGACTATTCTCAACAGGAGATAGGTTCGGACTCACATATATAAGACACGCAAGGTTCCAGTAACACTAACAATAGCACTCTCTCTCTCTCTCTCTCTCTCTCTCTCCATCCATCCAGTTGTAAAAAAAAAATGGTGTGTGTCTTCACCATCGCGAGCTGAAGATTTCTGCTGATCACGAAGACAAGCATGCGACCAAAGGCAGGGATGGTGGGATGGCAATTGTCTATCCTTGATTCCTACTACCTTCAAACCTTGGGGTGAAACAATTTAACAAGGGAAACTAGTGTGATCGGAGGATGAAAAAGAGATTGAGAAAGAAAGAGAGACACGAGAGACGTGTCTAGGCCTCCCCACATTGGAGGTGAGCTGAATCCTAGAAAGAATCCGCCACTGCCTTCCACACAAGACAGAATGCTTTTGGTATGCAATATTGGAATGCATTCCAATCAAAGAATTTGTTCTAAAGGGTTAAAAAGTGTTTGGTTTGCATTCTTGCCCTTGAATCCCAAAATGTATAAAGTACATGGTCTATCTTGGATTGCTATGTCTAACCCATTCTGCTTTTTGCTATAAAAACAAGAATATCTCGTTCTGATAATTAAAAAAAATGATATTAAACTCAACCTGGTGGAGTTGAGAGAGGTACTTGCAAATTCTTCATTTACCGATCTTCATTCTTCAGGTCAGATTTTCTCCAATCTCTCAATTGAGAGGAGTTCCTATAACTTCTTCTCTTTAATTCGAGTTGGAACGATTCTCATTCAAGTTCATTTAGTGGAATAAAACTTTCAAATGGATCCAATGGGGTAATGTACATCTCTGAAGAAATTTGAAAAATCAAGATCATAGATCAAGTAATTTGATCTGACTTATACCCAATATGATTTTATTTAATATTATTCAATATAGTATCGATAACATGTCAGTTTTCCATTGGATCTTTAAACCGAATCGAATCAGTTTTGGGTTTGATCAATTTCATGTCCAAATACCTGCATTTAGAACATTGGTTAAGATTGTAAAATGAAATCGTTTGTAATAGAAGTGCAAACTATTACAGAAGATATTAATCATCCAATGGGACGTTTTCCACCATATTACATGAAATCATACAACCTATTTTCCTTCTTCTGGTAGATACGATATAAGATGACACCCATCCTCTTCTCTCAATTTTTAGTTTGTTTCATAATTGGATGCATTTATACAAGGTTATCTAATTCTCCATGCATTAATTGTGTATTTTATCTTTTTAATTGTACATATTGTGAGGGTACGATGTTGGGATGTTACTAAGAGTTTCATTTTTTTGGGTACCAAGCCAAATAAAGGAAAATGCTTTCTCATTGTTCTTAGCTTAGATGACTAATGAATTTCACCTTGTGGACAAATGGTATAATGCTTTACCTCAAACAAAGTCATTTATGGGAATGCGACGAGGTTCTCTCTGTACTCCTTGGATTGTATTGATTGCCCCTCGCTTTTGGTTAATAAAATTCCATGAATCAAGGACAAGAAGCCACGCATAAATATAACGATGAGATGAAGGTTTTTTTTTGTCAAGAAATCTCCGAACAAGGAACCAAAGATTGACTTTGGAGTTCAAATTTTTACAAATATCTGTGTATACCATAGGTTTCCAATACTTAATGAATCCCCCAAACAGAGTCAGCCATTGTAATGTCTAGAGAAAGTGATAGAGAGACAAGCAGGGTTTGATCATAAATTTTTTTCCCCAAAAAATTGTACTCCCTTCCACAAAGTTGTCCCTCTTGGGAAAAAAATAGCCTCTAAAATAACCTAGGTGGTTGCCAAACTGGATAAGTTGGTATCCCTCTCCTTTTTGGTTCACTTTAGATGTAAAATTAATTGCCTATGTAAGAAACAAAACCAAACCCTCTGGCTTCAAAGAACCGGCTCGTTTGGTTCTCAGCTTCCTAGGAAAAAATTAATATGAGAAACGACATGCGGTTTATAGTTTATACTAGAAATTGGTATTCTATGGCTGGTTTGGTAATTGGTACGAAAGACATTCAAAATGTAGAAAAAAATTATGTGAATGACTGTTTGTTTCCATGTGAAATGGTGGAAAATACAACTTTTCCTCTATAATCGGTTTTGTCACTGTTTGTTAGTCTTCTAAGTATTGATATATGTTTTCATTTTTCATCGCTTAGTATTGGAACTTGGTCAACTCCTATTGTATTGAATCTTGATATATGAATAAGGGTTCTCGAGGCTTAGAGTTTATCTATCTCTAGAATTATAACTCCATCCGACCTACCACATGGCAAAACCAAGTCCCACCAGATATCTAAAAAAATAAAATTTTGACTGTTAGATATCTAAAAAATACTATGGATAAGCCACGTGTCAAAAGATGCTGTTGCATAAAGGTTTTGAGGTTCATGTAAAAGGGTTGCTCTGTTTATCTTGATTAAATAGCTCTTATATTTGTAAAATCCCACAACAGCATCCCAATTCCTTGTGATCTGGGCTCCTTAAGGGATTTAAGTCGCATAAACAATTGCCAATTACTTTCACAATATCTTATTGACCTTTATGATATGTAGTTTTGGTAAAACCAATTAGTGTTCTCAAACTGCTTTAATCAATATTTTCTTTGCACATGTGATAAGGATGGAGGGAAATTGGATTATTCCCCTTTAATCATTAGTTATCCTTATTTTTAAATGTTCATTGGGCATGTTCAAGTTTTCTATGCTCAATCGTACAATGGAGATCGAAAGGTTTTTACTTTAAGATTTCATCCACTCACACCAGTATAAGGTAAAATATGGAGTAGTCACTTAGATAAGAACTAGGACTTATGAATGTTTGTTTCTCGCTTGGAGAAACTCTAATGACTCTTAACTCAATGGATTAGTTCACAAATCTCACCAAAGGCGGGTAAGCATCAATTTACGAGTTGGGAAGGTGTTAGGCATCCAACTGGCCCGGTCATTGACAGTCTCCCTATGTTCCATTATTTCTTACAATTTATACACACTTTGAGGTTATTTAACCTATGCTACACTACACTGAGGGAAGTCTAGATGAGTCTCTAATTCTCACTAAGCTAATTGATATTCCACTAAGGAATTTACAATCCTACAATTGAAAATGAGCATATAAAGATGTGAATATACAAATAAAATAAAGAATGAACAACTACAAATATACAATTATGTGCAAAACCCTTAAAAAAAAAAAAAACAAGGTTATGATCGAGATTGAAAAATATCCCAAACTGCTTACGTATTCCTATGTGACGGGAATCAGGCCAAATGTAATTCGAACGGGATTATGTGTACTAGGTGTGCGCAACAAGTGATGCTTTGAAACTAATTGTAAAGCATCCAAAATGGTGAGATATTCCTACAATGGTGGAACACATCTTTGTGTTGAGATACTCTTACTATAAGAAGTTCCTTCGATAAGATAATCCCATAACTCATGAAATTTATCTCGGTTCAACTGTATGCAAAGCAACAGTTTTCCACTACCTTTGTATCTCTTCTGAAAATCAAGTTGATATAGTTCCCATGGTTGACGGATCATAGATCCCGTGTAGCAAATACTCCAAAGAGGCAAGAGTCTCGGCTCCCCCTCACTTGAAAGGGTTAGTAACGTCAAATAAATAAACGCACCAGGACACTGCAAACATGTCCCAAATTTGGGAGACAAAAAAAGGGCTAAATGCCACAAACAAACCTTTATCATTACTTGAACAAACAACTCTTGAAACACCACCATCTGAGCAACTAAAAAGAAAATTGCTCTGAAAATCCAGACCTAAGGACAAAATGGGCCTTAATCTAAATGGGCCCACATTGCTCTGTGGGGGACTTTGGAATCCCCACAAAGATGGACTTGTTGGAGTCCCCTAATGGAAAGTCCAATGTTGGATCAAATGGAAAATTTCTCAAGTGTTTTAATAAACAAATCGAGTCAAACAATAAGGTAATGAGACACTTTATCAGTCCAATTCATGATCAAATCTGGAATAAAAAATCATTAAGGGTGCAGCTGCATATAAGGTAAAGAAAAAAATATTCATAAAATATGCATGAACTACATCGAAAATCAAAGAGCAACAATAAAATAATAAAATAATGCATGAATCATATGATCGAAAATCGAAGAGCAAGAATAAAATAATGCATGAATCACATAAAAAATTTTCACAAAAAAATAAAAAAAAAAATAAAAATAAAAATCACTAAGAAATAGCATATTTGATATGAACTCACCTCACGGTAAGCAAATAGAAATACTCTAATGAAACAGAAAAGATCTGACTGAATTTTTTTACTTGACACTACAATCTCAAAATGAATGATAGCCAGAGGATATTTCAGATGTAAGGAACTTCTGAAAAAACATTAATCACATAGACAAAACATTTAAAATATAATAAAGGAAAAAACATACCTATAGCATATTGGAAGGGATGTCACTCCAAAGAGCTAGGTAAGATCCAAATCGTTTTTTCTTAGGAGTTTGAGAGAAGACTCGATTCCCATCAGTCGATGCCTGACACATAGGAATCGATTGGATCGAGCCATCCATCTGAGTAGGTAAGGTGAGCCGATAGGGGGTGTCGATTTATGCATCAGCTCGGATGGAGGACTTGGATCTAGTCGACACCCACGTGTCGGGTATCGACTGGTGGGAGCCGAGTCTTCTCCTGAACCCTTAGGAAGAAACGATTTGAATTCAAAATATCTAGCCACTAGGGATCAAATCGTCTGAGAGAAGAGATGTTTGCATAAAACCAAACCGTCGGAGTAGAACGTAGATCAATGGTGTCGCCCAAAACCAAATCATGAATGCCAGAAAGAAATTTTGAAAGTTAAAAGCTAGTATTTGAAAGTTAAAAATCGTTTCGTGATTGGAAATTCAGTTTTTATTCTTGAACTGAAAAATTAATTTTTTATTCTATTAATTTGAATTTTAGATTATTTTAAAGAATTTAAATTAGGGGTGCTTATTTAGTTATGAATAATATCTTAAGTAAATGAAATATAAAAGTTAATAAATATTTGCTTGTATTACACTGGCCTGTAGAAGTCAGAGACTTAGTACATTAAGTTTTTCGATTGAAACTGGACCAAATTTTGGCTGAAACTAGAGATTTCGATCGAAACCTAGTCGAAACATTGATTTCGGACCGAAATCTGATATTTTTCTGTTTTGAACCTTGGTTTTATTTCGAATCAGTGAAATTTCAAAACATTTCAGACCGAAACCTAAATTTAAAGCCATGCCTTTCATCTTTGTATCCCTCTAAAACCCGCCTTTTGGAAGAAGAGTCCCCACTCTGACTTTTCACCCTCAAAAACCAGTCTTGAGAAGCAAAAATTAATCCCAGCCCTCTGTTGGTCTTGAGAAGGACAAAAGAGGGATTGAGAAAGAAAGAGAGAGAAAGAGAGAAACAAGAGAGACGAGTTCAGCCCTCCCCACGTTGGAGAGGAGTTGAATCCTAGAAAAAATACGCTTGTCAAAATATTCAGTGCATCAAAATAGAAGGACAGAAGAAGGTTAAACTGGAGACAGAACTATTTGATGATCCGTCTTTTGATATTAACTTGAAAGTTTTAGGTTCATGTAATGGGTTACTCTGCTTATTTGGTCTTGATTGCTTGCATTTGGTAAACCCTGCCACTAAAGAACACAAAGAATTGCCTTACCCAAAAGATGTTTTTCCTTACGCAAAAGGTCCTACTCCGACTGCTGTTTTTGGGTTCGGTTACAATCCCAGAAACGATGAATACAAGGTGTTGATGATTCAATATTTCGGATCGGGAGAGTCTCTTCATTGTGATACAGTCTATGTGTACACTCTTAGGATTAATTCTTCTTGGAGATCAATTGGCAGCATGGAATACAAAATTAAAGAGACATTCCATGCACTGGTCAATGGAACTCTTCATTGGATGGCAAGTGACACATCCGGTTTCACCGAGGTACCCATTTCTTTTGATTTCGGGGATGAGAAGTTCCGGAAATTGTCTCTGCCTAAAAGCTTCAGCCAAGAAGATACCAATTATCCCATGGGATTGGTGGAATTGGATGGTTTTCTTTCTTTGTACGTATCACCACAAAAATGAGAGTTTTGACATTTGGGCCATGAAGGACTATGGCGATGAACAATCATGGACTAAAGTTTTTTCAGTTGCACATCCAATCTTTTCTAAGCTTGGGGAGTGGTGCTATGGCGGGGAATGGTACTATGACAATGAACAATCATGGACTAGAGTGTTTTCAGTTCCACATCCAGTCTTTTCTACGGTTGGGAAATGGTTTAGGCCTTTAATATTTTTGAAGAAAGATGAAGTATTGTGTGAAAATGGTTATGAGTTCTTTATAGTGAAGAAAAAGATACGCAGTCTTCATATGAAGCGTGGACTGAAAGCTTCTATTGCAGAAACGTATTTTGAGAGCCTTGTTTCCCTCAGGGTTGATTGTGGAATGGATCTTGGCAACAAGAAAAGGAAGGAGAAAGATTGGAACTGGAGGCGACAGGTTAGGAAGATTATATATTGAGAGCCTTTGTTTAACCCCTCTTGTTAACCCCTCTTGTAGGTCCTTGCTGTGTTTTAATATGAGACTAACACCTTTTTATTTCACTGCAGTCTTTGTAGTTAACTTGGGAGTTCTTGTAATTTTTCTACAAATTTGACCTTTTTATTTCTCTGCAATCTTTCTAGTCACCTTTGAGTTCTTGTACTTCCTACAAATATCATTGTATTTCCACTACAATTGCCTTTTGTTCTGAACATATGTTAATTATTTCCTTACAAATAGAGTGGCTTGGGGAACTACTGATTCCTACACTTTGCTCCTTTGTTTCATGGAGCATGAGTCCTTACATTCATGAATTACTAGTTGTCTTGGATGGGTGAAACAAATGAAACATTTTTCACCCACAGAGTTTTTAGTTTTTGGGCAAACCAAATTGCCTGGCAAATTCAGATTAGAATAAAGGATGTTTTGTTAACTCTTTGAAGTTTGAAGTGGTTACAGTTTGAACATCGAATATATCAGGTTGTATACGTTTTGTGTTATTCTAGTGGTGTTTGATTCATAAGAAGTTTCAATGATTAAATTGACGTATGGTACTTTAAATGGCACTCATTTTTAATTTATCAGAGTCATTTGATTTTAAAATTGCCGCTTGAATTAAGAATTGATTGGCTATTGTACTCAAGTGTCCTTCGACATTTTTTGCATCTCTTGTCCCAACAATTTAGTACAAGTTATTCCCAATATATGTACTTTCCTTCCTACACATCTGTTAAGAATTATTTGTTTTTTGTTGACGAGTTAGCTATAGATTCGTAGAATGTAAGTCACCTGGGGTTGCATTCCTAACCTACCAAAAGTGATCATTGTATTCTGCTTAACATATACTGAAAACTCTAGTTAAGTGTTCCAGATGTTCTTGGTGTTATTGACAGGGGAGAGCTCCGTTGCCAGGTATCGCTGGAAACGTCCGAAGTGGGGGTATATTGTTTGACTTAATCAAGTTACTCCATTGTCTCTTAGAGGTCTCTGTCTGGTCTCTGAAAAGGCTGATGTGTAGAAAGAATCTGCCAGTATATTATATGGTACTCCCAAATTTAATGAATTTTACAAAGAACCACTTGGGAGCCCTTTCAGACACTAAAATTTTTGGAACATTCAAATCAATTGCAAAAACCTTGCATGATTGAAATTTGACATTCTATTCTCTTTTTTTTCACTCCTTTATGGGATTTCATTTTATTAATGGTTTACTTTGCTTAAATATGTTTAAAGCTGAACAAGTACATTTACCATGTGATCCATTTCCTCAGTATATTTTCCTATACAACTCATCAATTACCGGAGGTATTACAATCCAAATCCTTGGATTGGAAGTTCATTAAGGTACCGTTTGTTTCGTTGTATAACTATTTGTGCAAATGTTATTTTACATGAAAATGGGAAAACCCTATTTTTTCAATGTCTTTCTTTAACATTTTACATTAAAACAAACAGTGAAAAATTCTATTTTTATCAAAAGATTTTTCTTTTCCACCATATAACATGAAATTCAAACAGAACCTGTTTTTTTCCTGGCAGATATGGTATAATATGATACCCTATCCTCAACTCTCAATTTTTACTTTGTTCCATAACTGGATGCACTTATACAAGGTTATTTCCATGCATTAGTTGTGTACATATTCTTTTAAATTGTACATATCCTGAGGGTATGATGTTGGAATGTTGCTAAGAGTTACATTTCTGGGTACCAAGCCAAAAAAAAAAAAAAAAAAAAAAAAAAAAGGAAAATGTGACTTATTGGTATAATTTAGAATGACTTTATGTTTAACTCGTAGGAATTCATTAATATTGCCTCTGTGATGATTTTGACAACTTGATCAGCCAAATGAATATGGGAAAAGGAAGTGCCTTAATCAGTTAGAGTAGCTGATTTGGAACAGCATCCCAGTTCCTTGTGAGCTGGGCTTTTAAGGGATTTAAGTCGCATAAATAACTACTTTCTCAAAATCTTATTGACCCTTTGTTTTGGTGAGCTGGGCTTTTAAGGGATTTAAGTCGCATAAATAACTACTTTCTCAAAATCTTATTGACCCTTTTGATATGTAGTAAAACCAATCAGTGTTCAACTCTCTTTAATGAATATTTTCTTGGCTCTACTTCTACTGTGGCAATCGTCTCCCAAGATTTCTTTAAACCATAGCTTCTAAGGGATTCAGGACTATGTTCTGAAACACCTACTGCCCATGATAATGTACAAAAGAGAAAAAATAGTCAATTTGGGAGCAATTTTATGAAGTAGATGTTGGGGATAATCTCTCACTGGTTGGGATTATTCCCATCAGTCTTGACGTGTTGTTTTTCTTTTGGATGGCAGTACACGTAGCATGTGATTCCTTTTTGGGTGAGTGCAAGGAGAAACCTAGAGCTATGATACCATATTAAATGATACCATATTAAATTTCTTTCTCTAAGATTCGAATTAGGTTAGTGGAGGGATCTTCACATATATAAGGCATTCAAAGTTCTAGCCTTAAGCAATGTACATGAGACTATTCCTACAATAGATTGGTTATGGATGTTCTTATAGTAGCATTGTCAACACTCTCTCTCTCTCTCTCTCACAGTTGTATAAAAACGCTAACATTCGTGTGGGGTGTGTGTTTTCACCACTGCAAGTTGAAGATTCCCACTGATCACGAAGACAAGCATGCAACCTAAGGCAGGGCTGGTGGGTTGGCAATTCACTATCCTTGAGTCCTGCAACCTTCAAACCTTGGGCTGAAACGATTTCAAATGGGGTTGGGGAAGATCCTTCCTGCTTCTTCCAAGAGTGCTGAAACGATTTAACAAGGGAGATTGGTGTGATCCAAGCATGAAAGTGAGATTGAGTAAGAGAGAGCGAGAGCAAGAGAGAGAGAGAGAGAGAGAGAGGTGTCCACTCTTCTCATGTTGGAGTGGAGATGAATCCTAGAAAGATCCTGCCACTGCCTTCCACACAAGACTGTGTTTGGTATACATTATTGAAATGAATTCTAGTAAAAAATTCGTTCTAAAGTTTAAAAATTATTTGTTTTGCATTCTTGCTCTTGAATCCCAAAACGTATAAAGAACGTGGTTTAGCCTGGAATGCGATTTCTAACCCGTTCTGCGTTTTGTGATATAAACGAGAATATCTCGTTGTGACATTAAAGAAAAAGAAAAACGATAATGAACTCAAGCCGGTGGAGTTGAGAGAGGTTCCTGCAAATTCTTCATCTCCTTCATCTTTCAGTTCAGATTTTCTCTGATCTCTCAACTGAGAGGGTTTTTATAACTTCTTCTCTTAACTCTGGTTGGAACATTTCTAGTCCGTAGTTTCTTATTTTCTGATTGGAAGCGGAGGATCAGCTCTATTCATCGTTTCTAGTTAGATAAGTTATCTTCAAGTAAAATTCCATGTCCAACGCCATGGTTTTGTCTGGTTGGTAAAAAAAAAAAAAAAAAAAAAAAAAAAAAGTTGAAGATCATGGTTCAAGTGATTGGTGTTGGATCCATCAATTATTGAATATGACTGATCTGCAAAAAAATCGTCTCCCGTGCGCCAGCCCTCCAGCCCGTCATCTGACGGGTTGGAATACATCCATATACGTGCCGGTGCATTCTAGCCCGTCAGATGATGGGCTGGAAGGCTGACGTGCGGGAGATGATTTGAGTCCGACTGATCCCCAATACAATTCTGTTTAATATTATTATAAATAGTATCAGTAACATATCAGTTTTCCATTGAATCCTTAAACCGAATTGGATTAGTTATGGACTTGACCGATATCATGTCGAATACCTGAATTTAGAGCATTGGTCAAGATTGTAAGATGAAATCATTTGTAATAAAGGTGTCCCAATTGATTGGTATTCCATTTAAAGGTGTAAACTTTCCATTACCGGTTGGATTCTCTATTCTGGTCCAGCGTTGGCTTAGATGTTAATTTGGGTCGGTTTAATTCTGATTTGGTCCAACTGAACTGGGTCGATACTCGATGGGCTTGGGTCAATTTAAGGCCATGGAGTAAATTAGGTCATTTTAAAGGTTCCAAGTCGGCTCTCCTCCTCTGCAACCCTTTTTTTTTCTTCTTCGTTCTCTTCTCAAGAATCGAAAATATTTATTTTCTTCTCGTTTTCTGCTTCTGCAACAATCTCAGTAGGACAAATCAATAAGGAATAAAAAAAAGGACCAAGAATGAAGAGAGGAAAACAAAAGCTGCCGAGTAGGGAGATTATGTGGTCTGTTCTCCCAAGCGAAGTCGAGGAGAATATCCTCTCAAGACTACCTGTGAAGGTTCTCATGCGATTCAGGTGCGTATGCAAGCATTGGTTCAATTTAGTTACCAATCCCTATTTCATTAAATTGCAGCTCAATCGATCATCCCAAATCAAAGAATGCTATAAGCTCGCCCGTGCTGATTTATCCAAAGTCTACTCTATTGATGTTGAGGCATGTCGAAATCAGTACATCAAAGCAAGAGGACAGAAGAAGGCTATACTGCAGGAAGAACTGGTTTTACGAGATGTGGGTATTTTCTGGGATGTTGTTGGTTCATGTAATGGGTTACTCTGTTTGAATGATCTTTCGAATAAACTGTATTTGTTAAACCCTGCCACCAAAGAATTCATCGAATTGCCTTACCCAATAGATGTTTGTCTTTGCCCGATAGATTCTACTCCCAACGCTGTTTTTGGATTCGGTTACAATCACAGAACCGATGAATACAAGGTGTTGATTATTAAATATTACAGATTGGGAGAGTCTCATGATGTCTATGTGTATACTCTTGGGACTAATTCTTCTTGGAGATCAATTGGCAGCATTGAATACAAAATTGAGGACCCACATCATGCACTAGTTAATGGTGCTCTTCATTGGATGGCAAGTGACACACCCGGTTTCACAGTGGTACTCATTTTTTTTGATTTTGGGGATGAGAAGTTTGGGGAATTGTCCCTGCCTAAAAGCTTCAGACAGGAAGATACTAATCATAGCATGGGATTGGTGGAATTGGATGGTTTTCTTTCTCTGTATCAGCGCAAATATGAGAATTTCGACATTTGGGCCATGAAGGACTATGGCGATGAACAATCATGGACTAAAGTGTTTTCAGTTGCACACACAGTCTTGCCTAGGATTTGGGAATGGTCTAGTCCTTCAATAATTTTGAAGAAAGATGAAGAAGTATTGTGTCAAGATGGTAAGGAGTTCTTTATGCTTGATTTAGTGAAGAAAAAGATTCGCAGGCTTCATCTTAGACGTGGACGGTATGCTTCTTATGTAGAAATGTATTTTGAGAGTCTTGTTTCACTCAGAGCTGATGGTGAAACAGGCAACAAAAGATGGAAAAGGAAGGAGGAAGATGGGAACTGGTGGCAACTGGCTGGGGGAACAGAAACTAGAAGTGAAGCCTTTGAGAATTATATATAATCTGAAAACCACTCAATGTAGACCAAGAGGCATCAATGCTTAATTTGTTTAACCCCTCTTGTAGGTCTTTCCTGTGTTTTAATATGAGACTAACACCTTCACCTTTAAGTTCTTGCACTTTCTCTACAAATTTTCACCTTTTTATTTCACTGCAATCTTTCTAGTTTACCTTAGAGATCTTGTACTTCCACTACAAATGTCATATTTCCAGTACAATTGTCTTGTGTTCTGAAGATATGTTAATTATTTCCTAACAAATAGAGTGGCTACGGGAACTACTGATTCCTACACTTTGCTCCTCTGTTTGGAGCATGAGTCCTTACATTCATGAATTACTAGTTGTCTTGGATGGGTGAAACAAATGAAACAAATTCACCCACAGGGTTCTTGGCCAAGCCAAATTGCCCATGGCAAAGTCAGAATGGAATAAAGGATGTTTTGCTGACTCTCTGAAGTTTGAAGTGGTTATAGTTTGAGCGTTGAATATATTAGGGTGTATACGTTTTGTGTTATCCTTGTGGGATTTAATTCATAAGAAGTTTCAATGAATAAATTGACATATAGTACTTTATATGGCACTCATTTTTAAGTTACCGCAGTCAGTTGAATTTAAATTGCAGCTTGAATTAGGAATTGATGGGCTATTGTACTCCACTCTTATGTAACCTACCAAGGTTGGTTATAGTTTCTGGAGAATTGTTTCAACAGATTCAGTTGTGATGTCATGGCTCAGTTATTGTTATGGTCCAACCATTCGACTTAAGACATCTCAATTGGGCTACAGTTTGTTTCTTGAATTTCCTGATTTCTTAGAATGAGTTCATAGAAAAGGAGTCAGAGATCAGAACATCCATGTGTCCTTCAAGGTATTCACAAGATATGGTGTATTTTCCTTCCTACACATCTGTGAAGAATTATTTATTTTCTGTTAATGAGCTAGTTATGCATTCATAGAATGTAAAGTCACCTTGGTTGCCTTCTTAACCCATGGGAGGACCAAAAGTGATCATTGTATGTTCGAGATGTTATTGGTGTTATTGACAGTGGAGAGCTCCCTTGCCAAGTATCACTGGAAATGTCTGAAGGGGGAATATATTGTTTGACTTAATCAAGTTATTCTATTGTAGCTTAGAGGCATCTGTCCGCTCTCTGAAATGGCTGATATATAGAAAGAATCCACCACTGCATTTTACATCACTTACTCCCAAATTTTAGTAAATTTACAAAGAACCACTTAGTAGCTTTTCAGACACTAAAATTTTTTGAACATTCAAATCATTTGCAAAAGCTTTGCATGAAGAAATTTTGACATTCTAACTTTTTTTCCCACTCCTTTATGGGATTTCATTTTATTAATGGCTTACTTTGTTTAAATATGCTTAAAGCTAAACAAGTACGTTTGCCATGTAGTCCACTATCTCAATATATTTTGCTATACAAGTTGTACAATTGCCTGAGGTACTACAATGCAAATCCTTGGACTGGAAGTTCATTAAGGTCCTCTTTGTTTTGTTGTAGAATTTTCTGTGCATATGTTATTTTACTTGAAAATGAAAAAAAAAATCCTACTTTTTCAATGTCTTTCTTTAACATTTTTCATTAAAACAAACAGTGGAAAATTCTATTTTATAGGAAAATTTTCCCTTTCCACCATATTACAGGAAATCAAACAGAGCCTATTTTCCTCTTGGCTGATATGATATAAGATGGCACCCATCCTCTTCTCTCAATTTTTAGTTAAATCCCTAGTTGGATGCACTTATACAAGGTTATCTCCATGCATTAGTTGTGTATTCTATCTTTTTAAATTGTACACATTGTGAGGGTATGATGTTGAGATGTTGTTAAGAGTTTCATTTTTGCGTACCAAGCCAAAGAAAGGAAAATGATTTCTCCTTGTTCTTAGCTCAGATGACTAATGAATTTCACATTGTGGACTAATGATATAATACTTTACTGCAAACAAAGTCATTTATGGGAATGTGACCAGGTTCTCTCTTTACTGCTGTGATTTTATTGATTGCTCCGCTTTTGGTTGATAAATTCCATGAATCAAAAACAAGAATCCGTACATGAATATACCGATGAAATGAAGGTTTTGTTGGCCAAGAAATCCCCGAACAAAGAAGCAAGGATTGACTTTGGAGTTACATTTTTGCAAATGGCTTTGTATACCATAGGTTTCCATTACTTAATGAATACCCAGAATAGAGTCAACCATTGTAATGAAATTCCTTCCAATTACCTCTAGAAACAATTCTTGCACCCAGTTTCTGTTCTTCATTGTTTTGGTAAAAAAAAAATACATAACTTAGTGCCCAAATCAATCTGATCCTCATCTGGGTTCAATTTTGTTTAATCCTGGCTGATTATTTGTCAAGTCCAGAGAGGGTTTGGTCATAATCTTTTTTTCCCCCAAAAAATTTTACTCCTCTGTCCACAAAGTTGTCTATCTTGGGAAAAAAATTGTTTCTAAAACTCTCTCAGGTAGTTGCCAAACTGGATTAAGTCGGAATCAGTATGGCATCTCCAATTTTGACATTGCTTCAAAATTTTCCATTCTTTAGAACCATTATTCCACAGTGTATCCAATTTTGACATTGCTTCAAAATTTTCCATTCTTTAGAACCATTATTCCACAGTGTATGGGCGTGTCTAGAAATATGAATAATACCATGTTTTATTTCATCAAACGATTCCGTAGTGCTCTCTTTTCTTGTTTCAGTTGAACTCAATTTTCCAAGAGGTTGAGACAGATGGTGTAAATCCATAGAAAACAAGACATGATCATCCACAATAGTAATGTAACTATAGTAAATAGATACAAAGATAATGGATAATAATTAGGTTTCTTGTTCTTTAAAAATGCTTCTAAATCAAAAGTATTTTTATGTTCCAAAGAACAAAAAGCAACACAAACTCTTCAAATGAACATCACCAAATGCACCTGAATTCATGTTTTCTTAGATTCAAAATAGTTCAATTTTTTTGATGCATCTAAACTCACGCTTTCTTAAGTTCAAAATGGATAAATTTTCTTGGTGGGATGTTCAGAATTAATTTCTCCAAATTTGAGATTAGACCTGTTGACATTGCTACTTCCTATGGACAGACGGGTTATGTGTTAGGATATGAACATATTATGTGATGAAACAGGAAATGTATGATCCAGGACCGAATAATGAAGCCATTAATGGATACCAATGTTGGTTTTGTGCCATGTTTGACCCCAATACAGCAAGCAAATTTAAGTGTCTGGGTTTCATAATTTCCTACCATAGTGTGGTGAAATACCTGATATTGAATCATCTGAGTTAAACAGACAATCAAATTTCTTTCAAATTTGTGATTTTACATTGCTGGAGAAAATTTACTGATTGGATCCACATAGCCGTTGGATCATGGGCTTCTGAGAGATTAAAAAAAAAGTATGTATGACAATCTTTCTTGTTGTGTGCATAGTAAAAAAAATAAAATAAAATAAAAATGGCCGAATCAAGGCTGGAGTCATCTATCCTCTCACTTTCAAGGTAAATAATCAGAGAGTTAGAGGAAGATTCTGAACTCACTACCACTTTCAAGATTTTCAAGATTTTGACTTGAGAGGACTGGGATGAATTTTGGAAAAGGTTTATGTATCCATCTGGTTCGAGATATACTAGGGGAGGGTTTATTGAATATGAATCAAGCTTGGTGAGGAATTGACTAGCAAGCTTATTCGAGTCTTGCTCTGGTGGATTCAAATCGTCTCTTCCCTGTACTTTAGGGAGGAGGGGCGGCGACCCCAGTGGATGGTCGCCGCGTGGCGGTCGGATGAATCCGACCCCTCCGTTCGAGCCGACACTCCCTTGTCGGCTCTGCTTATTGGCTCGAACGGAGGGGTCGGATTCATCCGACCCCACGCGGCGACCATCCACTGGGGTCGCCGCCCCTCCTCCCGAACTACTGGGATGAGGCGATTTGGATCTTGCTCCGGTATGTTCTGAAAAACCTATTGCCCATGATAATGTGCAGAAGAATAAAAATAGTTAATTTCAAAGCAATTTTATGAAGTAGATGTTGGGAATAATTTTACATTGATTGGGGTTATTTTCGACACTCCTCACGTGTTGCCCCAATAATTGTTAAGGAGTCAAGGTGAATTAAGGCATTGGAGGCTAGACGGGGTGCCTAGGTGACTAAAACATCTTTCAAGGCATCACAAGACCGCCTGGGCACCTAGGCGATGCCTTTACAACTATGGTTACCCCTCTTTTAGGTGGCAGTACTCGTAGCATATAATTCCTTTTTGGGTGACCACAAAGAGAAACCTAAAGTTCTGATTCCATATTAAATTTCCATCACAAAGGGTCGAAATAGGTAACTAGAGGGACCCTCACTTATAGAAGGCATCCAAAGTTCTAGAATTAAGCAATGTATATGGGACTGAAACGATTTGACAAGGGAACATGATGTGATCTGAGGATGAAAGTGAGATTGAGAAAAAAAGAGAGAAATAGGAGAAACGTGTCTAGTGCTCCCACGTTGGAGAGAAGCTGAATCCTAGAAAAAATTTGCTAGTGCCTTCCACACAAGACATTAAGGGTGTCAACGGGCCGGTCCGGGCAGGTTTCGGTCCGGGCTGAATCGGTGTCGGGTTTTATAAGCCCAGCCCAAAACATGTCCATTAAGAGTTCGGGCTGGGTTGGGCTGCGCTGGACACAATAACTATCGGGCTGGTCCGGTGTCGGTTTGTTATCGGGCTGGGCTTATTGAGGTGATTTCGGGCTGGTTCGGTCCAGACCGGACTTATCAAGCTTATCGACCTATTTTATATGTAAGATATATAGCATATTTTATTATTTCTATCTATAAAATTAGCATCATTCCTTCTATATGCATGTAATTCAGTAAATTGTAACAATTAATACTCTTTCAATTATGGATTCATATAATCTTTCGGATCAAGAAGTGAACTATAACAGTGTAATATAATCCATCAAAATTTAAAACCATTAAAATTAAGAAATTGGGTCCAGATGGACTTTACCGGTGTTCGGGTTAGGTATTATTGGTTCGGGCTAGTTCGAGCTTCTTAACGAGCTGGTCCGGTGGTTTCGGTTTGGGCTGAAACGGTGTCGGGCTTTACAAGCCTAGACCGAAACCTGTCCATTAAGGTTCGGTCCGAATTGGGTTCGGGTTATACCGGGCTGGCTCGGTCTGTGCTACCAGGCTGGCTCGGTCCGTGCTACCGGGCTGGCTCGGTCCATGGAGGACAATGAAAACAAAGAGGAGAGCCACTCCGAAGAAGGGTCTGGTGGACCTCGACTTCCATATGCTACCCCACCTTTGATGAAGTTTGAAAAGTCAAGATTTTGGTTTAAGTAATTGGTATCCTCAATCCGATTTTGTTCAATATTAGTCTATATAATATCGATAACATGTCAGTTTTCCATTGGATCCTTAAACCAAATCGGATCAATTTTGGCTTGACCAATAACATGTCCAATACCTGAATTGTAAAGATGAAATCATTTGTAATAAAAGTGCAATCTATTACATTGGGCTGTTCAACATCCCAGATGATTGGTATTCCAGTTAGAGGGGTCAAACTTTCAATTACCGAGTGGGAATGGGATTCTCTATTCTGGTCCAGCGTTGGCCTAGATGCCAATTTAGGCCGGTTCAATTCCGTTTTGGTCCAACTGAACTGGTCGATACTCGATGGGCTTGTGGTCGTAAGTAAATTAGGTCATGGGGTAAATTAGGTCTTTTAAAAGGTTCGAAGTCGGCTATCCTCCTCTGCACCCTTTTATTCTTCTTCGTTTTCTTCTCATGAATTGAAAAAGCTTTTTTCCTTCTCGTTTTCTGCTTCGGCAACACTCGTGTATAGCAAAATGCAGAGAGGAAAAGAAACGGAGCTGAGTAGGGAGATAAAGTGGTCTGTTCTCCCAAGCGATGTCGAGGAGAATATCCTCTCAAGATTACCTGTGAAGTTTCTCATGCGATTCAGGTGCGTATGCAAGCATTGGTGCAATTTAGTTACCAATCCCTATTTCATTAAATTGCAGCTCAATCGATCATCCCAAATCAAAGAAGGCTGTAAACTCGCCTGTTTTTTTTCTTCCGAAGTCTGCTCTATAGATGTTGAGGTATGTCGAAATCAGTACATCGAAACAAGCGGGCAAAAGAAGGATATATTGCAGACAGAACTGGTTTTGGGAGATATGGACTTGAGAATTGTAGGTTCATGTAATGGGTTACTCTGTTTGAATGATGTTAATTGGAATTACCTATATTTGTTAAATCCTGCCACCAAAGAATACAAGAGATTGACTTACCCAACATATGATGTTTGTTTCACCTGGTCTATATTTGGGTTCGGTTACAATCCCAAAACCGATGAATACAAGGTGGTGATGATTTCATATTACCGTATTGAACAATCTATTCATGGTGATGTCTATGTGTACACTCTTGGGACTAATCCTTCTTGGAGATCAATTGGTCCTATGGAATGCTACATTGGGTACCCAGGCCATGCACTGATCAATGGAGCTATTCATTGGATGGCAAGTGACACAGCTGGTTTCACAATGGTACTCATTTCGTTTGATTTTCGGGACGAGAAGTTCAGGGAATTGTCTCTGCCTGAAATCTTCAGACAAAAAGGTATTAAATACCACTTGAAATTGGTGGAATTGGGTGGTTTTCTTTCTCTGTATTGTCACAAAGATGAAAGGAATTTTGAGATTTGGGTCATGAAGAACTATGGTGATGAACACTCATGGACTAAAGTGTTTTCAGTTGCACACCCAGACTTGTCTCAGTTTTGGGGATCGTTTAGGCCCTTAGTAATTTTGAAGAAAGATGAAGTATTGTGTGGAAGTGATTTTGAGCTATTTATAATTGACGTAGTGAAGAATAAGATTCAAATTCTTCATAGTGGTGAATGGTATGATTCTGGTATAGAGATGTATTTTGAGAGCCTTGTTTCACTCCGGGCTGATGGTGGAACGGATCTTGGCAAGCAAGAGAGAAGGGAAAGGGAGGGAGAAAGATTGGCACTGGAGGCGACAAATGCTTGTCAAAAAGCATTTGTAACTAATCGTGTATTTTTTGGGGTAAGTTTCTGTCCATATGTTATTTTACATGAAAAAAAAAAAAACAACTTTTCAATGTCTTTCTTTAACATTTTACATTAAAACAAACAGTGGAAAATTCTATTTTATAAGAAAATTTCCTTTTCCACCATATTCCATGAAATCAAACAGAACCTATTTTCTCCTTGCAGATATGATGTAAGATGACACCCATCCTCTTCTCTCAATTTTTAGTTTGTTCCATAGCTGGATGCACTTATATAAGGTTATCTCCATGCATTAGTTGTGTATTCTATCTTTTAAATTGTACATATTGTGAGGGTATGATGTTGGAATGTTGCTAAGAGTTTCATTTTTGGGTACCAAGCCAAAGAAAGGAAAATGGTTTCTCCTTGTTCTTAGCTTAGACGACTAATGTATTTCACCTTGTGGAATAAAGGTATAATGCTTTTACTGAATGCGACCAAGTTACTCTCTCTGTAACTCCTGTGATTTTATTGATTGCCCCTCACTTTTGGTTGATAAAATTCCATGAATCAAGAACAAAAATCCATACATGAATATACTGATGAGATGAAAATTTTGTTGGCCAAGAAATCCCCAAACAAAGAAGCAAGGATTGACTTTGAAGTTCACATTTTTGCAAGTGGCTTTGTATACCATAGGTTTCCAATACTTAATGAATCCCCAGAACAGAGTCAGCCATTGTAATGAAATGCCTTCCAATTAACTTTTAGAAACAATTCTTGCGCCTAGTTTTTGTTCTTCATTGTTTGGTAAAAAATACGTAACTTAATGTCCAAATCAATCTGATGCTGATCTGGGTTGCCCAATTTTGTTTAATCTGATTATTTGTTAAGTTCAAAGAGGGTTTGGTTATAATTCCCCCCCACAAAAAAAAAAAAAAAAGAAAAATTATACTCCTTTGTCCACAAAGTTGTCTATCTTGGGAAAAATTAGTTTCAAAAACTCACTCAGGTAGTTGCCAAACTAGATAAGTCGGAATCCCTCTCCCCTTTGGTTCAGTATAGATGTAGAATTAATTGCCTATGTAAAAAGAAAAACCAAACTTTGTTTAGTTTGGTATATCTGGAAAAGTAGGAATGATTTATATTTTGAACTAGTTGAATCATCTCCTATTTCAGTTATTAGAAGAGCAGAAAGGGTATGGCATGAATTCTGGTCTTCAATGGATGTTTTTCTTTCAAACTCTACTCAGGTGGTTTTGGATTCGAACCTTTTGGCTGAAGCTACCTTTTGGCAACCACCTCCTGAAAATTACATCAAAATTAATACTGATGTGGCTACTGGTTCAGCTCAAGTAGGTGGCTTGGGGTTCATTTTGAGGAACTCATATGGCGATCCTATCCTTGCGATTTCTCAGCAATGTTTGTTTCCCACAGTCCAAACCGGTGAAGCATATGCACTTAGAGATGCTTTACATATGGCTATTCAATTAGGTTACAAGCAAATTCAAATTGAATCAAATTGCAAGCCTATTGTCGATGTACTAAATGGATGCACAAATGTTGAGGATACTCAGGCTGCATATGTTATTCATGACATTGTATCTTTAGTTAAGCCTGATCTTTTAGTTTCTTTTTCTTTTGTTCTAAGGGAGGCAAATGGTGTAACCCATACCCTTGCTAGGATGGCCCTAACCAATACAAGAGAGGTTAGTTGGTCTCTATTCACTCCATGGTTGTATGAACCTCTTGGCTGTCCCCTGTTCTGATTTTCAATAGACTGTCTTCACCAAAAAAAAAAAAAAAAATGCAAAACCAAACTCTCTTTTTTCTCAGTTTCCCAAGAAATAAATTCAAATGAGAAGTTTATACTACAAATTGTTATTCTGTGTCAGGTTTGGTAGTGGGTAAGAAAGACATTAAAAAAAGTAGAAAAAATTTACATGAAGATTGACTCCATATAAAATGGTGGAAAATAAAACCTTTCCTCTACAGTGGGCTTTGTCAGTATTTGTTAGTCTTGCATGTATTGACATTTGCTTTCATATGCTTTCATTTTTCATTGCTTAGTACTAGAACTTGGTGAATTCCTTTTGGGTTGAATCTTGACATATGAATAAAGGACCTCAGGTCATTTCATGAACAAACAATTAGGAGAAGATTCCAAATACGAGGGGGAGGTTGCTTAATACCATACTTCGGCAAAATGTAAGATCACCATGAGGTAGATCTTAGATCAGACAGAGTCATGGTGAAATAGAACCTTGAAAATGACCCTACCTCATTGATGAATTTTGAGAAGTCAAGATCATGGGTCAAGTAATTGGTATTGAATTAATTGATTCATTCATATTAATTTTGGACTTGACTGATGATCCCCAATACCATTCTGTTTAATATTATTATATATAGTATCGGCAATATATCAGTTTCCTATTGGATCTTTAAACCAAATCGGATCAGTTTTGGACTTGACAAATACAGTATCCAATACCTGAATTTGGAACATTGGCATAAATTTTTGTATGATGAAATCATTTGTAATAAAAGTGGAAAGGGAAATTTACTCAGACACCCCCTTGGCAATTGGTTTACTACACATAACTACCCTCTTTTGATAAAAGTTATATAGACTACCCTTAAAACATTCCCCTAAAACAATATTTATAACAATATAGTTTACATTGGGCATTAACAACTGGTGAAATGCTTTTAAGACAATACAATACCACACTTATAAATGTAAACATTACGTTAATATGCCTTCATCTGTCTCTGGAATGAGGCCCCGTTTGATAACACTCCAGCTCCCATGGAGCTACTTCTGGTCAGGAGTCGTTTTCTACTTCTTCTCCAGAGTCAGGATTTTTAGAGTAGAATGTTGTTTGATAACGCTGCTCCAAAATTTAAAAACTATGCTTCTAGAATGCTGTTTGGTGGTGGTGGTGGCGGTGGGGGGGTGGTGGTGGTAGTGGTGGTGGCGCTAGTGGGTGGTGGTGGGTGGTGGCGGCAGTGGTGGCGGTGGCGGCAGTGGTGGAAGGTGGTGGGTGGTGGGTGGTGGGTGGTGGTGGTGGTGGTGGTGATGGTGGAAGGTGGTGGGTGGTGGTGGCGGCATCGTTGGTAAGTGGTGGCTGCTATGGGTGGTGGTGGTGGCTGCTATGGGTGGTGGGTGGTGGTGGTGGAGGGGTGGTGTTGATGATGGCAGTGCTAGTGGTGGTGGTGATGGCAGTTAGTAGTGGTAATAGCTCCGGAGCAAGAGAAATAAGTTTTTTTAGCTCCCAGAGACATTTTTGGAGATGTTCACTCTTTGGGAGTCAAAACTTGAACCGTGTTTATCAATCGCCATTCTACTCCGAATTAACTCCGGAGCTAAGAAGTAAGGAACTGGAGTATTATCAAACGGGGCCTAAATCAATTGTCAAAGGAGTCTCCGAGTAAATTTTTCAAAAGAAAACTATTACATTGGGCTACTGAGTGTCTCAGTTGATTGGTATTCCATTTAACGGTTTCAACATTCAAATACCCGGGTGGGATTCTCTATTCTGGTCCAGCGTTGGCCAAAGTTAGGTCCAATTGAACCAGGTCAATACTCGATGGGCTTAAGTAAATTAGACTATGTTTGATATCATTTTTGTTTTTGATTTTTGTTCAAATTTATAGTTTTGAAGGGGTTTGACATAATTTATGAGTGCTATTTATGAAAAATAAAAATAAAAACAAGTCAAAATTCAAAAAGAGGTTGAGACCTCTTTTTGATTTTTGGTCAAAAATTATTTTTGTTGTGTTTTGCATAAAACACTTAAAACATGTGTTAAAATAAATGGTTAAAAAAATAATTTAGTTTCTTTTTATAAAACCACCCCAAATCAAACCCTCAAGCACTCTTCTTGTTGACGAACGGAAGTAAGGCACAGAGACGCAGACCTGCAACTTCGTCCTAGAGACAGCTCTGACGATGACGACGATGACGACAATAATCATTCCAACAGAGACGACGTCGTTTCTCCAAAGACGATTCCTGATTTGATTTCTTTCCATAATCTCTTGACAGCAGAAGAGGAATAGACGTTCCATGATAGAGGAAGAGGAAGACTTTCAAAATCATTTTTAGACATAGTATGTCAAATCTATTTTTTATTCTATCATCTATTTTTATTATAGCTATCAAATAATATTTTATTTTTAAACAAAAATTATTTTTAAAATAATTTTTATTAAATAGATAAAAAATAAAAACAAAAATGATACCAAAACATAGCCTTAATTCATGGGGTAAATTAGGTCATTCAAAAGGTTCGAAGTCGCCTTTCCTCCCGTTTTCTTCGTTTCTCACTCAAGAATCAAAAATGTTTTTTTTTTTCCTTCGCGTTTTCTGCTTCTGCAACATTCTCGAGTAGAGCAAACCAATAAGAAATTAAGAAAGGAACAAAAATGAAGAGAGGAAAACAAAAGCAGCCGAGTAGGGAGATAATGTGGTCTGTTCTCCCAAGCGAAGTCGTGGAGAATATCCTCTCAAGTCTACCTGTGAAGTCTCTCATGCGATTCAGGTGCGTATGTAAGCATTGGTGCAATTTAGTTAGCAATCCCCATTTCATTAAATTGCAGCTCAATCGATCATCCCAAATCAAAGAAGGGTATAAGCTCGCCTGTTCTTATTTATCTAAAGTCTATTCTATAGATGTTGAGGGATGACGAAATCAGTACATCAAAACAAGAGGACAGAAGAAGGCTATATTACAGACAGAACTGGTTTTACGAGGTTGTTCTTTGAATGTTGAAGGTTCATGTAATGGGTTACTCTGTTTGTTTGATCGTAACTGGGATAACCTGTATTTATTAAACCCTGCCACCAAAGAATACAAGAGTTTGCCTCACCCAATAGATGTTTCTTTCTTCAGTTCTATTTTTGGGTTCGGTTACAATCCCAAAACCGATGAGTACAAGATGGTGATGATTTCATATCACCGTATTGAACAATCTGTTCTTTGTGGTGATGTCTATGTGTACACTTTTGGGACTAATCCTTCTTGGAGATCATTTGGTCCCACGGAATACACGATTGAGTACGGACACCATGCACTGGTCAATGGAGCTATGCATTGGATGGCAAGTGGCACAGCCGATTTCACAACGGTACTCATTTCGTTTGATTTTGGGGATGAGAAATTCAGGGAATTGTCTCTGCCTGAAATCTTAAGACAAAAAGGTATTAAATACCACTTGAAATTGGTGGAATTGGGTGGTTTTCTTTCTCTGTATTGGCACAAAGATGAAAGGAATTTTGAGATTTGGGTCATGAAGATCTATGGTGATGAACACTCATGGACTAAAGTGTTTTCAGTTGCACACCCAGACTTGTCTCAGTTTTGGGGATCGTTTAGGCCCTTAGTAATTTTGAAGAAAGATGAAGAAATATTGTGCGAAAGTTCTTCTGAGTTCTTTATACTTGACGTAGTGAAGAATGAGATTCACATTCTTCATCCTAGGGGTGAACCATATTATTCTGGTATAGAAATGTATTTTGAGAGCATTGTTTCACTCAGAGCTGATGGTGGAAAGGATCTTGGCAACAAGGAGGAGAAAAGGGAAATGAATGGATGAAGATTGGCACTTGAGGCGACAGGCAATTAGCTTGTCTAGGGGAACACAAACTATTTAAATGTTTAAGGTTAGATATCTGAACCAGGGTAATTACATATAGCTGATATCCGCACAATGTAGACCAAGAAGCATCAATCCTTAATTTATTTAGCCCCTCTTGTAGAACCTTGCTGTTTTATAATATGAGGTTAACACCTTTTTATTTCACTGCAATCTTTCTAATTCACATTGGAGTTTTTATACTTCCACTACAAATTAATATCTATTTCCTAACAAATAGCGTGGCTAAGGGTACTACTGATATTATACTTTGCTCCTCTGTTTCATGGAGCATGAGTCATTGCATTCATGAATTACTAGTTGTCTTAGACTCGATGAAACAAATGAAACATTATTCACTCACTGAGAATTCTTCCCTGGAAAATTACAGATTGGAATAAAGATGGTTTTCTAAGGGTGTATACGTTTTATGTTATTCTAGATGGAACTCATTTTTAAGTTACCACAATCATTTGATTTTGAATTGACTTGGCACTAAAGGTTAGGCTGAGCTTAAATTAGGGATTGATTGGCTATTATACTCTATTCTTAGTGTAACCTTGGAAGGTTTGTTTTTGTTCTAAGAGCATTGTTTGAACAGATTCAGTTGTGATGTAATGGCTCAGTTATTGTTATGGTCCAACTATTCGACTTAAGACACCTCAATTGGGCTATAGATTTGTTTCTTGAATTTCCTGTTTTCTTAGAATGAGTTCATAGAAAATGAGTGAGAGACCAGAACACCCAGGTCTCCTTCTAGGTCTTTTTGCATCTCTTGTCCCAGCAATTTAGTACAAGTTATTCACAATATATGGTGTACTTTCATTCCTACACAATTGTGAAGAATTATTTGTTTTCTGTTGATTGGTTAGTTATCGATTTGTAGAATGTAAGTCACCTTGGAAAGGGGATAGCTCAATTGGCAAAAGAAAAACATGTCAAAATGAAGAGGTTCTGAGTTCAACTCTCCATGGGGCTCTACCTACCCCCCCCCCTAAAAAAAAAAGTTCAATAAAATTATGAGCTCAAAGAAAATGCCAGATGAATGGAGGAAAAACATTGTAGTTTCAATATATAAAAACAAAGGTGATATTCAAAGCTGCAATAACTACAAAGGCATAAAACTAATGTGTCATACTATGAAATTATGAAGAGAGTTATTGAAACTTGTTTGAAAAAAGAAACTACTATTATAGAGAACCAGTTTGGTTTTATGTCAGGTAGATCCATGACAGAAGCTATATACTTGCTTATGAGACTCATGGAAAGATGTAGAGAAGGCAAGAAGGACCTCCATATGGTTTTTATTGATTTGGTAAAAACTTATGACAGAGTTCCTAGAGAGTTAATCTAGCATGTACTAGAGAAGAGAAGTGTTTCAAGCAAATACGTGGATATATTTAAGGAAATTTATTAAATGTGGTGACTAATGTGAAAACTGTGTTGGGGGGGGGGTGGTGGTCAAGTTAGTGAATTCCTAATCACAATGGAGTTACATCAAGAATCAGTTTTAAGCCCATATCTATTTGCCCTCATTATGGATGATTTAATTCGAGATATTCAAGATGAATCTCCTTGGTGCATGCTATGTGCCGATGATATTGTTTTGTTGGATAAGACAAAAGTAGGGATTAATGCCAAGTTAAGAGGTATGGAGGTCAACATTGGAATGAAAGGGTTTTAAGTTAAGTAGAACGAAGACGAAGTATATGGTTTGTAATTTTAGTCACACAAGGACAGATAATGAGGTGTTGAAAATTCTTGAGAAAGAGATACAACAAAGTGATCATTTTAAATATTTAGGTTTAATCATAGATAAAGAAGGAGATATAGATGATGATGTTTCACAGATATTAAAATAGGATGGATGAAGTGGAGAGGTGCATTTGTAGTGTTGTGTGATTAGTGTATTCCTTTAAAACTTAAAGGAAAATTTTATTGGATGGTTATTCGACTGGCTATGATGTATGGTGCAGAATGTTGGGCAGTTAAGAATGATCATATAAATAAACTAGGTGTAACTAAGATGATGATGTTGATATGGATGTGTGGTAAAACTAGGAAGTATAAGGTAAGTAATGATCGTATTAGAGCTCATTTGTGAGTAGTGCCAATACATGATAAACTACGAGAAATCCGTTTGAGATGATATGGCCATGTTCAACGAAGACCGTTATATACTCTTGTACGAAAGAGTGATTTGATTTTGATTGAAGGATATAAAAGAACTAGGGCCAGGCCTAAGATGACTATAGGGAGGTGGTAAAGAAAGATATGTTTAACTTGGGCCTTGTTTCAAGTATGACATCGAACAGAGCTGATTGGAGGACAATGTAGCCGGTCCCATTTAGTTAGGATAAAGACTTTTTTTTGTTGTTGTTGTTATATATGTAACAATGCCTAAAACTCTTAAAACTCTAGTTAAGTGTTCTAGATGTTCTTGGTGTTATTGAGTGGAGAGCTCCATCGCTAGGTCTCACTGGAAACATCCGAAGTGGGAGTATATTGTTTGACTTAATAAACTTACTCCATTGTCACTTAAAGGCCTCTATCCGCTCTCTGAAAAGACTGATATATAGAAAGAATCCACCACTACATTATACTTCACTCCCAAATTTTAATAAATTTCACGAAGAACCACTTGGGAGCCTTTCAGATGTTAAAATTGTAATACCCTAGTTACAATAGCCCTGTGCTATCTTGGAAGCCTTGGTAGGTGAAAGGGTATTTTGGTAATTTATCAGTCTTAAGTAAGAAAGTTGTAATAACCCAGTTCTCTAAGGTATTGATAGTGAAGGAATTTTTCTGGATCTTTCCAGGTGATTCAAGAGGTTGCTGTAGAATGAGAGGCATTTTGTTAAAATGTCAGCCCAAGGTGAATTTTTAATCTTTTTGAGTATATTATTAATTTAATCATTTGCTATGATATGTATTATTATATTATCATTAAATTACTTTATGAGATTAGATATCATGAAAAATCTTTATTCATTGTTAAGAGGTGTGTGGGCCCCAATTGATGAGAGAGAGAGAGAAGAGAGTGGGATTTTTTATTAAAAAAAGAAGTGGTACAACCTGGGTCTAGGCTGGCCGGCCCAAGGACCAGCCAGCAGAGCAGGCTGGCCCACACCTCAATTTACTGTTGCATGTAAGCAGCAACCCAGCTTCACACCTCAAGCTGAGCTGTCACAAGAAGGTTGCTTAGGCCACCACCTGTATGGACAGATGGTGGGGTCTTATTGTAAAGAAAATATGGCCCTAGGGGCTTATAGATAGTTATTAAACAATTGTGGGGTTGGTTAGTAGTGACTCTAAAAGGATAACAGAAAAGTTACTTTTAATTATGTTTCATTAATTCAATTATGGACAGTTTAGTCTTTTAAGTAACTTAATGATTTACTCTCTATGTATATATTAATGAGTTGTGTTAAGAATCAGTTTTGATTGCTGGTATTTTCTTCAAACGTGTATTGTGTGAAGAATCAGTTTTGATTGCTGGTATTTTCTTCAAACGTATGTAGGTAGAGAGTGAGAGTGACGTGTTTGGGAAAAAAAAAAAGGACAGCTCAAAGGGTGAGCTGTTACTCGCTCATTCCTTGCCCCAACACCTACACAAACTGGTGTGAGATGTTTTTGGAAGGTAAATCAGAGGCCAAGGGCCTTGAGATAAATGTCAGAGAAGTTGGGGAACTGTTAGTAAATATATTGCAAGGATACCAAAAAGACTTGAAGAAATTGTGATTAGTTAGTCTAACGTAAGTGCAGATCTATCATTTCCCTAAAGGGGTTAGTTCCTTAATTAGGACTATAAGTTAGATGACGCCCTTGCTAACAATCAGTTACTTAACTTCATACGTAGCAGAGCTGGTTGTGAGGGAGTACATGCCTTAGGAAAATTCAGCAAGAAAGAAGAAGCCCTATTTTAGCAAGAAGAAATTTCAGCAGCAGAGTGAGTGAGGAAGAAAAAAAGGTTTGAGCAGGAAGGTGAATTAAGAGCTGAGGGATTGTTGCAGTGATGCTGCAACTCAAGGAAGTGGGAACCTGCAAATTCCGTTGGGAAAGAAGGAACCAGCTGCTGCTGCTTCTGCTACCCTTTGAGACCTGCAAAAAAAATTCAAGACGAATAAGAGGTTAGTAAGAACCTAAACTTGTTTTTAGAATTTGAAGAATGTAATGAACTGTTGAGGCTTTGTGTGAGCGATTGGCAGCAAGACATGCTGACCGAACTACCTCTCTTTGAAGATTTTCCATATGTTGGTACTTAAAGAAAGAAACAAAGGTGTTGATGAGGACCTATCGAGAACTTAGCCAATGGACTGTAAAAACTGAAAATTTTCAGTCAATGAACCTACGAATAATCTAAATTTTTTGACAGCAATATGAATCTATGGAGTGAGACTCACTTTATCAGAAATATTCCTATTAATGCACTGGAATTAGAAAACATGGCCTGGTATTAGAATATTTGGAACGAGGAACTTAATTGAATGGACAACAAGATAATTAAACTTGTGGACTGAGTTGGTAAAACACGTTCTTTGATGGAAGGATAGTATGCTCTTGTTAATGGATTAAATGATCTAAACAATGAGTTAGTAAATTTGTGGAATTTAAGAGTTACTGTTGCTGTAAAAACTGCTGTAAAACAACAATAACAGTGAAGTGTTTGATGCCAGATTAGAGAGACAGGCATTTGATTAAGTAATGTTTAAAAAGACTAAGGCATAAGGGAGTGTATACTATGTTTTTAGCATAGTTGTCAAGGCATCATCTAGGTGTCCGGGCGGTATTTTCATGCTTGAGCGCCAAGGCGCCTTATGAACATGCAAAAGGCGGTCGCCCAGGGTGTTTGGGCATCGCCTAGGACACCCATAATGCCTGGGCGGCTGCCTTGTTTTTATCTCTGAATTTTCTTCATAATATTTATTATGCTAAACAGGAACGACATTTATGAAGCAGTACTTATTTATGACTAATATCATTTACTTAAGATATTATTCATAAATAAGCAAATACCCCCATTTGAATCCAATAAAAATAGTCTAAAATTCAAATTCTAGAAGGATAAAAAGTCAACCCTCCAGTTTAAGAACAAAAATCGTATTTTTGGGTGCAAAGACGATTTTCAACTTCCAAATGCTAGGCTTTTTTCTAATATAAAAATTCCATAAATCTTATTATAGTAAAGCATCACTAAAACCAAGAGCGCGCCAAAGTAATCTCTTGCTTTGATGCCTAAAAAATAATAAAAATAATTTACATTCAGGTGACTTTAAACATCATTTGTGTATTCTGAACAAAGTTTGACGGAAGTGTAACTCCTTCATTATAACTCGGATTCAAGCAATCTTGGATTTGTTAGAAAACTGATTATGATAGCTTTGCAAAGAATTTAAAATTGCTGGAATCTGAACTATATTAAAGGAGTTACGCTCCGATCAAATTTGTTAGAAGTACGCAAATGTTAGTTATAAATACGTGTTGTCTACTTAATTCATTATTTGTTGTCTTGTTGGTTTTCTTATATTAATTAAGTTATGTATTAAATGTTTATTATTTATGTAGAATGCTGCATATATATAAACATTAATATAGCATTAATATTTTAGAAAAAAAAATTATTAGGAACACTTTGGTGGCTTAGGCAACGCCTAGGTGCGTATGATGGCCTTGAATGCCTTGGATCGCTTTGTTGACTTGACAACTATGGAGAGATTAAATGAGGTGCATTTGTGTGTTTTAAAACACTGTACATTAAGACTTTAAATGCCTAAGGAAAAGAGACTAAAAATTTGTAAGAGAAAAGAAAGGAGAAGAAATCCTGCAGCTCAGCCAGCCTAGCTTGGGAAATGACATTTTTACCCCTAGTTTTAAACCAGATTTCTAATAGGGGTTAAATGACCATTATGCCCTTGCAATGTAAGTCATTTTTCTAGAAAATAGGAAAAGGGAGGATTTTGATTAATGACCACTGTATCCCTAGATGTGAATAATGGTGTATGTGAAAGAAATAGAAAGAGGAACTTTCATGGAATGACCATACTACCCCTAGATAAAAAGATATTGTATTTAATAGAAATAAAAGGGGAAACATTTTGAAGATGACCAATTTTCCCTTGGCTTTTCTCAGGGCTTTATAATATTATATTTTTAGCAGAATAAGAAGGGACTTTTGGTCAATTCTCAAAACTAGAAAAGTTAGAGGTCCAAGACAAGTAGGAAGATTCTAAGAAGATATTTATGTCCTTAAACAAATTCGAGAAAAGACTGGGGCGAAGAGAATTGAGGGAGGAACTGTACAAGTTTCTCCATATAGTAGAAAAGAGAGGGACAGACAGTATAACAGGTGAGGGAACTAACCCATGTATGTTTAGATGTGATTACTAGTGTTTATAGGTTGAATTTTGATGCTAAACTTATCTGTACATTACCTGTTGGAACGTATGGACTACCTTGAGTAAGGATGAGAATAAAAATAGTTAAGATGAAATTAAATAAGAAAGAGAATATCAAAATGGGATCCATTCTAGAAGACCCTAGTATTGGCACGAGGTCGACAAGAAAAGTTCAAGCATTGGCACAAGGCTGTAAGAAAGAGAAAGTGTCGGCACTAGGCTAATATTAAGTAGAATGAATTGTGATGCTTGTTTGCTAGAAAACCCGTGTTTGCTGCTCTTTCTCATCAAGGGTTTAGGTAATGAGTGGAGCAAGTGGTATTCTTCCACGAGGGGAGATTCTAGACTCACTTGAGAGGGGTGATACCTAGGAGCATGCCCATGAGGGGTGATTTGTGAGATACACTCGAGAGGAGTGATACCCAAAAGCATACCCACGAGGGGGTGATTTGTGAGGTACACTCTAGAGCATTGATACGAGCATACCCACGAAGGGTGATTTGTGAGGTACGCTCGAGAGGGGTGATACCCAGGAGTATACCCACGAGGGGTGTTTTGAGAGGTACACTCGAGAGAGGTGATAGCCAATAGCATACCCATCAGGGGTGAAATTAAATGAGTTCAGATAGATGAGATTGATGAGTAAGCCGCAACTCCAACAATGGTGCATAAGTCAACAAATACATACCATTTTCCACCTAGGGCATGTAGAAAGAATATCTAGGATTGTTGCATCTTTGTCATCCATGATGTGTGACATTGATCCTGAGCATTTCTTGCTAGTATTTATTATGTGTAAATGTTGATGTTATAATCTTGTCAAATGATTTTAACTACATGTTGCCTAGCCTAACACATGACCATTTCCCTGATTTATCATTATTATGCTATGTTTGGATGTCAATGCTTAATATAAATCTATCACATTCTATATTTTTCATGTTGTCCAGTTTGCTCGTGTCCAACTTTCCCAATGGATGCCATCAATGAATGATTCTGTTATGTGCTTCACAATGTTGTTTCATGTTTAAGCATAGATGGGGTATGTTCTTCACTAAGCTGTGTGAGCCCACACTTTCATCTTTGATGAAACAGAGATAGAGGAGATTATACTAAAGGCTCTCATTGAGCTTGAGCAGTCACTGCTAGAGGAGAGCAGAGTTTGAGTCCCTGGACTCCCAGAGAAGAGAGATTAGGTGTGAGATTTCTTTTGAGAAAAGAAATGTTTTGACTTTTATAAAAGTAAAATATTAAACAGTGATGTTTACATTCCAGCTTTTGATGTATAGTTCCAGGGATACCTTTGTTAGGTATTTTCCCTTTATGGTAGATGTATGTGAGATAGCTTCTGCGGTATATTTATGAGTTATCAATTTGAGATTTTTTTCGTGGTTGTGTTTTACGTAGACACACCTATTTATTTATGTTTCAGTGGAGACTCAATTCACTAGAGAAGAAAAAAATAATAAGCCTAGTTTCTAGTAGAATCCATTGAAACTATTGATCCTGGTATTGTGTGGCGCCCCATCCTCAGGTTCGGGGCATTACAAAAATTTTTGGAACATTCAAATCAATTGCAAAAACATTGCATGATTGAAATTTGACATTCTATTCTTTTTTTTTTCTCTCTCTTTTATGGGATTTCATTTTATTAATGGCTTACTTTGCTTAAATATGCTTAAAGCTGGACAAGTACATTCACCATGTAATCCAATACCTCAGTATATTTTCCCATACAATTTATCAATTGCTTGAAGTACTACAATGCAAATCCTTCATTGTCTAATTTTCGATGCAAATGTTATTTTACATGAAGGAAAAAAAAATCTTACTTTTTCAATGTCTTTCTTTAACATTTTACATTAAAACAAACAGTGGAAAATTCTATTTTACTGGGTAATTTTCCTTTTCCACCATATTACATGAAATCACACAGCCTATTTTCCTCTTGGCAGATATGATATAAGATGACACCCATCATCTTCTCTCAATTTTTAGTTTGTTCCATAGCTGGATGTACTTATACAAGGCTATCTCCATGCATTAGTTCTGTATTCTATCTTTTAAATTGTACATATGTGAGGGTATGATGTTGGGATGTTGCTAAGAATTTCATTTTTGGGTACCAAGCCAAAGAAAGGAAAATGATTTCTCCTTGTTCTTATAGCTCATTTGACTAATGAGTTTCACCATGTGGACAAATGGTATAATGCTTTACTGCAAACAAAGTCATTTATGGGAATGTGACCAGGTTAACTCAATCTACTCCTGTGATTTTATTGATTGTCCTTGCTTTTGGTGGATAATATTCCATGAATCATGAACAAGAATCCATAAATGAATATACTGATGAGATAAAGATTTTGTTGGCCAACAAATCCCTGAACAAGGAGGCAAGGATCGACTTTGGAGTTCACATTTTTGCAAATGGCTATGTAGACCATAGGTCTCCAACACTTAATGAATCCCCCAGAACAGAGTCAGCCATTATAATGAAATGTCTTCCAATTATCTCTATAAGCAATTCTTGCACCTACATTATGTTCTTCATTGTTTTGGTAAAGAAAAATACATAACATAGTGTCCAAATCAATCTGATCCTGTCTGGATTGCCCAATTTTGTTTAATCCTGGCTGATTATTTGTAAGGTTCAGGGAAAGAGAGAGAGTGAGTGAGAAGCAGGCTTTGGTCATAATTTTTTTTTCTCCAAAAAATTGTGCTCCTTTCCACAAAGTTGTCTTTCTTGGGAAAAAATAGTTTCAAAAATAACCCAGGTTGTTGCCAAATTGGATATGTCGAAACCCCTCTCTTTTTTGTTCAGTTTAGATGTAGAATTAATTGCCTATGTAAAAAGCAAAATCAAATCCTCTGATTTAGGAGAATCGGCTTGTTTGGCTCTCAATTTCCTAACAAAAAAAATTCATTCACATGAGAAGCAACATGCAATTTATACTACAAATTGATATTCTAGGGCTGCTTCGATAATTGGTAAGAAAGACATTAAAAAAGTAGAAAAAAATTTACATGAAGACTGTTTGTTTCCATATGAAATGGTGGGAAATAAAACTTTTTCTATATAATAGGATTTGTCACTGATTGATAGTCTTTTATGTATTGATATATGTTTTCATTTTTCAGTGCTTAGTATTGGAATTTGGTCAACTCCTATTGGGTTGAATCTTGACATATGAACTAGTGATCTTGGGGTTTCAGGGTCCACCGACTCCATCTGACCTATCAGGTTACAAAACTAAGTTCTACCAGAGAACCTCTCTACATGGGTCCGCTTAGAAAGTTGCTCAACAAGAAGTTTTTGCGTTAACAAAAGGGGCTAAAAATACCCAAATTCCAAATTTACAACATTTTTTTTTTTTTTTTGCCATATGGAAAAGTGATTGGCAATTTTGACTTTTGGATATGTAAGAAATACTATAAAAAAAACCATGTGAAATTTTGACCATTGGATATCTAAGAAATACTATGGATATGCCACGTGTCAAAAGATAATGTTGTATTAAGGTCTTCAGGTTCATGTAAATGCTTACTCTGTTTATCTTGATTAAATAACTCTTATATTTGTTAAATCCCTCAACAGGAGAATACAAGAAGTTCAAAAGATTCTCTTCTTATCTTCTCACTGTTGGGTTCAGAAAGCTTCATGGGTTGTGTGGCAAGGAAGAAAGGTGGAGCTTGTTGGTCATTTGTTGTCATTGTTGGTAATTTAGCTGATATGACGGTGTTGGTAAGCTTATAGTCAAAGAAATGAGGAGAGAGAGAGTGCAGGAAAGAGAGTGTCTGTGCAAGTGGCAGTGGTGTCAGTGCAGTGGCAAAGATGGAACAGCCTTGGTATAAATTCTACAGTGTTCTACAGCCTTGGGTACTAGGATTCAAATGGTCTCCTCCCTGAGATTCGGGAGGAGGGGCGGCGACTCCACTGGATGGTCGCTACGTGGAGGTCGGATGAATCCGACCCCTCGGTTCGAGTCGACACTCCCTTGTTGGCTCGGCTTGTAGGCTCGAACCGAGGGGTCGGATTCCACATGTGCATGTTGGGTTTTTTAAAAATATTGTATTAAAAAACTTATACAATCGTATTAATAAAAAAAACACTTTACAGATCCAGATCTCTGCTGTTAGATCTTGTAAATTACAGGAAAAAAAATCTGAATAAACATTTGCTTTTCTATACTCTTTTCTGCTCATCCCCAGTTTAAAGCATTGTAAAATCAAGACACTTCTCTTCAATCTCAAATGTGGAAGTTGATATATCTTCAATAAGATCAAATCTCATCTGAACATGATTCCTCTCTCCGCTATTCTACTACCTATTCCCTGCTTTGCAGTTGCATCGAGCCCCTTTCCTCGTTGGCCCCTTCTTCTATTGTTGGTGGCCTGACTAGTTCTTTTGCTTATCTCCCCCCCTTGTCCTTCGACCCTATTCCGCTTGCAATCCATTGCCCTCGTCAGTTATCGGTTGGTGAGGTGGATGAGAATTATGAAGATTCCCGCCCATCTCTATCTAGGCCAGTGGATTTGAAATCACAGGCTTCAGTGCAAGATTTCTCTCCCTCTTTTGGAGAAGAAGATGATGGTTACCAATCCTTAGAGAAAGAGAGATAAGAAGTGGTCTGGCTTGTTAGGAAGATTTCCAACTCATCCTGAGTCCCCGCATAGATTTATTTGTTAAGGATTCCACAGGCATCAATCTCACTATGGATAGGGGCGGAGCTTCTAGACCAGGGGACGCAGTTCTAATGTTGTAGTTCCATTTTAGAGTTAGAAATGGTTCCTTAAGGTCTTGTTTTGTTTCCTTGTGGAGGGAGGGATGTTCCCTCTCCTTAGGAGATTCTATGTTGTTTTGGTCCTTTCTTTCAGGGTTATCCCTCTAAGAGGAGGTGTGCTGGGTTTTATTTTTCTTTGGGTATCAACAAATCATCTATTTATCCAAAAAAAATAAAAAATGATCGACATGTCAAAGCACAGATCTGAATTTTTTTTATTCTTTAGAAAAAAAAAAAAAAAAAGACAAATCAAGAATGTGTAGAAAAAAATAGCTCAATTCTCAAGAATAATCTTTGGGGTTCAATGGCGAACAATGACAAATGAACCACCATATGAAAAGAGGGGCCATGGATGATGGAAAAAAATACCACTGTGAGAGCCATATTTTGCAATTGGAAGAAATAAAAATAGATTTATATTTATAATATTAAATCTATTCTTTATTCTAGAATCTATTTTTGATTGTAACTATCCAACAATATTTTATTTTTGATCAATAATGATTTTCAAAAATGACTTTTGATAAATAGATAATAAAAAAAAATAAAAAATAAAAATGGATCTAAAGAGAATCTAAGATAAAAATTCATATGAGAAGCACCATGCAGTTTATACTACAAATTGATATTCTATGACTGGTTTGGTAATTGGTAAGAAAGACATTAAAAAAAATAGAAGAAATTTACATGAAGGCTGTTTGTTTCCATGTGAATTGGTGGAAAATAAACCTTTTCCTTTACAATGGGATTTGTCATTATTTGTTAATCTTCCATGCATTAATATATGGTTTGGTTTCATTTTTCATTGCTGAGTATTGGAACTTTCAATTACCAGCTGGGAAAGGGGATTCTCTATTCTGGTACAGAGTTAGCCCAGATGCCAATTTGGGTCGGTTCAATTCCAGTTTGGTCCAACTGAACTGGGTCGATACTCGATGGGTTCGGGGTCGTAACTCGTAAGTAAATTAGGTCATTTTAAGGTTCGAAGTCGGCTCTCCTCTTCGGTAAAGATCCATTTTCTTCTTCTTCGTTCTCTTCTCTTCTCTTCTCAAGAATCGAAAATGCTGTTTTTCCCTATCGTTTTCTGATTCTGCAACATTCTCAAGTAGAGCAAACCAATAAGAAATTAATATAGGAACAAAAATGAAGAGAGGAAAACAAAACCAGCCGAGTAGGGAGATAATGTGGTCTGTTCTCCCAAGCGAAGTCGAGGAGAATATCCTCTCAAGACTACCTGTGAAGTTTCTCATGCGATTCAGGTGCGTATGCAAGCATTGGTGCAATTTAGTTACCGATCCCCATTTCATTAAATTGCAGCTCAATCTATCATCCCAAATCCAAGAAAGCTATAAACTCGCCCGTGTTTATTGTGCTGAAGTCTGCTCTATAGATGTTGAGGCATGTCGAAATCAGTACATCAAAACAAGTGGACAGAAGAAGGCTATACTGCAGACAGAACTGGTTTTACCAGATATGGATGGTAATATTGTAGGTTCTTGTAATGGGTTACTCTGTTTGGATAATCGTCATTTGTATAACCTGTATTTGTTAAACCCTGCCACCAAAGAATATAAGAGATTGCTTCACCCAAGAGAAGATGATTTATTCAGCTGGTATATGTTTGGGTTCGGTTACAATCCTAAAACCGATGAATACAAGGTGGTGATGATTTCATATTACCGTTCTGAAAATTCTGTTCATTGTCGTGATGTCTATGTGTACACTATTGGGACTAATCCTTCTTGGAGATCAATTGGTCCCACAGAATACGAGATTGAGTGCGCAGGCCATGCACTGGTCTATGGAGCTGTTCATTGGATAGCAAGTGACACAGCCGGTTTCATAATCGTTTCGTTTGATTTTGGGGATGAGAAGTTCAGGGAATTGTCTCCGCCCGAATTCTTCAGACAAGAAGGTATTAATTACCACACGGAATTTAGCGACTTGAAATTGGTGGAATTGGAAGGCTTTCTTTCTCTGTATTGGCACAAGTATAAAAGTAATTTTGAGATTTGGGTCATGAAGAACTATGTTGATGAACAATCATGGACTAAAGTGTTTTCAGTTGCACACCCAATCTTGTCTCAGTTTTGGGAATCGTTTAAGCCCTTAGTAATCTTGAAGAAAGATGAAGAAATATTGTGTGGAAGTGATTTTGAGATATTTATACTTGACGTAGTGAAGAATGAGATTCGCATTCTTCATAGTGATGAATGTTATGATTCTGGTACAGAATTGTATTTTGAGAGCCTTGTTTCACTCAGGGCTGATGGTGGAACGGATCTTGGCAACAAGCAAGAGAGAAGGGAAACGGAGGGAGAAAGATTGGCACTGGAGGCGACAGGTGATTAGCTTGTCCAGGGGAACATAAACTATTTAAATGTTTGAGGTTAGATATCTAAACCAGTGTAAATACATATAATCTGAAATCCGCACAGTGTAGACCAAGAAGCATCAATGCTTAATTTATTTAACCCCTCTTGTAGAACCTCGCTGTTTTATAATATGCGGCTAACACCATTTTATTTCAATGCAATCTTTCTAATTCACATTGGAGTTCTTGTACTTCCACTACAAATTAATACTCTTTTATTTCACTGCAATCTTTCTAGTTCACCTTGGAGTACTTGTACTACTACCACAAGTGTCATATTTCCACTATAATTGTCTTGTGTTCTGAAGATAATGTTAATATATCCTAACAGATAGTGTGGCTAGGGGTACTACTGATTCTACACATCTGTGAAGAATTATTCGTTTTCTATTGATGAGTTAGTTATAGATTAGTTGAATGTAAGTCACCTTTGGTTGCCTTCTTAACCCATGGAAAGACCAAAAGTGATCAGTGTATTCTGCCTAATATATGTAACAGTGCCTAGGAATGTATGGAGTATCTTGGTTATATAAGTTGTTGAATAAAATTATGAGTTCAAAGAAAATGCTAGATGAATGGAGGAGAAGCATTGTGGTTCCAATATATAAAAACAAATGTGATATTCAAAACTACAATAATTATAGAGGCATAAAACTAATGTGTTATACTATGAAATTATGGGAGAGAGTTATTGAAACTCGTATGAGAAAATAAACTAATATTAGGAGAGCCAGTTTGGTTTTATGCTAGGTAGATCCATGACAGAAGTTATATATTGGTTTAGAAGACTCATTATGATAGAGGTCTTAGAAAGTTAATCTGGCATATACTAGAGAAGAGAAGTGTTTTAAGCAAATATGTGGACATATTTAAATATATGTATTATAATATGGTGACTAGTGTGAAAACCGCGGGATCGATAGTGAATTCTCAATCACAATTGGGTTACATCAAGGAACAATTTTAAGCCCTTATCTGTTTGCCCTCATTATGGATGATTTAACTAGAGACATTCAAGACATGGAATAAAATCTCGACGATCTCGCCCTTCTCGGCATTAATCGAGACGAAAACAGGGTCGATAACCCTTTTCATCTCGGCAGATGCATAATTTCGTCGAGATCTCGGTAGATCTCGCCGAGATCTCGGTAAATCTCGCAATTTCTCGGCGAGATCTCGGTAAATCTTGCTGAGAAATTGCTTTTTTTTTTTTCCCTCTTTATAAAAGAGAGAACTCACTGTTCTCAGTTGAGAACTCGACCGAGAACTGCTGTTTCCTCTTTTTTGTTAGTTTTTTGAAAATTTTCTTATTTCTTCCTCATTTTTTCTTTGTTTGGACTTTCAACTTGCAACGGATGGTGCTTCGGACTGTGGGGATTGCTGTGGGAGTTTCATATGAACTGTTGAAGGTTAGATTCTTGCCCAAAGATGAAATTTTTAAATGAGACTATGAGAGAGAGAAAAAATTGGTAGAAACTGATGAAATTTTTATATACGTGAGTCCGATTACGAAACTATGGGATCATTCAGTATTGAACATTTGAACTATGATGTAATGATTTATAATGAAGTGTTATTTTGTTTCTCTTTCTCCCAATGCATTATGTTATTGTCTCATTTGCCATATTTGATTAATAATAGACAATATTAGCCTAAGTTTACAATAGACTTCAGTGTTGACTGCCAAAACATGGATGTAAACCCAAACAACCACAAAGAGTCATTATTTTTACAATTTTATGCTCTAAATGTGTTTATGTATGTAGAAATGATGTTCCCCTGAAGTTGGAGACCTAAAAAATATATTTTGGCGCTGTCTCGGAAAAAATACAGTGTTTCGGTGAGGAGGAGGCTGAGACTCCTCCGAAACCCGAGATTTTAAACCTTGATTCAAGATGAAGTTCCTTGGTGCATGCTTTTTGCCGATGATATTGTTTTGGTGGATGGACAAAAGTCGGGATTAAAGACAAGTTGGAGCTATGGAGGTCAATATTGGAATCAAAGGGTTTTAAGATAAATAGAACGAAGACGTAGTATATGGTGTATAATTTTAGTCACACAAGGATAGAGAATTAGGTGGTGAAAATTCTTGAGAGGGAGATACAACAAAGTGATAATTTTAAGCATCCAGGTTCAATCATAAATAAAGAAGGAGATATAAAGGATGATGCTTCACAGAAGATTAAAATATGATGGATGAAGTGGAGAGGTGTATCTGGAGTGCTGTGTGGTTGGAGTATTTTCTTAAAACTTAAAGGAAAATTTTATAGGACAGCTATTCGACAGGCTATAACGTATGGTGCAGAATGTTGGGTAGTTTTTTTTGGGCAGGTAGAACCCCAAGGAGAATCGAAAGGGTTCTAAATACCCAAAAAAAATTACCCAACATTCTGCACCATACATCTAAAGGAATGTTGGGTAGTTAATAAGCATAATATAAATAAACTTAGTGTAGCTGAGATGAGGATGTTGAGATGGATTCGTGGTAAAACTAGAAAGGATAATGTAAGGAATGATTGTATTAGAGCTGATTTGGGAGTAGTCGATACATGATAAACTACGAGAAAGCCATTTGAGATGGTTTGGCTATGTTCAACGGAGGTCGTTAGATGCTCGTGTATGGAGGAGTGATTTGATTCAGATTGAAGGATCTAAAAGAGCTTGGGGTAGACCAAAGATGACGTTAGGGGAGGTGTTGAAGAAAGACATGCATAGGTCTTGTTTCAAGTATGACATCGAACATAGTTGATTGGAATACAATAATCCATCTAGCCGATCTCATTTAGTTGGGATAAGGCTTTGTTGTTATTGTTGTATATGTAACAGTGCCTAAAACTCTAGTTAAGTGTTCCAGATGTTCTTGGTGTTATTTACAGTGGAGAACTCCATTGCCAGGTATCGCTGGAAACATTCGATTGTTTGACTTAATCAAGTTACTCCATTATCGCTTAGAGTCCTCAGACCGCTCTCTGAAAAGACTGATGTATGGAAAGAATCCGCCACTGCATTATACATCACTCCCAAATTTTAATGAATTTTACAAAGAACCACTTGGGAGCCTCTCAGACACTAAAATTGTAATACCAAGTTACAATGACCCTGTGCTATCTTGGAAGCCTTGGTAGGTGGAAGGGCATTTTGATAATTTACCAGCTCTAAGTTAGAAAGTTGTAATAGCCCAGTTCTCTAAGGTATTGATTGTGAAAGATATTTTCTAGACTTTCTAGGTGATTCCAGCGGTTAGTGTAGAGAGGGCGAGCCTTGGTGTGACGGTAATGTTGTCATATTGCAACCTGGTGGTCACGGGTTCGAATCCTAGAAACAGTCTCTCCACATTGTGGGGGTAAGACTGCATACATTCTGCCCTCCTCAGACCCTGCAGTAGCAGGAGCCTCGTGCACTGGGATGCCCTTTTTTTACAGAGGGTACTATGGAGTGGGGCATTTTGTTAAATTGTCAACCCATGGTGAATTTTTAACCTATTTGGGTATATTATTAATTTAATCATATGCTATTATATGTATTATTATATTATCATTGTATTATTTTATGAGATGAGATATCATGAAAAATCTTTATTCATTGTTAAGTGGTGTGTGGGCCCCAATTGATGAGAGAGAAAGAGAGAAAGAGAGTATGAGTTTTTATTTAAAAAAAGAAGTGGTACAACCCGGGTCTAAGCTGGCCGGCCCAAGGACCAGCCAGTAAACCCGGCAGGCCCACACCTCATTTTACTGCTGCATGTAAGCAGCAGCCCAGCTTCACACCTCAAGCTGGGCTGTCAGAAGAAGGTTGCTTAGGCCACCACTTGTATGGACAGGTGGTGGGGTCTTGTTGTAAGGAAAGTATGGCCCATGGGCCTATAGATAATTATTAAACAGTTGTGGGGTTGGGTAGTAGTGAATCTAAAGGATGACAGAAAAGTTACTTTTAATCATGTTTCACTAATTCAGTTATGGACATCTCAGTCTTTTGATTCTTTTCACTGACTTAATTATCTGAGTTGTGTTAAGAATCAGTGTTGATTGCTGGTATTTTCTTCAAATGTATGTAGAGAGTGAGAGTGAGGTGTTTGAAAAAAAATAAATAAATAAATAAAGAGGACAGCTCAAAGGGTGAGCTGTCACTTGCTCATTCTTTGCACCAACACCTGTACAAACAGGTGTGAGGTGTTTTTGAAAGGAAAATTAGAGGCCAAGGGCCTTGAGATAAATGTCAGAGAAGTTGGGGGACTGTTAGTAGATATATTGCAAGGATACCAAAAAGACTTGAAGAAATTGCGATTAGTTAGTCTAACCTAAGTGCAGATCTATCATTTCCCTAAAGGGGTTAGTTCCTTAATTAGTACAAGTTAGATGACGCCCTTGCTAACAATCAGTTACTTACCTTCATACGTAGCAGAGCTGGTTGTGAGGGAGTACATGCCTTAGGAAAATTCAGCAAGAAAGAAGAAGCCCTATTTCAGCAAGAAGAAATTTCAGCAGCAGAGTGAGTGAGTGAGGAAGAAAAGAAGGTTTGAGCAGGAAGGTGAATTAAGAGCTGAGGGATTGTTGCAGTGCTGCTGCTGCTACCCTATGAGACTAGCAAAAAAATTCAAGAAGAATAAGAGGTTAGTAAGAACCCAAATTTGTTTTAAGAATTTGAAGAATGTAATGAACTGTTGAGGCTTTTTGTGAGTGGTTGGCAGCAAGACATGCTGACTGAACCACCTCTCTCTGAAGATTTTCAATATGTTGATACTTAAAGAAAGAAACAGAGCTATTGATGAGGACCCGTTGAGAAGTTAGCTAATGGACGGTGAGGACTGAAAATTTTCAGTCATGAACCTACGAATAATAGAAATTTTTTGACAGCAATATGAATCTATGGACTGAGAGACTCACTTAATCAGAAATTTCCCTATTGATAGACTGGAATTATTTCTACCAAAAAAAAGAAAGAAAAAAAAACTGGAATTAGAAAACATGGGTTGGTACAAGAATATTTGGAATGCGGAACTTAACTGAATGGACAAGATAATTAAAACTTGTGGACTGAGTTAGTAAAACATGATCTTTGGTGGAAGGACAGTATGCTCTTGTTAATGGATTATATGATCCAAATTCCAAACTATGAGTTAGTAAATTTAAGGAATTTAAAAGAGTTAGTATTGCTGTAAAAACTGCTATAAAACAGCAAGAACAGTGAAGTGTTTGATGCCAGATTATAGAGACGGGCATATGGTTAAGTAATGTTTTCATAGACTAAGGCATAAGGGGGTGTATACTATGTTGTTAGAGAATAAATGAGACGCATTTGTGTGTTTTAAAACACTGTACTTTAAGACTCTAGATGCCTAAGGAAAAGAGACTTAAAATTTGTAACTTAAAATTGTAAGAGAAAAGAAAGGAGAAATAATCCTGCAGCTTGGCCAGCCCAGCTCTGTTTGACCTGTTAGGCCTGAGTCGCCTGACCACCTTTGAAGAACTTTTTTTTTTTTTTTTGGAATGTCATCTTTACCCTTAGTTTTAAACCAGATTTCTAACGGGTTGTAAATGACCATTGTGCCCTTGCAATGCAAATCTTTATAGAAAATAAGAAAAGGGAGGATTTTGGTTAATGACTATTTTACCCCTAGATGTGAATATTGGCGTATGTGAAAGAAATAAAAAGAGGACTTATAGGGAATGATCATACTATCCCTCGATAAAAAGATAGTGTATTTAATCGAAATAAGAAAGGAAAACTTTTAGAAAATGACCAGTTTGCCCCGGCAAAGCCGGGACATTATAATAATATATTTTTAGTAGACTAAGAAGGGGTTTTTGGCCATTTCTTAGAACTAAATATGCTGGAGATCTAAGACAAGTAGGAAGATTCTAAGAAGATGTTTATGTCATTAAACAGATCAAGAAAAGGCTGAGGCCAAGAGAATTGAGGGAGGGAGGAACTGAACAAGCTTCTCCATATAATAGAAAGGAGAGCGCCATACAGTACAACAGGTGAGGGAACTAACCCATGTATGCTTAGTTGTGATTATGAGTGTTTATATGCTAGTTATGATGCTAAACTTATTTGTACATCCAGTTGGAATGTATGGACTACCTTGAGTAAGGATGAGAACGAAAATAGCTAAGATGAAATTAAATAAGAAAGAGAACGTCAGAATGGGATCCATTGTGGAAGAGCATAGTGTTGGCATGAAGTCGACAAGAAAAATACAAGTATTAGCACGAGGTCAGTAAGAAAGAGAAAGTGTTGGCACTAGGCCAATACTAAGTTAGTAGAATGAATTGTGATGCTTGTTTGCTAGAGAATCTGTTTTGCTGCCCCTTCTCATTTGGGGGTCAGGTAATGAATGGAGAGTGTGGCATTCTAGCACGAGGGGAGATTCTAGAGACATACCCATGAGGGGTGATACCCAGGAGCATACTCACGAGGGGTGATTGGTGACGTACACTAGAGAGGGTTGATACCCAGGAGCGTACCCACAAGGGGTGATTTACACTCGAGAGGGGTGATACCTAGGAGCAAACCCCCGAGGGGTGATTTGAGAGGTACAGTCAAGAGAGAGGTAATACCCAGAAGCATACCCACGAGAGGTGAAATTAGATGAGTTCAGACTGGCAAGATTGATGAGTAAGCCACAACTCTAATAATGGTGCATAAATCAGCAAACACAACCATTTTCCACCTACAACATGTAGAAATGATATCTAGGACTGTTGCATCTTTGTTATCCAGTGAAGTTGATCTGAGCATTTCTTGCTAGTATTCATTATGTGTAAATGTTGAATGTTATAATCTTGTTAAGTGATTTTAATTGCATGTTGCCCAGCCTAACATGTGACCATTTCCCTCCTTTATCATTATTATGCTATGTTTGGATGTCAATGCTTAATATAAATCTATCACATGCTATATGTCACTTTCCCCAATGGATGTCATCGGTGAATGATTATTATGTTATGTGCTTCATGATGCTGTTTCATGTTTAAGCATAGATAGGGTGTGTGCTTTATTGAGCTGTGTGAGCTCACATCTTCATCTTTGATGAAACAGAGAGAGGAGATTATACTAAAGGCTCCCACTGAGCTTGAGCAGTCACTGTTAGAGGAGGATAGAGTTTGAGTCCTAGAACTTCTAGAGAAGAGTGACAAGGAAAGAGATTTATTTTTGAGAAAAAAAAATGTTTATAACAGTAGAATATTAAACAGTGATGTATGCATTCCAACTTTTAATGTATAGTTCAAGGAATACCTTGTTAGGTATTTTCCCCTTATGGTAGATGTATGTGAGATAGCTTCTACTATATATGGACGAGTTATTAGTTTGAGATTGTCTCGTGGTTGTGTTTTACATAGACACCCCTATTTCTTTATGTTTTCATGGAGACTCGGTTCATGAGGGAAAAAGGGGAGGGGGGGACTGGATCCATGGAACCTACCGATCCTGGTATGGTGTGGCGTCCCATCCTCTAGTTTGGGGCATTACAACATTTTTTGGAACATTCAAATCAACTGCAAAAACTTTGCATGATGGAAATTTGACATTCTATTCTTCTTTGTTTTCCCCCCTCTTTTATGGGATTTCATTTTGTTAATGGCTTACTTTGCTTAAATATGCTTAAAACTGAATTCACCATGTAATCCAGTTCCTTCGTATATTTCCCTATACAAATTTTCAATTGCTTGATGTACTACAATGCAAATCCTTGCACTGCAAGTTCATTAAAAAAAATTGTTTTTCGTTGTCTAATTTTCTATGCAAATGTTATTTTATATGAAAAAAAAATATTGAAACTCTACTTTTTTAATGTTTTTCTTTACCATTTTACATTAAAACAAGCCGTCTCTATTTTACGGCACAATTTTCCTTTCCCTCCCTATTATAAGAAATTACACAGCCTATATTCCTCCTGACAGATATGGTATAAGATGATTTTACCAATTCTAGATTTTGCTACAGCTTATGATTTATCCATCGTAAACACATACTTTGAAAAGAGAGATGAGCATCTAGTCACCTTTAAAAGTGGGTACCATAAAAGCCAAATAGATTTCTTTCTAATTAGAAGGTCCGATAGATTGTTATGTAAGGATTGTAAAGTTATACCTGGGGAGAGTCTAACCACTCAGCATAGATTATTGGTCTTGGATATATGTCTCACTACGTCAAGTAGTAGGAAAGGTCAGGTTTTGTGCCGTAGGATAAGGTGGTGGTGCTTAAAAGGAAATACCTTGAAAGCTTTTTCTGATAATGTGATTAAACAAGGAATGTGAAACTTTGAAGGAGATACTGATACAATGTGGAACGAGATGACTGCTTGTATTAAAAAAGTTGCTAAAGATGTTCTAGGTGTGTCAAAAAGAAAATGTTATTCTCCTAGAGAGTCGTGGTGGTGAAATGATAAGGTTCAAGCAGCTATTAAAGCTAAGAAAGATAGTTTTAAGGCATGGCAAAAGACTAAGGATATAGAGGATCTAAAAAGATATAGATTTGCTAGAAATGAAGCCAAGAAGATTGTGGGACAAGTAAGGGCGAAGAAATATGAAGATCTTTATATCAATCTGAGCACTAAGGAAGGAGAAAAGGCTATCTATAAAATAGCTAAGATGAGGGAAAGGCAGAGTAGAGATTTAGATCATGTTAGATTTAATAAAAGTACAAATGGTAGAGTTCTAGTAAGGGATGAAGACATTAAAGAGAGATGGAACGATTATTTTTACAGCCTACTAAATGAAGACGTCTCAGGAAATAGTGCTCTAGATTGCTCCATCACTCACCATGACACCACAAGTCATAGGTATATACGTAAAATTAGGTGACAGAAGTGAAAGAGGCTTTAAGGAGGATGAATGTAGGCAAAGCAGTTGGCCCAAATGAGGTCTCAATAGAAGTTTGGAAGAGCCTAGGAATGTATGGAGTATCTTGGCTAACTATATTGTTCAATAAAATTATGAGCTCAGGAAAAATGCCAAATGAATGGAGAAATAGTATTGTGGTTCCGATTTACAAAAACAAAGGCGATTTTCAGAGTTGCAATAACTACAGAGGTATAAAACTAATGAGTCATACTATGAAACTGTGGGAGAGAGTTATTGAAACTCGCTTGAGAAAAGAAACTACCATTACGGAGAACCAGTTTGGTTTTATGCTAGGTAGATCCACAACAGAGGCTATTTACTTGCTTAGAAGACTCGTGGAAAGATGTAGAGAAGACAAGAAGGACCTCCATATGGTTTTTATCGATCTAGAAAAGGTTTATGATAGAGTCCTTAGGGAATTAATTTGGCAAGTACTAGAGAAGAGATGCGTTTCAAGCAAATATGTGGACATAGTTAAAGATATGTATTATAATGTGGTGACTAGTGTGAAAACCGTGGGGGGTCAAGGTCGTGAATTCCCAATTACAATGGGGTTACATCAAGGATCAGCTTTAAACCCTTATTTGTTTGTCATCATCATGGATGATCTTACTAGAGACATTCAAGATGAAGTTCTTGGTGTATGTTTTTCGCTAATGATATTGTTTTGGTGGATGAGACAAAAGCAGGGATTAATACAAAGTTGAAGTTATGAAGATCATCTTTGGAATCAAAAGGTTTTATAATAAGTAGAACGAAGATGGAGTATATGGTGTGCAACTTTAGTTACATAAGGACGGATAATGAGGTGGTGAACATTCTTGAGAGGAAAATACAGTAAAGTGATCATTTTAGGTATCTAGGTTCAATCATAAACAAAGAAGGTGATATAGACGATGTTGTTTCACAGAGGATTAAAATAGGATGGATGAAGTGGAGAAGTGCGTCTGGAGTGCTGTGCGATCAACGTATTCCTTTAAAACTTAAAGGAAAATTCTATAGGACAGTTATTCGACCGGCTATGATGTATGATGTTGAATGTTGGGCAGTCAAGACGCATCATATTGATAAACTTAGTGTAGCTAAGATGAAGATGTTAAGATGGATGTGTGGCAAAACTAGGAAGGATAAGGTAAGGGATGACCGTATTATAGCTGATTTGGGAGTAACGCCAATACATGATAAGTTACGAGAAAGTTGTTTGAGATGGTATGACCATGTTCAACGGAGACCGTTAAATGTTCCCGTTCGAAGGAATGATTTGATTCAGATTGACGGGATTAAAAGAGCTAAGGGTAGACCTAAGATGACTCTAGGGGAGGTGGTGAAGAAAGATATGTATAGCTTAGGCCTTGCTTCAAGTTTGACATCGAACATAACTGATTGGCGGACAAGAATCCATGTAGCCGACCTCATTTAATTGGGATAAGGCTTTGTTGTTGTTGTTGTTGTTGTTGTTGTTGTTGTAGATATGGTATAAGATGACACCCTATCCTCTTCTCTTAATTTTAACTTTGTCCCACATCTAGATGCACTTATGCAAAGTTTTCTCCATGCATTAGTTGTGTATAAAATCTTTTAAATTGTACATCGCATGGGTATGATGTTGGGATGTTGCTAAGAGTTTCATTTTTGGGTACCAAGCCAAAGAAAAGAAAATGCTTTTTCTTTTGTTCTTATACCTCAGATGACTAATGAGTTTCACCTTGTTGATAAATGGTTTAATGCTTTACTACAAACAAAGTCATTTCACCTAGGTCATGTAGAAAGGATATTTAGGTTTGTTGCATCTTTTTCATCCATGATGTGTGACGTTGATCTGAGCAGTTCTTGCTACTGCATGTTAAGTGTTATGTTGAGTGTTATAACTTTGTTAAGTGATTTTAACTGCATGTTGCCCAGCCTAACACATAACCATTTCCCTCTTTATCATATTATGCTATGTTTGGATGTCGATTCTTAATGTAAATCTATCACATGCTATATTTGTCATGTTGTCCAGTTAGCTCATGTCCAACTTTCCCCAATGGATGCCATCAGTGAATGATTATTATGTTATGTACTTCGTGATGTTGTTTCATGTTTATAAGCATAGACGGGGTGTGATTTTTATTGAGCTGAATGAGCTTACACTTTCATCTTTAATGAAACAGAGACATAGGAGATTATACCAGAGTCTCCCACTGAGCTTGAGCAGTTTTGCTAGAGGAGAGAGAGTTTGAGTCCTAGAACTTCCAAAGAAGAGAGACAAGAAGAGATTTATTTTTGAGAAAAAAAATGTTTTATAACAAAGGAATATTAAATAGTGATGTATACATTCCAACTTTTGATGTATAGTTCAAGGAATACCGCTTGTTAGGTACTTTTCCTTTATGGTAGATGTATGTGAGATAGCTTTTATTGTATATTTTACTAGTTTGAGATTGTCTCGTGGTTGTGTTTTACATACACACCTATTTCTTTTTGTTTTAGTAGAGACTTAGTTCATGAGAAAAAAAGGAGGGAAAAAACAACAAGCCTAGTTTCCAGTAGAATCCGTTGAACTTACCGATCCTGAATCGTGTAACGTCCTATCCTCGGGTTCAGGGCATTAGAATTTTTTTTGGAACATTCAAATCAATTGCAAAAACTTTGCATGATGGAAATTTGGCATTCTATTCTTTTCTTCTTCTTTTTTTCCCACTCCTTTATGGGATTTCATTTTATTAATGGCTTATTTTGCTTAAATATGCTTAAAGTTGAACAAGTACATTCACCATGTAATTCAGTACTTCAATATATTTTCCTATACAATTTATCAATTGCTTGAGGTATTACAATGTGAATCTTTGCACTGCAAGTTCATTAAGGTACTGTTTGTTTCGTTGTATAATTTTCTGTGCAAATGTTATTTTACATGAAAATGGAAAAAACTATATTTTTCCAATGTCTTTCTTTACCATTTTACATTAAAACAAGCAGTTTATTTTACAGCAAAATTTTCTTTTTCCAGCATATTACATTAAATCACAGCCTATTTTCCTCCCGACAGATATGGTATCAGATGACACCCTATCCTCTTCTCTCAATTTTTACTTTTTTTCATATCTGGATGCACTTATACAAGGTTATCTCCATGCATTAGTTGTGTATACAAATTTTTTATAGGGAAATTGACACATACTACCCCTGTACTTTACCTCAATTTCAGATACTTTAATAAGTTGTTGAACCAGACTCATACTACCCTTTCACTTATACTACAATGACAAACCAGTCTAGCCATTCGATTTAACCCATTTATTCTCTTGAATATGGCCAAAATACCCTTTAGTAGAGGGTGAACTGACTAAAATACCCTTTATCGTTTTGACCTTTTATCTTTCTTATCTTCTTCTCTGGCGGCGAGTGCAACTGCAACTGATGAGAAGAAGGGCGGCAGGGGCTTTCGGGAAAAAAAAAATAGCAAGAGGGCTATCGGTCAGTGGGAGAAAACATAGGAGAAGAAATAGGGAAGAAATTTGTATCGAAGACGAGCTTTTCTATCATTCTCGATCTGTTTTTCTTTTGTTTTCTCTCCATCCCTTGTATCTCCTGTTTTCTCTCTCCCTTATCCATGGGTTTCCTCCATTTTTTCTCATTCTCTTATTTTCACATCTACGGTTTTTTTTTTTTTTTTTTTTTCTATATCTTTTCTTCTACTTCCCTACTTCTTGTCTTCTTCTTCCCTAATTCTTCTCCTATGTTTTCTGCACTAACCAATAACCCTCTCCCCTACTTCTTCTCCTATGTTTTCTCCACTAACCAATAACCCTCTCGCTAAAGATAGGGAAAAATAATTTCCTCCTTTTTGTATTTTATTACGATTTTGGAATTGGTTCAACTTGTTGAATCGAAGGATCTTTTCTCTCTGAAAAACCACTACGACTTTCTTCCAAATTTGTAGGGATTTCTGGAATTCTTACTGGTTAGAAGTTTTTTGTGTTTTTTTTTCTTTTTGATTTGAGGAGAAAACCCAGTTTTCAGGATCATTGCGGATTCTGCTCTATTTCAGAGAAATTTGACCTGAATCCGGCAAAAAAGTTAGAAAACCCAACTTGTTTGACTGACTGAAGCACTGTAGCCTACAACTTGTAAGCGATTGGTCTCGATTTTGATTTGACGGAAGGAAGAAGAAATAGAAAACACAGAAGCGGTTGAACCAGGGGGTAAAGTAGTATATTTACCATATTTGTTTAAGAATGTTTAAACCAGGGGGTAACTCGTCCGATTCAACAAATTATTAAAATATCTGGAATTAAGGTAAACTACAGGGGTAATATATGTCAAATACTCTTTTTTATATTATACATATCGCGAGGGTATGATGTTGGGATGTTGCGAAGAGTTTCATTTTTAGGTACCAAACCAAAGAAAGGAAAATGTTTTTTCTTTATTCTTAGCTCAGATGACTAATGAATTTCACCTTGTGGACAAATGGTATAGTACTTTCTTAAAATAGAGACTTCTATGGGAGGGCGAACATGTTATCTCTCTGTACTCCTTGGATTGTATTGATTGGCCCTCGATTTGGTTGATAAAATTTCATGAACCAAGAACAATTAGCCATGCATGAATATAACGATGAGATGAAGGTTTTGATGGCCAAGAAAACTCCCCACAAAGAAACAAGGATTGACTTTGGAGTTCACATTTTTGCAAATGGCTCTGTATACCATAGGTTTCCAATACTTCAATAGATGATTAGAGTCAGCCATTGTAATGAAATGCCTTCCAATTACCTCTAGGAACAATTCTTGCACATATATTCTGTTGTTCATTGTTTTGGTAAAAAAGAAAAAAAAAAATACATAACTTAGGTTGTGTTTGGTATCATTTTTATTTTTATTTTTTGACAAGTTTTTTTTGTTTTAATAGGTGTTTGGTATGATTTTTAGGTGTTATTTATAAAAAGAAAGAATAGAAATAGGCCCAAATTCAAAAAGAAGTTTCAACTTCTTTTTTATCATCTCTTTTTGATTTTTGGCCAAAATTCGTTTTAACTGAGTTTTTCACAATCTTAAGTTCCACGTGCTTTTTTCTATCCCCAACAATTCTAAAACTAAGGATAAAAACGTAAAACACAATCTAACATAATATTTCCTTCACAACATAGACATTCCCTTCTCTACTCTCTTCTCTTCTTAAAAAGCTAAATGAGTTGCAAGGTCTGTCCTCTCTCTCTCTCTCTCTCTCTCTCTCTCTCTCTCTCTCTCTCTCCTATTCAACTTCAACAGGCTTCTTTGGGTTCATAGACACACAGCTGCCAATGAATAATGAGTTCAACTCTGTGGGGAGTTATGCCTTTGGCTCTGGGTAAAGCTTGTTGGGTTTGGACTCCACGGAGTTCGTTCATAGCCCACTCTTTGGAAGGATGCTGCTTGTTTATGATACTGTGTCATCCGTTTTGAATGGTTTCGATTTGGGTTCTTCCTCTTATTTCTTCTGATGCTTCTAATTTGTAATCATCTCTCCTTTGTTTCGATTTGGGTTCTTTCATTTTTTTTTTGTATTGCACTTTTGTTCCCTCTACCTCCTTCCACAATCCCACTCCACATTCTGTAACCTAAAAATTAAGGATTCTACAACGCACGAGAAAACAACGAAGATGGGTGGGGCTGTGCCATTATCCTTGGGCGTGTAGTGATCAAAAGGAACCTATACAATTTAGGATTGACAGATCCTATTCTTAATCTGAACACACCTTTAAAGGAGATGAGAAAAACGATAGGTGGTTCTGTGGGTCATGCACAGTATACACCTTACTTTGAGCCTCTTTTTTTTTTTTTTCTGTCTATTTGATACAGAAGAAGGATAATGTAAAGAGAGAACAACAGAGACATGCAAAGAAAAACAGAGAGATAACAGAAGCATAGGTATAGGATCTCATTGCAATGTAAGATCTCGATTTTGTACCGCTGGATGCAATTTTCTGCTACAACTTTTGTGCTCAGGAGGTATCCACTAAGCAATTTTCTGCTGCAACTTTTGTGATTCATTATAGTAGACATAAGTTAATGTGTTGGTGTTTTTTATTTTGTTTTTTTTTTTTTTCATCTTCTTTACTTTGTCCTTTTGGGTTTCTAATATATAAATTGGAAGAAAACATTGGTCCAATTGATGTGAAATGCCTAAGTACATTTTGGTAAAAAAAAAGGAGTCAAAAATTGATGTTGGGTGTTCTCGAAGAGTTGCTTTCATCTTTGAAGGTTTGACAATGAGAGTTTAACAAAAGTTATAAAATTATTTTTAGACATAGGCATACCAAATCTATTTTTCATTGTACAATCTATTTTTTGTTATAGTTACCAAACAACATTCTATTTTTGATTAAAAATGTTTTTCAAAAATGTTTTTTTGATAAATAGATAAAAATCAAAAACAAAAATAATAACAAACACAGCCTTCGTGTCCAAATCAATCTGATCCTGATCTGAGTCGCCCAATTTTGTTTAATCCAGACTGATTCTTCGTAAGGTCCGAGAGAGAGAGAGAGAAGCAGGGTTTGGTCGTAACTTTTTTCCCCAAAAAATTGTACTCCTTTCCACAAAGTTGTCCATCTTTGGAAAAAAATAGTTTCTAAAATAACCCGGGTAGTTGCCTAACTGGATAAGTTGTAATCCCTCTCCTTCATGGTTCGTTTTAGATGTAGAATTAATTGCAAAACCAAACCCTCTGGTTTCAGAGAACTGCCTGGTTTGGTTCTCAGTTTCCTAAGTAAAATTCATATGAGAAGCGACATGCAGTTTATACTACAAATTGGTATTCTTTGGCTGATTTGGTAATTGGTGAATAAGACATTTAAAATTTTTTTTACAGGAAGGCTGTTTGTTTCCATATGAAATGATGGAAAATAAAAATTTTCTACGAAAATTCATGGGTTGTGTGGCGAGGAAGAAAATTCTCATAGATGAAAGGAAAGGTAGAGCTTTGGCTATCATGTGGTTTTTGAAGAAGCTGAAGGAAATTTCACAGCACCCTTCTTCCTTCACTTACAACTACATGAACTCAACAAGCTAATGGTGATAGGGTTTTTTAGTTGGCCCACATGATCTGCTATCCCATGGTGAAAGACCGTATATATCCAGTGTATTAAAATGATTAAAATACCCTCATCCTTACAAGGCTAACGAACCTGTAGTCCAATCAAAAGTTTCCTACTAGTGTCTGTAGCCCATTCTAGAATTAGTCCAAGATCGCCAAATTGGTTTTTCAGATTCTAGAATTGCTCCAGAATCACATTCATGGGATTGGTTGGGCTTTAGCCAAATTCAGAATTCTGAGAAATCAAGAATTCTGAGAAATTGTAATCCAACAAACAGATCAGAACTGCAGAAGCTGGGTTCTTTATCATTTTTCAAAAAATTAAGGACATTTTTGTCATGTTCTTCAAATAAACCACCACCACCACATTTTGCACCCGTTTTTTCCCCTATACCGTTGCGCTCTCTCTGGATAATCATCTTAGCTTGCTTTAGTTGATTGTGGATGGCTACCAATCTCTCATTCAGTAGTATCCTTGATTTTTCGATTTCTTCTACTAGATTCTCAACAAGTTTTCCAAATGTCCCTCTTTCAAAGTTCTCGCCCCTGAGCTCTGCTGGGTTTGGTTGCTCAAAGAGCATTTCAACTCCCAGGGGAGACGCTTCAGTTCGCCATGTAGTGAAGGAAGAAGAGATTAAATCCATAAACTCGGAGGATTTTCAGGACTTTCAGTCTACCCCATCATCTTCGAAGCTCGTTCTTGTCGTTGGCGGAACTGGCGGTGTCGGTATGCACTTTCCCTTCTTCCTCCATTTCACGAATGCTTACTGTTTTCTCTTCGGTAAAGTTTCATTATTGTTTGTAATTTCAAATTCAAACTTGAGGAAATCTTAAGAATTCTATGTGAGTTTGACGAGTTAGTTGAGATGGAATCAATAATTGAGTCAAATTGCGCCTAGTAATTTTCCTGGAAGAGGGCACAAAACCTTTGAGGTTACCAAAGGATTCGGCTTTTTTTGTGATGACTATTGTAGCCCTTCCGTGGTTTGTTGGGGAAGTTCATATTTGCGCAATGAAATAGTTTTGGACGTAAGCAGAATTAGTTTTCTATTGCACATTAGTAAATTCTAGTTGTGGAACCCATATCATTCTTTCAATGTTGAATTATTACATTCTCTTAGTTTTTGGATTGTTTAGCAGCAATCCAGAGAAATTATAGTTTTCAAAGCATATGGAAGGGAACAGAATTCTCCTAAGCAATTTGTTATATATTTATAACAAAATAGAAAATAAAAGAAGATGGAGAAAATTGATATGTATTCTTCTCCTCTTAGCCATCACTATTTATAAATAAAATAAAATAAGTAAAGTGATAGGTCTAGTACTCCACAAGATAAGGAGTCTTAGTTATAAAGTAAATAGAAGTTACACATGTCAAGATGGCAAGGATTCTCATGACTAAAAGGATAAAAAAAAAGGGAAAAAAACAGTCATATTCTAATAAAGAGAAGCAGTCCTATCAAATAAAGTAGAAAGGAATTCTACAAGAGAAGGTGGAGTTCCAATTATGTTAGGAGAGTAAAAGAGGATAAGAGGTAAGAAACTAATTCTCTGCTACTACCTGTCCAATGAGTCAATATCTATTGTTTTGATAAAGTCAAACCAGCAACCACTTATCTTACGACGCATCTAGAATGGACCTACGAAGGATCCCATATCCTTCTATTTCTGTCATTGGTTAACAATATCAAAATGCAAGTCATGATAAATAACCACCCCTATAAGAATGAATAAGGTTGGGAAGCCCCCTACCTAAAGTTGACATGTAATAAATCAACAGGCACAAATAGATCCAAGTAGAAATCATGGCTCAGATCTGAATGATGCTGGTAATGTGAAAAGTGAAAATTGAAATTTGTTGTCTAAGAACATAAGCATCATTGTTAATTTTGTGAATTTCATAAACTTAATTTCATCGATCAGTACCATGGTATGACATTTTTATGAGATGATTTTTTTTTTTCCTCAATGATGGATGTGTTTAACTAGAAGAATAAAAAGTGGCATTTGAGAAGGGGTGTATTAGAGATCAAAATGTCAAAACTTCATTTTCTTCCCCTTTAAAAAATTATTTTATATACAAAAAAAAGAAAAATCCCTCTAAAAAGTAAACACTGTTCTTTCTCACGTTTAGGATTTCGAAATTCTCTGTCTTGCATTTCTTATTTGCTTATCTTGATGATGTTTGTCGAGTTTAGATCAGCTGAAAAGATTTTTCGTTTTTTTCTTCTAGGTTTTATGGTTATTTTGGAATTTTCTGTTGAATTTGGGTAGTGCATAACTAGAATTTAGCCACACAGAGCTCTTGTTCTGTCAAGGGGACAGATTTGTAAAACCCTGTTTCCTCTTATGGTTTCTTCATAAAGAGTAAAAAACTTCTATAGACTGTTACAGACATCCAAAATTGTTTGATTTCAAACAGATTTGACATCTGTAAGTTCTCTTGCTAAACTTCTCTACTTGCGGGACAGTCCCCTCAAGTTGTAGCTTCCAAAATCAACATGTTAAGTTACCTTGTTTTGAATTCACTCCAGTTTCCCTTGAATGCCATTATATATTTAGATTTATGACGGATGCAATTTGGAAAAGAAAACCTCCATGAAAAATTGGCATGGAAAACACTGTATAATTTTATCGTCCAATTAATTTACCCAAGTTGTGAGATTTGTTGACAATGTATGATATTTGAACATTGTTAGCATAATAAAATTATAACTATACACTGCTTTGACTTGGTCAAAGTAGTTAATGCTAGTTTCTAGGACTTAGACTCCTATTAGTATATGGACTCTTAATTAGTTTATTAGTTTGATTTATTAGTTTCTCTTACCAATTAGGCTTGTCAGTTTCCTTTTCCTTTGTTGATTTTACTTTGTCTTTGGTTTGTAACTAGGATTCTGACTTGTAGAGTCCTAGATCCTATTTAACAGTTGTTTTCTGTTTTCTATAAATACAAGCTACAAAGGGAAGAGCAAGACACATTGATTCTCTCCATCTTCTCTTATTTTTCTTTTTTGTTACAAACATTTTATTGTAAGGGCTTCCTTGAGAATTTTCTATTGCCTGGTTTGTAAATAAACACAGCGCAAAATAAAATTAGTAGAAGGATAAGACAGCTGCTCCTTCCATGCTTCACCCATTGGATCTGGATTATTGTATCTGATTAATTACTTAACATATTTTAGAAGTAGGTGATCAAAGGTAGATTATTGCAAGTCATATTCTGGATGAGACTTTCATGCTAGTGGTTTAATGATCTAATTTTTTGAAGTGATTTGCGGAATTATCTTTGGAGTTATGACCGGTGGCCGGTATGCTCTGGATTTTTATTTATTTATTTATTTTTTTATGATACTCCTTTAGTAGGTCGCAGTCTCTTCCTCGGATGCTTAGCTAGAAAAAAGCAGTACTACCTCTAGATTGCGGATGTAATCTCCGTCAGTACTTTCAGCATTTTGCGATTCTCTTCATACTAAATTTGATGGCATTACTACAATCTTAGCGAGTACTTGCTGTTATCAGAAAATATTAAATACTTTATTTACTTCTATACAAGCCAACTTGGGAAAAGTGAAGGAGCCATCCTATTTATCCTCTATTTATTTCTTTGATTTTCTGAGCGATCACTAAAAGTAAATTGTACATTTTATGGTATCAGACTGGCTTGTATTGCTATCTAGATTCGGTTGCTACTCTAATTTGGAATGCTAATACAGGTAATGTTTCTCAATTTAATTAGTGTAATATAATCATTAACAAGCAATAGATAGAATCGTTTCTTTATCAGGGTCCTCAATTATCTGGTTTTTCCATGGATGCACTTCTAAGTTTGTATAGTAAGTTAGTTTCACCCTAGACCATGTGGAATCCCTTAAATATTTTCAATTCCATTTTCATAGTGAAATCTTCCTGGAATTTCTTCAGTTAGTTAGATGGGTATGACGCCACTAAAGGGTGGAGACTAAACTCTACCACTTTGGGATCTACCTGATTATACCTTAAAGTGATTTTTTTTTCTTTCTTTCTGCATTACTATTTCTCTATTGTCAGGTTTTTTCTTTTCCCTTTGGATTCACTTGTCCCTTTTGTGTGTTATTTCCTTCCCCCACATCCTATCTGTCATTTCATTTAATGAATGAGAGAGAAAGGAAGTTGGCGTTGAGTTACTTTTATGGTTTTTCGATTAATCTATGTAAGAACCTACCATATTGGTTCTCTCTAATGCATTCGAACAAGAAAATGACACCTAACTTCTACACCCTACTGTTCCTTACAAATTTATTGCAGAAGTAAGGCTTTAAATATACAGTTCCTGTACTTGGATGTATCATATCTTTGCATTCAGAATTAGTTTTATATTAGGAGGTTATATTAATCTTTCCATTGCTAAAAAGTACTATCCCATTGAATTAATATATTGGATTTCAGTTTGATATAATTATTTGTTACTTACCTTATTATTTTTGTGACTTCTGAGTTCTGACCTTGGTGTTGAGTTATGACCTTTTTTATCAGGGCAGTTGATAGTAGCATCATTGCTCAACAGGAACATCAAGTCACGCTTATTCCTGCGGGATCCCACGAAAGCAACAACATTGTTTGGTAAACAAGATGAGAAAAATTTACAGGTATCAAACTCTACAATAACACATCACCAAATTTCAGTTCATTTTGAAATTGTTCCTCTCTCCTATTTATTCAAATTTTCTGTGTAATGTTTAATATATGATAATCTTATGATCAGAAAAATATTTTTGCCTTCATATATATCATTATCTATTTTTTGTATATGAAATAATATATTTAAGGAGCTTTTATAACTTTCTAGGTATGGAAAGGAGACACACGAAACCCTGATGATTTGGATCCTGCTATGTTTGAGGTTTGTGTTGTTAAATCTTTGGGCTATTTGTGAGATATATAGATAATCATAAATGCATGGAACATATAAATACTAGGAATTCTCTATATGTTAACTAGTAGAGTTATCTTGCAGGGAGTCACACATGTAATTTGCTGCACTGGAACTACAGCCTTTCCTTCAAGGCGATGGGATGGAGATAACACACCAGAAAGAGTAGGTCGGGATAATGTGTTGTTGGATACTTTCAATGTTGCCTAATATTTTCCTCTTTTTTTCATTTTTTAGGATAAATTACTCGTACCTCGCCTGGACTTTGCCATAATTCCAGGCCCTACCCTGAAGTTTCAGACAATTACAACCTCTCCCTTCTCTGTTGACGATGTTAAAAATAAAATAGAATTGACAAGTTTAACCTTCCCTTTTCTATCAATGGTAATAATAATAGGGAATCGAGAGAAAGAATATTCCTTTTCCTTCTTCCTCAAAACGAAAGAACAACTTCATTAGGGTTCCTCCTCCATGACCAGTGAACCTGCTGAAAGCCAACCAGTGAACCCACTGGAATCCAGCAACGCAGTTTCTTGATTTGGGTTCTAGGTATGGGTGTGCAAAATTCATCCCTTAATGACTCATTCCGCTCTCCTTTCTCCAGCGTAATTAGCCTTGAAAGGCTGATTGTAATCCTGGACCGTAGGAGGGGGTTGTCTCTGTCGGTCATCAAAACCTCATAAGATCTCTGACCACCACCCCACAAACCATCACAAACCATTACTTCTTTTTGTGTTTTATTTTCCCCCAATTTTTGCGATCGAAGATACCTGGTTACCAAATAAACCCAAGAAGCACATACGAAGAAACACCCCCCCACCTCTTTTCCTTTTTATGGGATTCGTTTCAACTCTTCTCCAATTTTCTGAAACTGCCCAGATTTTATTTCAAATGGCGTTGTCGACTACAATGGCTGTCCAGCGAACAGATCCATGACTTGCACCAACAGATCCATGACTGGTGGATGGAGATCTGCCGCCTTTATTATCGGATAGTTTTTTGCTTACCTCTTTTTAACCTCTAAAAAGTGAGATTCTTTATTTAAGGATCATGAAATTGAGAAGGTGTAAGTTGGAGGAGTGATGATTGATGGCTGCAAGAGTGGAAATCGCAGAGAGGTTTATGTATATTGGAATAAGTTCAAACCTGATAACCTATCTGACTGGCCATTATGATAGTCAATTGTGACACACATCAATATCAGGTGATCAGGGAGAGGAAATGCCAGAATCGGAGGAGTAGGAGTGATTCTTTATGGGAGGGAAGAGAGGATGCTTGCATATGTCGGAGAAGAAGGATAGGTTCAGATGCCCTAGGGATTAGGAAAAAAAAAAAAAACCTTGACTCACCTTGACAAGATTTGACTCGCTCGACTCACCAGGTTTTGTGGAAGGTGAGGTGAGTCAGAAAACCTGGTTTTCCAACCATGGTCTGGATGTGAGGGCAAAAAGGTAACTTCGCTCCTCCAATAAAGGTAGCTTCGTCATTAAAACATTAAGATCAAGGTGAGGTCATCAACTAACAGAGCAAACGGACAGGGGCTGCTTGTAACCACTTTTTCAAATAAGGAGAAGCAGTTGTAATTGTCTAAAACTTTAGGGTAGAGCTTGGGATTATGGAAAATTCCGGGGGAGGTACGAGTAATTTTTTTTTTTTTTTTATGAAAAAGTTTGTGGTCTGATCCATGCATGGATAGGTCCTTTTTCATTTGGCACTTTCATTATGCTACAGGATGAAGTTTTAGCTCATTCAAATGTAGAACTATTATCAGCAAAATCCGTTTTGAAGGATCATCCCTTTACGGACACACTCACCTTCTCCCATCACTCCCCTCGGGAGAGGGGGGGGGGGGGGGAGCGGAAAAGGAGGACATATCCATCTATTAAAAAAAAAAATTTGACAGTTTTTTATTTTATTTCAGGGAATGAAATAGAGAAATGGTAGAAAGGAATACACATATTTAAATGATGTTGAGAGGCCTCCTATTTATTATATCATGTCTTCTAAATGACAGCCTCTGCCTGGCTTTGTCTCGTGAGTCTCAGTTTGGATGCTGCATCCCAGATCCTTTTCATCTCTTCCCTTCCAGTGATCCTTCTGTTGACTGTTTTTTAAGATTTCCTTTTTCTTTCCGAAGTTAGGAGTCCTAAAGATAAATAGTGAACTTCTTGGACTCTAGACATTCAGTATCTATACCTGTGCCTCTCTTTAACTATAATTTTCTCTTTGAAGATTGGGAGGGAGTCCGGAATCTTGTATGTGCACTGCCTCCATCCATTGAGAGATTTGTTCTTGTTTCATCAGTGGGGGTTACAAAGTTCGATGAGTTGCCATGGAGGTACCTTAACTACTTAAATGAATAATTAAGTTCTCACTGTCATATCCATACTTTTCATTTGGCATTACAGCTGGACGATGATTTTGATGATAGCCTAGACATTTGGATAGGAAATCTCTGAAAAATCTTCAAGCTATACTCCCAGGACAAGTGATCATAAGAAAATTGATTATCTTTCCAATCAATATGTAATTAATTGCATGTATTGATTTTCATTTTTATGGAGCTGTTTAGTTCCTACAACCACTCTAAAGTTTGAATTGACTACTAGCAGCAAGGCTAAAGTTAGTCTATGACCTTTCCATTAGTGGCCGTCAGTCAGTAATGTAATTTTAACAAAGAAAAGTGTGGATGAACTTTTCTGTGGGATTTCTGATCCAGTGGGAATTTTTTTTTTTTTACTTAACAGTATCATGAACCTCTTTGGCGTCCTCAAGTTTAAGAAAATGGGGGAGGACTTAGTTCACAAATCTGGTCTTCCCTTTACAATTATCAGGTATGATATTTTATTGTTTTACTTCTGCTAGTCATTTCAAGATAAATTGTTCCCATTAACTGTTGCTACATTCTGTCATTAGTGTTTTTGTTTTTTTGTGGTATATGCTCTATAAATCTGCCTTTATTTTGGTGTACCAGACCTGGAAGACTGACTGATGGACCATACACCTCATACGATCTGAATACTTTGCTTAAAGCAACTGCTGGGCAACGCCGTGCAGTTCTGATAGGTCAAGGTATTTTTCTTTAATCCTCCCAATGAAAGAACACATAAAAGCATTCTCCATGATTTCTCTATATCTTCAGGGGATCTTTTAGATTTTAAAATTATTAGCATTGAAAAATGACAATAATACAGTGGATCAGCTACAATATTGGAAAGTTCTACTATTTTACCACATTAAGGCATTACTTCTAATACTTGGTCAAGTTTGGGTATTTGGAGAGTTAAAGTTGAAAATGCATAAGCCTCGTTTGGTAATTCTTAATTGTTATTTCTTGGCATTTTTTTATTTTCATTTCAGTTTGTATACTCTGAGAGTTTGAATAAATCTCACGAGATGATTATGAGCATTTGTGCTCACCAGGAACATGATCAGTACATATGTGTTTCCAACTGTCTGGTGGTATTCTCTTACGAAGAAAATAAACTTTTTTTTTTTTTTGGATAGGTAGAAGAAAATAAACTTGCTTATTATACACTGGTTGCACACAATATACCAGAGCAGTAATGATGACTGAGAGAATTGGTGTGTTTGAGGTGGGACAGTTGAGTGTAATATTTGTGATGTGATGCATTACGCATAACCATATGACTTGCATATATCCTGGATCAGCACATCTGGAGAGTGGAACAAGGCAGTAAAAGAAATGGTGGGAGTCAGGTGGGTAGGCAAGGGAGATTAAGGCATACACACTACACAAAGTCAGACAGTGGAAAAGAAGCTCCATGAATAACGACTCCTTAGAAATGTGAATGAAGGCACGTTGTGGGTTGAGTTAGTAATAACTTTTGAACTACTAGAAAATAAGAAAGCAGAGTAGTTGGATTCTTCGCTCATTTTATCTTAATTTTGAAGACACAATAGGTAATATCTGTAGCATGCAAACCATAACTTTCAGGCCCGTATCAAGCTTTTGACTGATACAATTTCTGAACTCCCCCGCCCAAAAAAAAAAAAAAAAAAAAAGGAAGAAAAACTTTTGGGTCCACTCATAGGTGCATTTATGAATAAGTAGGGCATCTCCAATTATTTTGACATTGCATCAATTTTTCCATTCTTTAGAACCATTATTTCAGTGTATGAGTGCGTCTAGAAAAATGAATAATACCATGTTATTTCATCAAAAGATTCCATAGTGCTCTCTTATCTTGTCTCAAATGAACTCAATTTTCCAAGAGGTTGAGACAGAGAGTGTAAATCCATAGAAAACAAGAAATGATCATCCACGATAGTATTGTAACCATAGTATTCCTACCCACCCCCACCCCCACCAAAAAAAATAAAACATAACCATAGTAAATAGATACAAAAATAATGGATAATTATGTTACGTTTGGTAACATTGTTGTTCTTTTTAAAATGCTTGTGAATCAAAAGTAATTTTTATGTTTCTGCTTCTAAGGAATACTATTGATACTTTAACAAAATATTGTTCCAAAAGAATAGAAAAACAACACAAACTCTTCAAAAGAACATTACCAAATAGTTCAATTTTTTTTTTTGTCAATGCACCTAAACTTTTTTTTCAATGCACCTAAACTGACACTTTCTTAAATTCAATTTTCTCCAAATTTGAGATTAGACCTGTTGACATAGCTACTTCCTATAGACAGGCTACTTATGAGTTAGGATATGAACATATTATGTGATGAAATGGGAAATGTATGATCCAGGACCGAATAATGTAGCCATTAATGGATACCAGTGTTGGTTTTGTGCCATGTTGACCCCAATACAGCAGGCATATTTAAGTGTCTGGCTTTCATAATTTCCTACAATAGTGTGGTGAAATGCCTGATATTGAATCATCTGAGTAGAACAGACAATCAAATTTTTTTTAAATTTGTGATTTTACATTGCTTGAGAAAATTTACTGATTGGATCCACATAGCCATTGGATCATGGGCTTCTGAGAGACTAAAAAAAAAGTATGTATGACAAACTTTCCTGTTGTGTGCATAATAAGAACAATGGCAGAATCAAGGCTGGAGTCACCTATTTTCTCAAATATTTGGAAGGTTCAAGGTAAATAATCACAGAGTTAGAGGAAAATTCTGAACTCACTACCCCTTGATGATCTGTGGTTTGTGGCACTGTCAGATTTTGATGGTGCTGATAAATGTAACTATTTCAGATGATAAATGTAACTATTTCAGATGTTCAGTCAGTTTTTATTGCAAAATGGAATGGGATGAATTTTGAAAAGGTTTCTGTATCCATCTGGTTCGAGATATACTAAGGGATGGTTTACTGATTATGAATCAAGCTTGGTGAGGAATGAACTACCGAGCTTATTTGAGTCTTGCTTTGATATATTTCCATCCTTGCCAACTGAGAAAAAACCACATCCAAGTTTAAGGATTGAGAATGTGACTGGTCGAAGGCAAAGATGATTATTAAAGATGGACACTGCAGTTTCAAAGGAATTCAAGTGAAAACTAAGTTGGGAAAGTTATACTTAGGAGTGATTGCAGAAATAATTAGGGAACAAAATTATGCTTTGATACCATATTAAAGATCTGGGAGTGGTGCATTATGTGACTTTCCAGGACTTCATAATAAACAGGGGAATTATATGTACAATTTCTTTTTCCCAACACTATTGAGTCATCATTTAGTCTATCTGGTAGAAGCTGAGACCTTGGATAATGGAGCCTTATTTGATGTGTGGCTAGTTATCTTGGATTAAGATATTACACCCTCAAAGCACAATGTTGTATTTTTAACTGATTAGTTGAGAATCTGTTGGGGAAATTGAACTTTTTAAGAGCATGTCCATATATATCGGCAGTACCTGAGAAAACACTACGGTGCAAGATTTTTCCCAAAACATTAACTAAAAACACCTGGAACAAAGTATTTCTTTGCTTTCTAATATTTAGATGATTCTGTATACAAAAGGGGTCATATAAGCCGGACAATAGGATCAAGGACAACTACAAGTTTTTTTTTCTTATTCTGCTGCTAACAACTATTTTTCATTGTAAATAATTATATGCCTCATTTAAATTTGTAGGCTTGATTTTATTCTTTTTGCAATTTGTGTGCTTTCTTTATGTTTATGTTACAATTTTATCATGGTTTCATAGGAGACAAGCTTGTGGGAGAGGTTAGTAGACTTGTAGTGGCTGAAGCTTGCATACAAGCGCTGGATGTAGAATTTACTCGCGGCCAAGTATACGAAATCAACTCAGTTGAGGTATTTGTAGTCATCGAACATGATCCTTGGAAACTTAGATGATGAAGAAATATTATTATAATCATTAAATACGATCATAGATGACAGAATAAAAATTAATCTTGTCTTACTTTCACTCTATGATCGTTTCACCAAGGAAAACATATTGCTCTCCTTTTTATGCATTTGTTGCTGTCATAATGTATCTTTCTTATTTTAATTTGTTCTTATCGTATTTATCCATCATATCCAGAAGTTTAGGTTTCGTATTTGACACATGAGCGGTCAATGCAAATGTAAGGTCAGCTGAGAAATGGTGGGAGTAGTTCCTTTATAAAATTGTGAAGGCCATTGATGCACCTACTAGTTCAATGGGGAAGATTGAAGGCTCCAAAAAAATGGAGATGGGGAATCATAATATATATGGATGAAGATGGTTAAAATATTTTGAAGTGGAATTCAATAGGGATGGCTTGGCTTTAATAAAAAGGAATGCTACAACTGGATTCATGTGGCCAGCCCTAGCAGGTGGGCTATTGAGGACACTAATGATGATAATAAAGATCAAGCTTGTATTTTGGGAATTTTTTTAGGAGACTGATATCAAATGAACATTTAGGATCAAATGATAATTAGATCCAATTTAAAAGGGAAAGAGCTTAGCTACTATTGTCAACAATGGCTATATGCAATGGATCTTAACCTGTTGGCTGTGTTGATGGATAACTAATGTTATATTGATAGGGGCCACCATATGGTACATTTTAGGACGTTTCATTTATTCCTCGTAGGCTTAATTAGAAATTGTTCAATGCCTTCCATGGAAGACTGTTCACACCTATACAGCCGGTTACAGTTTAGCATTATAACTAGATACATCATGGATAATATGAAGGCCTTTGCTTTCTTGGATAGTTTGTCCAATATTCCCCCAATGGTACTTTGTATAAGAGGCACAAGGTAAGTGAAGAGGTTTTTTCTGTGCATTGAAAGCTCACCTAATGTCAATTTTATGGCTGTTGGCTTGGTACATCCCACTCTCTTCGTTCTTCCTCTTCTTTGCAGCCTTGCCCAATGAATTTCCACCACCAGAAGCCAAATGTTCAAAGGATAGAACCCACTGTTGGATATATCCCATGTAAGAGATCAACTAGGTCCGAAACAGCCTAACAGCTAACTGCTACCATTCACCTTTCTGTTTCTTTCAGAAGGTGGCCAAAAACTATAAATAAAGAAAGTAATAAGTAAGCTTCAAATGCTGAAGTGGTAGTGCTATGCTATGATTAACATCAAATAGAAAAAAGGAATAGGTTGCAGGTTTAATTTACACTCTTCAGAAATTTTTAAAACTGCATGGATTATAACAAACTTATAAAATGTGTTCTCTTCTTTTCTTGTTCTTTCCAATATTTACAGCAGTTTTTTGAATACATTTTCTTCTTTGTGGATTTTCATTCTACATGGTTCATTTTGAGTACACATTATAAATATGAAGCATTTTTTTTTTTTGTTCTTTTTCTTTGTGTTAAGGGTATTTCAAATTTCTTGAGGTTGATTCCGCATGATCTTCATTACTAGCCAGGGTTCAGTAAATATCCTTCCTTTTCTTTTCTGGAAACTAATTTAAAACTATGCAGGGAGAAGGACCAGGAAGCGATCCTGAAAAATGGAGGGAGCTCTTCCGATCTGCGCACGTCCAATAGCTGGATTCATTAGTCTTCATTGTGAACCCTACCAAAAAACTTGAAATTAATGAAGATAGTTGAAGCAGGAACAACCTTAAGTGCAGATTAAATGTTTGCAATCACAATTTTTTTCTGCTAATGCATATGTAGCACGAGTCAAAATGCTTATATTAATTTTCTCCTGCTCTGAATCTTTTTTGCTTTTTATCTTCCAGTTTTTCAAACCAAGAACCTTTTTTTTTTATCTCATGAGCATCTTCCAGATCTTGAAAAAAAAAAAAAAAAACAGTTCTCATAATCATATGTGATTTTCTTATTGACACTTCTTAAGGTGTCAATTTTTAATTTTTTTGTCCTCTTACTATGGCACAAATGTTGAAGTGAGGATAAATTATTGTCATTTCATATATCTATTAAAAGAAGAAGGTGTGAGACAATGATCATTCTTGACAATAATGGTATGTCACTTTCAAAAATTTTGTGAAAAACCCTTCTTACCTTTGATTTAAAAAAAAAAATTCGGAATAAGATTAGGATCAATTAAAAGAAATTGATATGTTCTAGATACACCTATAGATGTGTCATTCGGGCAATCTCTATAAGTTATTATGGTTTGGGAAACATTGCACATCATCTCACTAAGTATGACACTTTCTCTCTTATTAAAACATGTGGGAATGAAACCAATATACCCTAGCAATGTTATCAGTTGTCACGATCCAAAACCGTCTTAAAGTGAATGTTTAAGATATAATTATAATGGCGTGCTCATACCGCTCACCAACCATTAATCATAAAACAGAATAAGTAAACATTGTCACGATCAAGGTGTTGATCAAACGATCGCTCCATTAAATCAAATCTTGTGCTTTTTTTTTTTTTTTTTTGGTAATAAAATTTCGAGCTTTTACTATCTTAAATCCAACTAAAAAAGATAACCTTAATTAAAAAAAATCCCAAAATCTACTGGTGGCAACTTAATGTCTACAAGTATATATCATAAAACAGAAAATAAAATTATTTTTACATTGAAACTTAAAACCCTATTATCTTAGGAGATACCTTCAACATCCTTCATGTCTCTCTCTGCTCTGCTTTATCAGTCTCATTGTTTAAGATATAATTAAAATGGCGTGTTCATACCGCTCACCACCCAGTAAGATAAAATATTAGAAAATACACAACACAAAACATGTCAAATAAATGCAATGCAAGAAGAAGAAAAAATTGACTTTGTTTACTTTAGAACAACCCAAATTTATTTTATATTTGGCGAACTGCTAGGGATAACTGACTGCCATTGTCCTAGTAGTGTATTTAACACAGCTTGGGATCCCGGTTCTGTTCATGACCTAAATTCTTCATCCGCGGCTCACGGATCACGATTCATCCAGCTACGTCCTATTGTTTGATTCAAGTGGCAATCCCGTTACACTCTATTTTCCTTACTCTCTGCTTGGCATATGACAATCAATTACTTTCGATATTATTTTATCATCTCTCTCTATTTCAAAGCCCTTATTACATTTTACTTAAGATGCATGCCAAAACCATTACTCACACATGTTCTTAGCACATGGTAGTATAAAACATGATATTAAACCATCTCTTTTTGTACCTTTCTCATGCATCAAACCTCATCATACAGTTATGCATAACTATGCAGAATCAATCTTTGCATATATCACATGTTCTCATATCTTTAAATCACTAAATAGCATAATTTAATGCGTATAGTTTCAACAACATAATAAGTAGATAAACCATAATTAAACACTCATTTATAACACCCAATCTGCTATACGCCACCTACATCTTTTCATTAAATCACCCCGTCATAGGTCAACAACACAAGACTACAAATATCATACATAAACTTATATATAGAAGTTGGGATAAGGTTGAATATACATACTGATATGTAGGTCTGGAGCTGTTACATATAATGAGATATAAATCTGGCATTCGTCTATATATACGGTATACATAAAATCTAATATTTTGCTAGATGTCACCATGCACGATGTTACTAAGTGCTAAACAACACCACCAGAATGTACTACACAACACACATACTCTTCTAACCGTCACCCAAACATGCCAAACAAACCTAAGCAGAAAATTTAATCCTATTAAAAAAATGTGGCGAATTACAAATGTAATGTAGTGGATTGTTGATAATTTGATATTGTCCATCGAATCAACACAAAGGGAATCGATTGCATGTAAAAAGAGAACGCGTGCCGCGCGCCAGGTAGGGGTCGAACCTACGACTTTCTGCTTAGGAAACAGACGCTCTATCCACTGAGCTACAGGCGCTTTCTTTCCATATTTTTATCAAATATATATACAGATTTTAATAACCGAAATTTGAGTTTGGGAAATGTAAGTTTCTAAATAGAGAAAGTGGGATATCATTCCTATAATTATTATAACCATTTGAAAGAAAACCTAGAATCATGCAATCACCTTTAATGGGGCATTTCATGAAACTTCAAGGTGGATTTCCATTGACAAGTTTTTGAGATTCAAATCAGATAACCTATGGTAGGTAGGTAGGAAGGTTCAATGTAAGAGCACGTGGAGCATCTATCCAATAGAGATGGGATTTTTCATTTCCGACCCCATACGATATTAATGAGTGTTGTATCATTAACTTTATCAAAACAGACCCTTTGATTGTACCATTCCACATAATGATTTTGGGTTGAAATTCAATAAATTAGTTGAAGTTAATGCAATAATTCCTCCATAAAAATTTACTACCTAATAATTTCATGTATCAAACCAGAGTTCCTGAATGTGGGCACTTCTAGCATGGATCTACTCAGACTGATACTGAAACTATTTCAAAATTTTCAATCATTATTATGATAATTTATTATTACTATTTTATGTCTAGTGATATTAAATGGTTATTATGTATGACTCATAATTTATTTTTATAAATAATTTATAATAAATAAATCATAATCATAAATATAAACTATACCAAAGAGAGCCTTGTCTTTACAAACTATATGTTATATCAATAACTAATAGAAATTTGCTTGAGAAAGTTAACTACTACTAATAACTCTTCAACTTTTGATGATTCGGAACGCATCCTCAACCTTCGTCGTATTTACATTCACAAACTGCAGATAACAAAGGAAAAATGAGAATTAAAAACTGTTATAATGAAAGGTGGGAGTGGTAACTAACCATGGATAAAGAGCCAAGAAATCGAAATTTCAGACTTCTGGTAATTGATCATCAGATTACCCATAAACACTACTTGTAATTAGTCATCAGATATTTCTAGTTTGATAGTTAGTCTCATTGCATTGATCAAATGTTGTCAAGCAAGAGCTATCTGAAGATCATAGCCTGAATCAATATGACTTGTTTGATGATCCTAACTTTCTGAATCTTTAAGAACACTTGAATATGATTGATAACATGCAAAATTTCTTCTGGACTTATAGCCATCTTTCTTTAAGTGGGGAATTTGAGTTTCAAGTTACTAACCTCTATGTCTAACTGTTTCTTCGTCGCATGCACTCGAGCATATCCAAATTCAGAAATCCTAACTAAACTCCAGTCATCAACCTGTCCATAATCCCAAACAGATGAGAATGGTTGATCAGTTAAAATATAAATAAGCAGTTATCCAAATCTTTTTTAACATTCAGATACTTTTTGGGTTGGGGGGGGGGGGGGGGGTAAAATACAAGTCAAAAGACAAAGGAGATGAACCATCTACTTACAGTAGCATTGAAATCATCCAACATGAATCCTGCCATTCCAATGATTGCATGAACTGGAGCCTTATAGTTGTTGTGGTCATATGTGTCAATCCCCTTTCCATCTCTTAAAGGAGTGGCTTTGCAGGTACCCTCATTAATGGAACAAGTTCTTTCATAGTTATGGACATGGCCAAAAAGAACTAGGTCAACCTGATTAATCAGAAAAATAGTGTTAGCATCATCCTTCAGTTAGCATCATATGTTTGTTTTCTAAGATCACTTTACCTTGTTTGCCACCAGTACAGGCTCTACACTAGCAGTAAAATTTGGGTCTGTATTTGGTGTAAATGTTGAAGGTGAAGATGAATACATGGGTCTATGCCTGCACTCAACAAAATGAGTTCTTGTGAACCTGTGAAATGCAAAAGACAATCCAATAGTAAGAGATGGGGACTGAATATACTTACCCCATAAAAATTACCCAAGGAGTTACTGATCGATCTACTGAACGCAAATCCCATTTGATCCAATCATTCTGTTAACAGTTTTGATGTTTTTATTAGAATACTAAGATAAACATTTATTTAAGAATTATATGTAGAAATGATCAATCAGCAAGTTTAGTCTTACTTGTTCAGAATTACAGCTGAAGTTATGCTCAGTTGAGACTACTGTAAAATGGACAGGCCCTTGCTTTATAGAGTACCATGGCTTGTCCTTTGCAGATGTGGGCATAGGAAAATAAGTCTCATAAGGAACTCCAATTTCACCACCAGAGTCCCAGAGACCATAAACAGATCCAGAGTCTGGGTAATCTCTGCAAAATTTCATACATGAAAGATCATATCATGGCTTGTAGTTTTAATTAAATATCATATAAATATGTCCAATAGATGAAAATACCTCTCATGGTTTCCAATTGCAGTCATGTAAGGAACATGAGATGCTGCAGGAGAGATATGTTGAAGAAAATAATCCCATTCCACTAAGAATCCAGTAGCATAACTGATGTCTCCAATATGAAAGATCGAGTCGACATTGCCTGCATCAACTTCCTTAGCTATGGCTGCCATCACTGATGTTGAACCTGGCTGTATATTTCAAAATACAACAATGTGAGTTCAATTTCCTATCACTGATAATGGAAGAAGATTAATGGTTTTTACCTGAATGTAGTGCTCTGATGATGGATCAAGGGGAGCTTTTCCCATATCACCATATGAGATGAATTTGAGCTCATCTGAACCTTCAGCTGGGGGAGTCCTGAATTTGATTCTGTTGCTCCAACCAACTGAAGAACTTCATAATGAATTCAGATTTAATGAGATTATCAAGCATTGTCATCTCTAATACACAGTGAACCCAAACTTTTATTCAAAGGAGTACCTTCCATAGCTATAAAAGTAAGTTGTTGAAGGACTTAGGTTGGTCATCACAGCAGAATGAATGAAACCAGGATCATGCCAACCAAAATTTGATGCTGGGCAATCTGATACATTAGTTTTACCTACCAATTTTTAAGAACAACCAAACAAAATAATTAGTAAAAAAAATTAATAAATAACAATAAGAGAGAGAGTTTTTACTGACCATTACACATATCCTTTGGGGTAAAAGTTGCAATTTTTGAATTGGCCAAAAGAGTAATATTGGATTTTCCATCACCATACAGAACTCCTTGTGGTGTTTTATCTCCACTAACCTATGTTAATCTCATCTGCCAAACAAAATAAATCAATCATTAAGAGTTCGACTTTGGCCTTTCTCCCATGAATTTACAGACTTTAGATAGATAGATAGATAGAAATCCATGGAAATTACCGAGGTTCCACTGGAATTTACACTGGAGAGATGACCATACAAGGCAGCATTCGGATTAGCAAACTTAATTGGACCAGACCTTTTAAGAACACAAGGATTTATAAACCCGTTTCCAAATAACACAAATTCTATATCAGTTCTGATGTTGACAACATGGAAACTCAATGTTCCACTGCAATTACTCTTGTTTCCTTCCTTCTTGCAATTCATATAGTTTGGATCTTCATTCATGTTTTGGCCCTGCAACCCAAAAAAAAAAAAAAATCAGTTCTTTTTCTTCCTTCAGATGCTAACAGAGCTCGTCAATGGAAACTTTACACATACCTTTATGGGATAATGGCAGAGAAGGGGAAGATTACTCATATCTCCAGTCTGCATATAGTTCCAATCATCTTGAAGACAAGCTTTAGTACTGCCCACATAACAGAAAATCAAACAGAGAAAGAAGTGAGAGAAGAGAATACAGAATTCAAATGGGTTACTTCATAAAAATATGAACTACTTACTCATTGTCAGAACCAGATGGTGTGATCATGGCAATCCAATCATTGTTGGAAGGATCTGAAACTCCACTTACTGTAACTTTTACATATTCTTCATTGAGAAGTCCAGATGCTGATTTAGAGCTTACTTTGATTTGAATGTTTGTAGTTCCATTTGAACACTCAGCCAATATTCTTCTGTTCAGTACCCGGAAATCTGATTTGTAGTCATGAAGTTTGGACGTGGAGTAAACAGATGAACCTGATGATACTGAAACAAAGAACAGAAGAGAAATAAAGAACAGAAAATTGAGATTCAAGGATGACTTCATGATTGCAAAGATGAATTCTGTGAATTAATTTTGTATTTAGTAGTGAGTATATATATATATATATATTTTAATAAGATTTGGAGAACGAATTTAAGATTAACCCAATCTCTTAATCCAGCTGGTCTACATGAATTAGAGTTCTTCAGAGTTTAGACGTGGAGTTACATCAGGTAAGCCAGTCCAAGAACGTGAGATGCTGGGCCCATGGTTTTAGGTATCGGGATTGGATTGATCGTATCGGTATAGGCATCGTATACAAATACCCGATACCCGATACCCTCATATTTTTTTTAAATAACTTTAATTTAGTATGGATCACGTGTCATTCTGTCATTGGTTTCATACCGATCCCATGTTGATTTCAGAGTGACCGATACCTCTTCGGATATTATGAACTAGAACCATGGGGTCTCATTCGACTCGGGTGTGATCTAGGCAGAAATTGCATGTCCTATCTTGGGCTAGCCCAATTAAGCCCTAACTGAAAAACAAAACTGACACAGCTCGATTCAGTTTGATTCAAATCGGATCACAATCTTATTAGATTGTAATTGGGCTGTGTTATTAGTGTCTAGTGGAAAATCGAAATTCAATTAATAGATGAACTTGGATCAAACCGGACCAATGGGTTAAAACCGAAGTAACCGATAATGGATTGATAAGTGCCTATTAAGTTAACATTTCATTAAATCTACATATGGGAAACTGAAACTGAACCAATCCTATAATTGCCCGATAGAGTCTATTAAATCGTCTTTTTACTACATAAACATATAAAAATCGATAGTGGATAGATAAAAGCACATTAAGCTAGTCCGATAAAAATAAAAACAAACTAAACCCAAACTGAACTTTTCTTAATTGTATGGTTTTGAGCTTGAGCTACAGGATCGAAACCGATTCAGTCGAGACTAAACCGATTTGAACTTGATCAATAAAGAAAAATACGTAATATTTATATGATTAATCACATCTCTCTCACATTCAAATGTAGATAAGATCTAATTAAATCCAATTCGGAATTCTATCATGAAGATTCTTATCTTTTGATTTGCGATTAATAAATTTCTTGGAAGGTATCCACTTCTCTTCCCGAACCTTAATATAAGGGAAAATTACATAAATCTCCCCCTGACAATTCATTTATTATGCGATACTACCTTGGACCTTTTTTACTTACACAAACCTAGTTAGATTCTAGTTACAAATATCTGATACCCGACACCAGTTACCTTCATATAGGGAGATCCTTTATCCGGTTAATTTGGTTCTAGTTTTGATATTCTATTTGTGTATTTAACAAAAAGTTAACTTAATGGGATCTTATCAGTCCATTATCAGGTTATTTCGCTTTCGATTTCGGTTTGGGCCTATTGGATCGGTTTAGTTTGGGCTAATCAATCAGTCCAGTCTGATTTCTCAACCGACTCTAAAAACACAGACTAATTACAAACCAATAACATTTGATTTTGGTTTTTGATTTGGGTCCAATTTTGATACCTACGTGGAGAAAGTGGGCTCATCGGACTTGACTTGGTCTTTGTGAAAAACTGGGTGGCCAGTTTTGGGCTAGCCCAAGCTTTTCAAGGCCAACTAAAAAGTAAATATCTTTTGAGGCATCTCTTCATTCGTGAGTAGAGAAGTTTATGGGTAAAAGATAGTTCTATTCATTATTAAACCGAAATATTGTAATTGAGCTGTGTTTTTATAGTTTCTTTTTTTTTTTTCTTCTTTTTTTTTTGGATAAAAGATAATTCTATTCATTGGAAGAATCAGCCAAGAAATCATTGTCACTTAAATCATCGATTTAATGATCGGACTTGGGCCAAAGAACCTTCCTCTTACAGTTTAAGGCCCTCCTGGTTAGGGAATGGGCTACCCCATTGACTTCCCTAGGAACAAATTGGAGTGTAACAGACTCCCCAAAAGCCAATCATGACCTTACATCTTCAATAACCGATTATACAAAAACATCAAGTGAAGAAAATTTGTCCCCGACAAAAGTAATCACAAATCAAACCTAACCTACCCAATGGATTAAAACCGCAACAGTCTGATAATGGACTACAAAGAGCTCATAAAATCAACCTTTCACTAAATCTACATATAGAAAATTGAAACCGAACAATCCCGATAGAGCCCATTAAACAAACTTTTATTTCAAACCAATAATTTATAATTAATGAAGAATATGCAGTCAACTCTTAATCTGAACGTAATCATAATTTTAAGAAAAAAAATTATTCATACCTCCCGGGGCTATGGCCTAATTTCAACACCCTCTCAGTTGTTTCTGACGATTATAGTCGCTCCCTTTTAGTTAACAATGATAACTATAAATTTTAAAAGATAATTTTAACCCTGATGGTTGTACAATCAATGAAGTTTGAAATGATAAATTTAACATCCCTTCGCTTTCCCAAACCTACTTTCAACTGTTGATGCAGAAAACTGGACAATATGATTTAGCCACCACATCGGTAGAGTTTTTCACAGTTTAAACGGGTTACATAGCATAAAAAGAGTAGGCCACAATAATAAACAAGTTACTCACTGTTATAACCAACCTACTGAGAGGTACCTATTATTGTAGGACAGATACAAAACACAGAGAGGTGGACTGGGTAGTCCGGTGGCAACTCCAATGCTTAAGTCAGTTCTCAGATCATACAAAATGAAGTGTCTAGCAAAGAGATACTCCTTAGAATGTAAGGTAAGGCTTGAGTCTATCAATGGGATAGTTATCGATCCTTGAACTTACCTTGCTCTATGCGCTTTGCTGCTTTTGTAGATCTCTAAACAATTGATAGGAATAGTTGGTTGAAGTGTGATAATGCTGGTGGTTGTATAAACCGCTATACTGGTTTTCTGTCGTTGGATAAGGATCTGACGACAGGATGAGATATAGATGTGACCATCGTGGTCACATCCATAAGATGCGTTATTGTAGGTAGTGGTCATTGGGAGAGGAGTGCTCCTCTGCACGTTTGAAACTGCTTGAGACATGTAGTAATTGTGCATGTCACCTTCGGATTGAACCACATGTCGTCGTATCATTGGTAGGTGAATTATTGTATTAACACCAACGAACATATCTCTACCTCCATTTGATCCTGCAATTCAACCAAATTACTAGATTCGATGTTGGGTGTTGGAGTTCAGTTCCTAAGCAAGCAGGAACTGATTGCGATTAGTTCTCCAATCTCAATTGCTCCCTTAATTTTGACAACCCTTTGAAGAATAGAATTTGAGTAATTCAGAGTCACTATTCATGCAGGCCTTCAGAGGCGTGGCAAGAGTCGCATGAACTTTGGTCTGTGTCGGTTTTATTTAGTGGAGAATTTGAGTTTCTAGTTACTAACCTCTATGTTTAACTCATTCTTTGTTGCATGAACTCGAGCATATCCAAATTCAGAAATCCTAACCAAACTCCAGTCATCAACCTGTCCATATTCCCAAACAAATGATAATGGTTGATCAGTTGGAATATAAATAAGCAGTTATCCAAATCTTTTTTAACATTCAAACACTTTGAGGGGGAGGGGGGGTGTGGTCAAATGCAAGTCCAAAGACAAAGGAGATGAACCATCTACTTACAGTAGTATTGAAATCATCCAACATGAATCCTGCCATTCCAATGATTTCATGAACTGGAGCCTTATAGTTGTTGTGGTCATATGTGTCAATCCCCTTTCCATCTCTTAAAGGAGTGGCTTTGCAGGTACCCTCATTAATGGAACAAGTTCTTTCATAGTTATGGACATGGCCAAAAAGAACTAGGTTAGCATCATCCTTCAGTTAGCATCATATGTTTGTTTTCTAAGGTCACTTTACCTTGTTTGCCACCAGTACAGGCTCTACACTAGCAGTAAAATTTGGGTCTGTATTTGGTGTAAATGTTGAAGGTGAAGATGAATACATGGGTCTAAGCCCGCACTCAACAAAATGAGTTCTTGTGAGCCTGTGAAATGAAAAAGACAATCCAATAGTAAGAGATGGGGACTGAATATACTTACCCCATAAAAATTACCCATGGAGTTACTGATCGATCGACTGAAAGCAAATCTCATTTGATCCAATCATTCTGTTAACAGTTTTGATGTTTTTATTAGATTACTAAGATAAATATTTATTTAAGAATTATATGTAGAAATGATCAATCAGCAAGTTTAGTCTTACTTGTTCAGAATTACAACTGAAGTTATGTTCAGTCGAAACTACTGTAAAATGAACAGGCCCTTGCTTTATAGAGTACCATGGCTTGTCCTTTGCAGATGTGGGCATAGGAAAATAAGTCTCATAAGGAACTTTATTTTCACCACCAGAGTCCCAGAGACCATAAACTGATCCAGAGTCTGGGCAATCTCTGCAAAATTTCCTATATGAAAGATCATATCATGGATTGTAGTTTTAATCAAATGTCATATCAATATGTTTAATAGATGATGACAACATGAAAATGAAAATACCTCTCATGGTTTCCAATTGCAATCATGTAAGGAACATGAGAAGCTGCAGGGGAGATATGTTGAAGAAAGTAATCCCATTCCACTAAGAATCCAGTAGCATAACTAATGTCTCCACTATGAAAGATCAAGTCCACATTTCCTGCATCAACTTCCTTAGCTATGGCTGCCATCACTGATGTTGAACCTGGCTGTATATTTCAAAATACAACAATGTGAGTTCAATTTCCTATCACTGATAATGGAAGAAGATTAATGGTTATTACCTGAATGTAGTGCTCAGATGATGGATCAAGGGGAGCTTTTCCCATATCACCATATGAGATGAATTTGAGCTCATCTGAACCTCCAGCTGGGGGAGTTTTGAATTTGATTTTGCTGCTCCAACCAACTGAACAACTTCATAATGAATTCAGATATATGAGTTTATCAAGCATTGTCATCTCTAAAACACAGTGAACCTTATACCTTCCATAGCTATAAAAGTAAGTTGTTGAAGGTCCTAGGTTGGTCATCACAGCAGAATGAATGAAACCAGGATCATGCCAACCAAAAGTTGATGCAGGGCAATCGGATACATTAGTCTTACCTACCAATTTTTAAGAACAACCAAACAAAATAATTAGAAAAATAATAAATAAATAACAATAAGAGAGAATTTTTACTGACCATTACACATATCCTTTGGGGTAAAAGTAGCAACTTCTGCTTTGGCCGGTAGAGGAATCTTGGATTTTCCATCACCATACAGAACTTCTTGTGGTGTTTTATCCCCACTAATCCAAGTTAATCACATCTGCCAAACAAAATAAATCAATCATTAAGAGTTCAACTTTGTCCTCTCTCCCATAAATCTATTGACTTTAGATAGATATAGATAGAAATCCAGGAAAATTACCAAGGTTCCTCTGGAATTTACACGGGAGAGATGACCATACAAGGCAGCATTCGGATTAGCGAACTTAATCCAACCAGACCTTTTAAGAACACGAGGATTATCAAACCCATTTCCAAATAACACAAATTCTATTTCAGTTCTGATGTTAACAACATGGAAACTCAATGTCCCACTGCAACTACTCTTGTTTCCTTCTTTCTTGCAATTCATATAGTTTGGATCTTCATTCATGTTTTGGCCCTGCAACCCAAAAAAAAAAAAATCAGTTTTTTTTTTTTTCCTTCAGATGCTTTCAGAACTTGTCAATGGAAACTTTACACATACCTTAGTGGGATAATGGCAGAGAAGAGGAAGATTACTCATATCTCCAGTCTGCATATGGTTCCAATCATCTTGAGGACAGGCTTTAGTACTGCCCACATAACAGAAAATCAAACAGAGAAGAAGTAAGAGAAGAGAATACAGAATTCAAATGGGTCTGCAATTTTTTTTACTTAATAAAAATATGAACTTACTATAAGATATTTTTAGTCTCTTTTAGGGCTTCCCAATGAACCCATTAGGGTTTCTGTTAACCCTGTTATCCACACAATACCAAGAACACAATGATATACAATAAACAATGTAAATCACATATGTTGAAGATTGTTTTCCAACTATTTCCTGTAGCTTTGAATACTTGGATTAGAGTCTTCCACAACTTGTCAGGGATCTCTTTGCTTCTCTCTATGTATGGGAAGAGGAGAGGAAATAATACCATGGCTGTGGGGATCCTAACCATTGGTATATATAATACCACCTCATTCCTAGACCAGTCACATAGTGGACCAAGTTGATCATTCTCTAATCATACTTAAACTGATCAACCTGTAACCAGACTCTCACTGAACCAACTAACTTTAAAATTAATAAAGCCCACACACATAAATATCTTACATACTCCCACTTGGGCTACATTAATTATAAAGTCACCATTGACCCAGTGTGATCATGTAGTCTAATTACACTAAAACCATCATTTACTTTGATTCAGTCATCATGTCTACCAATGTCGAACAACAGTGGAAAGTACTCCAACACACATGGTGTACCCCCTTCCGTCAACCACATACAAAGGTCTACTTAATGACATAAATCGCTTTGAGATGAAAAATGAGTCCAATGATCGAATACCACGATCCCGTTACCTTAAAATCCTTATAGGTCAACGCACTTTGACATTATCCAACTTATAGGCAAACCGTCTCCAGTTTGGACTAATATCACACTTTGGCTTACTGTCTTTTTTAGCTAAATACCGCCTTGCAACTTTGACATGTCTTATAAATAACTAAAATGCACACAAGTAGTGAAATGAATGCCCACCAATAATCATGCCCATTAAACCATAGGCAACACAAACAATAAAAAATAAATCCTTAATTATCAGATCTCCCACCTACCAAGCAGATCTGAATACTCTTACTAACTAACAGAATCTGAAGATTCCCACTAAACAAACATTTTTCAATTATTCCAAGAAAACTACCTTAACTTGTCTCCACATTGCCCTAGATATCAACTATGACTGGTACAACTAGTTGAACCTATAATTGTACAGTCTAACCTTGAAAATCTATTCATCATATTTCAGAACAAATATAGTCAACATTATAGGCATTCATTTACCTTACAACATCATAAGCACCATAACAGTGTAACTTCTTTTTATTTAGTTAAAAAGGAAAACTTTCAATCTGATATTCCAAGTAACACCAATCACATTTTCAATGCAAGGAAACAAAATGTTAATTCAAATACCAACCATAAAAATAAAGTAAACAATTAAAATCCAAGGAGCGAAAAATCATCTATATGTAAAAAGAAACTTAGTATGATTCCACTCGCATTCAAGCCAACAATCTTCAAAACCCTCCTACTCCGAATACCTAGGGAGTCTTTTATCCTTTTCTAGATATGCCTCTCTAACTTAATAGTATTTGGTCAAACTACCTATCTTTGGTCAATCTACCTATCTTTGAGCAATTCTCCTTTGAAGTTACTCAATAATAACCTTATCATTGGCTCTATCTCTCTTCTTTTGATAATGTAAGCCACCTAGATCTGAATACACTTTTCTGGTAAGGAATGGGATATCTAATATATCATTTACTTTGGTCTCATTGTCCTTGAATTTTTAGATGATAGTTGATAGCTTTCAAAAATACTTCCTCACCATTTTCAACAGAACTGGATCAATAAACTATCTCCCGACCACTTTAGAAATATTATTCTTGTCTCTTGGATTTCTCTTAAATAATCTCTTCGTAATATTTCTCTTCTTAATACTACTATACATAACCTCAACAGTAGAATACCTCACAACTAAAGTAAACTACTATGAAAGATACATCTAAGTTAAACAATCATAGACTAGTCTCTAATCTTTTCATAACAAATCTTATCTTTTATCCTAAATAGAGTGTGAATTAAAAACTATCATGCCACCTGACATATTCATTGAGACAGACATCCTAGGAGATATAAACCATCATCATTGTATGAGTCCAAATATAATATAACACAAGACTCATATAAACACATATGCAATTATATTCATTTATACTTTGTCCCGAATCAAAAGAAAAAAATAACAAAACATTCTTTGGGACAATCATCCTTAGATGAATACATCAGTATGAGTCTAAACACAATATCAAACAACAGAAGACTCATACATACACCTTTTACTTACACTAACCATATCAAAACATTCATGCAAGTAAATATTATTTTCCAAGAGTTAACCAACCACATATTCTCATTTGGGATAAATATACAGTGGTTTTCTCAATATCTGCGCAATAAATGCAAAAGAATAATGACTCTCAAAATCCAATCACCTTTGGGCTAATGAGACCCCTAAAACCGAAACCCTTTCAAATCATGTGCATGAATATACCTTTAAACCTTGACAATACCACCTTTGAGCTAACATTGTCTTTCATAGCTGTTTTTCATATTTGAGAGTACAATGTGTCAAATAATATATCCTGAGACGTTGATATGGTGGCTCTTGGACGGTGCCGTCGGCTACGGTAGGAGAAAGAGAGAGTGAGAGACGAATGGAGATTAGGAATTAGGGTTAAGGTTAGAATCTGTTTTTTGAATATATATATATATATATATATATATATATATATATATATAAGTCAGGGTCGGGTAGGGTCAGGCCGGGCTCTACCCGAGGTCTCAACCCTAACCCGCCCTTACCCATTACCTTGTACCCTGATTGGGCCTTGTCAAGGTACGGGCTGGGTTAAACCCTGACCGAGTTCAGGGCGATTTTGGGCAAGCTCGGGCCGTCAGAACAAAACTTTACTAAACAATGTTAACTATAAATTTTAGAAGATAATTTTAACCCTGATGGTTTTACAATCAATGAATTTTGAAATGATAAATTTAACATCCCTTCACTTTCCCAAACCTGCTTCCAACGAACATATCTCTATCTCCATTTGACCGGGCGATTCAACCAAATCACTAGATTCGATGTTGGGTGTTGGAGTTCAGTTCCTAAGCAAGCAGGTACTGATTAACAACCTGAGTCCAGATTTAAAGAGAGGTACGCGTTCTCTTAGCAAGAAGATGATCTGATTATCGGTCTTTATTCATAGATTGAAGGATGTTAATTAAAATTTTATGAACTGAGCACTCCAAATCTCTAACACTATTTTGGAATTGCAGGTGGTCTCAGATTGCGGAACATTTATCTGGGAGGACGGCTAATGAGATTAAAAATTTCTGGAGTTCTTGTCTGAGAAGAAACTCAGGCAACAAGGGATTGACCCAGACACCCACAAGCCTTTGAATGAAATTGAAGCTCAATATGAGAAGAAATTTGGAGAACAAGAAGCTTGCTTGCAACCACCTCAGCCCAAGAACTTGGGGGACTGCAGACTGCAGTTGCCATTAACGTTTCAAGCTGTGCTGGACTACATGAAACCAAACTAGTACTCTTTGATCCATTCCCTTTGTTTCAATTCTAAGAGATCACAATCAATCTGACAGACCTAACCAGAACTTTATTTATGAAGATTTCAGACCTTTGGAACAGATTCCGGATGTTGAATTTACTTTGTTGCATGCTTTCTCTAGCTTCATGAGATGATGTTATCAAGTTTTCAATTCAAAAGTTTGAACACTGAGCAGGAGGAACTCTTCACATATAAGACTTCAAAATTCCGATCTCATTAACAATGTGAAACTATTCCCAATAAATGTGACAGAGACAGATATTTCAGAGAATTCGATTTCTACATCGAGAATGAGTGGTTTCTTCTTCAATGAAGCAAGAGAGAGTTCTAGCAACAGTTGCAACATAAAGAGCTATATTGCGGCAGGGTTAGAGATGAGCAATAGTAATATTAATGACATGCAGCGTAACATGGATCAGTGTTCTCATGGGACTCCAAGAAGAAAGACAACACACAGAACCCAAAAGATTTCGGTACCTTTCCATTAACATTATTGCCGTAGGACTCCAAGCTCAGTTAGGTGGACGTCGTCTTTGGGAGAATGCACTTGCAACTGGTTGTCATCGTCGTCCAAGTTGTTATCCAAGGAGATGCTTTTGAAGGAAGTTGCATGTAGAGGTTTTTGGTTGTTCTTTCACGAAAGGAAAGAGAAGGGGAAGAAGATTGAGTAATCAATAAAGGCAAAGATGACATTTCATGCTCCAATAAAGGCAATGTCGATACTTTATTGTCCCATTAAGGATGTTATTGTCTTTAAAAGTTTGAAGACGAGATGACGTCAATAATTAATTAAAATCAGATAATGGTATAAGGCTGTCTATAACAAGATTTTGAAACTAGGAGTAGTATATGTAATTGGCTGAAACTTTAAAGTAGGTAGGGGTTAGAAATCCTCTCCGTCCCCCTTTCCCCCGGCGGGGGGGGGGGACCCCCCCCCCCCCCCTTTAGGCCATAGTCCCCAACCTGATAAGGGTGCAACATTTGGACCAAAATAATTTAGCCAACGAGGGGCCTTTGGATCGACAATTTAGCAAAATCAAATCGAACCGTTTAAACCGAAACCATAAACCATTTAGTAAACAGTTTGATTTTGGTTTGAAATATCGCACTGTTCACCTAATTGGGTTGCACCTGTTTTAGACCGTTCAAACTGACAGTCTCACACCAATTAGGCATCGGTTAAGATTGAACCATTTAAACCAATTATTTATTGAAATCTTTAATTCCATTCCATATTTTCTTAACCCTAAACTAAACTCTAATTAACCTAAACATAACACACTCACAAGTCACAAATAAAATCTCTCATTCTTGTTACAATGTATGGCCCCTTAAGCCCCATGACCATCAAAGCTTAGGACCGTGGGACAAACATTAGAACTTAACCTAATATATATAAACTAAGCATAACAAAACTAGCAACTACATTATTTATCCAAAATCATTTCATTTAGAAATGGATTAAGAGAATCGTTGTGTTAACCATCTATAAACAACAAACAAAACCATATAATGAAAAATCAATTAAAAACCGATTAATAATCAATTTTGGTATTAATTTTGACACAGTTAATCAATTAGATTTTGATTTTACTTTTCTATACACCATACTTTATCTTATCACACGGTTTAACTGATAATAAAATATTTTAGAAAAAATTTCATCTACACCCCATCAAAGATCGTTAACATCATCTACACTCATAAGAATGCCAAAACATCATCTACATCCCAAAACTTTAGCTGTGGTAATCAAAGAAGTCCACTCCGTCAATTGATTCCCGTTAGATGCTGACGTCAGGTGGATTGAAATTTTTCACAGACGAGAATACCCTTTCTGTAGGTTGAAAAGACCAATATACCCTTTTGATATTTATTTCGAAACCTCCCTCTATTTCGAACTGTTTCAATTCGAAACACTAATAGAAGTGAAACAGTAATAGAACTAGAGATTTCGACGAGGACGAAACCCTACCTCTACTCAACGAGGATGAGGACTACGAACTTGAGATTTTTCTTCTTTGCCGTCAACGATGCCTTCATCTTCCCCAACCACGGTTATTCCTGCAACAAAGCTAGCTAAATCGGGCAATCCTCTGCAACCCTACCTCTACTCGACGAGGACGATGAAGACCGACATGAAACCACTATTCCCCACAACTTCTTCTTCATTAGGTATGAAACCACTCATTTTTCGTTCAATCCCTCTTCCCCACAAATTCTTCTTCTTCGACTACCAAGGGGATACTTTTTCCCCAATATTCCATGAGGTATGAAACAAAACCCAAACCCTAACCTAAAAGTTGATCGGGAATGCGAAAAAATTGACGAATAGTTTTAGCTCGATATCCTTGTCTATATACGAGATACAAATAATTCTAATGATCATCTGTGCTTCTTATTGAGTGAATGTTGTGTTGACTTTTCGTATTCTCTTTTTTGGTTTGCTTGTTTTATGGGTTCTGGAGAAATTTGTGTGTCAAGAGTTGAATAGCAGAACTCTTGTTGGTCCTCGACTTCTTATTGACCAAGGAAGACCCTGGATGGCTGATCTGGTTTGGGAGCTCTTTTCAACGAACCGGGGGCAGATTAGGTGATTCGGGACCTCTTCTCAACGCAGAGGGAGCAGGCTTGGGTGATTACAGAGATGGGATGCTGCTGTCGGAGCAGAGAGCATGCTTGGGTGATTCGGGAGCTCTTCTCAATGCAGAGGAGACTAGGGCTTGAGTGAGAATGAAACCAAGAGAGAGTGAAATTTCTCAGCAGGGATAAGTAATATTTGAAGGCTAAATTCGTAAATGAACATAAATTTTTTTTTTTTAAATTTTTTAGTATTCTTGTGGATGTAGATGATGTTAACGATCTTTAATGGGGTGTAGAAATTTTTTTTTCAATACTTAACATCCTTATATGATTACTAATTTTAATAATAAAAGAAATCAACTTTAAAAATAAAAGTAAAAGAATATGCACGCGGATATTCTCGATTGAGATTAGGATTTGAAATTTTATATGAAATAATAATAAAAGTTGTGCCGACCACCCTTGTCGGCATATTAAGAATATCAAGATAGTAATCCATGTAGAAAAAAGAAACATCCGGAGAAAATGATGCTTGTATGGCAGAAATGTGACATTATTAAATTTTGACGTGGATGACTGCGTGCCCCTTCTGCTAGGGCAGGCTTTAACTACCCATACGCACCACATTTGGTGGGTCCATCTCATAATTTTCAGTTAGAATGATGGAGTCAAGATTGAAGTTTGTACAAAATTTCAAGATAATTCAACAGTTCAAGATAAAATAGGAATTCTTCCATAAGAAACGTCATAGGTTGAATTTGATTATAAAATTTCACATATGACCATTGAAAGAATGTTGTAAATGGTTTGGATTGGAGACATGGAATGTGACTCAATTACAATTATCCATTTCACATATGATTATCGAAAGAATGTTCTAAATGGTTTGTTTTATGTTATGATTTTGGTTCAGTTTGGTATGCATAGAGATGATTGAAATTCAACTGATACTCTTTTCGATTTCCATCAATCTAAAACTATAAATTGATTACCCTTGAGAACATCAAGTATCAGTTTTTTATCGGTTTTAAACGATTGAATCGATTAAATGGTTCAAAATCATACCAAATCATTTAATTAAAAAAAATTATTTTTAAAATTAAAATCAAACCATTTAATTAAATGAGTTAACGGTTTCGATTTAAATTCAACCAAAATTTTTACACCCTGACCAAAAAGTTTTTCTTCACCATGACCAGGGGGCAAAGATAACAATGACCAACCTTCTAGATGATGATACCCGCCCATTATTCTTGAATCCTAATCGGCTAATCCTACGGTGAAGATATTCCTCTTCACCATTAATGAAGAAATTACTTTTTTCTATTCCAGAACAGTCAAAATGCTTACTTTCAATTTGTATATTTGTCAAACCCTTGGTTTTCGGCTTCTATTGTCATGTCTTGACTGGGCTTCATGTTTAACTGTAGGCCCATATCTGACTTGGGTTAGGCCCACGTTATAATTCCAACTTTAGGTTTCTGCTCTTCTGGGCCCACAACTTTGTTGGTTTCAAACTGAAATTCAATTTCAAATTGAACTCTTGCTTGCCACGAGATCTCCATGCTTCCTTAATTTTACTCCATCGTCCAGTTTGACTCAGCCACCTCCCCTAATAATTAGAAGCCCATTAAATATTTCCATTAACAAAGAAATCAAGGATTTAAAAAATAGCAAAAACAAGACCAAGCTTTGAAAACTATCAATTTTGTTAATATCAATCCCCCACGTTTACTCTGGAGTGAAAATCCTCTTCCCATGTGGGTATCCTCTCATGCCGTGTCATCGTTCCTAAGATGTGTCCGACCTCTGAACTATGGGGGGGTGGTGGTGGGGGAGGGGGGATAGAAACATAGGAAGTCTTACGCGGATTCTTGCAAAATAATATAAATAAATCATGTGACAGGCTAAGAAATTAACTTAAATACAAACTCACCAGCCTTACTGTTCCTCATCTTCCTCTTGATTTTATCCCACTTATTCTTTGAATCATGTATTCAGTTTTATCTTCAAATTTCAGTTCTTTCTTCTTTTTATTTTGCTTCTTGCTGTTCGGTTTATCATCAGCAAGAACACTGTCATCATCTTCATCAACTTCAATAAAGTCTTATGCATCTTCTACTCATATTAACACATGTCTAGCAGAATTTCAAGGTTACACAGCAATATCAGATTTTCGACTGTTGAACAGAAGATATATAGAGGAATGTCATGATTTGAATCCTTATATTCAAATCAATATCAGTGGAGTTGCAGCATCTGGACTTTCCAACGACCAAAATGTAACAGTTACTGTTAGTGGTGTCTTGCACCCATCAAAATCTGATTGGGTTGCCATGATCTCACCTTCTAATTCAGAGTAAGTGAAAAGAATTTCCGAATTTCAGACCCATTTTTATTTGATCTTTGATTATTTTATTTTCATGTTATGGTTTTTGGTTGTGTTGGTAGTGTCTCTGGTTGTCCTCTGAACGCAGCTATGTATCTTCAGACTGGAGATACTAGTAAGCTTCCTCTTCTCTGCCATTATCCTGTGAAGGTAAACCCTATTATCTATTCCTATGACACCATGCTTTTATTAATATTTCATCTTTCAGTGTTAATTACCACCCTACATTTGAGCAATGGCTCTGTTCAAACCTGCCAAAATAAAAGTGGAAACCTTATTTTATTTCCTTTCTTAAATTATCTTTCTTTCACTTCCTCACTAGTGGTTGCCCTGTATCTTTCCCCTCTCTCTTTCTCTCTCTCTCTCTCTCTCTCTCTCTAAAACACACACTCCATTCTTGTACTATATATGCATGTGCAAATTAAAATATTTTTGAAGTTTTCAATCTAAAAGTTTGAACTGGTTGGTGGAGGGACTTCGTGTATCATGGGGCCAACCCACACTCTACTACATGTGTAGTAGTATGTACTACAAACACGTGGAGACTGTGGAGACAATGAAAACTGGCTCAGATACCATTTAAAGTTTTCATCCTTCGTTTAAACCGATAGGTGGTAGGATTTCTGTCTTTCAGGTATATTAAGGGTTGAAGATTATTTGGTAGCCGATGTATGACTAAACTCCCCGCACTTCTAAGTAACGACATCAGAAAATTATACCATGATATCATAATGTCTCTCTCATTATCTCCCCTTCATTCCCTCCTTATCTTCTTATCATTCAAAATTCAAAGTTATTACTTTTTTTTTTTTTTTTTGTGGTGTCGGTTTAGTTCTAGTTAATTAAGAAAGATTGACGTTTTTTTTTTTTTTTTTTTTTTTTTTTTTTTTAGTATGAATGAGATATCGACTCCATGTAAGAAATAATAAGAGATCATACATGAAGACTGTCAATTACATGAACTGTGCCTAAATTAGACAAAAACTGATGGACCTTCTATGGAACTACAGGCTCAATATGTGAGCACGGATTCAGATTATCTTGATTGTAATAAGGAAGAATGCAAGAAACACATAGGTGGCTCCTGTGCAGTGAAAACGTGCAATGCTTCATTAACATTCCATGTCATTAACATTAGAACTGATATAGAGTTTGTGTTCTTCACTGGAGGGTTTGATACACCTTGCATTTTAAAAAGAACAGCACCAATGAAGTTTGCTACTCCAAATACACCACTGTATAGCCATCTCTCCAGCATAGATTCGACCGGAGAATCGGTAATTAATTCGGGTTTTCATGATTTCATTGCAGATTTGGTTTAAATCTATTTATTTTTAAACTAATTAATGAGATGATTTTGTGTTTATTTTGGGACAGATGAGGGTAACATGGGTTAGTGGAGACCAAAATCCTCAACAAGTTAAATATGGGAATGGAAACAACCAAACATCAGAAGTTACTACTTTTACACAAAAGGATATGTGCAGTAAGTTTCTAACTCAGTTTCCTTCTGAATTCTCATTTTCAATTTCTTCTCCATTCCCTAATAAATCGTATGTTTGTGGAAGTTGTCAAACACCTTAATCTTCACCATTTAACCTGCATTAGTATTATCTATATGGTTCGGTCATGTGTCAGTTTTTCATTGAATCCATATACTATTGAATCAGTTTTGAACATAACCGATACTATATCTGATCCATGGATTTAAAACATTGATTATAACTAATATTATGATAGTTGGGGTTATGTCGACATCACAGTTAAGTATCTTAAATACTAGTCACTCTCAAGAATACTACAGCTAACCAAAAAACATTGACAAATTATAGATGAAGCCAAATTGATAAATTGCCAACCATATAAATGGTGAATCGAATAAAAAATTAGGTAACACATCAATAATTTTAGGACTGCCACCTTCAAGGTATATTCTAGGGTTGTGGAATGGATCTTTCTTATGAGACAAGTCAGTCTCCTATTGCTTATGCTTTTTTGACTTGTGTGATATGGTGATAATTATCAGCAGTCATCATTTACCTAAATTAGTCAAAAAACAGCACTCCTTGCTTGGGGTGTTGGTTGTTGACATCAACTGGCTTAGTCAGGTTTGTAGGATTAGTCAGACCAAAGATCAGGATATCCAGATGATGCAAAAACCATTTATCCTTTCGTCTTAAATATTTTTTTATATTAAGGCTTTCACGAAGACCCAATGAAATTTTACAGAAAGAAATTCATGTCGATAAGCCATTGACACAGACCGATGTCATATAAAAAGACCCTTCATCATCAAGAATTATATATAGTATGTGACGGTTTCCATAATGCTACTAAAATCCAAAATAACTCATTGATAACATGAAAATATGTATTGTTTTTTTTTTTTTTTAAATGGAGACGAATAATTCCTGAATTAATTTGAATCTGCAATTTTTTGTGTTCTGAGTTTTTTTTATTAAATTGAAAAAATGAATTATTTTCTCAATTTTATGATTTCTTAATTATTCCCAAATCTAAATTTGTGAAATATGAACCCAACTTGACTACGAAACCCGAAAACCAACCTACTAGCATAGGGTTTGGTAGGCAGTTTCATATCAGTCAAATGAATGGCTTAGCGTGAAGAATGCATTTCATTTTCAGTAGAGAATGCATTCTTAAAATAGGATGAGAATGAGTTAAAAGCGTCTCATTTTCATTCTCGGCTCCGAATGCAGAATGGGCCATGTTCTCTTAGCACATTCTATGATTCAAGAAAAAAAGTGCATACCAAACATTTTTTTGTCATCTCATAATGTATTCTTGACCTAGAATTCATTCTAAGAATGTATACCAAACCCAGTCAAGTTTGGAAGGTTTTTCAATCCCCCTTTCTATGAATGTGTTTTTGGGTCGGGTTCTTGCTCTTACCCTCTGTTATGGTCTGAGTCATTGCAATGGAAGTGGGTGTTTGAGGTGAGACAGAATATATTGACAACTGATTGTTTATTCCAAAATTGGTATATAGGTTCCGTAATTGCAAGCCCAGCCAAGGATTTTGGATGGCATGACCCTGGATACATTCATACTGCAGTCATGACCGGACTTCAGCCTTCAACAAGTTACTATTATAAATACGGAAGGTAAGTGAATTAATAAAAATATGTAGAGAGAGAGAGAGAGGGTGTATCTTGTTCTGTGCTTCCCCAAGCCCAATCAGGCCCAAACCAATTTTACATGGGTTCAACCACAACTCGAACTTGGGCTGGGTAGAGATGGAGATGTGAAGGGGCATCTTCATTGCGGTGGGTAGCAGCCTAGCACTTCATGAAGAGTTGTCTGTCTAATGAATGATAACCAAAAAAAAATAAAAAAAATTGGACTTAAATTTTTTTTTTTAAAGTTTTATTTTCTCCATATCTAAAGGATTGAATGGAGGAATACTTATTCTCACACTACAGTGATTCAGTCGGTTGGAGTGATCAAATTCAATTTCAAACCCCACCAGCAGGAGGATCAGCTGAGCTCAAATTCCTTGCATATGGGGACATGGGGAAGGCTCCCAAGGATGCCTCTGTGGAGCACTATATCCAGGTGATAACCTCAAACTTGGATCCACCAACTTGTTTTACTGGAGGCCATTCACAATGTAGAGATTTCATTCATCTTAATATAATAAAATTGACAAAGATCTTAATACATATGTAGAAGGAGAAAACATTATCAAGTAAAAATCATGTTAAAATGTTAAATTCCAGCCAATTTTGAAACATACAAATTTCTTTTTTTCTCTTTTGGTAATAACAAGCATCTGATTCAATTAAAAAAAAAAAAAAAAAAACAACCTACAACACTTGAAAAGCTACAACAAGCCAATTGGAGGAAAACATACTCTCAACAAAAGGCTAAAGAAAAATTAAGCTACATTTGGAATGCATTCTCAGAATGAAGATGCATTCTTATTGCAGAATGAGAATAAACTAAAGTGTGAGACATTTCTATTCTAGACTCAAAATGTAGAATTGGCAAAATACCACATTCCAGAAAAGGCCACCTTCTCTTAAAACATGTGATCCAAAACCGAGAATGCAATACCAAGTTTTGTTTTTGTCATTTCAGAATATATTTTTGACCTAGAATGTATTCCAAAAAATGTATGCCAATGAAGCCCTAAAAGGAGATATCAGTAGACAAATCCAAAATGACAAAACCGGATTCCTCTGCCCTATACTACCATCAGTAGGCCAGGGTATATGCTTTGACCTCTTCAACTGTCTTATCAGAGTTTGTGTTTTGAAATAAATAGCCAGGATCAACATCAGTGGTGGATGCCATGGCCAAAGAAGTTGAATCTGGCAAAATAGACTCCATATTTCACATTGGAGACATCAGCTACGCTACAGGTTTCTTAGTAGAATGGGATTTCTTCCTTCACCAAATAAGCCCTCTAGCATCTCATGTTTCCTACATGACTGCAATTGGAAACCATGAGAGAGATTATATAGATTCTGGATCAGTTTACATAACTTCTGACTCAGGTGGAGAATGTGGAGTTGCTTATGAGACATATTTTCCTATGCCCACTGTTGATAAGGATAAACCATGGTATTCCATGGAGCAAGGACCTGTTCATTTCATTGTGATTTCTACAGAGCATGATTGGACCCCAGACTCTGAACAGGTAATTAAGATGATCTTAAATTCCTATTCCATCATGTTTTTAATTAATCCTTTTTATATGCTTCCTCAATCATATTCTAACAAAGATTAAATCTTTTATAGTATAAATGGATGGAAAATGACTTGGGTTCAATCAATCGATCAAGAACTCCTTGGTTAATTTTTACAGGGTAAATATGATTAACCTCTTCTCTCCTTTATTATTTTTCCTTATTTTCTCATCATTCAACCAATGCTAAGATTTATATTATGTTTGAACTTTGAAGTGAGAAGATCATTGTTCTTTGTGATTGTTCTCACCCTCAGTTTGATATTATCTTAAGCCAAGGAGAGCACCGTTCACTTTGCCATGATTTTCGCCAATTGTATTAGGGGTAGTTTTGTACTTTTAAGGTTTAGGGCTAGAGAGGATTAAGGGTTTGTAATTTCTTCATTGGAATAATTGAAACTGTGACTGATTGCTCTACTGTGGACGTAGCCCATATACCTTGTGTAGGTGAATCACGTAAATCGTTGTGTTCTATTTTCTCTTTTGTTTTTCATTTTATTATCGGTTCTTTTGCTATGTTGTTAATTCCTACCATATTAATTGAAAAATTCCCTTATGCAGACATAGACCAATGTATTCTACCTTATCAGCAGTACCATCAAGTGTGGATTCTACATTTGTTGAAAAAGTAGAGCCTTTACTATTGAACTATAAGGTAGGATCAATGTGTCTTCTGAAATAATATTTAAGTGTCTTTGAAAAAAATGAGACTAAAGTGTGAAAAGTCCAAATTCTCAATTGATTTTAATTTTAAGTCCATATTGACCATGAATTTAGAGATATATTTATTTAAAATGTGACACAATTTGTGATCATGAATCAGGTAGATCTAGTTCTTTGGGGACATGTCCATAACTACGAAAGAACATGTGCTGTTTATCAAAACAATTGCAAGGCCATGCCCACAAAAGATACAAATGGAAATGACTTATATGACAATACAAATTACACAGCTCCTGTTCATGTAGTCATTGGAATGGCAGGATTCTCATTGGATCAGTTTCCAAGCAATGTAAGTAGTTTTATCTTTCGTTATAGGTTCAAAATGCAAAATAGGCAAAAATATGCATTCCAGAAAAAACCATGTTCTCTTGACACATTTGATAATCCAAGAACCATACATACCAAACACTGATTTTTTTTTATTTTTTTTTTAGAATGTTTATTTAACCTAGAAAGCATTCCGAGAATATATACCGAATGTAGCCTAAAACTCTGATTATATGTGTTGTTTGCTTTGGACAGGTAAATGCTTCTAGTTGGAGCTTAGTTAGGATTGCTGAATTTGGATATGTAAGATTTCAAGCCACAAAAGAAGAATTACAGGCTGAGGTCAGTAGAGAAACAATATCCCACCCTCTCTTTTTTTTTCTTTTTTTTTTTTTTATCAAATGATAAGAACATGAAAATTATCTGAAATTAATTTTGTGTACATTGTTTCCACCTCAAAATAGATTAACTTGATTCTTTTGTATTTTTCTTTTTTCTCTTGGCATCTTTAGTTTGTGAGTGCAAACACCACCATGGTTGAGGATGGCTTCCGCTTCATCAAAAACTAGAGAGAGAGTGAAGAGAGAGAGAGAGAAGGGGGTATTATAATTTTTTTGAGGTAATAAAATTTTAAATTCATTCTTTTGATGTAATAAAATTTGTAAAGTTGTATTCGTTATTAATAAATATAAAATAAACCCTCCTCCCCTGTCATTTATGGATATTTAAGTACTTATTTTGATTATGATCAGCAGCTTCAGCTTAAGTTCTTTAGTTTTATCTCAACTAAATAAGATTGATTACATGGATTCTTTTTTGTTTTGTCAATCAATTTTGTTCAAACTAATAACCTTAAAAAACATTATCCCGTATCTTTTTTTTTTTTTTTGGTAGAAACATTTTCCCATATCAAATGTAATGAGCCTATTCATTTCAATGTGGGGGAAAATACTAATACACATACATCTCATCTTTTCACATACTCATCAAAATAATCAAAAAAAAAAATTTTTTGATGTTTGGTGGGGTAGGTCCTCACTCATCTCCCCTCCATTTACACCCGCATTCTTATACATTGTAGCACTAGAAATACCTAAATTTAACTGAAAACATATGGGGATTTTCTTATTACACCTTTAGAGGTGTTAAATAATTTAAGATAAATTACACAGACACCCCCTCTACTGTAGTGTAACTACACAGAACTATTCTGTTTTTACAAAAGTTACACAGAATACCCCTCTAACAATACTATCATGCACTCTCACCCACACAGTTACTTTCAACTTAAAGGCAAATGGTCAATCTTTTTTTAAGACGAAAATACCCTTACTAAGTGTAAAATGACTAAAAGGGTCTACTGTTTAGTTTCACTCGACAAAACCGTTTACTCGAAAGGGAAGATGAACAAGGAAGAGATAGCGGCAAAGCTTCCTCCGGTGAAATACCTGAAATACCGATGGTGGAAGGATGAGCTGGAGTCGGTGAGATCTAATTCTTCTACTAATAAGGCTGATGCTGACGAAGACGGAAAGAAGAGGATTCTAGAAGAAACTGAGAAAGCGGTCCCAGTCGAGACGGAAGATGAGGAGAAGCTATTGATGATCTGTGGTTCGCTTGAATGCTTCAGAGATGTTGGCGTGCTTACTGGAACTATTCGCCAGCGAGTTATCCACTTCCTCAGCCAGATTGCTCTCTCTACTCTCTGATTTTCTGTTTCGAAATTGAAGGTGTGAGAAACAGATCCATAAATTATCGAATTTCAATTCTATTTTCTTACTCAAATCTAAATTACTACTTGATCTGTTCTGGAATTTGTACCTGAGACCGAAATCATCTGTCACCACCAACTCTTTGGAGCTTTGTGCTTCCGGAGCAACGATCTCTGAATTTGTACTTCTTTCGCTCCACTGCATTTGGCTTGCATTGGAATCGTCAGTGGCTGAATCATCATGACTGGGATCTGCTGAAGTTGATGTTTCTTTTCTCTCCCGTGTTTCGTCTTGAGTGCTACCTTAAATTGAGCCTGCAAGTTCAAGATCGGGTTTTCTTTCTTCTGGGTTTTTGAGTCCTGATGAAGTTTCCAATGAACTCAACTGGTCTGAAACAGGTGCAAATTTCAAGGATTCCAACTTTTTCGTTAGGAATTTCAGCTTCCTTTCGGTTCTGTTCTTGGCCTCTATCTCTGCCTTTAGTTGTCTTTCTAACTCTATCAATTGTAGATAGATCCAACAATAAAAAAGGAAAGAGACTCAAATCAATCTAAAGAAATGAAAAATTGCAATGATCCAAATTCCAATCCATCGTTATAACAAGATGAGTGAAAGTGAGGTGGGACCTCAGCGCCGATGATGATCGATGAAGCTGAAGTTTGAAGTGGTAAAAGCTAAAAAGCGAAAGAAAAAGCAGAGAGAGAGAGAGAGAGAGAGAGAGAGAGAGAGAGAGGAAGTTACCTAAGATGTCGACGGAGAGTTCTCGGAAGCGGAGATGGCGGCGACCTTGTTGTTCGCAGTGATCGAGGACCTTGGACTTGAGATAATAGGAATAGAAGGTGACGAGTCCCATAACCGTCAAGCAGAAGAAACCCAGCGCCCATCCCAAAATCTTGAAAGCGTACGGCAACATCAATATTGTCGGACCTACTATAGCCGTCGTCAGATGAAACCCCGCATGCCACCACTTCTAGATGTTGTTGGAAAACAGAAGAGAAGAAGAAGTTGAAGAACATGAAGAAGAGGAAAGAGAAGATCAAGGTTGTATAGTTTATTCATCGTCAGACCCAAGGGTATTTTCGTCTTAAAAAAATTGATCATTTGTCGTTAAGTTGAAAGTAACGGTGTGGATAAGATTGTATGATAGCATTGTTATAGAGGTATTCTGTGTAACTTTTATAAAAATTGGATAGTTCTGTATAGTTTCACTACAGTAGAGGGGGTGTCTGTGTAATTTACCCAATAATTTAATTTTAATTTTTTTACCTTCTTAATTTAATAGGTATGTTTTTATTAATGAATGTAATTATTTTTTCTTTTTTTTTTTCGTTAGCAAGAAAACCTACGGCTCATCTTCTGGATGGACCGGATAAACACCGGATCCATGTAAACTCCACCATCTACACGTACTAGGTTAGTCCAAGTCCCATAATAACCATCAGAGCTCCTTTTGTGAATGACCCCAAGAGGTGAAGAGGAGTCAAACTAAGAACTTTTGCTTCTTGATGTCTAGTCCCTTACCAACTAAGCTATCCTTTTTATTTTACATGCCATTCAAAAAACATACAACATAATGACAATGATATTAATAGCAATGACATTAATCCAACATATGAAAAACCCAGTTTACTCTTTACTTAAAATACTTTTACAAATGAATGAATGGATAATTAAAAGAAGGAAAAAGGATCTTTGTCCGGCAATGAAATTCTGCACCAATGCGGAGACTAATAGGAGTATATATACGGGTATTCTAACTAAGAGGTGGGATGGTCATTTCACCCATTCTGTATCCAAGCATGAAAACACATTACGGAACATAAATCTTTTTCTTCCAACAATTCCAATCATTAAAAAAAGCCCTCCAACTCTTGAACCAGAATCCTCTGTAGTGACTGCCAAGCGACAGTAAACGGTTAGGATCCTCGTGTACCGAAGCACTATGAACAACTGAGATTTTCACTGCTTAACAACCAAACAGATGCCCAACTTTGAAGATTCACATCCTCTCCTTCCAGTGATTCAGGAGGAGGGAGACGCCCCCGTTGGATGGCCAGCACCTAGGGCTCGGGTGAATAGGAGCCAACACCCTCTATCAGCTTAGCTTGTAGGCTCGGTGTCGACTTGGATGGAGAACTCAGATTCACCCAAATCTTAGGTATCGACCATCCATCCAGATCACTATCCCTCCTCCTGAATCTCTGAAAAAAGAGGATTTGAATCCCAACTTTGAGGTTTTGCTTAAAAATCTCTATCAAAGATACAAAACTGTGAACAGCACTCCCCATTTATGACTTAGCAGTGTTTGTTTGGATTTTGAAGCGATCGATGCCTCTTCCACTAAAGACAACACGCTACCAACGACATACCCACTCATAAAATCCAACACCTTCCATTGACAAACTAAATCCAACACCTTCCATTGACAAACTGTCATCATGCTTTCACACTCTCTATCCCACCTCACTTTCTCACCAACTACTTAACACCTAAACCAACCCACCATTTTTAAAACGCATTCCAACCACGTGACAAAATTATTTGTGCAACACTATAGAGGCATAGATTCATTACAAATTTAAATTATATTTACAAACTAATAATATGTGAATTATATTTAAAAAAAATGAGCAACTACTTACATTATAAAATATTTAGATACAATAATTTTTCATATATATAGTTGAAAATACAACAGCTACATAATAAAATACATAGATACGATAATTTTTTGTATCTTTGAAAAAATTGTATAAGATAAATCTAAAGTGATTTCTTTCATACATACATATCTCAAATAATAATATATTAATGGAATTAATATATTAAAAAATATATGAGCAACAACTACATTATAAATATAAATATTAATATTAATAATTAAGTTTCTTGTATGTAAATCAAGACATACATTATATGATATATACATGTATTATACAAGAAACCATGATTATGTATGTACATGGATATTATCTAACCATTGAAGGTTGAAAGGGTCAGGCCGGGTCATGAATAACAACCATTCAAGGTTGAAAGGGTAAGGCAAGTTGGATGAACCTTAGCAGATTTGGAAGGGTCAACATTGTGGGGCCATTTAATGGTGTTTGTCCTCTAGTGGAATTAGATTTAGATGAGATAGGGTACACGTGGCATGCAATCTTCAATAGCTCCAATATGGTATTAAGATGAGAGATGGACGGTGGAGGATGTCTCATGCATGATGGGGTTCTAATGGGAAACAGCATTTCATGTTGACGTGTTACTACATGATCCAATTGAACTTCAATGGATCTCCACTTGACATGTGTTACACAATCTCCACTATCAAATAATTTGACAACCTGAGTGACAAATAGGTGACGTGTCATTGCAAAAGGTGGATCAGTTTATGACGTATGATGACGTGCTTGATTACTAGGATGCAATGGCAGATAATTTTTTTCTTTATTTGGTAAATAATGGCAGATAACCTTGCTTCAGGATTAAGCAAAAAAAGCTAGGACTTTGCTTTTGGCCAAAATGGTCCCTTAATTGGTCTATATTTGAATCGGTCATGTACTAAATTTTGGGGTCAATCCGCTGTTTTTTATTTTCAAAAACTTATGTTTTTCTTAGTAGATTTTTAAAGCTTTATTTTGCCACATGTTCAATGTTGATGATGTGGACATGTTTGTAGCGTTCAATGCCGATTGTTTGATAAGTTTATATTTCCTTCTTTTTTTTTTTTTTTTTTTTGGGATTTGAGATGCTTCAATATCAATTGTGGGGTTAGAATATGGAATCAGATGCCCAAGGGTGTGGCTTTTCTTGGGGGAGGGAAGAGATAATAGATAAAATACACAAATCCGGGAAAAGGAGTATGACTCGAACCCTAGTCCATGAACTTACATCAATGCCCCACTGGCCTGAGAACAACTATTACATTGTACTATTTCTCTAAACCCAACTTGTTAACCACATTTGATATGCCACATATATTAAAGGTGTAAAGGACAAGTTGAAAGTCATTTCATTTGGGATGACATGGTCTTGTTCATCAGAGGTCTTTACATGCTCAAGTACAGAGTAGTAATTTGATTAAGCAAGATTTAAAAAGTCATTGCATTTGGGATGACATCTCTAAATGACTTGTTCATCAAAGCATGTAACTTATACCATGTTCTGTAAGACCTCTATAGAGTTGAATGGAGGACAAAAAATCCATGTAACCAATCCTATATGATGATATACAGATATTTTTAAAATTAGGTTACGTAAAGATAAGGAATGAAAGCTAGGGTTTTGATATTATCTAAGGATTTGCCACCTTGGATTAGACTAATACACACATCCGGGAAAGGATTAAGACTCAAATCCAAGTCCATGAATTTACATCAATGACCTACTCGCGTGACAACAACCATTGCATTGTATAGCACTTCTCTAAAGCCAACTTGTTAACCTCATCTAATATGCCACATATATTAAGGGAGTAAAGGACAAGTAGAAAGTCGTTTCATTTGAGATGACATGGTCTTGTTCAATACGGGTCTTTACATGCTTTAGTACAAATTAATGATTTGATTCAAATCAAATGATCTAAAAGAGCTAGGGCAGACCTACAATGATTCTAAGTGAGGTGATAAGGAAAAACTTATACAGCTTAGACCTTAATTCAAGTAAGACATCTAACAAAGCTAATTAGAGGACAAAAATTCACGTAACCAATTTCCTATATGATGATATACATGATGACTAGGATGGCATGTCATGAAATTGAGGGCTTAATAAAAAAAAACTAGGTGAAGTAAAGAAGAAGGAATGAAAGCTAGGGTTTTGGTATTATCTAAAGATTTGCCACTTAGGATTAGACTAATACACACATTTGGGAAGGGAGCAAGACTCGAACCCAAGTTTATGAACTTACATCAACGCCTCCACTAACCTGACAACAACCATTGCATTGTACGACGCTTCTTGAAACCCAACTTGTCAACCTCATTGATATACCACATATATTGAGGGAATAAAGGATAGTCGTTTGAGATGACATGGTTTTGTTCGACAAAGGTCCTAATGTGTTTTAGAATAGATTAGTGATTTGATTCAGATTGAATGATTTAAAATAGTTAGGGTAGACCTAAGATAACTCTAAGTAAGGTGATGAAGAAAGACATACATAGTTTAGACCTTGTTTCAATTAAAACTTCTAACAGAACTGATTGAAGGGTAAAAATTCATAGAGCGATCCTATAAGATGATATACATGATGACTAGAATGGCATGTCATGAAAATGAAATTGGTGGCTTAATTTTAAAAAATTAGGTTAAGTAAAGATTTTTTTTTTTTTTTTTTGGTAGGATAGATTAAGTAAAGATGAAGGAATGAAAACTAGGGTTTAGGTATTACCTCAGGGTTTGCCACCTAGGATTAGACACCACAGGTAGAGTTAAATCTACTCTCTACTTTTTGGCAGTTTCCCCAACCTCTTTGTCTCTTTGTCCTGATATAAGAAGATAAGACCAATTAGATGGTCTATGGTTTTGAAAATAAGACAAACGGAGGTTTTGGAAGCATCTGTTAAGGTCTTCTTTGTATTCCCCACACTAACACAGAAAGCAACAAAAGAAGAGTTGTTGTTTTGTTTTCTTAGGTCATGTTTGGATGGTAGTGACTGTTTGGAATAATAACTTGTTCTGGCCAGCCTCTTATTCCCCCTCCACCTAATATAAAGACAAAATCTCAAAATGGACAGTTTTCAGAGTGAGACAGAGAGAAGACTATAACCTTTTAACCTATCTCTCTCAAATTCCATATTCCTCTGATCCCTCAAACGACAACAAATCAATAACGACAAATTCACACCCTAACTGCATTGTTGCCGACGCAAGTCATGGAAAATCCTTCAAAAGAAAGCCATTAATGCATCGATGACTTTCTCTCGTGACAAAACCCTAGACAAAATCAGAAACCCAGCTAAGTTCTGATAGATAATCCAAGAGAAGTTAAGAGATTATCATGGGGCTTTTCCTGGGTTTTTGATGAATTTGAAAACCCAGTTGGGGTTTTGCAGGAGTTCTTGTGTCATCTCTTCTGAAGAAGGGAGGAGTTTACAGGCTGTTTCTGACGTTTCTGGTACTGTTCTTTCCTCTGTTTGATCTTCATCTCATAGTCTACGAAGACATGGTGTCCATTTGAACTTGTCCTATCCTTTGTTTGATTATATTGTTTGTTAATATTTTTGTTGATTTGAAACGTACGTGACTGTCCTTCCATTTTCATCCAGAACTTTGAGGACTTACGGTTCAGTTTGACTGTGCTCTGCTTGGGATTGATTTTTCTGCAAATTTAAATTTCAACTACTGCCACAGATTCTGCATCAATAGTTCTTTGAATTCACATTCCTTTTTGGGTTGATTTTTTTACTATTGAGAGGACGGATTTTTCTATAAATTTTCATCTGACTGTAAGAAGATTAAGCCATCCAAGCAACACAGGTCTTGTTCCTTTCTTCATTTTCAGTCTTCGGGTTCATTCTAAAGTTCTTGACAATTCTTGGGCTCTTCCTTCCTAACAGAGGAACCTCTGTGTTGGTGAATCACAGGAATGGCTCAGGATGAGGGATCATCATCTGTAACTTCATCACCCCTTCAGTTCTTCTCCCTGGTATCTCTCTCCCCCAACTTAGGTTCTCCTTACCCATGGCTCAGAGAGCTCAAATCTGAGGAGCGTGGCTTGTATCTGATCCATCTGTTGCTGTCCTGTGCCAACCATGTCGCTTCTGGTAGCCTCGAGAATGCGAATATCGCACTGGAGCAAATCTCAGACCTTGCCTCACCTGAGGGTGATACAATGCAGCGCATTGCTGCTTACTTTACCGAGGCACTTGCTGATCGGATTCTCAAGGCCTGGCCTGGCCTGCACAAAGCTCTCAATTCCACAAGAATATCGCCGGTCTCGGAAAGAATTATAGTTCGGAAATTGTTCTTTGATCTCTGCCCCTTCTTGAAGGTTGCCTATTTGATCACCAACCAGGCCATCATAGAAGCTATAGAAGGAGAGAAGATGGTTCACATCATTGATCTTAACTCTGCAGAGCCTGCACAGTGGATTGCACTCCTTCAGGTCTTGAGTGCACGACCCGAAGGCCCTCCTCATTTGAGAATTACGGGCATTCATGAACAGAAAGAGGTACTGGAACAAACAGCTCTTCGTTTGACTGAAGAAGCTGAGAAATTGGACATCCCATTTCAATTCAATCCAGTAGTTAGCAAATTAGAGCATCTTGATGTTGAAAGCTTGCGTGTTAAGACCGGAGAGGCATTGGCTATCAGCTCTGTCCTTCAACTGCATTCCTTATTGGCATCTGATGAACAAATCAGGAAGAAATCCCCATCTGTGAATTCAGTTCACCTGCAGAGGGTCCTGCATATGAACCAAAGTAGTGTGGGGGAATTGCTCGATAAAGACTTGACCAATGGGTACACCCGAAGTCCTGACTCAGCATCGTCATCCCCGTTATCTGGGACTGCTTCTCCAAAGATAGAGAGCTTCCTCACTGCCCTTTGGGGGCTATCACCAAAAATAATGTTAGTTACAGAGCAAGAATCGAACCATAATGGATCCACCTTGATGGATAGACTCTTGGAAGCGCTTTACTTTTATGCATCACTCTTTGATTGCTTGGAATCAACAGTATCAAGGGCTTCAATGGACCGAATGAAAGTAGAGAAGATGCTCTTTGGGGAAGAAATTAAAAATATTATTGCATGCGAGGGATCTGAGAGGAAGGAAAGGCATGAGAAGCTTGATAAGTGGATCCAGAGGTTGGATTTGGCAGGGTTTGGGAGGATGCCTCTGAGCTACTATGCTCTGTTGCAAGCAAAGAGACTACTGCAATCCTATAATTGTGATGGATATAAGATCAAAGAAGAGAATGGCTATTTGGTAATTTGCTGGCAAGATCGAGCCCTATTTTCAGTTTCAGCTTGGAAGTGTAGCAGGTTCGATTGACCATTTTTCATATGTGAGCTTTTCTTTTCCTCCATGTACAAAGGATTTCAGGTTTTTGTTTTTTTAATCTACAAATGCATAGTCGTCTGTGGAAGGTTTTGAAGGTATTCTTCACCCTCTGTTCTACATCTTGTTTATTTATTTATTGACCTCCTTTTTTATGTATTTCTTCTAGACTCATACTGAACTTTGGTGTGCTTGTTTCAATACAAAGTTACCAATGTTTTGAATTTTGTGAATTATGAAGGTGTTCACAGTATCTGATGTTTAATCTCTCTCAATATCAATTTCTCGCTTGGTTTCTGATTCTCTAGAAATTCTACCCATTTTTGAATTGCCTTTCCAGATTCATATATCAATATTCGATTTCAGACAAAACATTTCATGCAAGCTTATACCTACCATATCATTATTGGATTGATCTGTTGGTAGGCCACCATGACCTGAATGGAGCATGGTAGAAATATCAGACTTAACCTGAGAATTCCTGAAATTCTAATCCCAGGTAATGAGCATAGTTTTGTTGAGTATTGGTTTGTCAGTGTATTCAGGTGATGATCAATTAGTTGTCCTAGTCTGAAGATCCAACTGGCCAACCCAGCTAATATGCACTCTTAAGTCTTGACCACAGTCATCATAGGACTGGAACTCTTTATAATGTCTAAGCTACCATGGATTGAAACGCGAAGCAAAGTAAATTGGGATAAAAGTGTTCTTGACTTAGTAGTTTGACAGGAGAGTATCAGCTTTCTTTTTTAATATTATAGCACTGGGTCCAACTTTCATAGGTTTTGGTTTTACCTCCTAATGAGAACGGAGGTCCTTGCACGGGCGTCTCATCCCTAAGACTTACTTGCTCCGTATTGAGTGCCCCGTGGGATAAAAATGTTTTTGATTTAGTAGTTTGACAGGAGAGTATCGGCTTTTTTTTTTTAACAAGCAGCACTGGTTCCAATCTATCATTTATCTTATTGTGATTTTAGAACCCACACTGCTGCTTTAGCGGCTCGTAGTTAATTTGCCTCTAGATTGAAAGACAATGGTCCTCAAGCTAGTGCTTGTTTTTGGTGCTTACAAAGGATGTGTCGAGCTACATCGTTAGGCATAATTTTCTTTTCCCTGTAATTTCATTGATGGTAAATTGAATTCACTATAAATCTATGGTAAACAAATTGATCTGATCCGCTGTATCACTATTATTGTTTTTGTTGTCTTCTTCATTGCCACCATCCTTGTCTGGGCCTTGCCCTTGTTTAGTATTATTAATCAGGTGGAGTTACTCAAATTCAGATGCCCAAGTTCCTTAGCAGGAAGTGACTAATTGGATGGAAAGTGGAAATTGGGCCATTTTAGGGTTCTATGATTCTTTCACTGGTTTCTACTTTAGTAGAGCCAAACCTTTCTCAATTCATTTCCCTGATGGAAAAGACGTCTCCAGTCACAAATGGATGTTAGCTTCGAGTGCGATAGATTAGCATTAAAGTAGACAAAGTCCAAATAAACAAATCCTCAAACATGATAGACTCTGTTGGGAGTATCCCTAAATCCTTGCACCAAAGTAGAAGGTGTTGGGTGGGGGGGAGAGAGAGAGAGAGAGAGAGAGTGTGTTCCCTTTTAGAAATCTGATTTTTATGTAGTTTTCCATTAGAAAGCTCTATGTTTATGAACAATGAAGCACAGTGAAGGCATTGTACCACTGAGTGAAAATCTGAGTGGCCTAACATTCCAATGTCCTAGGTCAAATGACTGGCTTCAGCAGGTTTTGTAACTCCCAAAATCCAATAGTCAGCCTCTAGCTCTCAACCGGCCTTGATTAGGGGCAGTGATCCCTCACACGGCACCTAGTCTGTCTGAACTCTAAAGCAGCCCCCCATTAAGACAAAACCTGATTAGTAAACGGTTGTGTTAGGATTGACTGAATAGTTCTTGCCTAACAAACCCGCTAAGACCACCTGCATAAACTGAGTAACCTGTTTGACAAACAGGTTAATTTATGGTGATGATGTATGGCTTGTTTAAGCAGTTCAGCAGCCACAAGATTTCCCTGCTTTAGAATGGCTTGAACCATTCCTGATTACAATTCCTCTGCCCATCAGAAATTATCTTCATCCATAAATTATCCGGAGCTACCCAATAGGGAATTCCAGTTCTTAGCCCCCTGAATATTTGATTGATTCGAATGCTCTCTGCTAGTGACTACAAATTCTTCGCAAATCATATTGATACAAAACAAACATCAAAGTTGCATTAGTATCAGGATTGCTTCCATTGAACACCACCTGGTTTCGAGCTAGCCAGATATACCAACTGATGAAAAAGCCATAGAGGAACTCCCTCCCTCTCTTCAGACTATCCTTCTATTCAAACGCACAAGAGATCCAGACCGCTTGAGAATTTGGCATGGGAAAAAAATGAATAATAGATTCTAGTTCTTACTTATAAATTGATGGGTTTAACCCATAAGACTCTTATGTATCTGTTTTTTCAACTTCCATTTATTTTATTTATGCCAAAACAAGTAGAACCATAAACTTAAAATTTTAAGCAAAATTTTAATTTTGATTTTCTCCCAAAAATAAAATGTTTATGGGCAACACTTGCCATTCCCATATGCATAACACCGAAATGAAGTTGTTTTAATATAAAACATAATGGTGTTATCATGATGTCATTCTTCCATATCATTTTTAGTTTGGTGGGCATCAATGTTACCTTCAGATACCACAAGGATCAGTGCTACAAAGTTTATGGACATGTTGACCTTTTATAGTTGCCATTAAAAAAAAAAATTTATATTGTAGATTTTTTACAAGGTCACACAATTGACTTTTTTTTAATTAATAAAGCAAAAGGTAATGATATTATTTAATAGAAAAGGAGTACAAGACCCATGTTACTGGGATCTTGAGTGGTGGTCAGAATGAAGCTGAGCGGCTGATGGAGGAAAACGCGGTTGTGGAAGGGGGATTCCTGACATTAGGGAACTGTCCATGAGCTCCCAAATCCTCTCCTTCCTAGTTCTTTGGCTCTCATCCCATTCAACCATTGGAGTTCGAACTAGTTCATATGGACAAATTATGTGTCCATTCTGAGTGTTGGATAGCAAGAATGTAATTTAGATTAGCCATTTTTTGATTTTCATATTCTAATTCAATCAAATAATCCCTTTGTATTAGCATATATTTTTTGTATGTTTATGCATGTGTACTGTTGCACTACTGTGTACTCTCCTAACTTGGAGTTGGAATTAACAGTTTAGATTAAAATTACTTTAAAATGGACGGCTTAGATTTGTTTTGTGATTTTTGGAAACATTACATTCCCTGGTTACGTAGACGACTATCCGAAAGAAAAACACAATACAGTATCAGTAACCAATCCTTTGATTTTTTATTTTATTTTATTTTTTTTCTGGAGGGGGGGAGTTAAAAAGTCCTTTGATTCCAAGAGGAGCTATTGCAAGAACCTTGTGCCAATGTGGATTTAAGAAATCTTTTTTTTTTCTTTTTTTCCTTCCAATTACCTATTTTATATATTAAGGCCCTGTTTGGTTGTAAAGGAAATCAAAGGGAAGGGAATTAAAAGTTTTCAAACCTAAAAAAAACCTTTTATAATCACCACTATTCAACATGATTGTATAAATTACTTAAATTTTTTGCTTTTCATGCACTCTCTTGATGGTCTAAGCATTGTCATGCACCTTCTTAGTGGTCCTATATTTTTTAAATTTTTATTTACCACTTGACCAATTCCAATTCAAATGAAACTTGACATTGTGCGCAAGTACTGTTGGATCTATCTCTGTACAAAATTTGAGCACCCATTAGACCTATCATGTGTATGAACCTCTGGCTGTCCCATGTTCTGTTACTCAATAGACTTTGTTTTTATCGGAAAAAAAAAAATTAGACCTATCATGTTGTACAAGTACGAGACCGTCCATAGATACCCTACGTACAAACCCGTCCATAAAACCTAACCTTATTCTTCTCTCTTTTTTCTTAGGTTTTATGGACAGATACGGCCATAAAACTTAACCTTATTTTCTCTCTTTTTTCTTATGAAAAAAGCTTAAGCTGTGAGAGGGAATCAATGACATCGTGCTTAAAAATCATTCTCCCTTCACATATGCTCTCATTTATCATCATGCACCTTCTTGGTGGTCCAAGCATTGTCATGCACCCTCTCGGAAATCCTAGATTTTTGAGAATATTATTTGCCACTTGGTCAATTTTAATTCAACTGGATCTTGACATGTAAACAAGAACTATTAGATCCACCCCCATTAGGAATACCCTTGTACAAAATTTGAGACCCTATTAGACCTATTTTGTTGTAGAAATAGATGGCTGTCCATAGATACCCTATGGACAAACTGGTCCATAAATCCTGCAACAGAGATCATCTCAGTCGTCCAGCCGTCTATTGAATGGGCTGGACTGCATTGGCATGTGTGCCGACCACCCCAGCCTGTCTGCTTGAACGACTAGACGACAACGACGATCCCGATCCTCCCTCTAGGATTTTTTTCTCTTTTTTTTAATGGAATTTTTTTTCCCCCTTCTTATAATTCACTGTCTTTCCCAAACAAACAATTAAGGATCAAAGGCAGCAGATCCTCTTATAGCTAATAATCATGGTAAAAAGATTTTTTTTTCCCATCTATGAAAAAATTTCTCATAAGCACTAATGGTGTTCTTGATTTTTGAAACCCGCTCTCGCAAAAATGAAACAGAAGATGACATCATTAAGCTTTAGTAGTAAGTAATTATTGTGAACTGCAAAACCAGATTGGTTCCTCAAAATTGAATTCGTCTCCAATTATTGGAGGCTTCAATCGCCAATCCAGCGATTGGAACCTCTCCAAAATATTAGTAATTCTAACAGTGTTGTGTCTATTAAACTGCAAAACCAGATTTGTTACAGAATATAAAAGTCTATATAGATCAGTGTCAATTCCCTCCAATTGAAGGGGGTTATCAAAGGGTGATAATTTCAGAAAGTTCACAAAGAGAGACACAGCAGCTCTTTAAGCTCTTTAAGCTCTTTACTTGGTATCGGCTCCATTGAATCTCCCTTGCTTTGTAAACAAGAAATCATGGAAAGCTCTTGTATTCCAGGGATTTTCGAGTAAATTGTAAGGGAAAGGTTATTGTACGCTTACCAAAGCGCGACCATGTAGGTCGATACGTTGAAGATTATATCTTATGTTTCCCAAACCCACCGCCGTCGTCGCCGCTGCCACCGGAGGTGAACGTATTGCAAAGCTTCCTGGACGCTACAATTGCTGAATTGGCAGATGTGGGAAATTTTTGGCACGATGCAATTTGATGCGAATGAACCTGCAGAAGGTTTTGTAGAAGGAAGATTAGTTTCATTATCTGAGGAACTCCCTCGTGTGAAAAACCATTATCATGCCGACTGAGTTCTTGATCGAGCTTTAGGTAATATCTGTTCTTTTTATGTTCAAGGAAATTTGTTTTATTGGGAAAATTACCAAAGTTTCTGCTACTTTCTGCAATGACGATCTGCTCAGGAAGTTTTTTAACAATCCCAATATGGGCAGGGTTGTTATGACGAAGCTAAGGCAACGGCTTGAAAAGCAAATTATTATTATCGAACATTATTTAGATTAGCTATGTATCATATTTTAAAATTTAAATCAATCAAATATCTTTCCTTGTATTAGCATGTGTGACGTATATATCTATGTGTCTCGTATATATCTATGCATGTGTATTAATATTATAGATATCACTATATACTCTCCCAACTCTACGTAGAAATGGCACGACTTAGTTCCATGCATGTGTATTAATCTAAGAATAGACGACTTAGATCGGAAAAACCATAAAAATATATATCTACAGCCCTTGGTATTCAGGGAGGGCAGACAACCTAATAGTTACTGATAATAAGGGGACTGATGATTAAATATACCCAAAGAAAGAGCATATCATCAATCCAGTAAATTTGTTTTCTTGGAAACAAAAGAAATGTATTGACAGTACAACACAAAATTCTATCTTGAGATATCTACAGCCCTTGGCATTCATCATCCAAAAACATATGGATGCCAGCAGCCTAGTCTATACAAAAAAAAAACCTTTTCATGTACACAAGGCAACATCCTCAGCAAGAAATCTTGAAGTAAAATTTGTTCACTGGTTACAATGTGCACCAAACAAGATACTGGATCTCGATCAGTCACTATCTTACAATGGGGAAATTGTGCTGCAATGCTTCTTTGTTCCTCCGTTGATTCATGAGTCAGAGACTTCATACTGGCACCCGTCTACCCCTATACCTATTCATGAGCTGCAAAAAAGGGAGGGGGGAAGGAACCTCAGTTTTAAGATGGTGTGGAATGATGGATGAACAGTGAATTAGCATGGGAATATCAATCCATTTTTACAAAATATACCCAGGAAAAAAAAATGCAGGATGAATAATAGACCATGAACCTCAATACTATCCTATGACATCCATGAGATGAGTTCTTTATGGTATAACATGATCTCAATCTCATATCGTCTTCAGATGACATGGTCTGAGTGTTAATCTATCCTATGATCTTCAGTCATCCAAATCTTGCCACATGAGTTTAGATGTCCAGAATCGAAAGGTTCTGCTTGAGTCATGCAATATGAAACACAAAAACCCCTCCCAGATAAATAAAACCAAAAAGAAGAAGAATTGGAAAATAAAAAAGAGTAATCAATGAAATCTCACTGACACCACCAAACCCAATGTCATGATGATAGTACTTTCAAATTGAGAGAATCCTTACTGAAGTCACAAATGGCTGTTGGAACACCCAACCAAGAATTGGTATCCTCTGAAGAAAAACTGCCAGTGTAGGCCAGAAACCACTGCAGAGGAAACCACATCAGCAACTAAAATAGCAAATATATGAAATAGAAGAGGAAGAAGAGGGGGAAGCATAGTAGACCTGAAGAGTACAACGAACCCATATGCTTCCAAGATCATGCCTATGATAGGCCACCCAACAAGGACGAAGAAGAAGCCACAACCCAATGAGATTGTACCCTGCTCAATCATAAAAAAGAGTACAATGTAAGCAAGAAGTGCGGAAAGAAAGAGGAGAGAGATACATACATCCACAGAAATATATATATATATATATATATATATATATATATATATATATATATATATATATATATATATATAGAGAGAGAGAGAGAGAGAGAGAGAGAGAGAGATTCACTTTGTAGTTCTTGCGTTTCGTGAAAAATTGCATGGTGGACTTCAGTCCAATAGTCAACATCAACCCTGACAAGAAGAGGATCTGATCAAGTATCACACACAAATAGACCAATTGGGTAAGCAGGCACCATTATTAAAAATAATCAGAATAAAAGACCTGCAAGTGAGCAAGTTGAGACTGAAACACTTACATTACCCATGGCAAGAAGTGCCTTGTCAAAGAAGAAGATCATTCCCAGAAACGAGAAAAATATGCCAAACCCTGTCAATCCTAGCCCAATCTCTGTTTCATTTCAAGAATACAATTTAGAATATTGCACAACATGAAAAAGAACATAACATGACAATTTGGGGACCAGCCAGTACTAAATGCTAATGTACACAGATTCAGTATATGGCAAATTTAAAGGTGACAAAATGTATTCCTGAAAAAAAGAAGGTAACATAATGTGGAAGCACACATCACAATTATTTTTTCTTTGTTAATAGTCATGTAGTAGACGTACACTGTATAAATACCTTTTCAGGCCTCCAAACATACACAGAAGATTTAACAATTCAAACCACATCACTAGGAACCGTTCTACTGCTGTTGTATTTAAGTGTGATGCTGTTTCCATTTCAAATTCCAGCAATCATTTACAAGATCAAGAAACAACATCTAGGAGAAACATTTTTTATTTAGGACTAAAACTCTCAAGTCATCAGAATTAAACAAGTTAGAGCTGTGACTCAATTCAATTATCAATCTAATCCACAGATAATACTGTTCATCACTAGAACAATTAAATTCTTAACTATGCTTTTATTATGGGTGTTTTTAGTTGTACCAAACCTTGTTACAATTACATGTTGTAACAAGGTCTTTTCACAGTCAGATTTGCATCAGTTCCCAAATGAAATACTAAAACTGCCCCCTGTTTATTGAGGTTTCCATGATGCATTGATGACCCAATTAATATGCATTAAAGGGACTCGGTTACAACTACATGTTGTAACAATCCTTGTTACATTCAGATGGACCCTTTCATCATTCATCAAAATTTAAAAGAAGAGGAAAAGCAAATCACAAAGAAATAAAAAATCTATAAACAATTAAATTACACAACACATCTTTCCATTCTTCAAAACATAGTAACATGATACATCACGTTTTATATACTAAATTTCACCTACTTGCAAGGATGGTTCATATTTTGAAACTTCATTTTTCTGATGATAAGTAATGGTTAAAATTTGTAATTCCTAATGATATGGAATGAGATCCCCAGGAGCTAAGTGAATCAGAGACAACAAAGAAGAATAAAAATCAAAACATGAGACACTACACCAGCAAACAAGCAACAGATTTCTTGCTTTCTTTATCTGATCTGCCTGAAGCTTACATCATTTTACAGCGCAAGTCCTAAACTCAAGGAAGTATCCAAAGCTAGGCTCCTAGACTGACTTAACGCAGCCGTTTTTCTTGTTCCCTATATCTGATTTCTTTCGCAGACCGGCCTTCTGCTCACAGAAAAGAGGATTTTAAAGAAAGCATAGGCTTACAAAAGAAAGGCTATTTTCAATAAACAAGTACAAAAGAAAACTCTAGAGGATGAACAGAAAAAAGGAAAGAGCTTTCCAGAGAGTACCTAGGAATGAAGAAGTCATTAAGAGAAGGGGAACTACTTACAAGGAAGGGATTCGTGACCCCAAGTGGATATCTCAGTTGGCAAAAGACCAACACCTCAAAACGAAGAGGTCATGAGTTCAGTTCTCCTTGGGGCTCTATCTGCCCAAAAAAAAGGAAAAAAAAAAAAGAAGGGGGAATCGTGTACTGATTGCTGACTACCTCTTTGCTTTACACATCAACACAGCAATCTTCACATACCTTATTAGCTATACACATGAATGCTTACCGGATATGCACCTATCAATCGATGACCGAAAACGAAGCAAGAGATAGAATAGATATTAAAAAAAAAAAAAAAAAAAGAGGAAAGCAAGCAACGATGGGTAAGCAAGTAAGCTAATGCCAGCCCTTGGATTGCTCCTTAGCGCATCAGTACTCAATTCAGGGAAGGAGATCGACCAAGCCAGAGATCGAGGGGACAGGCGGACAGCTTAGACCAATGATAAAGACAAGTGAAGGAGATGTGCAACAGGATGGAATAAAGATTTAAGACAGGAGGATGACTAATAGAAATTCTTAACTGCACACACACACACACACACACACACACACACACACACACAAAAGAATGAGTTTCTCAGAAAAGAATGATACAACAGGTTTCATTTAGAAGTATGAATGCTACATTAGGCAGAAGTGATGGCTCTCGGGCAGACCTTCCCTAATGAGTTGAAAGAACCTAGGACATTTTCTACCAGATTTAACCAAAACCAATGTCTATGAACAGGCCTCCATAATTGGTTTATCTGAACCAAGGGACCAACTATAGTCTATGAAGAAAGCATCCTACTTTTATCTATCGAGTTATGATCCATTACTCATAGGACTAAGGGACCAACTATAACTATGAAGAAAGCATCATACTTATAGCTATAGAGTTACGATATCCATTACCCATTGGACCAAGGGACCAACTATACTTATGAAGAAAAAATCATACTTTTAGCTATGATAGAGTTACAATACCCTTTGGACCGAAATAAGCTAGAAGAAAAACAACTATATCCGTATATTCATCCAATGCCTAATGACCCCAGGTTTTGCTAAGAGCATCCATCAATATTTAGTTTGACAGAATTTCCAAGAAGAGGGATATAAAAATAACAATGCAAAACTATGATAAAGAGGAGGTAGATATCACAAATCGATATTTCACAACTAGAAATATTTCCAAACAACTCAGGTATGGTATCCTAGTGTGCCTAGTGATGGTTCTCATAGCATGTTAACAAAATGATGGCTCTCATAAGTCAAATCAATGATGGGATTCTAACTATCATCACAACTTAAATAAACCTCTACATAGGTGCTACACGAAAATGTGCAAAAGCTCCATTTGCCTCTGCCATTCTATGAGTCTCTTCCTTTTTGCATGTGGCATCGCCACAAAATTAGACGAATTCTACAACAAAAATTAAATCTAACCTGTAATAATTCATCAATGCCTACATTGCAATCTATAAGACTTCACCAATGAAATTCAAAAACCTGTTGTAATTTATCTATGCCCACTTTGTGATCAATAAGCACTAAAGTGAATGCATCCAGAGGCCGTTGGAATGGTAAAAGGATCGTGTTCCCAAGGCAAATGCCCAGGTTCGAGTCTTGAGAGCAGCAACTTGACACAAAAGATGCCACAGGTTAAGACTTTCTCCAAACTTCGCACTCCCAGGACCCTGTGTAAGCGGGACCAGCATTGATAATGGCTCTTTTTATGCACTAAAGTGGATGGAGCCACATCTAAACCATTTCTGACATGTCATTTGTCTACTCTAGCATGATAGGGGCAACCCTACTAACCAGCAGTTACACCATCACTTCAACTTATAATAGCCAATATCCAGTCAGATTTTCAATTACGAATGGATGATGTGGGAGGAAGGACTAATCCACCGATTTTGTGTGTGAGCATCAAGAGGGAAGCTGGTGATTTTGGAGGCAATTGCATTTCCAAGAGAAGCCTGCATGTCAGCATCCATATTGAACCTCATTCGATGCAATGGCCGGCCAACTCCCTAGAAAATTTGTTGGTTACAAGTGCTGCCCCCAGAGGGATTAGGTATAGTGGGAAATGCACACTTACATAACAGATTTAGAATTTTGTTTTATTTCTCTTTGAGATTTTGTTCTTTCTGTACCTTTTGATTTCTAGAAACGGAGTTTGTGCTAATGTATATACCTTCTTTTTTAATAAAAGCTTCTACTTGGTACAATCAGATACATATGGAACCAAAATAATACTCCAACTCCATTCTCTTCAAGCCATGCCCTTCAAGCCTCTTTCTAAAATGCAAACACCAATCTTCACGCATGATGCTCAACAATTCAAGATGACATGAGAAGTGAGAACGGCGTTAATATAATAAATATAAAAAAAATATTGTTTCCAATTTCCCCTTGTACTAAAACAAATAAGCAGTTTCCTTCTTCTACTCTCTACTTCGATTCTTTGACTCTCTACTTCAATTTGGAATGTTGTTAGAATGTACATCCATCTGTCAACACCTTCAAAAGCAATCAAGTTTCTTCATCTTCATAGATTTTATGATAGTTGCAGTTCAGGTTGATTTATTGTACATTAACGAAGAATATCCTTCGCATAGATTGATCAGATAACAATGTTAGAAGAATATCAAGCACTTCAAAAGCATTTTCACAGGACTTGCCTGTAAATTAAAATATTTTCAAGCCACCAGCAAGACAATAGAAAGGTATCATATCTTCTTTCATGGTTTTTTCAACCCCTTCCACATTCTACTATTTCCTCCTGTTCTGCAGTATTCCATGAAACATATATCGCATAACTTAATGATTTTAGCTATGATTTGAAATTTCTTTGGAGATTGAGGAGAAAAACATTTCTTGCTCATCCTAATTAAGCATTTCAGTAACACTTGTCCTGGTTGGAGAGTAAGTCAGACCTTTAAAAATTTTTAAGATAAAAGTCACTGGCTCACCAGATACATGAAGAAACCATATCTTCAAACTCTGGTTGTGAAGCTATGATTACTATCTTCTGGCAGGTTCTGGTTGCTTTTCTAGGCACAGTATAAAAATAAAATGAAGGAAATATAAAGAATTTGGTATTTGGTTGCACTATTTAAGAAAATTTGGGTGAAAAAGTGACTTTTGGAAAAGGTTATCCCCAGTTTAGGATCTCACTGACATGTGAAAAGATAGAGAAAAGAAAACTGAGTGAAAGGTGGTCACACCCAGCTTCTCTCTCTCTCTCTCTCTCTCTCTCTCTCTCTCTCTCTCTCTCTTTCTCTCTCTCTCTCTCAAGGTGGTCAAGAGGAAAAAATAATGGGCGGATTTTTTTTTTTTTCTTTCCTTTCCCTTTCTTTCATCTAAGAAAGTAACCAAACACAGCTTAATAGATTAGACTCATCCCTCTTCTTTATTTCTTGAACAATACCACTCAAACACATCAGTTTTTTCAATCAATTAAACTTTAGCCCATATTCTCTATTCAACCATTTCAGTTGTTGAATTCAAATTTTATCTCTTCATAATGCCCATCCTTGTGACATTCCTTGATCGAGATTCGAGAAGAGTAAGATCAACCACACCTTAAAACACTACTGTGAAATTTCAAGGGTAACCCAAAATTGAAGTTAAATAATAACAAAAACTAGACCCTAGAGGGCTTAACAAAAGAATAAATCTTAACTGAATAATGAAAAATGATATTTCTAGCCTTTCAGGGAGCTGGAAAGGTAATCATTTGAGCCATATAGGAATAAAATTATGGCATCTCAGTCTGGATGCAGTGACTTGCAGCATTTAGTGTTGAAGAACATAGCTAGAATTTGAACAACCAATACTGTCTAAGTTGACCATGAATAAATTTTTTTAAGATTGAGAACATCTTCACATAATTCCAGTATGCCAGTGGCCGTGTTGTCTTCTTATTTTATTTATTTATTATTTACTTTAAGCTTATAGGTGGCAAAAGGGATTGACTGCAGGTACTAAATTTCCCCAGGAAGATGGATTTAACATAAAACTATGTTTTTCATGTACTACAGCATCTGGGGTACCAGGGAAACAAATCGATGGTAATCTGAATACCTTCAATTACTTTCAAAGTGGACCGATTTTAAATGGGTAAAAAAAAAGGAATACAAGTATTTGAGGAAAAAAGAAGAGGGAGAGGGGAGTGCTCAAAAAAATAAATTACGATACAGCTAGGCCAAACATTCATTTCTCTAAAATGATTATCGCTGCTCATGAAACAACTTAACTAAATGCACAATAGAGACATACGTGAACACAAACTGTAAAACGAACTGAGTTTGTAAAAGTGTAAAACGAGCTGAGTTTAGTTTCCGATAGAAATTACTCCGACATCATGCAACAGAGAATAAGATACGAGCAACAAAGCATTAAGCACGTACTTTTCCGATCGTTCATCTCGAATGAAACCATCTTGCCGATCTAAAGCGCGATGCTTGGAACCTCAAGACCTTAATTCTCCTAACTACAGCAGAAAAAAAAATCAGGCTTATAAGTCATCACTACAATCTTGGAGACAATAATGAAACACTAACCAATACTAACATATCCCCTTCTGATAGTCAACTAAATGGATTACAGTTCATCATCCGATTTTTATGAAATTAAGTTCAAGAAGAAGAGCTTGAGGTCACCTTATTGAAACCTGAAGTACTAAACTCGATATGGAAGCAATTTATCAACCTAAAACCCCAGAAAAGAAAACAAATTCAGTCTAACCAAATAAAAATAGAAAATAATTAAACAGAATATCGCAGATCATTCTCTGAAGCCTATAAATTTTTTGATAGATTAGAGGAAAAAGAAAATCAAGGTGGAAATAATGATCAATATTACTCGAAATAACAAGATTAAATTGAAACTGAAGATTAGAAACGCGATTGGACTTAGATCACAATTCTCTGCAAATTCAATAACTCGAATGCTGGCATCAGATAAAGAGAGTAGAGAGTACCTCGTGTACCTCTTGCTCTTTAAGATGCGGATGAACCGCACGATCTGATACTGAACTTTCACACTATATCCTTCTTTATATCCTCCGATACAACCAAGAACTAAAACGGTGACCTTTCTTGCAACGAGAGAGAGAGAGAGAGAGAGAGCGCCAGAGATTATCCCTTCAGCTGCCCTTTTGGTAACAGACTAGAAATGTCATCTGGCATTTACTCAGTTCGAATTTATACCTACCTGGACGACTAGACGGGATTCCATTACGGCAAGTTACCGTTTAATTGCCCGGTGAGATTCCACTCAAAAAAAAAATTCATTAAAATACTTTTTAACACTATGTTTGGACTTTGGAAGGAAGGAACCACCCCCGGCCCCACCCCACCCCCAAGAAAAAGAAATATATAATAAAGATAAAATGAATCAATAATGAAATTATGTGTCTATTTTTTTTCTCTCATTTAAATAAATAAAAATTTTATTTTCTTAGCTTCTAAGCATACTTCATCGGCAAGAAACAGTCTGTATAAAATATAAAATAATAAACAAATATATGCAATGGTATAATCTGTAGTTCTAGCAATCATGCAGGATCAGATTCGTCTGTAGCATTCATAGGGGCTTGGAACACCCCTTGGATGGGCGCCATGTAAACAAAGCTGCATCCAACACTCAAAATAGATATTGCAATATAACTCGATAAAGAAGAAGAAGTAGAAGATCAATGGTTCTCATTTGTTGTCGATGAAATCCGTAAAGGGAAAACAGACAGTATGAACTCCTAATAAGATTTAAGAGCTCTTTCAAAAGGGGGTTCCTGAGGTGTGATTAATTGAATACATTCTCTATGACTCCAAGAATATGCATTAGTCGCAAATAGCAGATAAAATAGTGGTAAAAGAGAAAGAGGGAAGATGCCACCTAGAGAGACGAAACTTTGTTCTTGAATACTTTTTTGTGTTATTGTCCTTCTCGGGTTATATATATATATATATATATATATATATATACTTTACAGACCAGAACCTTTCCTTTTTAGGTCAGCTGGCTCCTGACAGTCATTGTTTGTGATTTAACCATTTAGGACATAATAAGCCAGTAGACCTACGACCCCCTAGAACGGGTCATTACATCATGTCAGCCACCTTTCGACCCCTTTGGATTACTTTTCGACCCCCCTAATGGGTCAGGTTTTCGGGCCCCCAAACATTGTCTCTGTCATGGTTCTTTTTCCAAGTAATATTTCGCCTTTCCGCCGATTCGAATCGAGATCTTTTGAATCGGCGGGTCAGATCAGTGTATTTTGCATTAATGGTTGTTGTCGACATTTATGGCCATTAATGGCGATCCATTAATGGCCCAGCTACCCCTGTCTATTCGTTGCATCCTGTCTGTATCAGACCAGGGGGGTCGAACTTAGGCATCCTTTAATATTTACCATAATACATTTCTTTTTAACATCCTGAATGAACGTCACGTGGTTGTTTTCTGTGATTGGCTTCAAGCGAATATTTTCCCCCAACACCATTCAAACAAATCGAATCCCAATTCATGAAATCGAACAGGCTAAGCATCATTGAAAAACATTACTGTAAGTTCACATTTTTCCATTTGAAGTTGTCATTTCTCCATTGGCCCAAGCTCTCTCTGTCAAAAGACCACCTTTCTCTTTAAGAAGACACCACAAGACTATCCCAAGGCCTCACTTGGGTGCCATTGCTGCATATAGAAACACACAAATGATCGTCTTCCTTGAGAAGGTGAGTTATTTGGTGATTTCAATACAGGTATTCGGCTTTTGGAGTCATGCTTCTCATGCATAATGTTGGGGCCCTGGTAAACAATTGGCCTGCCTTGACGGCCCTGAATCAATAGGATGACGCCATGGCTATGGAGAAATGGGAACTTGCAGGTTTTTGTATCTAGCGAAACTACGAATGGAGACCATGATGTTTTCTGACGATGATCTGCTAGGAAATGAGAGAACAATCAAGAGCGAGGGCGGAAATGCGATTCAATTTGTTTGATTGATTCTTATTGGTCTCGTACTTTTATATCGTAGCATTGCAATTTTTTAAGCGTTGGATGAAATCTTGTCCATATGGCGTTCATCAAAGGGGTGTTACAGCCCTGTAGCACTTACGGGTACTAAAGAGATACAAATAAATCATTGAAATACAAAGGAAAGATGCCAACCTATGTAAGACTTGAATGATTGAGTTTTTCCGATGAAATTTGAAATGTAAATAATCCAAGTCATTAATTCTTTGGATTGTCAAATAACATTAGGAGGGTAATCCATAGAGGCCTTCCATGGTGGATTGGCTACAAACACTTTTATAAAATGAGGTAATGTATTAAAATTTACAAATATCCTTGATCTTGGATGACAAAATCGGAATTTGAAACCGATTCGAATTGGAATCAGAAATCAGTCGACGACTCGAACCCGATTCTAAGTTCACCCTTTCTTAAAAAGTGTGGTAGAACTAAGTTCGACGAAGTCAGAGTGTCAGACCAAGTCCAGCTGATTCCGGCTATTTAGATCAATGGAGACTGATTCAATGCTTGATTCCAAGTTTTAGAATATTGGTTTTGAATTCTAACGAAGAACAAGAAATCTTTTGCTGGTGAGAATATAAGATCTTAGCATTTCATGCTACACATCATCTACTGTTTGCTTACATCTAATGTCAAATTCATTCCCACTATTCCAAGGAGAGATCAAATATATGAGCAAATGTGTCTGACCTGCATCTCAAAACCTGTACTGGAAAGCCTCATATGATCTTCAAGGAAGATGGTAGCAGAAGGAATTAGGGATTGGCAACTTAGCCACGAGTAGACTAGAAAGGTCCAAACTCAGGCAAAACAATGTGGTGGAGACCCGTTTCAATCGACTTTTAAAGGGTAGATCAGTGAGTCAACTAAGGATCAATCCCGGCCAATCGAATCTGACGCCCTAAATCTATGAGCTGCAAAGGACTCTACCTATGCCCTGTCTTCTATGGCTCTAAATTTCTAGTCAACTCATTTCTACAAACAAGAAGGTCAAAGCGTGATCATCAAACATAAACACCTCAGAATAGGGCTGGACAACCGAAACCTAGGGAGAGTATTCATTAACCAAGATACAGTCAGATGAAGTTTAACACACCAAATATGAATGCTAAATGATAGAACATATATGATATATCAAGTCAAAAATTGCAGAATGCAAAGAAGAAATACATGACAAAATTTTGTTATAAGCCCTTGCCTGATTGAGTAACCAAACCAAATGTATTGGTTTCCACTGCCACTGCTCTTATCTTATTGAAAAGAGCACAAGCGAAAGGGAAGAAAAATGGGACAGAATGAGAAAATTGAACACTGTATATTGAAAATGAGGAAAAGCTCACATGAACCATAAATCACCATAATCGCTTGCCAGAATCTCAGTAATTCTCACTGAAGGAAAATTTTCTTCAAATTGAGCTGCATAGAATGCCGATTTAAGCTGCCTGAGCCACAACTTCAGATGCACTGGATGTCTCTAGCCTGCAATTTTTCATAATCTTCAGAGATTAAAAATATTTGAAACTATATCAACACAAAAAGCTACACTCACAAACACTTGGCACTTGGCTAGATCATGAGTGGAAAGTGAAACATGTCAACTGTGATTGTTAACTGAGGTGCCACATGGCAGTTATAGCGAGCATGTAGGAAGAAATCTTACAGAGGATGTGTAGGAAACCAGCACCTATATAAATCTGTGTGTACGTATCTGACATTCTGAATGTCAACTGAGGTGCTTACATGTTGCTACATGTGTGTGTGTGTGTGTGTGTGTGTGTGTGTGTGTGTGTGTGTGTGAGCACATGCAGATAAAGGGCAGGTCGTTCAAAAATGGTGGTCTTCCTAGCATCATGGATGTAATCGTAAACCAGCAATGCAAAGATAAACTTCAGCTTTATGAATGTGCGTCATAAAATTCAGACTTCATTAAAATATTAAATCATTCCAAACAAAACAAAGAATGACTGAGTTCTTCTCTTCTTTGACTCAGTCCTCTAATAACCATTAAATATATTTTTATTAATCAGAGCCATAACGGGGCAAACAAAAATAGAAAGAATGAGAAAATAAAACATACCTTTTCATTCCTTCTCCAACTTCGATTCTGAAAAAATTGCCTATCTTCACGGGTGACCCTACTTTCTTAGAAAGATCACTAAGTAGTGACTGCAGAAACATGGAGTCATCAATCAGAAGTTCCCTGTATAAAGCCTGTATGTCTGTGCTGTAAAAGGCACCTAACCTCATATTTTGTAACCACAAAAATATCAACCCCCATAAAAGTGTTCAAGGCCCAGAAGTCGCAATCTAATCATCCTCGCCTTCAGCAGGACTTCCTTAGCATTCTAGTTGTAGCTTCTAGTTAGTAGTTAAAATTGCCTACTTGGCACAATATCTGTGATTACTACCCATAAAGGCATCACATACCCATAGAAATCTCAGGTAGTGCTTCCATATAGGAATGTCACCACCTGCAACTGAAGTATGGTGGTTCCCACAGATAACTCCCTTGGGAGAATGACTCAACATGTGTTAGTTGGCAGTCGGTTTATGGCCATCATACTCAATTGCAAGTGAAATTTTAAATCTTTCCAAAGATATGGAGATATGGAAAACAACAAAGCCTGTACGTAAAATTAACTAAACCAGTTGACGTTGGTCAACGATGCAAAGTAATGAAGAAATCTAGGATTCTCCTGCCATCGTCTATCTTTCAGCGACATATTTAAATACACCAGGTTACTCAACCAAGAACAAAAGCATGGCCTATGGTTGACATAATGGTGAAATTTTGAGTATAATTCAAGAGTCAAGACCAGAAGATTACGGAAGGCTTGTAAAGGAAGAAACATACTTCCTTTCTTCTCCCTTCACTGACCCCCCCCCCCAAAAAAAAATAAAAAAAACCCCGCCCCACCCCAGGAACAGAGAAAGTAAATAAACAAATAAGAATTCCAACCTGGGACACCATCTGAATTCTGACATACCTTGACATTGATTGTGTCATTCACAACAAACTTCTGCTCCATCAAGACTACATCCTCAAAGTACTTCCGCAAACGACCTTCCACCATTTTTTCTATGGCCATCTGAGATTTCCCTGACGATTCCGCCTGAAAGAACAAATGAAATATATAATTTTAAAAACAAGCAAAACATACTTTTCAAACAAGCAGATGGCACATAACTATAGTGGCAAAATCATTCTTTTAACCTGCAGTTCATTTCCTGCCCCCAATAATGAGAGGGAAAAAAAGCTAAGTTATTTTCTTAGACTAAAAAGACACGCAATCACACCAATCCATTCAATCAACTTCTAAAACCACATGATAACTGTAACAATATGGAAGATGGACTGAGAGAGAGAGAGAGAGAGAGAGAGAGGATGGGGGGGGGGGAGAGAAAAGGTGAGTTTGTACTCTCACCCTCACCTCTTCTTTTTTTTTAATTAAAGAATAATGAAAGTAAAAAAATGTTATACTAATATAAGTCGACATTACAAGTATTGACTTCTAATATAAGTTGACATTACAAGTATTAGAAATAAAAAAAGGACTGTTATACTAAAGCTGGAAAAAAAAAACATCACTAAGCTAGGTGACACCTAGACTATCAAACCAAAAACTTAACAATAACATTTAGCTTGTAAGTAACAATGTAAACTGGAGTAAACCACAAACCTGTTTTTAGGACATTTTCCTACATAACTGCAGCAACCATCTAAAGGATCCTAGGTCCTGACCTTTCCAAATGTACCTAACTAGCTCAGTTCTTGTCTAACACATTCTTTCAGATTTCTTATTATTTCAGGCTGTCATGCATTTACATACTGTCATGAAACATTTTCAATCCTCTACAACCTAATCAATTTTATGGATGTCAATGCATGTCTATAAAAAAACATGCTACAAATGTATTTCTGGTCTGATAATAGATGGATGGCAACTTTATAAAAGCTCGCTTAAAACATAAAATAAGACAATGCAGTCAAGCTTGTAGATTTCAGACCACTTCATGCCTCACATGCATTATATCTCTTAGCTCAATTATATGACTGTAACCACAGGACTTCTTATTGGACCTTTCAGTGTTCCAAAAGAAGCTTCCTCACCAATTCTGTTGCCTCCTCTCACTCTGCATCTAACTAGATCCTGAAGTAGGGGCCAGGCATCTGGCTGAGCAAAGTGGTCACCCACACAATGCATCTAAACTGTTCCAAACCATAGATGGAAGTTTAAAATTAACTAATGTCAATCTATCCTGAGTTAACTTCCCCAATTATTAAACCTGATCATGATTGCTCAAACGCATGGCAAGATTACATCATATAGTACCTGAGATTTGAGTATTTCACGTTCACTTTCGATCACTTCATTCAAAATAAGTTCCTTAGACAAGAACAATGGTTTTGCTGCCACTATATGCATTGCCAGCTGCGAACCAACTTCCTGGAGAGCATCCAATTGCACATTATCAGCCTCCACTTCTAAAGTTAGAACTCCGGCAATACGACCCAAACCTGCATCCAGATCAAACAAGTTTGGCAACCTGTGCAAAATAATGGCACTTAGGAAACAAGTTATCAGCTTCAGCCTATATCTCACAACTAGATATGCGAACATTTTTCTCTCAGAATCATAAGCCCACTTATCTGCTCAAAACATGGTAAAGCTTCTCAGAATTGTCATACCTGTTTGGGGACTGGTATGAAGGTAGGAAGAAACAACACCATGCGCAGATGAGTTCAGTTGAAACCCCCTTCTAAGTTTCACATTCTCGCCCACCATTGCAGCCACTTCAGCAATTGCACTTCGCACTGTTGCTTCCCCACTTAGTTTTGGATGGTCTAAATTTATCTTCAAGCACTGCATAAAAGAAAAGATACTGTCGAAAGTGTCAGCACAATAATTACGACTCTAACAGGATCATTTTCCTTTTTAATTTTCAATTTATTTACTCTTATTGGGCTTGCAGCTCTATTGCGGTATGAGATACCAACTTGTGAGTCGTGACATAGTATAAAAATATTAACATAAATAAAAGACCTTTCCATTAGCTATGTTGACCTGCAGATCAAGGTCCGTCCCTGTGTATTCCCACTACATTGTCAGTTTGTGTGGACTGTAGCCCTCGACAACATATTGAAGGGAGACCACCTTATCCAAAAAAAAAGAAGGTAAATACTACGGTGGAGGGGTGCAACTGGGTCTGGGCTGGGTTGGGCATGGCCTGATCTAGTTCAAGTACGGGACCAATTTTCTCATGAGAATTGGCCTACCACCTCTGGCTTCATGGCAAATCTTAGAGAGAGGTAGAGTGGCATCTCCCAAAAGATATTCGAAGGAATCTTTATTAGCTTTCTGGAGCTATTTCTCCCATAGAAAAATTGAACAAATAGAGGGATGGTCTGGCAGGTTTCTAAAATGAAGGGGTTCAAATATTGTAGAGGATGACAACTTATGTTATCTGTTGGGGCATATAGAAAGAGAAACAATTGATTCTTAATGATAAAAGTATTGAGACATAGAAAAGGTCAATCATTATTTTTAGTCTTCCACTATCATTCCATCAAGCAGAGCAAGGAGATAAATTTCTCCTTTCAGTAACAGCTGTGAAATTTTTTCCTCTCTGAAACAGCTATTCAGCTTTAAACCATCACAACCCAAAATCAAAGGTAGTTAAGCAGCAGAGTAGAAGGAAACTTGGATTGGATTTTGTGACTCGCCCCCGGCAACCTGAAGAGCACCCTTCACCCGCCTGCCACCAGTGGAAGCAAGCTACCCCAGCGTAGAAAATCAGAACTCGTTTAGGGTGGTCTACGATCAGCTAGGGAGTAAAGGGTGGGGCGGTAAGCTCTCTATCAACAAACATAATCCAAAGGTTGCCTTTGTCAACGCTAAGGACCGGACCAAGCGGAATTCAGTAGAGGCTCGAAGAGGGGCTTACTAAGCGAAGGGCCAAAGGCGGCTTTGCTATCCATTGTACTATATGTATTCTTCTTTTTTTCTGATTTACAGTCCCTGGTAACCAGGGTTGGCCCTTCTGTTTGCATAGTAATATTTTTACTAATAAAAACAAAAGAATAAGTTAGTTTTTGTGTCCATCTCCACTTTGTTGTAGTGTCCAATGGTTAGAGATCATGCATGATATACCAGCTAAGAGATAAGTTATTTCTTTGTATTGTTTAATAGTCTTTTGTTTTTTTTTTAATACACACTGCCAACAGACAAGATTTCCACAACATCCTGCTTCTTTACCCTCTTCATAAATAATTTTTTTTCTTCACTTGCCAAATAAAAATTTATTATAAGCATGAAACAGGGAGAAAAATGATATTTAGGAACCAAAACTGATCAAAGCAAAATCTGTTGGAGTATATTTGGGCAGTATCTTTTTGTTGCATCTGGTTCAAAAGTTTCATGCAGCTGAAAAGCTGACGTAAATTTTCATTTTTCCAGAGAAAGAAAGAACCAAAGTCTCTCCAAAATTTTCATCTTTAATTTCTTATAATAAGTAGGAGAATATCTGTAATTTCCAGTAAGGTAATTAGCAAAGTCATTAACAATATTCTGAAATCTCTGTTTATGGTTCAGAAAGTCGATAATCCGTCTTTTAGAAATATTAACAATTTTTAAAGTGCTGTTTGTAGGAATGCAAGTATTAAGAGGTCTACATAAGGAAATGTCTTTAGTGGCTTAGAGTGTGTGTGTGTGTGTGTGTGTGTGTGTGTGTGTGTGGGACACAATGGTGGAAAATCAGTAGTTTTGCAATCAATTTCTCTCACTACAAGGTGGACTCACTGTGTGAAATTCCCTTTCCAATCCTTGTGTATTTCTAGGTTTTCTCCTACTATATTATCTTTTATTATTCTCCAGTATTTCTTTTACTTTTTACAACTTTTCACTTATCTACCCACGACCTGCACCTCATTCCGATTTTCCAAACATCAAGACTTCACCCATCACCACCAAACACCCCATTCCATCAACATTTTCACTATTTCATCTAGCCATTTGAAACCCAACTATTTGGACCAAGAAAAGGGGAAAAAATATAACCCAACTAGAAACTCTAGTTGATTACCATCAACCTTGATTTCTCCACTTTTTTCAGCGTTTTCACATAACCAGACCTGCCACACCTGTATAGGAGCTTCCAAAATTCAACTCTAGCCCAGTAGGTGCACCAGTTCCCACAAGCCTATATTACCTTCTCTTGAATTCCATATTGATCTGAAACCCAATTTTCTAATCTTTATTTCTCTTTTTTCCATTCTTGGGTGTTGAATGATTCCACCATATAATGACTGTATTTGAGTAGTGGACAGATTTTCTACATCAAATTAGTACCAAATTTGGGTATCCCTATGGTTCTCCTCCAACACTTCTGCAAATAAAGATAACAGCTCACTAAGTTTCAGTTGATGCTGCAAATACATATGTCTGGCCTTCGATACACAATGGGCAAAAAGAAGAAGAAATATGATGGCATGCAAAAAAAGGACTCAAGCACTTTATGGGCCACCATACACAAATAAATTTGTAAATGCCAATGTCTCACCTCCAAGTATTCAGATCCAATGGGAATGGCTGTGGAGACTTGTTCAACAGAATTGTCAACTGACAAAGCTATCCTCGCCAAAGACAAAGCCTACAGAATTAATGGTTCATGAAACAGTTACTGAAAATGGAAAGGGATATTTAAGAATCAAAGAATATTAGTTACAGTTACCATGTTACATAAGCACAATACTTATTCTTAAGTAACCAAGGGGGTAGCTCAGTTGGCAAGGACCGACACCTCACAATTAAGAGGTCCTGAATTCGACTATACTTGGTATATCAAGATTTTAAATACTTAAGTTAATTGAACCAGTAAACTGAACCATTTCAAACCTTGAAGAGAATGAGCCCCTAGAATGTTCAGGCAACGCCTGAAACAGTCACCAATCCTAACTTACAACTAATAAGATACCATCACTACATTTCCCCTACCCAGATAAAATCATCAATAAACCAATTGGGTCTCGTTTGTGATTTGCTAAATTTCCATGATTTACAGATGCATGAGGAAATTCCATAGAGAGCTAAAACCCATGCTTCATGCTAACAGACTCATAATGAAGTTTCAGAATCAAATTCGAAAGAAAAAAAGCTCATCCTAACCAAATACTGGAAAATTTCATTCCTTGCAACAAAGTCCGTCTCGCAATTAAGTTCAATAACAGCTGCTTTGCTTTCATTCTGGGCTAGAGCAAGTAAACCCTCAGCGGCAGTTCGAGATGACTTTTTGGATGCAAGAACTACACCCCTTTTCCTCAGGTCCTTTTGGGCAGCCTCTGCATCAAGCAACTATTACGTTAAGATGAAAAGCAAAAATTAACAAAACCAAAAGCATTAGAATTTAGCTACCGATGTCCCAATTGGAATCAACAAGAGCAGATTTGACATCTTTTATTGGAGCACTAGTTCTTTCCCTCAATAATTTGATAAGACCCATTTGTTCTGAAGCAGGAACTGCACTGAACCTTCTCTTAAATGCTGTGTGTGGAGAAGGAGAAGCATATTGAGAAGCAAGCAAGCTTCTGATTTGTACAACTCCAGCAACGTAAGCCTCTCCATTTTCTAGTGAACAATAACAACGCCCGGAATGCATGGAATGATTAAATCTCCGGAGAAGAAACTGAAATGAGGATTTTGCACTTCTAGAAAAGGCCATTCTGAGATATGATAGTGTCGACCTGAAAAAAATCTGAAAAATAATATCACAATTCAATTCAGACGTAATTTTTCAATAAAAATGGAAAACCCCAAATATTTACCGGAGAGAGTTCACGAGAATGCAAAGATGCAAGGGAGAAGAACGAAAAAAGAAGAAACCCTTGAAAAGCTAATGTGAACTGTGAAAAACGTTAGTGAAGAGAAGAACTGTGTCTGAGACTCTGAATGGACTTCCTAGTTCCTGCTATTTCAGTGAAATAGTTTTAAGAAACAATTTCTACATTTGATATAGAATATGTTTGGTTGCTTTAATTTGTTTTTCATTTCACAATAGAAACGGCCTTAACAGCCTGGCCCATGATGGGAAGCATGGGCTAGGTTTTTATAGTAGGCCCAACCCAGTTGAACCTTAGTAATTGATTTATTGGGTTTTATTTTTTTTTTTCACTTTCATAAGTTTCTAGTTGAAATATTTTATATATTAGTTTCAGTGGGGGAAAAAAAAAAGGGTTTCGGTGGTAACACTCAGACCTGGATCTAGCTGAAGATCAAACAGACTAGGATGCATCGGTATTGTTGTAAAATTTAATATCGTATCTTATTTGAGAAATAACTTGTTCCGATGATGAAGACTGCACTGCAAGAAATAAAGAGTTTGAAACTGAGTCGTATCACAAGTGATACTATCCTAAAGACAGAATTTACCGCCAATGGAGTAACCGGGTTTTGACGCAAATCTGGCTCCAAGATAAAGCAGTTTTTTGGCTTCCTGTATTAAACCTGCACTGGTCTAATACACCCATTCGAGTACTTCGGAGTGGTACTAAAACAAATGCAGATATCGATGATGGAAAAAATCGATTTATATGATAAATCAAAATAAAAATCGACAGGGGGGCAGCATATAGTATTGGTTATCAGAAAGGGAGAAAGAGAGAGAGAGCATTAGTTTCATAAAAAATGTGAACCCAATGGAGAGCTCCTACTACCCTATTTATAGAGTAGAACATGCCCTTTATAAGCACCCTTAGATATAGGTGTGTCCTTTCATTCCAACGGTTCAGATCGTTAGATTCTGATCAGATGGTTTAGATCACATCTCTTACCAAATGATCTGTCCAATTGAACAGATGTACCTCTACGATCTAACGGTTTGAATTATTTGAATCTAATCTAACCGTTGAGATCGCACCTTTTCCCAAATGATCTGTTCCATTAAATGGATGTGTCCTTACGATCTTAACGGCTTGGATTGATTGATCCTAATCCAAGCGTTCAGATCAAATCCCTTTAGTAAGAGTGTGTCCCTTTGAATAGTCATATCTATTAATAAATCTGATTTGGTTTGGGTCATGGAATGAACCGCATCAGACTCAACATAAACCAAAAGATAACCCAACTATAAAAAAAATATCTTGAGTTACACTGCACTACGACACGGCACGGCTCGCCTCGAGCTCGTGAAAAGCAACCCGAAAAAAACAATTATGAACCGACCCTTACACAAGGGAGGATGTAGACTTCCCTCCATATTACCTTATCCTTTATAGTTCCCAAAACTATATATAAGGTACCCTACAATCTCTTTCACTTCCCATGTGAGACTAAGAAAAGAGACCAATCATACTTGTGTCAACTTGAGGTCTTGGGATCCAACATCACTAGCTCCACCTTAATACCCTCTCAAACCATATACTATAAGAAAGAAAAACCAAAATAGCTTTATTTTGAAACTTTACTTTTTACTATAAAAATAATAATATAGAAAATATAATTAAAATACAATAGTATGCATGTCGAGTATCCCAGCCAGTCCAATATTCCATTGGCAAGCTGGTCGGCAAAATAGGATCTTTTTGCCTACCAAGCAACAATCTCGTCACTACTCTATCCCCAACTTGAAATCCATAAAAGACATTCTTATGGCTAGGGTTAGTCTATCGGTTGAAGGGATCAACTATATAATCAACGATAAAAGCAGATGTAAAATGGGTCCCTACTGCGTAAGGGGGAACGATACTTGATCCGATTTGATCAAATGTTGGGATGACCCACTTAATGAATTCATAGGTTCAAGAAGGAATGTGCTTGATGCATGCCGAGCATCCCAGCCCATCTGATCTTCTGCTCACAAGCTGGTGAGCAGAAGAGGATCATTTTCCCTACTAGTCACCTATAACCTTTAATGAATTTAAGGTCAGCCTGGGAGCAAAATTTTTTAAGAAAAAAATTTTTTTTTTTTTGGGTAAATAGATATCATTTATTAAGAAAAACCCAAAGAAACACTACAACCCGCAAAAGCAGGGTAAGCCACAAGGGCCAACACAAAGTACACTAAAACATAAGATAAAACACCGCAGGACAACAGGAACTGGCCTAGTGAACATCAATACTCCAGTTGTTAAAAATAAAACTCTCCAACCTGTTTTTAGGATCCAGGAACACCATTGTTGAAATTTTATCTTGAATACCCTGAATGATGTCTCTGGCTATATCCTCCTTCGATCTCCTCTTAGATGAAAAGCTTCTTGAGTTTCTCTCTTTCCAGATATTATAGACCATTGCATTAAACATTAATTTTGGAATGGAAGATATGTCATTTCCTCTAGATTTAGTCTTAGCAAAACGGATTACTTAAGAGTCAAAAGAGGCTGGACTTCTCGCTCGGTGGTAACATCTACCCATGCACACCTTCCAGATGAACTTGGAAAATTCACAATCGAAGAAGAGATGATTCTTACTGTCCCACCCAATATCACATAATCTGCAGTGAGGGGAAATCTCAATATGCCTGATCTGAAACTGATCAGCTGTTGGAAGAGCATCCAAATAAGCTCTCCAATGTAATAGTATATGCTAAGTGATCCTAGCCCATTCGATTTTGGGCAGAGAAGATCCAAACCCAATTTTTTAAGCTCGTACAATTTGCCCTCTTATATCAAGGTTTTAGTAATCGAAGCGATGATTGGGATCGGTCTCTGTGAAAATCAATTTTGTTCATATCAGAATCGGCCTGAATCGATGCCAGAATCAGGAATTAGGCTTAGCTGATTCTGATCTAAATCAATTGATCCAAAACCGATTCCTAAAACCTTTTCTATATCTCAATATTTCTTGTGATTTAATATTGAGTTAAAACTCAAAAAAAAAAAGATGGGCAAGAGACATTGGGATCTACAGAATATGGTGCCCAGCATGTGATAGGTATTGGAACCTTACTCCTTAAACGGATCTCTAGACAAGCCATTTTGAAGAATCAGTCCCACAAGGCATTTGATAAAAAAAAATTTATTTTCGCTGCTTCCTTTTTTTTTTTTTTTTTTTTTTTTTTGTGTCTCTAGTGTGGTAACCAGTTGTCCATATTTTTCTGTCATTTATTATAATTTTTTTCTTTCAATTTTAGACTTTATTTAAAAACATGTGAAATGAAGACAAATTTTAACAGTGATATAACGGTAAATTATTTTAAAAATATATATATAAATCATTTTTCTTATCTTTAAAATAAAAAAATTAAAAATATAATGAGTAATTAAAAGAATATGTCATGCTCAGACACTATAGGGTTGTCAAAAAATCAGTTAATGGATGTGTCTAAATGACACCAATCAATGTTTTTGAAAATCATTCAAATATAAGGGGAGGATACATGTGATATTTCAGGGGGTGGAATCGGAAGGGGTAGGAAATTTTTTTTTTTGTAAGACATAAATTCATTCAAAAAACATACAAAGGGATACACACGAGGCATCATTAAAATAGAGATCATGAAGCCAAGGAATGGAAATTGGTCATCTTGTCATTTCCCTAAAATACAAGGCCTCCCTAGCTAAGGAATGAGCCACTACATTGGTTTCTTTAGGAAAAAAAGAGAAAATACATTGTTCAACTCTTGAGCTGAGCTCAAGAATATCATCTCTAATGGATATAATCTCATCATCACATAAACAAGAAGGGTTGTTGATAATCTGAATAAGGTCCATACAATCTGACTTCACTTTTATTCTGAAAAAACCTTCTTCAACTACAAATTTAAGGGTCTAGAAAATAGCCAAAGCCTCCCCTTTAAGAGCAGAATTCACCTCCACTTTTTTAGATAAGACAAGAACAGGATGCATTCGATCATCCCTGAAAAATCAAGCCAATCGCGCTTCTCTTTACATTATCCAAGAATGATGGATCAATACAAATAAGGTTGTTGTTGTTACATTTCCAAACATAACAAACCCTTGTTACAATAATATTTTTCCACACACACACACACACACAACACACACACACACACGCACACACACACGCACGCACGCACGCACGCACGCACACACACACACACACACACACACACACATATATATATATATATGGGTTTTGAATGCTTTATTTTGGGTTTTGATTTAAATTATATTTAGGCTTTTAGTAGTATATTTAAGAAAAAAATTGTATCATTATAATATATATTTATATAATTTTAGGGAGCAGATTCCCCATGCTACCAGTGTATGGGGAATTCGCGATGCCCACACTAATCGAGTATAGGTAGGAATCTATATCTACATCGAGAGACCCACAAGGTCAGAGATGATAAAAAATCATTTGGAAGAAAGAGAGTGTAGTGAGTTTATGTGAGAAGACATAGGAAAGAACCCCTACATTGGTGGGGTAGAATTTTTTTTTTCTTAATTTAGGTAAGAAAATGAAGTATATGCTCTTGATATGTGCCTCTCTCTATCTTCATATGTGTCTCTCTCTAACTCGCTTCTCCAGGTCTCCTTTAAATCTGAACTCATTCCCTCTCTCTTTCAAATGATCAGTCCTTATTATATTCTCATTTTCACTTTCAACATATAAGTTTTTAATAAACCCCACCAACATGTGGATTCTCATCCTTTTATGTATATTATTATTTTTAAATGTACATTATTTTTTCATTATAATAAGTATGAATCATGTTACAACCAATTTTTTGGGTACATGGAATCATGTTACAACACATCTTTAAGTTATGGGGATTTTATTCCTCTTTAATATTTGATAATGATTAAAAAACATGAAAATGTTAAGGTTGAAATTATTTAGGTATAGACTTTGATTAGTCAAATGAAAATGACTTGGGTGATTTCGTATCAGATAATATTATTTAGTATTCATGAATCATGACAGCTGAAGGATATTTAAATCATTTAATATTATTTAAAACCCCCAACACCGATCAAAACCAATTGAAAGAAGTCGAAGGAACCCGCCTCCTTCCAGAGTTCAGACGACTCCTGTAGTTTTCTTTCCCCAACGTCTCCATTGTCCAATCGCTCCTTCTGTTATTCTTTCAATTGACAAAGTGAAGATAGTGTGAAGGAAAGAATCAGAGAATGTGTGGGATCTTCGCGTATTTGAATTACAATGTGCCCAGAGAGAGAAGATATATTCTGGAAGTTCTCTTCAATGGGTTGACGCGTTTGGAGTACAGAGGCTACGATTCTGCTGGGATTTGTATCGATTCCTCCAATCTCGCTTCCATTTCTAATGCTGGGATTTGTATCGATTCCTCCGATCTCGCTTCCGTTTCTAAGGATCTATCTAAAGTTCCTTCTAACTCCGTTCGGCCTCTCGTTTTCCGCCAGGAAGGCAACATTAAGAAACTCGTTAAATCAGTTTCCGAAGGTAACCACCTTTGATTTCATCGAGAGAGAGACTACTTTTGGGTTGGTTGATAGGGCTTGTTGGCTACCTTCTTACTTCATTTTATTTTTTTTGCTGTTCGGTTTCTAATTTATCATCTTGTGTTTGCGAATATTATTTCGCCACCTTTTGTTGTTTAATAAAGTTTGGTTTTCTGTGTTGGTGGTTTCGGACAGAATTTTTTTTGATTACATTATTTCTATTAATTTTTCCCACTACTTTGGTGGTAAAAAAAAAAAAAAAAAAAAAAAGGTGCTTTTTGCTTGTAACAAGGGAAGGGGAATCTAGTATAGGTTCAAAAAAGAAAATTTTTTTTGGGAGGAGAGAAGGGGGGCGGGGGGGGGGGGCTGTTATAAGTTTAAAGTTTTGATTTTTATGCTGTGTAAGAGTAGTTGTAATGCTGAAATTTTATATTCTTAGAGCTTTTCCTTTCTGGGATATTCACCCTCCCCTTCAACAAATGTTGGAGTTTCATGGTATGTTGTTGGTTGGATTTGGTCAAATTGTCAAATTTGGTTGCTGTAAAAGATAGGATTGAGAGTGTATCTCTCTTGTCTTTTTTTGAATGAGATAAGAGCTGTATTTATAATAAAACACTACTCTTGTGTAGATTACAATTGGATCACTCAATGAGCTGTATATTTCAAATTTAAACTTGTAACTGTGTAGCTATGTTTAAGGGATGAGTTCATCCGGTAAGAGTTGAATCCGTCTTAGCATAGTTTAAATTTGAATCCTTAACTGTTATTCAAATTCAAAACTGTTGAATTGATGTAATGACTTGTGTCTAATGGGACACATGCCAACTTTATTTATAATATGGAGGAGAACAATGTAGAATGGGTATAAAGACTAAAAAAGTCCTATGAGACAATTCTACCTCTGTACCCATATTACAACACTCCTCTTTAAGTTGGTGCATAAATATCACACATGCCTAACTTGCTAACAATAGGATGAATCATCTTACTATTAGGACCTTTACTAAAACATCAGCCAGTTGTTCATGACTAGGAACAAAAGGCACACAAATAAGATCCGGATCCATCTTTTCTTTGATGAAGTGACGATCAATCTTTCGTGTTTCGTCCGATCATGCTGAACTGAGTTGTGAGCAATGCTATTGGCAAGATTTGATGTCACAATAAAGCTTCATGGGAAGGGTGAGAGGAACAACTAAATCAATGAGAAGATGTTGAAGTCATAGAAGCTCACAAATGCCATGAGCCATAGCACGGAATTCTGCTTCATTGCTGGACCTGCCTACAATAGATTTCTTCTTACTTTGCCAAGTAACAATATTACCACCAAAAAAGGTGTCTTAACATGTAGTAGACCTACCTGCACTCATTAGGAGAACCTGCCCAGTCTGCATTAGTAAATGCCTCAACTCTGAGATGGTCATGAGGAGAAAATAGGATTCCACTACCTGGGGCAAACTTCAGGTAATGATGGATGCACAACATTGCTTCCATGTGACTAGAGTAATGATCGTACATTACTGGTTAACTAAGTTGACGGCATAAGCAATGTCAGAGCGGGTATGAGAAAGATAAACATTGTGTTGTCAGGATTGCTTTGTGAATAACTTGCGGTAACCATGACTCTATCAAACCTCCAAAACCAAGCACATGGTGACTGCTTGAGCCCATATAGTGCACGTTTCAGCTTGCATACCTTTCCATGGGTTTTAAAGCAAATAAATCCAGGGAAAATGTTTATGTACACTTCCTCTGCGAGCTCCTTATGAAGGAAGGCATTCTTCATATCTAGTTGCTGAAGAGATTAGCTTAGATTAGCAACACAAGACAAGATAACACGAATAGTGTTCATTTTGGCAATTGGAGCAAACGTTTTCTGGTAATCGATCCCATAAGTGTGTGTAAAGCCCTTGGCAACAAGCCTGGCTTAATAATGATCCACTGTACCATTAGTGTTTTGCTTAACTGCAAGACCCACTTACAACCATATTCTTCTGGGTGCGAAGATTGATCAGCTCCCACATGTCATTCTTACTAATGCCTTTATTTCCTCAACCATTGCTGCCTGTCATTTTCATCTGTACTAGCTTCCTATTTGGTTTGGGGAATAAAACCAGAGGACAATGAGGACACAAAACTAAAGTAGGAAGGAGAAAGGGAGTCATAAGAGACATTTTTAGCAATAGAATGTATAGTACAGGACCTAGTTCCTTGCAAACAGCAATAGGCAAATCAAAAGTAGGGTTGATAACAACATTCAAAAGAAGGAAGATAATTACCAGGGTCCAAGGGAACCGGATCAAGCTCGAGAGGCATCGATTGGCGTGGTAGAGTAGGAGATGTAGCAGCCATGGTTTGGTTTTGCTGTTTGCGAACATAAATACGCATCTCTGGTCGTTGCCGAACGAAAATAGGAGATGTAGCAGTTTCTGTAAAAGTCTCCCCATTGAGCAGGGATGTCAGGAATATCAGCCGGAACAGAAGTGTCAAGATCAAGAGGTGGCACATCTTCCATGATGGAAACTAGTGTAGAAGTCTCCGTTGAAGGCTCCCCCTGAAGAGGTGTCACATCGTAGTAGGCCGCAGACACATGAAAGATGACGTCCATAGTGGCACGAGGAGCCAATGGATCTCGAAGACTCGGGAGATCTCGAGATCTCGAGGAGCTGAGACGGATCCGCCCGATGAGTGTCCGACCATCCCGACTAGTTCTCGAGCATTTCTTGACATTTCGACTATTTCGACATTTCGACCATTTCTCGGCGTTTCGACCATTTCTCGGCGTTGACCGGTTCTCGACCATTTTGACTAGTTCTTGAGGTCTCGACATAATGTATGAATTATGATTGTATAGTCTACTTGACTATTTTGAGTTTTTAATATGACAATTAACTAATAGTGTATTATGTTTATTCTTCTCCTAATATATCATTTCTTGGCTCATTTGGTCTTCGGATATCTAGAGTGTTACATTATGTAGAATAGCCAATATTACCCTAGGTTTACTTTCGAATTTCAAGCCGACCCGCCAAACATGGGGTAAACCCAAACAACCACCATGTGTGATTATTTATACAATTTTATGGTTTAAATATGTTTATATATGCTAAAATAGGGTTCCCCGGACTATCAAGCTTTAAAATGGTCATTTTAGGGTCGAAATACACATTTTAAGCCTTCACGACTTTTGTACAATGTCTCGCCGAGATCTCGGTTTCTCAGAGGGTCGAGACACCCTCGAGACTCGAGATTTCGAACTATGGATGGAGGATGATAACACTTGTATCCTTTATGAGTGGCAGAGTATCCAAAAAAAATGCGATGGAGATCCCGAGGATCAAATTCGCATGGGGATGATGGTCACGAGCATAACAAACAGAGTCAAAAACCTTGGGAGGATTCGGAAATGCAGCTAAGCACTGGAGGAGATCCAGAAGGGAGCGTAAACCAAGAACTCAAGAAGGAATGTGGTTGATAAAAAAAGCTATAGTAAGAACCGTGTCACTCCAGTAATTTTGGGAGGGGGGGAACATGAGAGATTGAGCAATTTCCAAAAGATGTCGATTCTTCTTTTCTACAACATCATTTTGAGCCACAGTATTAGCTCAACTAGTCTGTTAGATGATCTCATGAGAAGCTAGGTAGGACTGAAATGAGGTCTCGAAGTATTTGCGGCCATTGTCACTGTGAAGAATCTTTACAGTGGCAGTGAATTGTGTTTACACCATACAGTGGAAGTGCTGAAAACAAGCAAAAACCTCCTCTTTGGTAGGAATCAAATAAAGCCAAGTAGTTTGAGAAAAACAGTCGATGAAGATAACAAATCAGTGAAAACCTGAGACATACAGACAACGGGATGAACACCAAATATCATAGTGAATTAAAGCAGAAGGAGTGACAGTTTTATTATTAAAAACAGAATAATTGATTCGTGTTTGTTTGGCAAAAACACATGTGTCAAAAAAAAAAAAAAAAATCCCGAATTACAATCTGAAAAGAAAGAAAAAGCCTAGGTATAGTGCCCAAAGGAGGATGTCCCAAACGACAGTGCCACTGTAGTATTCTGAAATGGATGTGGACGGAGAAAGAGTTTGGAGAGCCTGACTAGAGACTGAAGATCTATAATTAAGCAGATGTAAACCATCGTGCACTCTACGACAGCGAATTGTTGCCCCTGTCACCAGATCCTGAAACACACAATGAGAGGGAAGAAAGGTGACTTTGTAATTAAGATTAGGAGTGATACTACTAATGGACAATAAATTAGTGGGAAAACTGGGGACATGCAAAACTGAGCAAAGGACAAAGTAGGATAATTAAGTAACATAACCCATCCTAGAAATAGTGGAATGAGTTTCGTTGGCTAAACGAACCTTGCCTTTAATAGAGCAGGAGTGTATCGATAGAAAAGGTCAGTTGAACTGGTCATGTAATCTGAAGCCCCGGAGTCGATAATCCATGAGGAAGAAGGAACATATATGCACTATGACCACAAAAAGGGATACCTGAATTGGCAAGATTGGAATCAGCAGAAGAAATAACAGAGGCAAAAGTAGCTATTGCAGGATCAAGAGGCTCTAGCCTAATCAGAAGATGTCGAAAGGCATTGAGCTCATCAAAAGACAGAGATGACCCAATCTGTGCAAAACTAGAGACCTTAGTAGGGTTTGCTTAGCCAGAATTGCCACGACTATGATCACGACCGCGACCAGAGCCATCAGAAGGACAACCACGGATTTTCCAACAATATTCTAGGTATGACGCTCCTTACCACAATAGTTACACTTCACAGGGGCCTTGGTGGAAGAGCCACCAGACCAAGGGATATCACTACGAGGCGGAGCGTTGGAGACAAGGGTAGATCGCTTTGGAAGGGCTAGAGCAGGCTGCGGAAGCATGGTCACACAGTGGCTGTCCTCAAGGTGAATCATGGCATAGGACTGTTGCAGAGTAGGGAAGGGGTCACAACGCAGAACATGAGCCCGGAGATGTACATATTCAATATCCAGTCTTACCAAAAAATCATAAACTCTAATCTTGTCTTCCCGTTTTTGGAATTTGGCAACATCGGTGGCTGAAGTAGGTTGGAACTCTTCATAAAAATCTAGCTATTTCCATATAGAGCGTAGATTAGAGTAATATTGTGATAGAGTGAGCTCTTTTTGCTTTAGCTCATGCACCTTCTTACGGAGACCCTGAGCATCATTCTTTACACCAATGTACGTTCAACTCACCCTATTGCAACCTTTTTAGGGGCCAATTGTTGAGTATATGGGGGCGTCCAAGATGCTAACCTTGGATAAACTGACCACTCAGGTTTGGGCGAACCCAAACCCAACCAGCCAGTCTCGAGGTTAACCGTATTATACATCGCTGCTAACACGGTCGGGCAGACTTCTAAATTTGGCAGCTGAATCAAGGAAGAGATATCCTCGAGTTATCTAAGGCTGCATGGAATTGACAAGAAAAACCATAACAAGGGAGTTTTCATAGTATCATTTATCAAGAGCAGTTCCTGCAATAAAAGGCTTTGCTGTGGTTATAGTCAGATACCCATAAAAACCACGAGATTTGATAGATAGGCAGCACGAGCGTGATCACATCAATAATTGGTACCGTCGAGCTTAATAGAGCAAATGGGGAAAGAAGGAAAATTGTCAGGAGTCGATCCTTCCGTCGCAGTAGACGAAGTTGATATGCGTGACATGATAAACCACACAAAGAGAGAAGTAACCAGCTGGGAGGAGGAAAAAAACGCTACCAAAAAAATTCCTCTAAAAAGCCGAGACCTAAGGTTGGCCATAGAAATCGATAAATTGGCAGGATGAAGAAAAAGTGGGGATTGACCATGAGCATCACCAAAAAACAAGTAGGCATTGTCCTTGAAAAATCGACATATAGGGTTGGCCCTGTAGTATAAAAAAAAAAAGCACAGGAAATAAAATTGTGAAACTGGTAAGTCTCTTAGATCATGGGAAACCGATTCCGTATTAATTTAGGTTCTGAAACATCTTTAAGGAAAGGAAAAAGCTCTCGGTGGATTTAGAGAGGAACCATCAAGAGAGGGAAGAGAGAGGATGGCAGCAGTAGATGCAAACCGAACCTCGGTTTTAAGGTTTCAAAATCTTTGCTTTGATGCCATGTTGAATTGATGTAATGACTCGTGTTTAATGGGATACATTCCTGCTTTATTTATAATATGGAAGGGAAAAATCTAGAATGAGTACAAAGACTAAAAAAAGCCATGTGAGACAATTCTATCCTTGTACCCATATTACAACAAAGCTATTCCTTAACAGTTGCTTCATTCTTTTAATTATTTGAATTGACATAGAGTTCAGCCGTGGAGTTTGGTCGATGATAATGCAGTGGCAAGTTAATCTAAAGTTAACTTTTATGTTTGCAGAGGTTGCTGCTACAGATTTGAATTTGGAGGAGTTGTTTCCCGTTCATGCTGGAATTGCACACACCCGTTGGGCAACTCATGGTGAGCCAGCACCCAGGAATAGTCATCCTCAATCTTCAGGTGCTGGAAATGAATTCTTGGTTGTTCATAATGGTGTTGTTACCAACTACGAGGTAGACTCAGCTCTTCCATTGATCCCTTTACTCTTGTTCCTGAATTGCCTCGCAAATGGATCTCATCTTTCATCCCTATATAATTAACTGTATTTTTGGTTACCTATTTTCTATTGTTGGAAATATCAGTGGTTATAAATTACAGGAATGTATCTAAAATTTTCACATTGCAACTTCAGTTGTTAAAATTCTCACATGAATTATTGGAGTTTATAATTGGTACTCCTAGGCTCCTATATGCTATTCTTATTGGTACTATGAGTATAATAATCTGGGAAAGTTGGGAGTATATCATGCTTCACGTGTCTTATTTATCGTGACCTTTACTTCTTTGTGGGGTTTTGTCTTTTAGCTTGTGAACAAAGATGAAACTCTCAAATTTAATATTTTTGTAGGTATATGCGTGGTTGTCAGAACTAATTAATATTTTTCTAGGTGTATGTATGAGACTTTGTTTCTTAGCCTGTGAACAAAGATGATACTCTCAAATTTAATTGCCTTTTGGTCTCATGGTTTATTTGGATTCTTTAGCCAATTTCTCATTTTCCTAGTTTTGGAGAACTTTTGTCTCTCCATCATTCGCATAAATATCATTATGTGCTTAATCAATTGGTAATCATAACCCCCATTTTAATCTGGCACTCAATTAAAAAATCTTTTTGCATCACAAATCAAACCATTAGGAGTATGATCGAGAGAACCCCTGTAAGAAAAGAGAAGATAATAAAATTAAGAATCAAAGTATGAAAGCATGTGGAATTGAATGGAATGCTGTTGGATATTTTTCTTACATTTGAGCAATAGAAGGAACCTCCTCATCTCACAGTACAGGCTATGCCAAGTTTTCTTGAATTGTATCTAGAGGGGTGGGAGTTGACTCGTGCTTGTATAATTAGTTTTAAAATTGATTGCATGAAATATGTTTTTGTTTACATGTGCTGTGATAAGAAGTAACCATGTCTTTATTCAAATAATCCGTAAAGACATCCAAGTTCATGTCTTCTAAAAACGGATATCATCTCTAATTACTAGTCCCAGCATATTCATATTTAGTTCCTCTTATTTCAACCTTGAAAAAACAATAAATTTTATGTAGTAGCTGAAGTTGATATTTGCTTTTTGTAAACTCTTCAGGTCTTAAAAGAAACGCTAGTTCGGAATGGCTTTACATTTGACTCTGAAACAGACACAGAAGTCATTCCCAAGCTTGCAAAATATGTTTTTGACAAGGCGAATGAAGCGGAAGGTACGGAGAGAACAATTTTTCTTGGGGCTTGGGGGAACCTGTCCCCCGATCTCTTGCTATTTTCATTTTTGGATTCAACTTTTTGAGAATATAGATTCTTTTAAGTATGTAGATGGTGTTATTGCATTGTTTTTCTGTATATGAATATTTGACATTTAAAAATGTATGGACTATTAATGACATTTGATTTTGTTGTGTCATAGGATCATGTTTTCTTGACACAAGATAGACTTGGATAAAGGAGTTCACACCCTTCTGACTGGTCAAATTTCATCCTGGAACAAGCACTGGAAATTGCTAAAGAGTCAGTTCAAAGTTTCATAAAATTGCTGGAGTGCCATTCACTGTAATGGAATCTAATGGCATTTCTGTGATTCTTTTTGTAACTTTGGACTCACTTAACTTTTGAGGCATTTCCCTAGCTTTCTAGGGCTGGAACTTAACCGGTACATGGGTGTCAGGTTGTCTATGGCATGGTCCCATTCGTGTTTGCTGTTGTGGCAAGTCTTGGCAGATTTCACTGTCATGAATGGGTTGTTATGTACATCATGAGCCGAATGTTATATCTATGCTTAATTGCGAATTTGATCAATTGAGATATCCGAAAACAATATTTTATTATTTCTTCATTCGAGAAAGAGATCTTTATTCTATTTCTATATTATTTTTAGATCCAAGGACTAACCAATTAATTTCAAATAAAAAAGAGGAAATAGATCCAGAGGTTCGATACTGATTTTAGCCCTTCTAAAAAGAAAACAGATTCTTGAACCTCTTTCACGCTCATGTCACGTCGAGGTACTGCAGAAGAAAAAACTGCAAAATCCGATCCAATTTATCGTAACCTCAATGCAATTCAGTATGTCAGTCTTCCGTGAGGGAATGAATTCAAGAGTGAACGGCTGCGGCACATAGGAAATATGGAATATGAAACTCAATTATGTATCGCTTAAACACACAGAGAGCTGTATAGGTATGTTGGACATATGCCTACATTTGTTTTAACTTTTAAGTGGTTATGTTGCAGGTGATCAGAGTGTAACATTTACTGAAGTTGTCATTGAAGTCATGAGGCATCTAGAAGGAGCATATGCACTTCTTTTCAAAAGTTGGCATTACCCAAATGAGTTGGTTGCTTGCAAACGTGGCAGTCCATTGATCCTGGGTGTCAAAGTAAGATATGTTTGCATTTTATATCTTGATCTGACAAAAATTATGCTTCTTTAACAAATTTGTCTATCTTCTTTTGATATACCTGTCATTAGTCATCAACTAAAGTGACAGAGTTCTAGGCATCTAACCAGATTATATTTTCACTGCCCATGTATATCTTTTGGTCTGTGACTTTGATTTCTTTGGGATCTTAAAATCATGCAGAATATTACATGCTGTTTTTTGAAGCTTTATGTTTTTCCAGCTTAATTACTTTTTTTTGTGCTTATTTCAGAGTGTTGTCTTTTTATTAATCCTGTGGCAAAATACATAGTTATGACCCAGGATCATGTTGATCTTTTTCCTAGGCAATTTGGGGCAGATAACAGACAAAACTCGCCAATACAGCAGCAAGTAATAAGCACAACCAAAAAATAATCTCAACATCAATGGCTACTACAAATAAGAGAAGTAGAAACAAATGAGGAAACAAATATAGAAGAAAACCTCATAGAGAATCAAATCTAAAATAATAATGCAGATCTAGGGTAAGTGTTCACAACACCTGACTCCAATATAAAACTTCTTTCAATGAGAGAATAGACTAACAACTGTCTGCCTTCTTGATCTACCAGTCCTTTTGTACAAGTCATATCTAAAATGAACAATTAAATTGTATGAGTTCAAGCATGCTCATACCTGGATGGCTGTTAACCATTCAATCGTGCCCTTATTTACTGGGACGTGGAAATTCATGTTTCCAATGTCTTCATATTATGGTCAAAATTCGGATTAATCTGACATCCCAATTTTTCATTATAGTGGTCTTGGTGGCAAAGAGGGTTAAAGCAACATAATTTATCAATCCCTCTTTGCTATAAGATCTTAATTTAGTACAAACACAAAATGTGCAATAAAAAGTAACAAAGAAAACCACTTATCTAGAAATCCGACCGTCGGAATTTAATGAAACTTGGTGGGGATGTTCTTTATAACAATTGTGAACATACTTCCAAAATTAAGGACTATCCAATAAGAGTTGAAGTAGCCATTGATCACGCAAGCCGGCTGGACCTGGTACTGCCCAGGTTGTGTACGCCTTAACGGCAGTTTGATGATTCTTTATTAAGTCAACAATAAGAATTGAAAGGCCTATAGGAAATCAATGTCGCCAACTATATTAGAGTCCTTGGGAATCAAAACAGCAAATAAAACTCAAGAAAAAAAAAGGAGATAAGTGGTTGAGTTTCACAGCCGTGGGACCCAACAAGAAAAATAGGAGTTTGCTCTCTTAATTTATCTGGAAAAGTCTAACTACTGCTGCTAGCTTTGAATATTATTTATAGCTTTGAAGAAATACACAAAAATAGGAAAGAAACTAATCTAAGCCTCCTTTATAAATTAGGAAGCTTTCTAAACATAGAAAAAAAAGGAAAGTTTCTTAAAACTAGAATTAGGAAACTATTTTTTAGGCAAGTCTTAGTCTCCAAGCAACTAAGACTCCTAAACTATCTAGACTACTTTTTAGGAAACTAAACAATAGGAATAGAGACACTAATCAATTAGGAAAGTAAAATAATTTCTTAACTAAAAATAGACTATGCTTGCTGGCAGTAACTAAATTAGGCTATGCTGCTGGCAGTAACTCAACATCTTGAAGAAAATCTCGGCTGGCTTGCTGCTGGGCTGGAATAGGTCTAGCTGGACTGGTTGCTCTTAATTGGCTAGCCCAACTCTTGATCTGCATCAGGTCTCAGAAAAAGTTAAACAGTCTTGGAAGTGTACTCCAAATCAATTCATCAGGAAGCTCTCAAAAATCAATGGGGAAAGCCCATACATGGTGGCTCAGACTTTGGAGCTAGGCCACCAAGTTTGACAGGTCTATCAAGGGCATTTCAAATCTGTCCAATAGTAGGCCTTTCAAGTTACCAATCCATGTGGCTAAAAAGTGGTAGGCATGATGGAAAGGGTTCCTAGTCCAGGTGTTATGGATCGTTTTCCTGAAATAATAACAAGCCAAATCAACAGAATACATCTGATCATCTATTAACTATTCGCCAGTAAGTAAAGCAGGCCCCTATACATAATTTTAACAGCTACTACTACATAAGCTTATAAGAGAAAATTGAGAAAACCTGTTCAGAAGGTTAAATGTGAAAGATAGGAGGATAACGAGAAGGAAAAAAGAAATGAATTTCAGACGATACCTCTCTGCTTTTGCATTATCAGTTGCATGGCTGTGATCATCCAATGTGCCTCCTTGTATTCTTTACACGATGTTCACATCCCAAGAGGGTGATCCAGTCTGTTGGTGGGTCCTGAGATGCAAGACCCATCCATTAACGGGTAAATTGTAAAAAGTAGGAGGATGACAAGAAGGGAAGTAAATGGATTTCTAACCATACCTTTCTCTCTCTACCTTGCTTGCTCTCCATTTTTTGGGGCTTGGGTTTGGGGAGGCGAAGAAATTTCATTTTGCTACGGAAGTAAGCTAAATATTGCTCTCAATATACTTAGACCATTCAGGTGTTTGTTGTTTTGCCAATGGATCAGCTTCATCATTTTGATAAATAGCACCAGTCACCATATTCTATGGGTTCACGGATATAAAGATTTGGTCCAGTTACCATGTTTTCTAGATCAGGATCTGGGACTCACGTGATTGACAATCCATTTGTGGATTGGAAGATCGCACCATTATATCCATATTCAGCCAGTACGAGTCTGTACTTGAAACCTTTACTATAATAAGGTCTTTTGTACTCCAATGTGATGATGTTCATCAACCATCATGATCCTTTCAGGAAGAACCTTGCCATATTTTAGATGCTACCAAACCTATGGTTTTTGAGATAACAGTAATTGAACTGTTGATGCAGTAGCTTTAGATTGGTTAGATAAACGTGACTGGGTACTCAAGATCTGATCCAAATAACAACAATTTGGGATCAGCCTTAGGCCCATTTAGGGGCTGTTACTAGTAGCTTTCTTTTATAATCTTTAGATATTTAAATTATTGAAGGAAAACTTGTAGTTTTATGTTTTAAATTCAGTAGTCATTTGAAGGTGGTGTGGGCTTGTAGTGGGTGCTCTACTTATATCGTTTAGGACTAGGATGTTAATTATTGTTAGAATTTAGAAGTTGTCATGTCAAGTCAGTTTAGTATTAGAATTTAGGAGTCCTATGTCTAGTCAACTACTTTTTTTTGGACTTTATAAATATATGTTTACCCCCCAACTCCATCTGTTGATTGAATGAGATAAAGTTTTTTCAGAGTTGAGTGTGTGAATCTCTCCCTTATTGTCTCCCTTTCTCTTCCTCTCATTTAGATTCTTCTTTCGTCGTAAAATTTCTCCTTAATCTCTTTCTTCCTTCCCCATTGATCGATTCTCATTTCTCTCTCCCTTTTTTTTTTCTTCTATTTGTTACCTCCTAACTTCTCTTATCTATTTTCTTCTTTTTTTCCCCCTATTCTTTGTCTTAATACTGTTATCATTGCCTACTAATTACGAAGACAGCTCAATAAATCTCAGAAATTCATGTCTGTTAATTTCTTTGATTATCAGTCTTATTTAAATTTCTGGTAATATATTCCTGACAAATATACTAATATACATGTTATGTTCTTTATTATTTCCTGAGAATTGAGATTAGACCCTTGGTTCTCTGTTTTATACCTTGACTGGGCTTGTCCAGCAGTTAACTTCAATCCTAAACTCTTAATTGGAAGTTAGGATAGCTTGCTGGATAAAATGCTGAATAGGGATGAAAACATTCCTAAGGCCTATACTGCAGATAGGAAGTTGCTTGATTATGGTAAGAACAACAAAGTTTGTCCACCCTCACCTATGTCCTAAACTTTTCTTCATTAATCGAATAACATTAATGATTTCAGGTTTTGTTTTGAAACTTCAGACTCTCCCTTTCTTTACTTCATTATGTCATCTTCCTATTTCTCATTCTCTTTCATCGATGTGCTTTTGATTGGATCAAATAACAACGGTTTTTTCCCTGCTTTTGTAATTGCTGTGAGGCTCATTCCCTCACCCTAGAGTAGGCTAGGCCGCTAGATACTGTGACTCATCTGATTCTTCATGTGTTATAGTGGTTTCCAAATTGTTTGGAAAAATTAATTCAATATGAAATTGCACAGTCATCATGGCAACAAGGTCACCCAAGGTGTTGGAGGGTTGCCGGATGCCAAGTTGTCACCTCGAGAACTGTGATGAAATTGTTTGAATAAGAAGGGGGAAATCCTGTACATGGTGTATTAGTTGGTTGAGATGGACTATCAAATTTGGCATGTGGCCAGTGGCCTATCCATAGGAGTTTCCTATCTATCAAATAGTCAGAATGCCAAATCATATTGTCCATGTGGCAAATAATAGTAGGTGTGTAGGAATGGGTTCTTACATGGGTATGTGGGAGCTTTTTTTTATTTATTTTATTTATTTTTTTAATTTATTTATACGAAGTGATGCTTGAGAAGATAATGTAAACTTTTTTGGTGTTCTGTCCATTATTTAATGTCATTTCACCCAATTAACTTTCGTTGATATATATTGTTATTCCAGGAACCAAATGAGCATACGAACAGTAAACCACTTTATGATCCTAAGTTCCTTAAAAAGACTGATGAGCCAAAAGAACTCTTCTTTTCTAGTGATGCCAATGCTGTTGTTGAGCACACAAAGAATGTTTTGGTGATTGAGGATGGTGAAGTTGTGCATATCAAGGTGATCCTTTCTCTTAGAACCTTTGCGACTTTCTTTCTTGGTTCTATTTTCTGTTATCATTGACCTGATCAATTTATTCTGCCGTTATATTTTAGTCACATCTATCATTAATCTTGATTGACCCCCCCCCTTTTTTTCCTTCCCTTCTTCTTCTTCTTCTTCTTCTTCTTCTTCTTTTTAAATTATTCAATTGGGACATTATTATCATTCATGAAAGTTCACATACCAAATGACACCCCATTTGGATTCATGAGACTTTCTTGCAAACTCCTTTGCGTCACTTGCTATATTTCAAAAGAGGCCTTGATATATTGTCAAAATGTGCATCTGTTTCTTTCCTCTTAGAAGCCCCCAAGAAATAGAAAAAGACAGGAGCTTCTAATGATTAGTGGCAAAGGAGATGATAAGCTAGGTACAAAAGAAGGATCCGGCATCATAATTCATTGATTAATCCACACTGGAAACAGTTTAACTCATTTCTCCCAACCACCTTAGACAGCTCACAGTGAATGAAGCAATAGGTGTGGGTCTTTTCTGCCCTTTTATACATTTAGCATATTTTCTAGAACTGGAAACCTTATCTGCCAAAAGAATCTTTTACTTTGTTAAAATCTGGTTCCGAGTCATTAGTGGGACATTCTTTAATGATGCCTGAGTGTTAGTTATATATATATAGCTGTTGCTAGATTGTCATTTGAGATATGAACTGCTAAAAAGAGATAAAACTGACCTTGACTGATCCGTCTGCAGCAGAATTCAAGTAGGAACACATTATGCGCCTTCCCGGTTCTTGATATGGAGGAAGAGGAAATAATATCCATATTTCTAAAGACTATCTAAAAAATGAAATTGGAAAAGATACTATCAATAAATTTTGATCCTTTTTTTATGGCATGTAGGGGAATAGTTGGTTCTTTTGTTAGAGAACCTGAACCCACCTCACTGACAAATTTTACCCAAGATGAGAAAGGAATAGTTTAATTCAAAACATTCATTACCATATTGTCACTAGAGAGATATGAATATAAAAATATAAAAGGGTATTTTTTGTAATTTTGAGACACTTCTGCTTATATTAGGTAAATTTTTATCAATGATTTGGGTGGGGTCCTCTATCAAGGACCCAACCCTAGTCCCACCACATGGGAGGTTGTGAAGTACTTGTTTCCCTTGACAAAACACATACTATACACTTAAATATGTTATATGCTTGCAAAGTCTTGCATCAGCTATGAAAAATAGGGACATGAAATTCTTATAATATTTTCTACGGTGTATTGTGGATGCTATAATAAGATCCTTTCTTGCACACACATCCTTATGTTGCTAAACATGTATTCAATTAATTAAAGTGGGATAGCCCATGAAATAACATTTGGGGATCAAACTCAAAACCTTAATGCAGTAGGTGGAGATAGCCCAGTGGTATATTAAGACACGTCTATGGCCCCAAATAACCGATGTAGGACTATAATTCTATACCTCTCAACATCTCAACACTCTCTCTATGTGTATCTTTGGCATACACATGAGTATACATCTTAAGGAGGACGTCAAATGTACCTAATACCTAGCTTTGATACCAAGTTAAATAAAGTGGGATAGTACACAAAAATCACACTTTGGGGTCCAACCCAAAACCTTAATGCATTAGGTGGAGATAACCCAATGGTATATTAAGACACATCTAAGGTCTCAAATAATTGATGTGCGACTATGCTTCTAGAACTTCCAACATCTCAACATCTTCTATGACCATTCACCTGCCATGGTTCTACAAATGCATTACTGTACCTATGTGCTGTTAGAATAACCATACTGCATGAAAACCATTTTCTTAACTAGTTACTTCTATTTGTTAATACTAAATGGAATATGAGAGCATAAATTTCAGAACTTCCTTCTGATACTGATGATTTCAGGATGGAGGTGTGACAATCCTCAGGTTTGATCATGGAAAAGATAAACATAGTGGCAACCTTACTAGAGCAGACTCTGTACAACGTGCATTATCTGTTCTTGACATGGAGGTTGAGCAAATAAACAAAGGAAATTATGAACATTATATGCAGAAAGAAATCCATGAACAACCAGAGTCTTTAAGAACCACAATGAGGGGACGGCTTATACGTGGAGGTTCTTGCAAAGCCAAGACTGTTCTTTTGGGTGGACTCAAAGATCACCTAAAGACAATTAGGAGGAGCAGGCGGATTGTTTTCATTGGTTGTGGTACAAGCTATAATGCCGCCTTAGCTGCAAGACCAATTTTGGAAGAGCTTTCTGGTGAGCATGAATATTAATAACTTTCTGCAAGTATTTTAATTTTAATTTATATTTTTTTGGGTGAAAAATTTTAAGTCTATTACGGATTCATATAAAATTATTTACCTATTAAATATTTATCCTGGAAATCAAAGGTGTGCCTGTCACTATGGAGGTCGCAAGTGATTTATTGGACAGGCAGGGTCCCATATACAGAGAAGATACAGCTGTATTTGTTAGTCAATCAGGTGAAACTGCAGACACCTTACATGCATTACAGTATGCTCAAGAAAACGGAGCACTATGTGTCGGCATTACAAACACTGTTGGTAGTGCAATTTCCAGGAATACACACTGTGGTGTTCATATAAATGCTGGATGTGAGATTGGTGTGGCTAGTACCAAGGTAAAAGTTGCTTTCTTATGATCATTGATTTGATTGTCTGGAGTTTTCGGTTTTATGATGTGCTTAGTGCTATTTTTTCCTCAGGCATACACTAGTCAGATTGTAGTTATGGCCATGTTGGCTCTTGCAATTGGAGGTGATACAATCTCTAATCAAGCAAGAAGAGAAGCTATCATAGATGGTTTAGTTGACCTGCCAAGTATGTTTCTTTGGACTCTTGTATTTTACAGGACAAACCTGTTTCTGTTTGTTGCCAAAAGAAAAAAAATTATACTTATAATGTAGTAGTAGTCTTTTCATCTCATGGTTTTGTTATGCAGATAAAGTCCGAGAGGTTCTAAAGCTTGATGAGGAAATGAAGGATCTGGCGAAATTGTTAATAGCTGAGCAGTCACTTCTTGTGTTCGGAAGAGGTTACAACTATGCAACAGCTCTAGAGGGCGCACTGAAAGTGAAAGAGGTTGCACTGATGCATAGTGAAGGCATACTTGCAGGTGAAATGAAACATGGTCCATTAGCCTTAGTGGATGAAAATCTTTCCATTGTTGTTATTGCAACCCATGACACTTGCTTCAGGTATGTTCTGTAATAACAAGTAAGAGAAATTAACATTATTTACTTGAAATTTTTCTGTGGTTTGATTAAGACATTTTGGTGCTCCTGACAGCAAGCAGCAGTCAGTTATCCAACAGCTTCATGCTCGCAAAGGACGTCTAATAGTGATATGTTCGAAAGGAAAGGCATCAATGGTGTGTCCTAGCGGATCATGCCGTGCAATCGAAGTTCCTCAGGTCGAGGATTGTCTTCAACCTGTAGTGAATATTGTCCCATTGCAGGTATTTCTCCTGAGATTTTTAAATATATTTTCATTCATACATACTTGCAGATATTATGAGGTACTAGTCAATGCTGATGTAGTCATCATTGCTGCATTGACAAAATAAATATGAACCCCTACAATTCAAGGTTATTGGCACACCATTGAGAATTACTACGAGGCAGTGGGTGGCAACGCTGAACCTGACCAGTCTAACCTTTCCAAGCATATAATGCTTAATAACCAAGTTGTACTCGTGTTCACCTGTTCAACCCGATTATTTTATGGGTTGGGTTCTGGTATACCGGATCAAGCTGGTTTTGCACACATACTCAACCTGCCTGGACCTGTCTGGATCTGCTAAATTGTGTCTGCTTGATAGTTGATGTGGTGCACGTATTCATAAGCCTTTGACTGGCTTTAACTTGGCAAATTATCTACCCAAACCCAAACCATCCTATTAGAAATTGGTTGGCTTTGGGTAGACTTTTCTCACAACCCATGTCTTAATTGGGTGTGGGTCCATGGTCCTTGATACCCAGACCTACTTGTTTGCCACCCCCTACGAAAAGAGGATGTAGAACATATGTCTTGTGTAAGTTCATAAGAAAAGATGAGCTACAATAACGAATTGCTTTTTGGATTATAATATGAGAAAGTCAATTTCTGGTGCTCATGTTGAGAATTCTGCTGGAAAGAACTATGCCAAAGATTATTGCCATTGGGTTTTGAATTCCATTTTCCAAGGGATTGTGGTTGTTTGCATAGAGCATTTTTGAAACTGCGGGAGAAAATGAATATCAGTAGTGTGAACGAATATAAAAGGACTATGCTACCTTTAATGTGTAAAACTACAGCCAAGACTAACTGCTTAAGAGGATGACTTAGTGCTATTAAAAGAAAAAAACCACACTACTGCTAGAATTTTCTGTCTCTCAAGGCCAAGTATGAAAATGGATGGTTGAAACAACGATTGGGTCCACAACTATGTTGATTCTGATAATTATCTGCCTAGAGCTTTAAGCTGTTCATGTTTGAGGTAGTGGGAGTTTGTCCCAGCTTCTTGCCCAGAATGATGTGGCTCTTCCAGTTAATGTCCTATGGTCAGGTGCCAAGTTAAGATTTGACAATGATGTTGGGGTGTTCCATGAGGAAATTTTTCTCCCCCATATATGGACCTTGCAAAAAAAATTTCTTCCTTTTGAGGAATGTTGTTGAAGTGAACATTAGTGTCAGATTGATGTAGTCTGCACCGGATTTGGTGTTTCCGGATTTTCTCATTTGCTTCTCCTTTATTAATTCACCACCTTAAATTGATGAAAGAGTGAATTTTCAGGTTAAAATCCAAGCAGTTGCCATTTGCAGTAAATAGTTAGCAGTTGTGTTTGGTTGATGATTCCCTAGAAACCAAAGAATAGTTATATTGACTAATTATTTAAAACCCAAATATTATTTTAATTGACTAAATATTTAAAACTCAAATATTCTGGCCCGAAAACCTTTTTAGAGACATATGCCATAGCATCTACTTGTGCAGACACAGTTGTAAATTAATTTTTTATTGTCTACTCTATGTGAAGCACCATTTTATGTATTCTTTTATTTCTGTTATCATTTGAGCAAGTTCAAGTTGTCTTGACCATATTGTTCTCATGGCAGTTGTTGGCATACCATCTCACTGTTTTACGGGGATACAATGTTGACCAGCCTCGCAATCTAGCAAAGAGTGTAACTACCCAATGAGGAAGATAAAACTTTATTTTTGGTTCTCTTTCTTCACTTTCGATTGTAGGGTTGGGGGTTTCAGCTAATGTAAGCTCACCAGCTTCACATTAGTGTGTTGCCAACCTTCACGTTAGAAGTAGGGAGCTTCCATCTGTATCTTTCTTTTCATTATCCTGCGGTTATTTTTTTTTATATTATTAATTTTTAATATTTTATTTTAGGCAGTAAAATTTGTATCTATTTTCAAGAAGGGACTGTATTACCTTCTTTGGGGTTGGGAACAAATTTTATGAGATCAGTGTGTATTTTTTACATGTTATCTCAGGAAAATACCATAGAATCATTGCAAATTGAAGGAAGATAGTTTGCTAGCTTTTGATTGATTCAAAAAAAAATAAAAAAAAATAAAAAAATAAAGACACATTTATTTCTATAATTTTCTGGTAATTTTAATCATAACCTGTTCTATTGATTTCTATAATGATCCTTGTTGTAGGTTTTTGCTTCTAGATTCCTCTATAGCAATTTTCTAGAACTGATATTGATTAGTTTCAATGTCACTGGGGTTAGTTGGTTAACAAAAGGGCCAACCAGTTTTAAGTCATGTGGGTAATGACTTACTTTTTCATGATGGATATGTAGGATTTTTTTATTCAGTTATTTACCAAATTTTGGGAAATTTACTCATACGTACAATGACACCCTAATGTTCACAACAATTTCAATGGCATGCCATTGACTAACAGTGTTAAAGTATGCATTTACAAGTAAAATGGGTTGAAATGATTTCTTTAACTTTCTAAAAATAGAGAATGATGAAATAACCAAAGTAATCCTCCCAAACCATTATATAAAAAAACCACCTTTTTGCTTCATTTTGCACCTTCACCATTCGACCTTCCAGCTATTCCTGTTTTTAGCCAACTCGAAGATCGTCGGCATCTCAGGCTACTTTGGCTACTCACGGTTGGAGCTCTAGAACAACAGTCAAAGTTTGATAGTCCATCGCCGAAGCATCATGAGGATGGAAGGGTGTCGTCGCCGTAGATCAGAGATTTGCAAGGATGATGGCGAATAGGAGATTGAAGCAAAACTTAGCGATCTACTTGACGAAGAATAGAATAACAAACCAAACCTAGCGATTGAAACAAATCGATGAAGAACAGGAGATCAAACTGAACCTTGCAATAAAAGTCAAATCAAGATGAAGGATTATTGCCATTGCGATGCCATAAACCAAAGGGAAAATGACGCCATTGCGGATGCTTGAAAACCAAAAGAAGGATTGTTGCCACTGTGATGCCGAAGAACCAAAAGAAGATTGTCACCGTTGCTATGTTGAAAAAGAAAATTTTAGAAATCAAAAGAATAGAAACTCGATCCGCAAGAACTAGAAGAAGATTTATTGTCACCGATGGAATCTCCTGAAATCAAATGCTTGAGGTCTTGTTCGCGATTTCAAGAGATTTGTCAAAATGAAAGGAAATACGGAGGAGAAAGGGAAGGGAAGAAGAAGGGAAAGAGAAAGTTAAGTGGAGGTTAGTTTGGCCTCTTCACAAGGGATTGAGATCGTCTCCAGTCCATCCAGTTCGTCCAGCCGTGAATGGACGGACTGGATGTAGAAGACACGCCTATTAATACATTGGGGGTGTGTCTTTAAAATCCAGTCCATCCGTCCACGACTGGACGAACTGGATGACTGGAGACGATCTTTTTCCCTTCACAAGACCCATAAAGCTATTTTTGACCTTTGAATATTGATTTCGTGTTGACATGAGCAACTAACATAAATAATCTAATGGATTGGGCCACCTCTATGTAACAATGTTTGGCATTTAGGAGTAGTACGTGCAATTATTGTGATCTTTAAGGTGTCATTGTATTTGACCGTATGAGTAAATTTCATATTTTTTTATACTTATCCTATATTTACTCGAACATTGGCAAATGTGTTTTCTGATCTTTTAGAAAAGTAAATTTCACCTCCTTTTGTCACTTGATATCTTTAAATCCCTAAATTATCCATGGTCCCCTCCCTTCACTCTTCATTCCTGCATCTCTCCCATCACCACCTCCTCCATTCTCTCAACAGTGTTAAGGCCTTGACTGGACTGTTGACGTACTGTTGAAGCCTCAACAGTACTCCAAATTGGTGTAGTCCCTTGCGTTTTCAATTTGTTTTAAATTCCTAACCTTTATTTTTAATGATTTCTTTACATTTTTGGGGTCATGGTAAGACTTGGATTGGAATGAAATTTTACACACAAATGATCTCAATTGAAGACTGAAGTCCAAGCCCTCTGAGGGAAGAAGACCTTAACCCATAACCCTACCTCAGTAGGCTGTGCTGAGAGTAGGATGTCTTATATTATGACGCATGAGTTTGTTGGCTGATTCTGAAGGACCATTATAATTCCTTAGGACCCAAGGGTTTAAGGCCGTGAGGAATCAGTCCACTCAGCATGGTATCTTCTTTATTCGGGCTTCGACAAACTGGGGTCCATGCGGTGGTTTTGGGGTGGCAGCCCTGAAGAAAAGTTTTTATGGTTGTATGATCATTTCGATAAATGTACATATGTAGGTTTTGCTATAAATTGATAGTGAAAGAATTCTTTGTAAGATGAGAGACGTGAGGGCAAGCGGGTGTAACCTATTCTCCATTGATAGTGAAGCAGTTATCATCTCATCATAGCATCATGCACGTAGGTAGGAAGTCTTGCCGAACCCCGTTAATCTTTGCATTGTGTGATACTGTGATTGCATTTTTCTATTTCGTTTTATTTTTCTGCATTGTGATTAGGGTTTGATTTCTACGCGATGCACTCTTACATATAGAATGACGAGATTAATAGGAATGTAACAGAGGGGATGGTAGGAATGTATTTAAGCCAACTCGAGTCCCTCCCAAGGCCCATGAAACTTAAGTGAGTTGGATTCAAGCTTTGCTTTGGGGCCAAGCCCGAGATAGGCTCCATTTGTCTTGACCTAAAAATTTACATGAAAAATTTACATCTTATAAAATTTCCTAATATTTATTTTTAGGAGGTAAAAAGAAAGACGAACTTCTTTTCCCCCTCCTTAGAGATCACTCTATTTTATCTCTTGAAAATAAACATCGAAAACAATTTTAACATGCAAAATTTTATGTCAAATCAGACATTCATAGTGAAATTTTATGGCAAAATCATATCAGTATCATTTCATTCTTCAATTTTTCCAATTATTTATGAATTTTTTTAATGAAAATGGCACCAATAAATGAAGTTAATGGACGTAATTCATCCTACAAAACCCTAACCTTCTTTGACAAATAAATAAACATCTTTGTCTCCTTCCTCCATTAATCAATGAGAGCTGCAGATAGAAGCTGGTTCCAAGTATCAGGTAGTCCAGAAAGACACCAGTGAGTGCAGTCCATCCCCTTAAACATATTATAACTGCTTGGATGTGCATCTTTCCTCAGCTGTGATAGGGTGGTTATGTCCAGTAAATAGACCGGCTTTGACATATTACTCAACACTTGGTTCAATACTACACCTTCCATGGGTGTACCACCAGGGTATGTTGATCCACTAAGAGGTTGTGTTTGCCTGGCGCAGTTCTTCTCTCCTGGTTCATTCCAATTCTCCCCACTAACATGCAAACAGTACATGAAATTAAACCCGGTTTAATTGACAAGTTACCAAAATACTTAAAGGGTGTTAAAAAAAGAGACTGGACTGGTTTAACCGATTGAAATGAAACCACTCTTATCGGATCGGTATTGGTTTTGATAATTAAAAACAAGAAAAGGATCAAAACCAACTGGACCGAAGCCGGAAAACAGGAAAAACAGATAAAATTTTAGATTGGCCAGGAAACCCGACTGAACCGATATATGAAGAAACCAAAAGTCCAGCCAAAATTGGACCCAACTGACTCGTTTGACACTAAAAGTGGGTTCAGCGGTTTGACCATTAAACCGGTTGAGTTTGGATGCTTACTTGTAGTGAGATGGAGTGATGCCCTGAAAAATGACTTTGGTCTTGGTCGTGTCTAGAACGGAGTCAACCCAGTTAGCCCAAGTTGTCAACCCTTTCTTGTAGGCAACAAAAATATCCATGTCTTTGTAGATCGTGTTCCCCTCTTGGATATAGTCCCATCTGCATCATAAACAAGGATTTACCATTCTTTCATTAGAGTTGCAGGTGATCAAATTCTAGATCTTCAGGAGTATTGGTTAAGTGTTTAATTGTTCTTACGGTTTGTCGATTCGATTGTACCACCATAGCCAAGAATTGAAGATCAAAATGTCCATGTTCTTCCATATTTCACCATTCTTTATTGAATCAAGCTTCAAAACTCGGCCGATGCCTTCAACCTCGATGTCTACTAGGTAATAAGCAGTCATTACCATCAATGATACATTGTAGTCCTGCAAAAAATTGTTGTTCAAGTTTTCTTAGGTCCTGTTTATTTCATTGTAATTTTTTTTTTACTTCCTCAATTTATTTCCTTGCATTTTATGTCAAAGCAAACAACGAAAAAATATTATTTAACTTACACAAAAATTTTCTTTCGCAATCATTTTATATGAAAACAAACGGAACCGTAAAAACGAATTTGGACTGCTATGGTAAGTAGATAGATTCATACTAGACTGAAGTGACTGACCTGGTATGTCAAGGTGGAGATGGGTTCTTTTATATCCTTGATGATAGTAGCTTGGGGCATAGCAGCATGGAGTAGGCAAAGTAGAGACTCCCAATGATTGTGACTAATAGAGTCCCCCACAAACATGATCTTCTTATCCTTTAATCTCCTTAAGAAATCCTCAGCATCAAATCTGTTTCATTAGGAATTTAAGATATAAAAAGACAATGATATGAATAACATATGCATCCAATTTGGATGTTTCACTAAATTACCACGTGACAATTTTAAATAATGCAAAGTAAAATGATTCCCACGTAGAGCATGTAAAAAAAATAAAAAAAATATCAATCACTGTGAAGATTATATTTTACTATTAGCAAAAATTAGTTATCACTTAAGTAGGTGACAATTAAACATGTCATTGAATGTCTAAAGTCTAAACCAACAACCAATGATGGTAGGTCATGGTTCAAACGGATTGGACTCATCTCATGTCAAGTTCATTTTGAACTTGGGATGAGACAGTGACGGGTCGATGGCCGACACATGGTCATTTTTGAAATCTAACACGGTGGCTGATACATGATTCTGAAAACACTTTAAAATTTTTCATCTTTTGCGTACAATAATTCAAACGGTTAGATATAAAAAATGACCATGTGTCGACCATCAACCCGTCACTGTCTTGTCCCAAGTTCAGACGAGCCCAATCTGGTTCAAACATGTCACATGAAATTAGGCATTGGGAATCATTAATATGACAGTAAGGATACCTACACTGCCCAGCTGCCGCTTATAATGAAAATCCAACAATGGATATCATCGACCACATGTCCCAATACAATCTCAGCCGTTGGATCTCCTCACGGCAAAACAGAGGATTTGAATCCATTAATGTGGGGATAAAAATAATTTTTTTTCTTCTAAAATGTGATTGCTCTGTGAGAGTATATAAATGTGATTGCTCTGTGAGAGTATATATTCTCCTCACGGCAAAACAGAGGATTTGAATCCATTAACGTGGGGATAAAAATAATTTTTTTTCTTCTAAAATGTGATTGCTCTGTGAGAATATATATATATATATATATATATATATATATATATATATATATATATATATATATATATGAGAGAAAGAGAGAGAGAGAGAGAGAGTTGCCTGGGTAAGTCGCACTCCTCTGGCTGCCATCTATATTTGAGGTAGAGCTGATCAGGACGGCCATACTTCTGGCAATTGAATTCATCAGTAATGAAGGGACAAGCGGATGAATCATAAAGAGGGTAGGATTCATCGAATACCCAATTCCCCTTAAACAGATTACAGTTTTTCTCCAGTCTTCTGTAATTGTGTCTGCTAATCTGGCTTTTCAATTGCTCTGTACTCATCACCAGATGAAGACAGGAACAGAGCATGACCATCGCCCCAAGAACACGACAAGAACTATGATTTCTTCCAGAACCCATTTCTCTTTTTGAGTTTCTTATCTCAAGATCCAGAGACACCGAAAGAAATGGATGGCTAGGGTGTTAATTTATATGCGAGGAGCACGTGTGAGAAGAAAAAGATTCTGTAAATCTCATGGCTTTATCATTTATGTGAAGAAATAATTTTTTGATAGTATTATAAATTTTCCATTGTTGGTACTTTTAAAAAGGGAAAATGAGTTTGAGTTCCTGCATTCAGTCATGAGGATCATTTTAGTTTTCTCTGTTAGCTAGGCTGCTAGCTAGAAACGATGAGGATGGACCCATCTGCACTAAATTACTCAATGGGGGACCCATTTTCCGAGTTTAAATGGATCATAAGATTTGATTTTTCTATCTATCTTTTGCTTGATCTGTCTGAAGATATAAAAGTAAAGTACATATTTGTTGGACGTGCATGATCTTTGATAGGGGCTTACTCAATGAATGATAAGCCTTCGGATCAGATAAGGAGGTGGTTCAGGGTAGTTTGTTTTCCCTGTAGTTTCCTTATTAGACTTTGGTTTCTTATTTTTCTCACAAGTCTTTGTGGATTTGTTGGACCTCTACCTGCTTTCATTGGGACTTCATTCCGCAACCCGGGGGAAGTGGACTGCCATTACGCCTTGTCACGGAAGGCTGAGGATTTCTGGTAACCTATCGGGATGGCCTTGACCTCCTTTTCTCCTGAGCACAAACACACTTCATGGCCCAGGCTTCTCTACCGATCTCTTCTTGTTGGATGCCGAAGTACCATTTTCTAAATTTGTTGCCGCATCGACTGCGTTGTTGACAGCTGCATGCATCAGACTGGAGATCTTTTATTTCGAGGGCGAGCTTGTTAAAGCAGGCAATGAAGCCTCTCAGGATCTCACCCTCCTCTTGGGCTAGTGCCAGCAGATCCGAGACGGTCTTCTTGGTCCCGCGACTGCACTAGAAGTGTGTTAGGAAGCTTAGGCTGAGCTCCTTGAAAGCAAAGATGGAATGCGGGCGGAGGTTATTGAACCATGTACGATCGACATCTTTGAGTGTTGATGGGAACGAGCGGTAGTGTATGGCGTCATCGTAACTACGAAGGAGCATCCCCATTCTGAAGTTGTCAAGATGCTTTTTAGGATCAATCGTCCTATCATAAGGCGTGATCTGTGGGAGAATATACCCCTTAGGAAGAGGATAACGCATAATGTCGTCCAATAGTACTGTTTCAGCAATGAAAGTCGGTGGGATGTAAACGTTTGGACCTTGCTTGACCTGTTGGAGATGTCATGTTAGGTCCCCTGAGTTGTTGTTGTAGCTCGTTCGTGGACGACTACTGCACTGGAGGTGCTGGAGGGACGACCATGTTTGACGGGGCCAGTTGTTGTCGAGCTGTGTCGACTGGCACCCGTGCATTGTTTGCGGGTGCTTCATTTTCTCTTGGTTGGCCTAGCCAATCAAGAGCAGAGACTCGAGGGGAGCGCTACGTATTGCTGTGACTTGAAGCCGTAGCACTTGTCGCTGGTCTGGCAGGAGGATGGGTTGCTGCATTGTTAGGTGGTGCCTGTAGTAGGGGTGCAAGTTTTACCCTGACAACTCCAACCCGCCCAAACCCGCCCTGAACCCTGGCAGGGTTAAACCTAGCCCAAACCCTGATAGGGTTGTGTTAGGGTTTAAATTTTGATCAACCCTGGCAGGATTAGGTTGTGTTTGTTATATCTTTAAGTTATAATTGTTATGTATATGTTATTTGACAATTTGTTGTATGTTTATGGACCAATCAGAGTCATTCCAACCCTAAATCAGGGTTAATCAGGGTTGACCCAGCCCAACCTGGCCCTGTCAGGGTCAATCAGGGTAGGTTAGGGTTAGGCCCAACCCTGCCAGGGTCAGGGTTAGGGTTGTATATTTTCTGATCCTGACAGGGTTGGGCTGGGTTAGGGTTAAGTATAAATAGCCAGGGTTAGGGTTAGGGTTTTGAAAAACCCGGCCCAACTCGGCCCTGTTGCAGCCCTAGCCTGCAGGATATGTTGCCATGAGACACGTTGTCCGTGAAAATGGTGGCTGTGACTATGCTACCGTTGTATGGGAGCCGGGTTCCTCATGTTCTGTAGTTGTGGATTGTTAGGGGCCCACCCTTTGCTGTACTGATGCAGTCCTGGCGGGCGCAGGATGCGGTGGTGCAAGAGCCTTCTGGTTCACTTGTTGCTAAACTAGCCTGGCCAGTACTTCAATTTGTTGGGCCATGGCCTGTAGCAGAGCAGCAGTTGTGTACTCTTGGGCAGGGGTGGCCTGTGGGACCACTAGCAGTGCGCCGTTGTTGGCTGTTTGGTCAACTTCATTGCTAGACATATCTTTATTTCGAGGGAGATTGTCAGAGTTGCTACGAAGGCCATAGCTGTGTACTTTCCTTGGTGGAACTATGTCGTCGGGAGACTAGAAAGTAGATAATTTCGTGAAATGGCTACCAAAATGCGGGCTCCATGGTGGGTGCTAATATGTTATAGCTGGGTTTTGGTTGATCCTTCGATTGAGACACCTGTCACATAAGAAGAAAGACAATTGAGTTGGGCGGGTTGGATAATCCGGGAGTCACTCCAATGCCTAAATTAGCTCAAGGACGATAAGTAGATGAACTCAAGAAAAAAATATTTGAGTTTAAGGTAGAGTAGGGCTATTTGGTAGCAGAATGTGTATAAGAGCTTAATAACATAAGAGTTTTGGTTTGTTTACCTTTGAGGTGAAGATATTTATAGAGCATGGAGTGGCCAGAGGATGCCCCCTGTAGTTGCTTCATGGGACTCTTTCCGAGATCTTACGGAGGTCCCAGTGGTGGATCGAGAGTGCATGTATTCTCCTTAAGGGGAGGAGCCATGGTGGTGTAGGGTTAATTTATGGCCGTCTGATGGAGATCTAATGACCAGATTACCCGTAATTATTGTGGGATGGGTTGGCAGAGCGATATAACATGTCTCGTCTTCTCTGGAGAGCATGACACGAAGAAGAAACCGCCTCAAATTGGGTTACCCAACAATTATCCTCCCAGGCTGATATTTCATACATGGAATGTTGTTTGCAAGTAAACAGTCATGCGTGATTCTGGGCCCTTAAGATGTGGACACGTGTATGCCTATATCACTGATTCGTGGGGTGCCACCAGTAGGTCTCTGATTGGTTTCATTTTGAGTAGTCTTAACTAGTGTAAATCAGTTTAATTATAAACATTTTATTGGTTTGGTTTCGATTCAATTTGAATCAAGGTTTTTATAGTAGATATTATAATTGAACCAATTAATAATGGGTTCTTATTCTTCAAACCATAACCGAACGAGTTAGCAACTGGTTTATCATTTTTGATTATGTAGCTCATAAATGGTTTCTTACACTTCACGAGAAGGACATAAAATATCATGACCACTACAATCTCATATATTTTATTCTTTTCCTAAAATTTATTGTCAATATGTGTTGCTAGGAGATAAAAGAAAAAAAAAAAGAACTTTCTTTTCTTTCTCTTTAGAGATCTTCAGAGATCATTATATTTTATTTTTTGAAAACAAACATTCGAAATAATTTCAACATCTAAAATTTTCAAGTAAAATTTTGTGTCAAAACAAGACCCATATGCTCCGTTCGTTTTGACGTAAAATTTTACGTGTAATCTTTTATAAGTAAACAAAATTTCAATGTTTGTTTCCAATAGGTAAAAGAAAGACATAATTCTTTTTCCATTCCCTTAGAAATCATTGTATTTTATTTCTTCGAAATAAATAGTAAATTTTTTTTACATATAAAATGTTACAACTAATATTTTACGTCAAAACAAACAGAGCAATAGTGAATTAACCAATAGTGTATTAGTATGGGTTTCAGTATTATTTCATTCTTCAAATTTGCCAATTATTTATGATTTTTTTAATGAATTTGGCACCCAATAAATGAAATGAATGGACCTAATTCATCCTACAAAACCATAACCTTCTTTCAAATAAATAAACACCTTTGTTTCATTCCTCAATTATTCAATGAGAGCTGCATATAGAAGCTGGTTCCAAGTATCAGGTAGTCCAGCAAGACACCAGTGAGTGCAGTCCATCCCCTTAAAGCCATTGTAACTGCTTGGATGTGCATCTTTTCTCAGCTGAGATAAGGTGGTTATGTCCAGCAAATAGACCGGCTTTGACATATTACTCAACACTTGGTTCAGTACTACACTTGCCTGGGGTGAACCACCAGGGTATGTTGACCCAGTAAGAGGTTGTGTTTGCCCGGAGCAGTTTTTCACTCCTGGCTGATTCCAATCCGAGCCACTAACATGCAAACAAGACACGAAACCGGATTAGTTTAACCGATTGAAATGAACCCTTATCAGATCGGTATTGGTTTTGATTTTTAGAAACAAATAAAAGATTAAAAACAACTGAACCAACAGATAAGATCGTTTGACCAAAACCGGAAAACAGGAAAAACAGATACGATTCAAGAATGGCCAAGAAACCGGACTGAAACCGATATATGAAGAGACCAAAAGTCCAGCTAAAATTGGACCAAACTGACTCATTTGACACTAAAAGTGGGTTCAGCGGTTTGACCATTAAACCGGTTGAGTTTGGATGCTTACTTGTAGTGAGATGGAGAGATGCCCTGAAAAAAGACTTGGGTCTTGGCCGTGTCTACAACTGAGTCAACCCAGCTAGCCCAAGTTGTTAACCCTTTCTTGAAGGCAACCATACGATCCATGTCTTTGTAGGTCATGTTCCCCTCTTGGATATAGTCCCATCTGCATCACAAACAAGGATTTACCATTCTTTCATTAGAGTTGCAGGTGATCAAATTCTAGATCCTCGGGAGTATTGGTTAAGTGTTCAATTGTTCTTACGGTTGCCCGACTCGCCGGTACCACCATAGCCAAGTATTGAAGACCAAAATGTCCATGTTCTTCCAAATTTCGCCACTCTTGATCGAATCAAGCTTCAAAACTCGGCCGATGTCTTCCTCCTCGATGTCTACTAGGTAATGAGAATTCATTAACATCAATGATACATTGTAGTCCTGCAAAAATTTTCTTTTTCCATCATTTTACAAATAAACGAACAGAACCATAAGAGCAAATATGGACTGGACTGTTATGGTAGTAGTCCAGTGGATAGATTCATCTAAGACTGAAGTGACTGACCTCGAATGTGAAGGTGGAGATGGGGTCCTTTATATTCTGGGTGATCTTAGCTTGGGGCACAGCAGCGTGGAGTAGGCAAATCAGAGACTCCCAATGATTGAGACTCACAGAGTCCCCCACAAACATGATCTTCTTATCCTTTGATCTCCTTAAGAAATCCTCACCATCAAATCTGTTTCATTAGGAATTTAGCATGAAAAACACAGTTTCAGATTCAGATCTAGGTGAGTAAAATCAACGGATGATCGAGTTTGTTTCATAACACTTTGGCTTTTGTATTCCGTTGATTCTGTTTCTTGAAAAGTAATTTGAGACCTGAATACTTTTTGATAAATTTAGTTCGATTCCAAAGCTCTGAGGGAGTGAATCGAGACTTTATTTGACTCTGGGATTCTAAATTTGAGAGTTAAAAAAACTGACTCTTATTCTTCGAGAGCAAATGAAATAGAGCTAAAAAATGAAATTGGGCCGATTTGACTCACGCTCAGATTAAGATCAGTTGGGGTTGATCCGAGCCGGATTCCAAGGACCGGAACCTTGCTTAGATTATATTTACCCACTGTTGGCCTTCCCATCTTTTTTTATTTAATGTGTTTTCTCATATAGTGCCAAACAAAAATTAACATCTTAAACAATTTTCATAATATAATGTAGGCACATGGAGAAATCAGATTGTTTGGAATTTAAGATATAAATAGATTGATCCGGGACCACTGGGAGGAGAGTGGTAATCTATCCTTGATGGTTGCCATGTGATTCTCGGTGAATCTGAGACCCATGTTCGAGTCGACACCCAGTCGACAAGCCAAGCCGACAGAAGGTGTCAGTTCAGACGTGGGTCTCGAATTCACCGAGAACCACATGACAATCATCCGGGATAAATTACCACTATCCTCCCAGAACCACTGGAAGAAGACGATGTAAATCCTAAATAGACAATGATATGAACAAGACATACACTCAATTTGAATGTTCACCAAACTATCACGTGACAATTATAAATTGGGCAAAATAAAATGATTCCCATGTAAAGCATGTAAAAAAGAAATTTTAAAAAATGTCAAAAGAATATATTTTATTACTGAGAGAAACTAATTATAACTTAAATGGGTGACAATTAGACATGTCACTAAAGTTCTAAACCAAACAACCTCGTTTTGAATACCAAAAATCAAAACAACCATGATAACAACTCACCGGATAGTGATAGAAAACTGAACCTTTATTATTTAATTGCGTTTTGTGGGGTTCGGGTCCGCTGTCACAGACTCATAAGTCATAACCACTGATGGTAAGTCATGGTTGTCACATGAGATGAGATCTACGCACTGGGAATCACTAATATGTGGAGATAAAAATAAAAAAAAAATATTTTCTAAAATGTGATTGGTCTGTGAGAAAAAAAATAGCCGGCACTCCGGTGACTCTCTGTCGGAGAGAGAGAGAGAGAGAGAGAGAGAGAGAGAGAGAGAGAGAGAGTTGCCTGGGTAAGTCGCACTCCTCTGGCTGCCATCTATATTTGAGGTAAAGCTGATCAGGACGACCGTACTTCTTGCAATCGAATTCCTTACGAATGAAGGGACAAGCGGATGAATCATAAAGAGGGTAAGATTCATCGAGTATCCAATTCCCTTTAAACAGATTACAGCTTTTCTCCTGTTTTCTGTAATTAGGTCTGCTAATCTTGCTGTTCAATGGCTCTGTACTCATCACCAGAGGAAGACAGGAACAGAGCATGAACATCGCCACAAGAACAAGCCATGAACAATGATTTCCTCGATAGCCCATTTCAGATATTTGGGTTTCTGATCTCTAGATGCAGAGATTCCGAAAGAAGTGAATGGGTAAGTATAGGGGGACTGGTTAATTTATATGCGAGGAACACGTGTGAGATTAGAAAGATTCTGTAAATCACATGGATTTTCTTTTGTCAAGAAATCGGATTTTTAGATCTGTGTTTGGTAAGGATTGTTAAATTTCCATTGTTAGAACTTCTAGAAAGTGAAAATTGAGTTTGAGTTTCTGCAGTCACCCAGAAATGGTGAGGATGGGGATGGCTGGGGAACCCATTTTCCGATGGGCCATCAGATTTGATTTTCCAATCTATTTTTGGCTCGATGGGTCAGAAGATACTAAAGTCAAGTACAGAGTTGTTTGGACATATTATATAAGAGAACTGGATGGGACAATAGAGACTTTCCCTTGTGTAAACTTTTTCATGCCTAGTAACCATTGTTAATAATATAAATAATTCTATCAAATTCGAATTATATTCAATGATTTCAAAAAAAACTCGAGCTGAGACCATTGTCAGACATGTTTTTGAGTTGATTTGTCTTTTGATTTGGAATGATTCCAACATAAACCAAATTTCCATTGAAGTATGAGTGTGACATTCTTTAGATAAACGATGAGTCTGGCATCCTTTGTTCGTGTGGATATTAAAATCGAACTGATTAATAATTGGGTTTTATTCTTCAAACTAAAACCGAATTAGTTAACAATTAGTCTATTGGTTTTTATTTATTGGTTCATTATGATCTCTTACGCAGTTCATGGGAAAGTGCAAAAATTATACTACATGAAAATAACAACAATCTCATATATTTTATTTTCTTCCCCCAAATATTTTAATCTCACTAGTCGTTAGATATTTCATAATATAATCCATCCCCAAATAACACAGGATATAGGCAGTTAATCGATTTTATTTGTTTTTATTCAACTTTTATTTAATCGATTAACAGCTGGTTTAACAATTTTAAACAGATTTCGAAGCGCTTAATTATATGCAAAATCAAAACTAAACCAATTAGTTTTGGCTTGATTTCTTGGTTCCAGTTCATAGTTAACACCCTTATATTTAGGTTCATTTTGAGATTAAATTTTGTTCAAGATTTTTATGTTTCCAACTTTACCCTTAGTAAGTTGTGGACCTTGCATGTCTCCGTGGTCATCTCTCTCCCTGCTCTCGCTATATATTTTCCCTCCCCTACCCCTTCCTATGCCTCCACCATTCCTTATGTTATTCCTTAAAATTCTGTTGTTTCAGTGTAAAATTTTACATGTAAAAAAAAAATTTCAATTTTTGTTTTTTGGTATGGCTTCATTTGTTTCGGCGTAAAATTTACATGTAAAATTTTACATGTTAAAAATTTTCCAATGTTTGTGTGCAAAAGGTAAAATATAACTGTAAATTTTTCCACTGTATATCTGCCATTAATTTTCCATGGTAAAATTATTTAAAATAATTATTATTTTTTTGGTAAAAATTTAAAATAATTACATAGGATACCATTATTTAAAATAATCTTATAAGATACCATTATAAGAGCCTACTCGAGTTCGTTTTCTAGACATTGGTCGGCTGCTAGGGAAAAATACTCGATCGATACAGATTTATGTACAAAAATGACTATTCGATTTAGGTATCCAGATTCTTGAGCAAAAAAGTATGCTGACTCAGCATATCAGACTGATAAAAATTGATACAAACTACAAGTATCCAATCCCGTATCGATTCTTGGAGTTATCGATGTCTGTTTTGATACTTTAAACTGTGGGCAATAAACCTACATGCATGAAAGTTAATGCAAAGCAGACAAAAAATTGATTGATCATTGATTGCCTATGCAATGTGCAATGTATCCAAATGCATGGTATATTCACTATTAATAATGTTTTGATTGCACAATCATCATATTGGTGTTTCTTCAAAATTTAAAGATGCAAAGATACAAGTACATTGAACAAATTCAACTGGGCAATTCCCATCCCAACCTCAAATTGACGAAAAAAAAAAAAAAACAAATATTGTGCCAACAATCAATTCTAAAAAATAAAAAATAAAACTAAAATATCTGAACACTAATATTCAATCGGAGCAAGAATGTCTAATTGGTTACCAAACTTCTCCTTAACAACTTTCTTGGTCTTGATCTTCCATTTGGTCATATACTTCCTCCTCTCGTCAGCCACTTAGCTCTCTCATTTATCTTCTTTCAAGGTCCTGAAAGTAAGAATCATTGTAAAGATCAAGAAATAAACTAGTACATAAGCTGTAATTCTATCGATCACAATATTGATTTGCAATGATGAGTGATGATAATCTATTAATTTGTCAATCACAAAACACAATAGAAAGAGATTTTTGCGAAATAACTTTTAATTTTTTTTATGGAATGCATGTTGTAAAAGAACAAATAGGAATTGCATATATTGTCCAAAGAAAAATCAAGAAGCAAGAACAACTGAAAAACAAGAAATCCAATCATTTTCGAAATTTAAAACCTCTAATGAAATGAAGAAGCAAAATATGTAGATCTAGTAGCACAATTTCTCCTATATAGCATGCCTACCTGACCGATCAAAAATTTGAATGATAAAAAAATACCATATATCTATATAAAATGAATTTATTTGAAATAATAATAGTAGTAAGTAGTAACTTCATGGATGAATATCATTACACAAGGATACATGGAAATGAATGACCCTATTATCCAAACAGAGGAATAATAAAATTTTACATTAAAACATACAGCCAAATAAAGTTATGCAGATCAGAAAGAATAAGAATCAAAGATAAATAAAATATTTACAAGAAAAATATATAATTAAATGTAAACAAAATATTCATATGAAAAATATATAGATTATCTTCTACCAAAAAAAAAAAAAAAAATAGTGCATGGAATCTCAAGCCAGGAGATTGAATTAATCCAAGGATTGTATGAATATCAAAAATGAAGGATGATCGTACCAATCAAAAGATCGACGAATCCCATGTTATAAGCTTGCGATGATTTGTAAAAATGATAATCAATTTGATTTGTTTTGGAATTGACAAATCCATGATTCCAACAGATTAAAACCAATAAATTGATTAAAAACCAGCTTATACATTAACGTAATACCTCAGCTCTGAGTTGTCGACTCTTTTTAATCCGTTTTTTTTTTTTTTTTTTTCCACCGTTAGGGTTAGGGTTTCTTCCTGTAATCATCGAGTGTGATCCCGTTCTGATATTATATTTCAACAATGTCATCGTCACCTGAATCCGAATCAGCGAAATTGGCTGGCGATCGAGGAGGTCCAGTCATCACTCCGTCACCTTCGTTATGTTCATCTGCAGCAGTGCTGACGTTCTCATCCAATGAAGAGCCAGTCTCGCTGAATTCACTTCATTGTGGGAGTAGGACTGTCTTCTCCGTGGGGAGCTTCTATCACCATTAATGGATTGTAATTCTCTCTCCTTCGGTCACTTTCCAAATTTCTCTGTTTTGATTGGATTTTTCAAGTGATGCAGAGGTGTCGGTGACATGTTCGGACTTGGAAGTTGGATCTGATCGGAGAAGATGACTCAGTCAGTCAGAACTCAAAAGAGTGACAAATGGCAGGTAAAAAAAGCGCTAAAAACTTGAGTTCCGTTCAGGGGTATTTTCGTAATACGACCACCTCAATCGTGAATTGCAAATTCGTTTCCTTCTTTGCTCTTTTATTGTTCCAATCTGAGTCGCGCATCTGGAATCACAATCCACGAATTCACCGCGCTTTCGGTTCCAGTTCGTAATTCCACGTTTTCCAAGCGAGTTCGATGGCCATTAATTGACGGATTAGGGCACCAAGGTTGGTGAGCAAGAGCGGCAGTAGTGTTACAGCCGAAGTTAATTCGATTGCTGTCGCCTACGATAAAGGTTTGCTTCAAATTAGTTTGTCTTTTTGAGCTGCCGACTATGAGTAAAACACATCTCTGCTGTTGGATTGAATGGACTGATATTTTTCGTGTTGTTTTTCGTTGAGAGATTGGTGTAGATCGACTGCTTTTGCGGATCTTTTATTGATTTTCCATGGCACTGGCTTCTTCAAATCAGTCCTTGGGAGAACCCAACTCAGGTTCTGGTTCCTTTCGTTTAGAAATTGTATCTTCCGTTCCTTACTCTTGCTTTTCAGAGAAGAAATCTGTGGTGGTTAAGAATTTAATTCTATTTACTTCTCGTAAATTCAGGTGGTTTCTGTGTTTTTCTAGGATATATACCATTCTAATAAGTTCTAATTCTATTTAGGAGTTTTCTCAGAAGGGTATCTTCTAATATTCTTTTGTCTTCAAATTTTTTCTGTATTTTTTTCTTTAATATAATTTGCTTTATTGCATAGGTTTATTTACCAAATTATGCTATTCTAAACTGGACACAAAATACAGCCACACCTGTGACTGACACTTACAGTACAAAAGACCATGCCTGAGTTGAGACCCTGTTGTAATTTTTTAACATGGCAACTGACATTGTGTAAATGGCATGCTAATAGGCTTTGCCTTCCTTTGGTACATAGCTGATAGATATTATGAAGAGATACGGTTATATGTTACAAAAACCACCAAAAGAGCGACCAACAACAGTCCCAATTGAAATTTTTGCGTTGCAATCCTAGATAAAACAACAGATCGAAAGAAATTCTCTATTCTGGATATTGAGGCATGAATTTTGATGTAATATTGAGAATCCCGGATTGAATGCCATGGTTTTTGATGTAATATTGGGTATCGCAGATTACACGCCAGACACACTCTATACAGTTTAGCTATGATACAGAGATGCAGGTACTGGTCTTGGATTCAGCAAATCCAAAGAAATAAGATTTGGGATTACACACACACACACACACACACACACACACACACACACACACACACACATACATCCAAAGAAATTATTTCTTCATTTAGCAGTTTGTGTTGGAATATTTGTGAAATTGTGAGTTTCTTTTGCTCTCTTGGCTATTGGTTCCTTTTAACTAAGAATTAATTAGAGTGATTTCTTTCAGATTTTCATGACAACGATTCGTGGTGTGAAGATGAGTCTTTATGTGATAGCTTGAATGATGGACCAGTTAAGGTATCTGACTTGGACAGAGAGTGGCAGAGAAGGCACGATCAATTCCATACGGTACCCTTCTGAGTTTCACTTTCTATACTCCTATTTTCTACTTCCACGAATTAATTCCTAAAGCTTTTGATTGATTCTTGGTGGACCCTTAGATTGGCTATCGTGATGGCCTCACAGCCGGAAAAGAAGCTTCGGTACAAGAGGGTTTCAATGTTGGCTTCAAGCAATCTGTGCTTGTTGGTTATAGCTGGGGCCTTGTTAGAGGCATTACAAGGTAAAGAATGGCTTAGTTCTTGTTACTGCTTTCTACAGATCCATTATAGTTTAAGTTTCTTTATTTGGTAGAGAAAACCATTCTGTTTTTAGTTCTCTGTTCTAAACACGTATTTTGGTGTCGTCAACCCCTTCAAAGTGCGCTGGCATGTCTTCATGATGATGTTAAAGGAAACTTGGTTGAAACACTAGAGAACAGAGAGAAGCTTCAGAGTTTGTATGAATCAGTGAAGTCTGTTTCATCAAGAGATGCACTTAATATATTCCATAATGACATTTTAGCCAGAAGTTCCGAAGAACATGATATGCATTCAGGGGGAAACCTCAATGCAGCTGATGCGCCAAATGAAAATTTACGTGACAGTCAATTGGGAAGGCACCACAGGGAGCTTGAATCCTTTCTTCTTGAATGCCCTGCAATCAAGGTGCACTGGACAGTGGATGAGAAGACGGTGGAATAAAGCTTTTCAATGGATAGGGTAACCGAGAGATCTGTGAATCAGGATCCTTATGCATATAGACACAAATAGTCCAATGGGAGCAAACTTCCAGGAACATTTGGAACATTTCGTTTCTGTGTTTTTTGGTTGAAATAGATCAACACTTCCTGGAAACTTTACAGCCGATATATATATACTCAGGAGTTGTATTATATTCTTGGGTAATGTTAGAATCTTTTTACATTGAAGAAAGTGTGGCAAACAATAAAGTGATGTACTTTATTCATTTCTTATTCTCAGAAATTAGTGCATAAAGCATTATTGATTCTCTTTTATGTACGATATTTCCAATCACTACTGTTTGGGTTAACTATAACTTTTGAAGCTATCTCTGGGAGTGACCTTTGATGTTTAACCAACCGTTTTTCAGCAACCTATCAGTTTTAGATTAACTAATGAGCTCAATGGTTCTGTGATTTCCGGTATGGGGTTTTGCAATTATTTTTCGATAACCCAGTAAGAACTCTCATTGACATAATTTTTTTTGGCAATAAATTCTGCTTAATTTCTGTAAGTAATGGTGACCACTGAGATTCGTGGGTCTTAAGCAGTAGTTAGTGGTTCTAGCTTGCACTAGTTGTTTGTCGATCTCAACATATGTTCTGTGTTATTTCTTGGGCTGTTTCCTTTGTTTATATTATGCAATTGTAGCTATAATATTTGCATCTAGGAACAATTGCCTAACATGGCAATAGATGAATGCATTGGGATGGCCTTTGCTGGGTTTATTGAGCTTGCTGATCCTTTCAAGTGGAAATTTATGTAATCTTGGAATCGAACTTGCTGCAGTTATCATTTCTATAATATTGGTTGGTGTCCATCCTGCTGACTGGTAGGAGGTGAAACAATATCAACATTCTTAGGATGCATGTGTATTTTTTGTATTTTTCTCATGCATAATAGAGTGAACAGAGACTGGCATTAGAAGATGTTGCACATGTTTCCATTATCAGTAATTGAAATTCAATGTTAAAAAGAAATCAAATGTATTTATTAAAACAAGAAAATCCATCATAAAAGTTCCCTCTACCACTGAGGATTAATATCCCTTGAAAGAAGAAAAAAACACGACACAATTTTTTATTTTTTTTATTTTTAATGATTACAGTAACACAAGTTCTCCCGATCCACACAGGTGAACAAGTTAGTTGTTCTATGGATCCATGGGCTTCATTGTGATGATTTAAGCTTTGGCCCCTAAGTTGAATTTGCTGTTATCGATCCCAGTATATCAACCTAAGCTGCTGCTTGTGGTTACGATCTGCACTGCAAGAAAAGAGTGATATAAGCCTTTATATGCTATGGGATTATGATAATCATTGGATTAGTTAATTAATAGCATAGGTTTACTGACTGAGATTGTTCTTACCTCAATAACCACTGTTAGTTACAAGCTTGAATGGGCCTTGCATGAGCAAAAGTGGCTGAGGTATTTGGCAGGTGGGTTTCAAATTTGGGTGGTGGGATATCTGTTTTGAAAGCTTCGACCAGCAGTGATACTTTGCGCTTGCAAGCTGGAGCAAGTTTAGTGACAGCTTGTGTAGTGCATAATCAAGCATCCACTCCTCTGAATCTTCCCTTTCATCCATCATTTGATTCTTAAGATCAACCTTTTCTGGTACAGGTTCAGGCACAATGTCCAGATATTGTGGCTCCCTTGGGTTGAATTTTCTTTGTTCCTCCTGGTCCTCAATTAGCCTCCTGCCTCTCATTGTTGTCTTCAAATTGGCAGAGGTCATGAGCAGTTGTTGGTTGGAGTTATTTTCTTTGTTGACAATTTTTTTATCCTCTTTGGATCCTGTGATATTGTCTGCCCTGTGGATTGTTTCTGTTGCATCTGATTCCATATCATCTTCAACTTGGATTGTCTCTTCTTCTTCAATGGTGTTCTCAGCCTGACTGGATTTTTCCCCATGGTCATCATGTTCCACAGAATCTTCAGCTTGTTTTTCTTCTTCTACATCACCTCCAACATCAGTGCCTAGAAGATTGTTGGTAAATGTAAGAGAGTTGCTTTCCTGTTTATTCACTAGCGCATCAACCGCTACATCAGCGATGGGGATTGGCTCAGGTTGCTCTAGGAAGAAGTTTTCTGGTTGAAGTTCTTCATCCTTCTCATCAATGGATGCTGTGAACTCCTCCAGTGGGTCCTCAGTAGAAGCTGAATGGGCCATGCTGTTGAAGGTCTCATCTTGCTTGGGAGCTCCATCTCTCTCTTCCATAATTGTTGTTGGCTCCTCAAATGCTATTTCACTGGAGGAAAATAAGTTTGCATCTGGGCAGTAAGAGGTATCAGATTCTTCACCACTGACATTGCTGGGTACACTTGGATAGAAGCTCTGATCTTCAGCATCTGTCTTTGGATGATGATAACCACATTCCTTGTTGAAACTTTCATCATTTTCTGTGTGGACCTGTTTCTGTATAAGTCCTGCTGCTGGAAATTCTTCCGAGTTGTTGACAATATCATGTGGCTTGGAGACTAGCTCCTCCTGCAGTTCTGGACTCTTGGACTCCGGCAAATACACAATCAGATTAGGCTCATCATCAGTTGGAGGAGCAACACCTTGCCCCTCCTTCCTATCCACGTCAGTGGCTTCAATTGAGGATTCATCCAGTTTAGTGTCTGCAGTGCTTTCTCCTTCCAATTCCTTCCCAATGCAACAACATTGATTGATTATTTGCGTACTGACCTTGGATGAACTGATCATGTTGAGATGTTGCAACATCCATTTCTGCCACTGGGTTGCTGTTTTTGGGAGTATTACTTTCGAGGCTTATGTTAGAGTAAGATAAGTCATCTGGCTTATCTTGAGCCTTCCCTGCTTAATTTTCCGATTGTGTTTCAGTGCCATGTATAACTGATGATGTGATGATGTCCAGAATAGTTGCTTCGTCATTCCCATCTTGAATGCTTCTTCCGATTGGCATGGCACTGTCTTCCCTTGGTTTAGCATAAGTTTCTACAAAGACATCTATGCCATCTCCTTTATAATAGATATTGTTGAGGGAGACAAATTTACTACTTGTGCAGTAGGATCTTCATTACAGGCCTTCTGATCCATATCAGTTTCCTTTTCTCTTTCTCCAGGAGACTTTTTCCCAAGTAGAGATAGATATTCAGTTTCAGGCTTTTTTGTGTCTTTAAAAAGTGCCTCATTGTTGACAAGAAATGTTTCAGCTGAGGCAATGGTGTATGACAGTGGCCATTAAGAGAACAGTATGTATAGGGGTAGACCTTCATAGGTGAAATTCTTTCTAATTCACTCGCCCCGGACTAAGTGTTAGAAGGGCAGGGAACTTTGAATCCTTCAGAGTGACGAACAAGTAGCTCTATCAGCGTTCGGGCTGGAACATAGAGCAATATCTGAGTTCTTCTTCATTGAAGGCCTCACTGACTTCAAACTAGATGTCTTTAACAAAGTCCTTACTGGTTTCAAACTAGATGTCTTCTTTTGGGGCCTTGATTGTTTGTGACCAGAAGCAGTGGAAGGTTTTATGTGGATCAAATTGCTTTCATTTGGACTCTTGCTTGGACAACAAGTTTGAGAACCTTGGGTACTTTACCTGCAAATGCTCCTTTCTTTGATCGGAACTGCTTGTGGACTTCATATAATTTGGCAACAAATATGGTGTCTTGATCAGAGATTGTTCCTGTAAAGTAACTGCAGCACTGGATACATTTCCAGGTGATTCATCAAAACTGAACTTTATTTGTTGCATTACAGATGATTCTAAGCTCTCAAAATCCAAGAGCTTCATTGATCTTGATTTCTTAATTTGCTTCTTCAACTTTGTTCCTCCTCCCTTGAAGCTAGGTGTCTTTGTCAGAGTCCTTACTGGTTTCAAACAGGATGTCTTTGTTGAAGTCTTTACTGGTTTGTGACCAGAAGCAGAGCAAAGTTTATAATCTGAAGTACTTCTGCTCAGGCTAGAATTTAGGCTTTTGCCATGGGGACTCCTTCCGGTTGGGCTGGGACTTGGGCTGCGATTGGGAGTCCTTCCACTTGCACAGGGACTCAGGCTCATACAATCAGAATTTCTTCCACTGGGGCAAGTATTTGGGGTCTTGCAATGGGAATTCCTTCCACTTGGAGTAGGACTAGAGCTGTTGTGATAGGAATACCTTGCACTCTGTCTAAGACTGACTGTTGCCATTGGAATGCCTTCCACTCAAAATGGGACTTGGACTCATGTGATAGGAACTCCTTCCACTTGGGTTAGGAAGGCTGTTGCCATGGGAATTCCTTCCAATTGGAGTAGGACTCAGGTTCATGCGATAGGAATTCCTTTCACTCGGGTTGTTGCAGTGGGAAGTCCTTCTGCTGGGGATAGGACTTGGGCTCTTGCGATTGACAGTCCTTCCATTTGGGCGTGGACTTGAGTTCATACGATTGGAATTCCTTCCTCTCGGTTTAGGACTCGAACTCTTGAATGGACTACTAGCTTGATAACCATGAGGACTCACCTGTGAACGCTCCTTTGCATCAGAACTGCTTGTAGGCGTCATAAAATTTGGTGAGGGATCTTGCTTCTTGATCATGGATGGCACTGGTCGAGCAACAGCAGCACTAGATGATGCATTGGTAGGTAGTTTGTGGAAGCTTGACTTCGGCTGTCTTGTAGGAGGAGGTTCTAAGTTCTCCAAGTCCAAGAGCTTGATCGATCTCAACTTCTTCATTTCTTTCCTTTTAAACCCTGTTCCATCCTTGACTTGGATATACTGATGCTGAGAAGATGCTTTAAGGGCCAACAACCACTTCTTAGATTTAACATAATTCTTGGAATCAGCAAGGATTCCAAGCTTCTCTGGAGCCGGCCTTTGGACCATCTGCAAAGAAAAGCTTTGGACCAAAGAATCATGACAGATAAGAATCAAATGAAGGTTTTTTGAGTTGGTTTTGTGATGGAGTTGGGATTTCGGATTTCTTCCTGAGAGTTGTTGAGTTGGAGCTTTTCAAAGACAAGTAGTCTTGTTATCGTCTGAGAAAGTTCTTCCCAGAGGGAGAAAGTTGTTATCGTCTGAGAAAGTCCTTCCAGTCCTTCCTCTGGGAAGGACTTTCTCCCAGACGATTGCCAATGGTTTTTTGGTTTTTTGTTTTTTTGGTACTTAATGTGTTTTTGGTTACAGTTAGGTGGCCTCTTTCTATAACTTTATTTTAAACTTTCAGCAAGGATTGGGCATCCAAATTTCGAATTGGGCTGAGAGAGGTATTTGATGGTGACATGCACTTAGGAGAGGCAATGGGGCCCTGATTAGTTGGGTTTCGAGTTTAAATTATCATGGCTGTTTTAAATTCCAGAAATGCCCATGATCTTTCATTAAAATGATGGAATTGTGCCTTGAATTCTGGTACATTTAGATAAGTAATTAATAACTCTGCAAACAATTTTTGGGGTATTATGGGGTAATGTGGTAAGTAGGGTCAAAAGATGATAAGAAGTGTTACTAAGGGAAGAAAGGCTTATGTATGGGGCGTGCGGCTGTGCACTTTGGCCACAGACGAGAACCATGGTCAGTTTAATGCCGGTGGTAGTGGGAACCTTTTCACGGTACTCAGGCGCTCCATTACTCATGGCTTATGCCTTTCAAAAGAAGCTGAAACTTATCTGTTGTTTTTCGTACTCCCCAAAACATGGGCATCAATGGGTTGGCTTTTCCAGGTTGGTGGGTTGACCCTAAACTACTAACACCAATGCCTGTTTGTCCATTAATCAAGTTGAATAAGCCAGTCCAGACCAATGAGCTTGTTAGCAAGGTTTCTCTTTAGTTACAGAAGGTTTTATTTTTTGTGGGTTTTAACGGTCTAATATTTTTAAAATAGTAAGTGCCCACGAGATAGATAAGTTTTTTTTTTTTTTTTTTTTTTTTTGGTAGGAACGAGATAGCTAAATTTAGCTGTAAACAAAATCATGATGTCTTAGATTGGTTTGGTACTTATATTTTTAGATGTAATATTTTTAGATGTAATATTTATTTATTATTTTTAAATTCAAGGGGTTTGATTACAAAGTAAAGTAAAATTCAATAACTATATTTGAAATGTTTTGGAATTAATTATATACTCCTATACGACTATATGCCCTCACCAACAGAAGGGTTTGTGGAAGGGGGCCAACAACCCACTAAATAGTATCGGTCAACATCTCCAAATCCTTATTATCCGGCATAAGGGATTGACTCATGCTTTATAGGTGAGGGATTGCAAAATAAATATGCTTGCTTAAATATTCATTTATGTTTGTTTCCTCCCTCTTTGCCATCTTTATTAGTGAGTCAACCATTTAGGAATAGATCCCTCCCTCTGGACTAAGAGGCATAGAAACGTATAGAAATCCTCTCCTGTGGTAGTTCTGGCTGCCAAGAGCTGGATTTCATCCAGCACACATATTAATGTATTGGTATGTGTGCTAGTTGAACTCCAGCCCTTGGATCAGTTGACAGTTCCAACTGCTACGGGAGAGGATGTGATGACTGAAAATGGGTAATGATTAAACTTTCTATTTTAATTTTGATTTGATTTTACTTTCCTTCCCTAATTTTTCGTGCGACAAGATGGAGCTGATGCAGCCCATAGCTAGTGATTAGGGGGGGGGGGGGATCCAAATCGTCTCCTGCGGCTGATCCAAGGGCTTGGGCATCAGTCTGGCCGCCTGCCAATACATGGGGAGGTGGGCCAGCTGAAATCCGGCCCTTGGCAGGCGGCAGGTTGGCAGGAGACGATTTGGATACTTAGAGGGGAGGGGGTTTAGTTTCACTTTAGTCAGATAACGTGTTGTTGCTAGGCTTATGACCTTGGGAAAGCCTTTCAATCTCGAAGCCTAGGCTTTTGGATTGCGTTGTCAAACATTATAAATGCGGGTAGTCATTGCACAGTGGTCATGTGGAAGCCATGGCCCAAAGCTGGGTAGAGTTGATGCACCCTATAACCAGTGATCGACGAGTCTGGTTCCTCTCTCCACATGATACCCTCTTCATACTCCATATTGCAGTCCATGGGGTATGGGACCCATCTTTGGTTAGTAATATATGCTTATACAGTTTGGCACATTTTGCTTTTTGGATCAATTTTGGCAGTGGCCGATATTGTGGCTGATACTTGGAAGAAAATTTTGCACTTGGCTATGACCATGTGAGTGTTCTTTCAATTATTACTATCTCATTAAAGGCATGATTAGCATTGTTAAAGCAAGGAAATAATTTTTTTTTGGAGGGGGTTTGTTTTGGGGTTTCGAGGAGGTTTTTTTTTTTTTTTTTTTTTTTTGGGGGGGGGATCCTTTGTAGTGACTGCCAAGTGATAGTGAGGATCTTGATCGTTCGAAGTATATTGACACGAGTTCCTACGCACTCTGAGCGCCAGGATTCTCACTGCCACTGGCAGTCACTACATGCAGAGGATCTCTGTCTGGTTTGGGAGAAGTGAGTCGGTTAGAGAATTACTAGATTCCAGCAAGAATTTTACCTATTAAATATGCAAATAATTAGACACTGAATTCCAAGGTTAAAGAAGAAAATAAATAATTTTCCTCTATGAGAGTTGTTAAATCTTTTTCCTTTCTTGAAGCATAAGTATATTAAAGTTGATTTGATTAAGTTTTCAATTTGAGACCGTTTAATTAATAAGTTCGGTTTTGGTTTTATCCTTTTATATACCACACTACACTGGATCGGACTGTTAAACCGATTATAAATCGTTTAACACCCTTATTCATACTTTCAATCTTTGGATAAAAAAAATATTTAATTTCGAAGGTATCCTAACCATATACATACACTATTCGTTACAAAAACTATCCCCTTTATTTATTAAGAACCTATTACACTTTTGTAAGACACTCCAAATGACCTCAACATCTACCCATTACTTTCATTGACATTGGAAAACATGTAAATAATTTACTGCATGTTTAATGGAGAATAGTTCACCTGTATGTACTTGTATGTATTGTCTTTGGAATCTTGTCATTATCAAGTTAGTGTCAGACTATAGAGGTGAGTTCCATACTGTATCGACAATGATGGAATCCCAATATGTACATGCAAGTGATGCAAACTTTGGAATATATGCTTCCACGTTTCATGCACTAATATCTTTATTTTTACTGTGTCATTGTCCATTTCTGTAGGGTTGATGATATATATAGACGAGAGAGCTTCCATGTTTCATGCACTATATATATATATATATATATATAGAAAGAGAGAGGATGTGGATCCTATAAATATATATATAGAGAGAGAGAGAGACATCATAACATGGAGTACTTCTTCTCGTTGATGTTAGGTTTGTTGTTGGTGCTGTGTAGTCTACGGGCATGGATCTCCACTCTCATCTTCGGAACGAACAGCAGTAACCCAATCACCAGATCTGGCAAAAAGCTCCCACCAGGCCCCGTTCCTCTCCCCATCATTGGGAGCCTCTTCGAACTCGGTAACAAACCCAACGAGTCGCTTGCAAAACTCGCCAAGAAGTATGGCCCACTCATGACTCTAAAACTAGGTACTGTGACCACCATCGTTGCTTCGTCTGCAACTACAGCCAGAGAGGTTCTCCAAACCCACGATCAGGCCCTCGCTGGTCGAACTGTCGGGGAAGCGGTTCGGTCACTGAACCACTACCAGGCATCCCTGGTGTTTCTCCCTCCTTACTCCCAATGGCGAAACCTCCGCAAGCTTTGCAATAATCAGATCTTCACCGCACAGAGACTCGACGCTGGCGAATCCCTGCGGCGCCAGAAGGTGCGGGAGCTAGTCGCTCATGTTCGCCAAAGTGCCCAGCTGAGTCGACCCGTTAATATTGGTCAGGTTGCATTTGCCACCACTCTTAACCTGATATCGAACACTGTCTTCTCCATTGACTTAGTCCGTCCAGAATCCGATAAAGCACAGGATTTCAAAGCGATGTTGTGGGAAATGATGGTAGAGGCAGGAAAGCCAAATATTTCGGATTATTTCCCCATATTGAGACCATTAGACCTGCAAGGTATAAAGCGCCGTATGACGATTCAGTTGAGAAAACTATACAAGGTGTTCGACGAATTGATTGACCAACGATTGAACTCCAGAGCTTCACTTCCTTCTTCTCCCACGAAGAATAATGATCTACTAGATGTCTTGCTCGATCACTTCCAAGGCAACAACAGTTCAGAGTTCGGTCGTTCCGATATCAAATCGTTTCTTGCGGTCAGTATCCATTTCTGAAATTCGTTTTTACTTTTTTTTTTTTTATGCTGCAAGTCAGCAAATGATTATATTAAAGATAATATCACATTCTATCAAAATAGTTTGAGAAACATCACCTATCACTCGTAGGTTTATGAAATCATCAACTACACTCTACTAATTGATGGAAGAAAGTTAAATTTTTTTCTAAACATCTATATCCTTTATTTTCAATTGGATTATATATATATATATATATATATATATATATATATTTTTTTTTTTTTTTGATGAAACCCATTTCATACAACCATAATTTGAAGTGTTGGGAATGAATTGCTTTGATGTTGCATTGGTAGAACCCTGGTACACTGGAAGGTGCATGGGTAATAGTTGAAGTCCAACGAATATCTGGATTTGCAAGTTTCAATTAGAGTTTCTGTTTTTCTTTCTCAACCAGCCCCACCATCGTCAAAATCGAACCTCATGCAATAAAAAAAACTGCAGAAAGTTGGATTCCAAATTTTTTTTTTTCACATGACTTTATTTCTGGAATTGAAAATAATGATGACGACAATGAATAAGGAGAATAAAACCGAGAGTAGAAACGATGAACCATGGACACTCGACCAACCAGGTGTCAGAGGATCCCCTAACCCATCCATCACAGTCCCTCTATCTACCCCACCAAACTGTTAAGATTGGGAGCACGCAAACAAGAAAAAAAACATAGAGAATTAACGTAGTTCAACACCCCATCGTGGGATGCCTACGTCCACCAGAGAAAAGAGAAATTCTTTATTCCCAAGAAACTTCTACAGCTCTCTACCTGACAGACTTATCTCACCTGTCAGCTTTACAGTGCTCCAGCTCTCCACTGTCAGAGGAGAATCATCTGACAACCCTTATAGTCTTACTTAGGTTTTCGCACATAGATACAATTTATAAGAAAACCTAGAAATCCTAATCCTGCCACAATTACAAGTTTACCCCGTATATTTAATAGACTCATACTTTAGTACAAATACTACCTTTATAATTGCGTGGATCCCATAGAATACAAGACACCAACCCAATACAAACACGTCCCCTTCGGTGTACAAAAGCACTGCCACCGCACCTTTCTCTGCTGCCTTCTCTACGACTCTCCCCCGAGACATCTCCCCACGCCTCACAATTACAACGCAATCGCTGACGTTCACTCCCAACGTTGCCAACGCAAGATAATCCTCATTGCTGCCATAATTAACAAAGACAGGCTTCGCGAAGGCCACCCAGACGGCGAGTACGCATGGTATACGGCCAAACAAGGCCACCCGCCATGCCCGGTTCCGTCAATTGAAGATCCTTCGATGAGCCTTCCCTATAATGCACTGAGAGTGAGGTGTGCACAGGGTATGAGAGTAGAACTTTGAACTCTACTGTGTGAGTCTGAAGACCCAAATCCTTGAAATGGGTTTCAACATACTGCTTCGTTTGAAGAGCTGCTTGGGTGCCATTGTGGTGGGGGCATAGTTAGTAGGTTTAGAAAGGGTAAAAAGTCGGATACGGATACATACAGGTATTAAACGGAATCAGACTTTGATACGGGGAATAATAATCCGTTTTTAGAAAAACATGTACGGCATTAATACGGTATGAGTTTAATACGTGTTTAATATGGTAGCCTGTAGAAAAATTGGGATAAAAAATACGAACATATATTCATTATGCAATAAACATCTATAGCATTCAACAAATAAAATATTAACATATAAATATAATTTATAAATAAAAAAACCTTCCAATCCATGAAATCCCACATAAAATTATCATCCCATCAAACATATAAAGTGAAAAACCATCATCCCATCAAACATATAAAGTAAAAAATCATCATCCCATCAAACATAAAAATTAAAATATTACAGTTCTGAAAAGTCTTCACATATAAAATGTGCAAAATTTTCACAGTAAGTATTTACTAACTATAGGTTCAACATTGGAGAGCTTTTTTTTTTTACCAAAAAAGAAAAGAAAAGAAAAGAAAAACACTGTAGAGCTTTTGAATATCCTATTCATAGTTAGTAAATACGCGTATAATACACGTATTATACGCATACTTTTTTTTTAAATGATTTTTTCAATATTTTTCCAAATAACGTAGAGAGTCTTATAACTTTTTTTTTTTTAAATAATGAAACGTATTATATGTAGAAGACCAAAGCTCAAATTGGCAATGTCGCAGATGACTTATATGCTTGTAGGATCCTTACACGCTGACGGCCGTAAAAAGGAATTGGGGAATAAATCGATGGGGAAGGGATTTGGAGAACAAATCGTGAGTTTAAGACTTAGCTGTTGGAGTCGCCAACGGTCGTGGAAGGGATGGAGGGTTTTGTTTTACTTTGGGAAACAGAACCCACGACAGTAGTCTTTAAGGTTCTTTTTTACGATTTGTTTTCTAATTTATATTTTTTAATAATTGTCATTGTATTATATGCGTTTAATACGTCATACGCATATTAAATGGGTATAATACATTTCATTATTTAAAAAAAAAAAATTACGAGACTCTCTACGTATATTTGAAAAAAATTCGAAAAAACTTTTAAACGGTACGCATTTAACACGCATATTTACTAAATATGGGTGGGTTGAAGAGTGAGGGCGTGTAGGTAGGAATTGAGGGCGTGGAGACGGTGTAGTTGGAGGCGGAATTGAGGAACATCTGCTGAAACCGAAGATCATTTTGAACAGTACAAATGGATGTGTTTGAGTGTGGATGGTTTTACGCGTAGAGCCCTATAATGCAGAGAACGATTGCTAGAAATATACCCTATGAATGAGAAGATAGCATAGTTGTGAAAATGGCACTGGGTTTATAATTGTTCAGAGACATTTGATTGAGCCGTTTCTGCTTTTTCTTTGATATCTAGATAAAGATAGAGAAGGAATTCCGACAATGGCTCTGTTTTCGTCGATTTGTCAGATTCTGCAACCCCCGTCGGTAAGAGGACTTGACAGAGAGGGATTAAGAGGGACGTGCCTTAGAGGGTTCTCGATGGATACAATTTGTTTCTCCTTAAATCTTGGGCGGCGGAAAGATCCGACATGCCGGCCTCACAGTGAAGCTTTGGCGGAGGAGGGTTTGAGTGAGGTATGCCATAGAATCGTCGATGAGGTGTGCAACGGAGGGGTAGGGTTAAAAATTAGTGTACGATAAAATGGACTTTTACTTTTACAGTAAAGATATTATTGTCCACAAAACAATGAATTACTGTTGACACCAGCATAAATATCTTAATAGATTAAGTTTCTATGTTAAATGTTTTAAAATTTTAGATGGTAATTGATGATATCAGAAATCTGTGAGTCGGAGGAGATCCGAATCATCTCCTCCCTGTACTTCACGGAGGAGGGAGACGCTCCTGTCGGATGATCGACAAGTGGCTCTCGGGAAAATCCGAGCCCTACGTTTGAGCCCCCTATCGGCTAGGCTTGTTGGTTGGGTGTCGGCTCGGACGTGGGGCTCGGATTTTCCAAAGAACCACGTGTCGACCATCTGATGGGGGCGTCTCCCTCCTACCTAAAGTACAGAGAGGAGACGATTTAAATCCAAGTGGTAGGTGATGTTTCTCAAACTATTTGGATAGTACATGATTTTTTTTATGATGAAAATATTTGAAGTAAAAGATATAGAATAATAACAATGATAGTCGACATTGCCATCAACAAAATCCTACCATTGCTAGGATAAAAAACTTAGTGAATCTAAATCCTTCACATCCTGAGGCCTTCCAAAGTACATCCCTTGTAATAAAATTTGGTCATGTCACATGTGGTTCGGGTCTCGGATGTCATCTCATTTGTTGCCGTTTTGCTAGACAGTCAGCAATCACTTCAATTTCTCTTTGATTAGTTGTTTATGTATGTTATCAGGATATATTTGCAGCAGGGACGGACACGAACACTACTACAGTGGAATGGGCCATGGCGGAGCTGATCCGTAACCCAGATTCGATGGCGAAGGTTCAATCGGAGCTCCAAGAAAACATTAGTGAGGGGAAACCAGTGGAGGAGAGTGATGTCGCTCAGCTCCCTTACTTACAAGCGGTAGTGAAAGAGACCTTGCGGTTGCATCCACCAGTTCCGCTCTTGATTCCTCATAAAGCAGAAACTGAAGTAGAGATCTATGGGTTCACTGTGCCCAAGGATGCCCAAGTGCTGGTGAACGCGTGGGCTATTGTGCGAGATCCCAGCATATGGACGAACCCTAATTCCTTCGTTCCTGAGAGGTTCTTGGGATCGTCAAGAATTGATGTTAAAGGCAGAGATTTCGAGCTAATACCATTCGGGGCTGGGAGAAGGATCTGTCCGGGGATGCCACTCGCGTTGCGGATGGCTCACCTGATGTTGGCTTCGCTTCTACAATGGTTTGATTGGAAACTTGAAGGTGGGATAAACCCCAAGGAGATGGACATGGCAGATAAGTTTGGGGTCACTTTGCAGAAAGCTCAGCCCCTTAGAGCGATACCACTTGAGGTGACAAGATCTCGATGTCTTATGTCAAATACAGAAAGCTTGGAGAATAATAGTTCTGAGTTTCAGAGTGAAAAATATATTCGATGATTTGAAAATGTAAAGTATTAAATAAAACCATAACACGTGAGTGACAACAAGTCACTAATTTGACACATCATTTCAATATCCAACATGCCCCCTCAAGCTGACAGGGGAGACATCCAAAGACCAAGTTTGCGTATGAGAGTTGTTAGTCGGTCCTGCCCCAAAGCTTTTGTGAGTATATCAGCCCTTTGTTGATGAGAACGAATATAATGAGTTTGTATAAGCTCAGTTTGGATCTTTTCCCTAATGAAGTGATAATCTACTTCAATATGTTTAGTTTTTTCTTGAAAAATTGGGTTTGTTGTAATATGAAAACCAGCTTGATTATCATAGTATATAGATATAGGAGATGAATGTGAAATTCCCAAAGTTTGAAAATAAAGACTTCAACCAAGTGATTTCACATGTCAATGTAGCAAGGGCACGATATTCAGCTTCTGTGTTGATGAACGAGATACCATAAGTAGTTTCTTGGTCTTCTAATAAATGGGACATGAACCAAAGAACGTGGCATATCCTATAGTTGAGTGCCCGATAAAAGGACAACTTGTTTGGTCGGAGTCACAATAGCCAATGAGAGTTGGATCAGTAGAGCTAGTTATTTGAATGCCGAGTGAAACAGACCCTTTAATATAGCAAAGAACACGTTGAGCGGCTAAAAGATGAGGATCACGAGGTTGATGCATAAATTGACTCAAGATATGCACCGAGTAGCATAGATCCGGTCTTGTCATTGTTAAGTATATGAGGCAACCAATAAGCCTTCTATAGGTAGCAGGATCAGATAGTAGTTCACCAGACTCATTGTCAAGTTTTAAATTTTGTTCCATTGGAAATGGACTTAGCTTACTAACTAGGAGTCCTGAATCGGTCAAAACGTCCAGGCCATATTTCTCTTGAGACAAGATAAGTCCACCTTAGGTAGGTCACAACTTCGATGCTTAGAAAGTAAGTCAAATTGCCCAAATCCGTAATCTGAAAATACTATTGCAGTTGGGCCTTGCAATGTGGGCCTGATCAGATCCAGTTACTATTATATCATCTACATTATTGTATAAATGGGCCCGTTGTTGAATATAAATAGCGAAGCATCAGCCAAAATGTTGTTTAAAGCCCATTTTAATAAGTGCATCCACAGGGGGCTTGTTTGAGCCCGTATAATGATTTACACAGATGACATACCAAATAGGAGATCACTAGGCCCCATTAATAGTATATCCTGGAGGAGTAGCCATATAAATATTGTGCTATGGCAGCAGCCACTATATCTCGGTCCGAGGCTGAATATTGTGCTATGGCAGCGGCTTCCAACAAACTCACATGGCTTCGGTCTTTATTATTGGATTCGGGTATTTCACATCCGTTCCCCATGCATCTTTACTGTGATAATCAGGCAGCCCTACACATAGATGCTAATGCTGTTTTCTATGAACAAACTAAACACATTGAAATTGATTACCACTTCGTATATGAGAAGATACAACGGGGCTTTATCCGTATTCCTTACTAGTCATCTTTGAACACATTATCAGCGGGTTGATATTGTTTCCAAAGCTCTTGATAGCACAGAGTTTCATTTTATCTTGGGCAAGCTTGGTTTACAGTCTCATCCTCCTCCATATTCTAGACAATTGTACCTTTGCCTATATAAATAGGCTCATTTATAATATTAAACACTACATTCAGTGTCACATTCATCTCCTGTTTAACAATATATACAAAAGTAACAAAATTCTGAGTAGAATGATTTACAAAAGTAACAAAACCATAACTGCTGTAAACCCTACAGATTGAGTGAGTTTTCTCTCAATATCATTAATAACTCTCAACTTCTCTTTCTTTGGGAGAATAGCCCATAACTAGGGGGTGATGGGCTTCAAGCACACAGCCTGAAATGGGAGGACCTTCTTAAGATTCTTGTTTATACGGACGGGAGTGTCTGAATAACTACTCTTTTATGGGTGTCCTTAAAACATGGAACATTTTTTTTTCTATTTTACCCCTTTTCGTAATCCCAAAAGTTTTTTTTTAAATCAAAGGTAATATGAGTTTTGGGTCATATGTTGCATTGATGTCATTTTCATTATGTTGCTCGATTTTTAATGAACATATGAAATGACAAGAAAACCATTCTTAATAAAAACAAATATATTAATAAGGTGTTAAGTTTTTTGACACCTTAAAAGTTGTCAATAAGAAAATCCCTTGTACAATTTGATTAATCGTCATATACTCACATATATTGGGTATAAGTTTAAAACCAAAAATGGGGGACCTTTCATAATTTTTCTGTTTTGTTTTTTTGGACATATATTTCTTCTTTTTCTCTGCATTGGGAATTTTCTTGGGTGCCACTTCATTTAACAAATGGTAACCTTATCTTGATGACAAAAGAACAAGTTTTCAGTCCTATCTCTATCCTATCATTTTAACAGCTGTAATTATAACCTTAGCTTGGTTACAAAAGAACAATTTTGGACTAGAGTAACGAATCTATTTGAATTGGTTCGTTTCATACCAGAGAAGCCATGTATGAACAATGATTAATTTATTTCCCCATCTAGCTAACCTAAGGTAGGAGGTAGGTCTAGTGGAAAGTTAAAACACCTTTTCATACTTTTGTGTCTAGTGTACTTCACTTAATTTCTTTCTTGTTAAGGCAATTTATAACATCAATAGATATTCTTTTTTATCTAAGATTTTAATTCTTCCACATTTCAATAGTATTATATTGTTCCATGGAACTAAGGTAAGGTCCAAAATATGAAAGAACAAGTGTTTTTATGACTCTTACCACCCCGTCAATTCTGTCGTTCGGAGAGCAATTCCGAGCTCTGGTTTGTTATGGTGGGATAAATCCTCAGATTGGTTAGTTGGTTTATGTAAGGCTAATGGTGTGTCTCATGTAAATATTGCTTATCGATAGAATGTTTTATTACTTAAAAAAAAAAGTTCTATTTAATCCCTCTTTCTTGGCTCCATATTTTTCCAGCTAAGGCATACCAAACAACATTAATTATACGAGTAAATCCAACAACGATGTGACCCTCATTGGACATATCTATCAACCAGCCCATCTCAAGGTTTTTTTTTTTCTGATGGGTCGTACTCTAAGTTACTCTACTGGGGTAGAGAATCGGAAGAGAACAGAAACAAGAGAAGAGACTCAAATTCAAGACCTTCCAACCCCTACTTTGACAAAAAAAAATCTAAGCATCCAACCAAACAGATGTTTACAGACCCATCTCTTGTTTTCAATCCAATCTCTATCCTATCATCTTGTTGACAAAAATAGGTGAGTTATAGAAAAGGCTTTCTTTTGGGAGCTGGCATTGCAATCTTTGAATCAAAAAAAAAAAAGAAACAATGGAACCTGCTTCTGATCATTCGTCCAACTCATATAGGATTTTTGGGTATAAAAATTAGGGACTATCATTTTGCATGGAATTAGAATCGTCTCTACAAGTCGGTGGTGGGAATCTTCTCATGTACTCATTTCGAAAGTCAATAATTGTCACGTGACAACAGATGATTTGCCCGAATTTTGCGGATATTAAAACCCATAGGTCCACTCAAACTCTATCCATGCTTTAGGTGGGAATCTAGTGTTTTTCCCGTTGATGGGATCATAAATCCCTGTTTTAGTTTTTTTATTTTTTTTAAATAATTCTTTAATAGGAACGGAATTTCATATGAATGCATGTGAAATCGGACAATAGGAAAATTCCTATCCACTAGTTTGCTGAAATTTTTTTATGGATTTAAGTGTACAGATTTGGGGATGGGATTGGCCCAATTCGAGGTATCCAGATCAGCTTTAACTCTACCAAATAATCTCTGCATCGCCTCTCTTTATGCGTGAAATAGTGATTGATCCAATATGATCCCTAGAACCTTGGCCCTATTGGAGTTTGTCCCTTGGATAAACACAGTTTTAAAATCAACCAAGATACCATGGTAATTCATTGAATATTGTAAATGTATATGGAGGGTATTCAATGAATAGATTTTGAAATTTGACAATTAACTAGTCTGAATCATAATCTCTTTATACAATCATTAAAATAATCATATCATATGTTTTTGCATCAACATGGGAATCAATGAGAGCATTCACATAGACATAAAAGTAGAGGAGAGGGGTGGTCCTTTCATTGCTCCATGTGAGTTAGGTGCCCTTCTTCGATTTATTTTGTAGTTGTCCCATTTATTTATCTGCTCAATGGAACTTTTTACAAGGGTGGGAGAAGGGGAACGGGTATAATGCCTTGAAGGTACAATGTGAATCCATGACCTCTTTGATATCTGCAGTGGAGTAGTCGGACACAAACAAATTACCCTTATAAGCATTTATTATTTTAAAAATATTTTGTCGATATAACATGATATATCATTATTAAATTATGGTTAGAACTCCAAAAAGAGTATTTTATTTTATTTTTTGGTAAAAGAAGAGATTTTTATTGAATGAGTACAGGAAGTGGAGATTGAAATATGCATTTATGCAATTTTTTAAGGTTTTGTGATAACGAACCAAGCTCCTTTCGAAGGTACAATAAGTCATTGTACTTCACAAAATTCAATTATTTTATTTTAATTTTTTGGTAGAAACCAGTCAATTATGGAATACCTGTCTTTCTTGTTTCTTTACTATGATGATGACTACACGATAACAGCTGAGAGATTACTAAAACCAAACAATTCTCTCTTGTTTCTTTACTATGATGATGACTGCACGATTACAGCTGAGAGATTACTAAAACCAATCAAAGAGCCTTCCTGGAGAAAGGGCTCTTCTTGCGTGAGAGAATGGAAGACTTTCATTTTTTTTCTTTTCTCTTAAAATGGCACAAAATAGATTCTCTCTCTCTCTTTCTCTCTCCCTCTATATATGAGAAGGTTGGGTTGGTAATTGCAAAAGAAGGGAAGAGGGGATTGATTAGAGCAATCAGTACCCTTCCATGGCCACTAACTATTCCTCCTTCCTTTGCTTTCCTTTTTCTTTTGTTCTTCTTTTATTTTTCTTTGGTTGTTCGAAGAAGGTGGAAGCCATTAATGGAGCTAAAGAACTGTTGGGGAATCTTCATCAACAGACTCATGTCATCACAGTTAGTTCTTTGTCGCCAGCAAAGGTTTGTTCGACACCATTTAAAGGTACTAACTTAATCCTATTGACAGAGTACGTGTATGGTTGGAATTTCTTCTCTCTTCAGAAGCTGGATGGTGTTTCCTTTGGAAAATGGTTTGGTATACTTTAGGTTTTAAGAGCTCTTCATTTCAACTTCAATTTACATTCCATCAGACCAACAACTGGCAAAAAATCTGTATTAATTTTTATCCCTCAACAACTTATTTATATTCCCAACTCTAGTTTATTTTATTTTCATCACTTCTTAACAACCAGAAAGAGCTTTTCGAAAAACTGTGAATGTTGAAGTGCTCCATACCATAGAGGGGTGTGTGTGTTTGGGTTTCATTGAAGGTGAGATGCTTCAAACCATGGAGTCTCATCTTTGAGAGGGCGTGAAAATTTTCAATTTCATTAATGGGCTCAGTTTTTTTTAGACAAACACATCCAAATGATTTGTTTCGTTAGATGGTTGGTTACTTCTTGTTGAAGCAGGGATTGGGAGGAAGGTCTCTAATTCAAGTCTCCTCTCTCTCATCTGTTCCCTTCCCCACCCTTGTAATATAGCTTCAAATGGAACCCATTAATATATATATATATATATATATATATATATATATATATATATATATATATATATATATATATATATTCACTTCACATGTCAAGTTGTAGCTTAAAAATAATTAATCACCTAGCAAAATAAATCATATGTAAGAAAAATTTATAGGTACAAAGATACGTGTATTCCTTTCCATTCTTCTTCTTTTTTAATTTTATTTTTATGTTAATTGGATTTCTAATGTTTTAACTCACTCAGAGGCCAGATAGGATCTTCGAGTTCTCTGTTTTGGGTTTTGGGTTATCTCATTCCGAGATGTTTATCAAACCCTTGTAACTAAAATTTTCCCTTATGTGAATGAATAAAGTTCCACTCTAAGAGTGGGTTTACAACCCCCCAGAAAAAAAAAGAAGAAAAAATTAATTAATAAATAAAATTCTAACTCGATGTCGCCAATCCAAACTAGTTATTCTATAGATATAAATGGTCAAAATTGGTAGGAAATAAAATAGCTGTCTATCCCCACATATATCATCTGATGGTACTAGTCTAGAGAAACCTTTGCTTTAATTAATGAACTAATCAGTTGCTTAGAATAATTAATATAAAGAATAAATATTCAAATCAATTATTGAGAAATCCAACAATTTACTTAATTCAATAATAGTTCTCACCACATGGGATGTAGTCATGTAGATTGTTAAACACACAACAGGTCAACGGAAATCCCCCATTGTTGACTTCTATTATAAATTAGCTAGCAGCTTATATAGGGGAGAGTGTTATAAGGCAGGTACACCGTACACCTTTTTATTTTATATAATTTCCTTACAGTTCATGAGCAACTGGCAGTTTAATATACAATAGAGTCCGAACCGAATCCTTATAAGTAAGACATGAGCATTTTATCTTATGCCAAAACCATTAATTTGATTCAAATTTTCTGCCTCAATGATTAAGTTCAGAAATTTTAAGTAAGGGTTTTTCTTCTTGACACTGGGCCCTGGCTGCCAGATTGCAAAGCTACCCTTTTGTTTGCACCATTTGGGGAAGTGTACATAGAAAACTAGATTTAAGCAAGGGTTTTCTTGTTAAAACTGGTGATCAATGTCCATTGGATTAAGCGAAAACCCTAAATCCATCCCGTCTCAAATGCCAAAGTACATCCCATGAATATTGAGACTTCTTTGATGACCCAATGACATCCCATGAAAAAAAATTGATGTGAATGGAGACCTAGTAAATAACTATCAGTACTTCATTACAATTGATAAATCCAATGCAAACTATTAGTATCTCTCTGTCAATTATTACATTAACAAATGTTACTTTCATGTTTTCAGGTTCTGAAATCTTAACCAGTTCACTAAAAGTAGCTCACAAGTATGGACCTTGTTCACCATTGAAGAAAGCGAATACAGAAAACCTTCATCAGATTCTCCTTGACGATCAAACCCGAGTGAATTATATCAACTCAAAAATCTCTGACCAATCTACAATTGAAACTTCTGCAGTACAGATCCCTGCAAATTCCGGCATCTCTTTAGGTACCGGTAATTATGTCGTAAAGATTGGAATTGGAACCCCAAAGCAAGATTTCACAGTAATCTTTGACACTGGCAGTGATCTCACTTGGATCCAATGTCAACCATGCGCTGTCCAATGCTATTCTCAACAAGATCCCATCTTCAACCCTTTTAAATCCTCAACTTATGCCAACATTTCATGTGGTACTAATGCCTGCAAGCAAATGCAATCAGCATCAGGCAACACACAAGCATGCACCACCAAATCTACATGCTCTTATGAGGTTGCATATGGTGATGGTTCCTACTCTATAGGCTATTTTGCACGTGACAAATTAACACTATCTACTTCTTCTGATTCCTTTCTCAAATTCAGATATGGGTGTGGTCAAGAAAACCAAGGCCTTTTTGGTTCTGCAGATGGATTACTGGGCCTGGGCCGCAACAAAATGTCTATGGTATCACAAACTGCAAAAAAATATGGAAAGATTTTCTCCTATTGTCTTCCACCCAGAAGCAGCTCCACTGGTTATCTTGCATTTGGACAACAAGTGGGCTCCACTTCTAAGATTAAATACACTCAGTTACTTACAGATAAAAGAGGCTCATCTTTCTATTTCTTAAATCTGACTGGTATCAGTGTTGGAGGGAAAAAACTGGGTATCTCAGCATCAGTGTTTACAACTTCAGGAACCATTATAGATTCTGGAACTGTGATCACTAGGTTGCCACCATCAGCTTATTCAAAGCTTAGATCGAGATTTCGTCAAGGAATGTCTAAGTATCCTACTGCACCAGCTTATTCAATACTTGATACATGCTATAACTTGTCTGGACATACTACTGTAGCAGTACCAACTATAGTGTTGCGTTTTGCTAGACGTACTGACTTGAATGTTGATGTGTCTGGGATTTTAATTCAAGCAAGCTCAACTCAATATTGTTTGGCTTTTGCTGGAAATAGTGCTTCTACTTATTTGGGGATCATTGGAAATATGCAACAGCAGACAAAAGAGGTGGTTTATAATGTTGCAGTAGGAAAGCTGGGATTTGGTGCTGGTGCTTGTAGCTAATGATAACCAAAACTAGAAGAAGAAATGATTCTTATTTTTTGGTAATTTATTTTTGTAATAAATCTGTTGGGGTTCCTTTTTTTTTTTTCCTTTAATTTGACTAGAGAAACATGTGGAGAAGGTCAAGGATTGTAGAGTAATTAGAAAAAGATTTGGAAGGTCCAAAATGTGAAAGGTGCCCTTCCTTCCTTCATTAATTTTCTGGTAGTATGATAGCCAAAATGGTAATGGAGTTTCTTTATTATTTTATTTTTTTGGAAAAAAGACGATTGCCCCTCTTGTACTATATTTAAAAAACAAATGTCTCCAAAAATTGCTGAAAAAGACAAACGTTCCCATTTTTTACCGATGTTAAAGTAAATTTTTCTATGGACCAATCTACCCTTGAACAGTTTATTACTTTAAAAATATATTAAAATTAAAAGACTACTATAATCCTCATATCCAACTTATCTTTTCATCTTATCGAATGGTTTTTGTAGAGCCTTGAGAGAACGATTTTTGGCCGTATCGCTTCATACGATCGGTTCTGTATTATAATTGTATATTGTTTAAAGCAGTTGGATGGTTGGGAGATTCAAGGAGTGCGTATAACAACTCCTTCAGTTACAGATGTTTTACATGTAGTTGATAGGATTCAAACTCTAGCATACAGTCGTAACAAGTGTTTCAGATAACTCAAACACTGTTCTTGTTACCACATGTGGCAATGTCCTGTCCTCTAGACGTAGGACTTTGTTGATACATTTCAAACTCTAGCATGAACAATTGTTTGAGATAACTCAAACACTGTTCTTGTTGTCACATATGGCAGTGTCCTCCTTAGACGTAGGACTTTGTGAACGCATATTCTCTTTGAGCTGTATACCATCCCGTAGATCCTTGACACTTTTAATTAATTTGGGAGTAGGCTGTACCTGCAATACACAGTAAACTCCTTTTCCCCTATCATTTCTCCCTAGCCCACCATTGTTAGAGAAGAACATAGTAGTAAATCCAGAGATTTGAAGCAAAAAAACGTTGAACAGAAGAAGCAGAAGAAGAGACAAGAGAAATAGAGGAGGCGGGGGAAGGAGAGGAATAGGGAAGAGAGAGAGAGAAAAGAAATCATAGATGTTCATGGCAAGTGTCTGCAATTGTGTACAGTACAGTCAGGGAGCAGCTTTCGTTTCAATCGATATTTGGATTTCTATCTATTCAAATTGGGATCGAACTAGAATCAGCCCTATGGCGATTCAGAACTGATGCTGTGTAATTTATTTCAACTTCAAGAGGTTTATCCTGTAATATTATGTCACAAGCTTTCTCTTGGCACAATGAAAACACGTTTGGGCGTTAGCCCCTCAATCTACAATCTCAGGCGACCAGGTTTACGCAAGACACTTGAATCGCAGGTTCTACAACAGAACTTCATATTTAATTAAATTGTTAGCCTCACCCCAAAAAAATGACATGTATAACTAAAAAGAAAAAAAAAAAAAAATTACACATAAAACAGGATTCTTGCTAGTGTTCTTCATCACCTCCATTTCTTAGAAAGAGACGAGAACCCCTTGTATGTTTGGTTCGAGGACGGGAAATTGATGAGGTTTTTAAGGGTGCGATGAAATTTCTGCAACTTTACCGCGAGGCCAACCTACAGATTTCCCGAGCGATACAGCATGAGAGCTTTAATGGCGAAACCGAAGAAGACGAGAAACACCCATGATTAACTCAAAATCAAGGCAAATGGAGGAAACACTGAATGAAATAGTTCGTCATCTTTGTTTTCTTCATCTACTTCGTCTTCTGCCTCAAATAGAAAAAAAAAAAAAAAAAAAAACCTTCTCTGTATATGTACGGATCAGCTATTATGATCTCTGGTTGTAAAATTCAAAAGTGTTTTAAGGGAAGTCACTGTTCATTTCCACTTTTGATAGACCAGGAGAGAGAGAAAGCAAAGCATATTCTAGATACTTCTTCACTCAGAGCCAAATAAAATCAGAACCCGTCGGAGAGGAATGCGATGAAGAGAGGGAGAGCCAAATAAAATCAACCATTTTTTTTTTTTTTTTTTTGCCATGTTTATTTTCCCTGAATGATTTTATTACTCCTAAAAATAAAAAAAATAAAAATGAAAAATAGTAATCCAGAAATAGTCTTTATATCCTTTAATAATTTTAAATTTTCTGGATTTCCATTTAAGAATTTTGAAAAACTGGCCGGACTACTGTTATAGGATGTTTCTTCAAAGTGAAAATGGAATTCATTCATTTTATTTATTTATTTATTTTTGTTTTGTTTTTGTTTCTCCATTCATCTCTTCCGTTTCATATATTTTATCTGGATCCTCTTTTTCCTCCAAAGAAAAGGAAGGTTAAGGTCTTCTTCCTCACTTTGCCCCATTTCTTCTGTAAATTCAATTTTTTTCCCCTCTTCTATTAAATTACACTGAACTATCTGTGCAATGACAATCTGAACTACCTGTGTAATGACAATCTAATTCTTTCCTCAATAAAATCTTGGGAAATTAATTAAATTACCCACAATTAAGCTTCACTTTACAAAAGTACTCATCAACAAATTTGGATTACTATACCACTCAAAAGAAAGATGCCTATTACATAAATTCCCAAAGCACTGGCCGAGGTAAATAGGGATTCATGGGTAGGGGTGTTGATTTTGGGACTGAACCGGCCCAAATTAACCCTCAATCATCTAGACTGAATTATTATTGAACATGTTCTGGGTTAAGGTATAGCATATCTTATCGGTTTCGGTTTGGTCCGAGTTAGCCTAAAACAGGTACAAAAAGGTGGACCAATAAGCCCGAACCTGATAATGGCCAGAACCAAATTGATTTAGACCAAATATTCAACCCTAGCTTCACTTCTTCAGCCTTTTAAATAAATGGCGTTAACAAGTTTCCTATCAGACTTTCAACACGATTCAATACATTAACAACCCAATAAACTAAGCCCGATAACAACCCAAAACTGGACCGGCCCGTTAGTTAATGTACAGAGTTTAGCCCACCCAGCCCGAACCCGATAACGGTCAAAACCAAAATGGTTTAGACTAAATATTAAACCCTAGTTTCACTACTTCAGCCTTCTAAATAAATGGCCTTAACGGGTTTCCTATTGGACTTTCAACTCGAACCAACACGTTAACAACCAGATAAGCTAAGCTAGATAACAATCTAAAATCGAATCAGCCCGTTAGTTAATGTATATAGTTCAGCCCACTTAGTTCGAACCTCTTAATGGACATGTTTTGGTCAGAGCTTAAAGCCTAACATCGGCCAGGCCTGGCCCAAAACCAGCCCGTTACTTAGGAGTGTCTCCTAGTTACAATCCAATTAAGTAGAAAGATCTAGTCAATAAGACCAACTCTTAGTTTACGTAAGACACAATCGGTATTGGTTTTTATAATTAGGCCCACCACAAACATAATAAAAATAAGCCAAAGGTAATGAGCTTGCTAATCAGGCCCATCACTTATATTATTTAACTAAAAGGGGAATCGGCTTAAGTTAAATGGGCCTACTCCCTTACAATAAACAACCCTTATATCTTAGTAAAATTTAATCCGTAAAACCTATTATTATATCATTTGATTATGATTTAAAAGTTAAACAGAACCTTTTAAACCAACTATTTGGAACTTTTAAAACTGATTAAAACCTTACTTTAATCCTTTAATGCTAAAGGTCTTGTAGAAATAAATTTTATTTTAATGCTTTCTACGTGGTTTACTTCTTAATCATATATAATTAAAATTATTTTGATGTTTTCCTTGGCTTTCTTTCTCTCTCCTTTGTTCCTAACTCTCTTCCTCTCTCTCTTAGCAGTGAAACTGTTTAAAAACTGAAAAACCAAAACAAATTATTGATCGATTTTGGTAAGTATTTTGAAACTATTTAATAATTGGTTTGGTTTTAGTTTTACTCATTACACAAGGAACTGAAACAGAACTGCACCTTTAAACCGAAACCACATTGTTTAACGCCCTTATCCTTGTTTGCCCCAAAGGTAATAGATCAATAATTAGATACCCTAAACATAGTTTCTCGAAAGAATAAATTTCAGCTACCCCCCAAATAGTTTCGAAACATCACCTACCATCCACACCTTTCAAAAAACATCAACTACCACCCAAACGTTTATCACCGTTAATCAAATAGATCCACTCTGTTAAACAAATTATGTTAGTTGCTGATGTCACCCAAAATTGATTTTGAAATGGACAATAATGCCCTTAAGGAAATGTTAAAAGACAGTTTTACCCTCCTTCACTTAAGGAGGGTAAAACCCCAAATCTAAATCCTGTTTCTTCTTCTTCTCTAAATCTACCCTTTCTTCTCCGATTATCTTCGCCGACGACGATGCAAGCCTTTTTTTCCCCGACGATGGCGCAACGAAGCTTTGGCCGGCAGCAATCTTCGTCTGAAAAAACTAAAAACTCAGCTATTTAGAAGAGGATAAATGTAAGACATAATTCAAAGAACACTTCTCTACTCCTCAGTTCAAACGAATTTTAAGGTATCCAAGGCGAGGATTGGGAGCGATGGAACCTGCACCTGAAGAAACTATCTTGTGTCATCGGAGAACACAAACACATACCCCTTGGCGATTTGTTCGTACCACCTGATGCTGGTGAAGAATTTCAGATATTTGGGGGATTTCTCTCTCTCTCTCTCTCTCTCTCTCTCTCTCTCACATACAGAGACCCTACAACTAAAATAACCACCCTCAGCTACATTTAGTGATGCAAATCCGCTAAATCTAGAGTAGATATGCAGTTCGTTCACTAGATCAGAAAACCCTAGTCGAATCGGTGAGATTTTTTGTTCCACCACAACAATGGAGGAGGCTTTGGAGATTGCTTGTTCTAAGGATATTAAGGAGAGGATGGCAGGAGTGGAGAGTAGAAAAGAGAGGGGGACAATAGGAAGAAGATCTCTGGGCCTCAGCTGCTACCGGTGAGTCACATGTTTGCGCGGTCGTCAGATCGATGAATAACAGTGGTGAAAGGAGGATGCCTGCAATGACGCTAATGATCGACCGTAGAGGAAGAGACATGGATGGATCATCTAGTCATCTAAGGAAGGTTGGAATTTGTAAATCTTTGCCTGCAATAAATTTCAGATCTAGACAGATTAGGAGACAAATTTCAGACAGGGACGGAAGGGTCACTTTCTTTCTTGGCTGCTCTCGTGCTCTCGTCTCTATTTTCCAATGGCAGAGCCATTGATGACCAGTTTATTGAAAATGGTAATTAAAAATCTCAACGATGAGAGAGGAGAGATGCCCTGAATACAATAGCTCAATGGGGAGAACGATGAGAGGGATAGAGGAAAGAAAATAATAAGGTTATATTAGTAATTTTATAGTTTTTTAAAATTTTCAATTAAAAACGAAAAGGGTAAAAATGTCTAACAGTGATTTCAGTCTCTTCCGTCAATTACTTGGGTGTAGTTGATGTTTTTTGAAAAGTGTTGGTGGTAGATGATGTTTTGAAACTATTATAGGGGGTAGCTGAAATTTATTGTAAAAATGTTGGTATGCTAAGTGTAATTTATCCTTTCAATTTTGGTTTGCACTATCATGTAGTTATTAAAGGGGTGACCCTGTTTATACTTATAAAATGGACTTTCTACTTCACACTATCAGGGTCAAGGCTCTCTTGACATTGATTCTTTTTAGAGCACATTAATTAGATAATCACCGAAACCACAATATTATTTTGGCATTTGAAACTGGAGGGATGAGAAGGGCTTTGGATCGATCCAACTGACATCGATCGTCGATCCAGATTGGTGTCAAAAAAAAGAAAGAAAACCTTTTATAAAGTGAGACTAGGCTTATGACAATTTCCAACATTTTTTTATTTTTATTTTTATTTTTATTTTTTATTTTTTATAATGAAGGGAATGAAGATGGGGACGAAATTAGGATTGAAACCAGGCCTCACAATGGCAATCTTACATGTTTACTTGTGGAACACGCTTAAATTACCTAGTTTTTTCACGGTGACTTATGACTTATGACTTATGACTTTATGACTTTATGTTTCATGATTTAATGATTTAATAATTTAATAACTTAAATGACTTAATGACTTAATGGGCTATGACCTGTGACTTGTATAGATTTAAATTTTATAAACCGTGTTAAGTCATATTATTCAACCACACATGGTAGCCCATGCATCTCGTTTTCAACTCTCCCTTTTGTCACGGTCTCTTTTTTTTATAACAAAAAATGGAAATAAAAGGTGTTGAAGACAAAGAAATTGTTGGAGTTACTATTTCTATCTAGCACCAACACGCTTGGTGATAAGAAAAGATCTCTTGGTCCATAAATTTATTTTCAGATCAGATAGATAAGATGTGACCCCATAATCTGTCCATCAGCAGCCTCATTTTGTAGAAAATTCATCCGTGATTTATGAATTCCTAGTAATGTCCCCTTCTACACTCTCATTTTGTAGAAAATTAGTTCGTGATTTATGATTTTCTAGTCATATGTCCCTTTCAATTTATGTTAAAATTTTCTATGGTTTAGGACCAAAGAACCTTTTACTTTTATCTTAAATTTTACACATAAAATTTTCTTGATATTCTATACGTTCTAAGCCAATGGATGGATTTCTCTAGCCAAGCCAATCTTTGGATGTGTTCGGGGAATATCGATCCCACCAATAGGAAAAGGATATGCATCAAAGTGTCCCAACCACAAGAAGGCATGTGTCCAGCCACATGTACACATTCGAGGAAGCCAACATTGGGGTTGGCTCCCTAAAAGAGTTGAACCCACAATCTCAGATTGACGATCATGGGTACGCCTATGATCGTGCATGTTCCTCTATTCTCGGCACCTGCAAGCTGCTGACGTCAACCACGAGTTAAGATCTTGAAACATTATCAGACAAATCTCCAGGAGATTCACATCTAACGGCTTTAAGACCATTAACTTGCAATCAATATCAACTTCCACAAGATTCAATCGTGGGCTTAGACCCACCTCTTATCCAACTACCCTTCCAACTGCCATGATAGCCAATGATTGAGGGCGAAGAGTTCGGGATAAACACATGAACCACAGCCTGATCATAGATCATGAGAAAACACACGCTTCTCCATGCCCTCTCAATAAATGCCTCATAATTCAAAGGTAAACGGATCGAATCCTTGCCAAATTTACCTACACTCTCTATCTCTTATTGTTAAATCCACTTTCAAGGGCTCGTATATCTTGTACCGAGCTTCAACTGCTTGTAACTCGGTTCTAACTTAGGTTTAAACCTACTACCTTTGCATTTGTTTTGGCGTACTTAGTCATCGAATTTTCCCTACCAAAATTTGTTTCTTAGCCTCGGGGGAAAGTCCTCATATTCATTCGAAGGAATCTTTCTCGAATGGGTATCCAATCCCATCATTGAGATGTCAAGTGGATTCTTGGGCCTTGATGAAGGGCTGGCCGTAGGCATCAAAGTGGCCACATGGTTTCTGACCCCACCCTTACTTGCCTATTTGCTTTCTCCTTGACAGGTGTAGTCCTCTCTGGAAGCTAGGGCGATTACCAATAACAACATGATAGATGTTGGGTTTTTTTGTGGCAGTAGTTCAATTTTCAATCTTTTATAGTTTGCATATTCATACACAAAATTTTTCTCATAGATTGGCATGTATTCCAATATATATCTATGCACGCGCATACAATATTCCAACCAGTACTATTGTACAATTTTATTTGGACTTTGGAGACCATAGAAATCCAAGGGCATAGATAGGGGATGGGCTTTTTAAACTTTTGAGGGTAAATAACTCCAAACCATATAGTTCCTTCGAAGCTCTGTGGACACGAGAGAATGACCTTAGTTTCTTTGAGAATGACTGGCCACCCGCTGTCAGAGGATTCCAAACAGCGTTGATTTGCCAGTTAGGTAAACACCATGGATTGCTCACTCATTGCAAAGTTGTCATTCTCCCTTTTTGCAAGTTGCATTCTGAAGACAAATAATCAAACCTAACAGAAACGAAAAAAATTAAGGGAAGGGAACATTTCCATGGTATCTTTTGATTTTGATTTTTTTCTTTCTTTTTGGTGGGAGAGGGGTTGGGTCGGGTTATTTTCGTGGACCATATCCTATGAATGGGAGCTTTTTCAGTCCTACTCTATATGGCCTAATAAACTGTAATTTTGTGGGCTTTTAACTTGTGATAATGGAATAAGTTCCTACTTAATTAAGATGGATATATAGCTGCATGTAGGTCCCAAATGGGTATCATGACTCAAGAGTGACTCTAGGTTGAAAGTGGGTTGATTCAAATTTGGCTAGAAATAGACCCGTTATTTATAACCTGATTGTTTGGTGTGTATCACCATTGGAATCTTTGACTTTGGAGTTCCAAAGAATTATCTATTCTATTTTTTTTTTTTCCATTGGAATGGTTTGAATGATGGTTATTTATAACCTGATTGGTTTGATAGGAAAAGGTCGAATCATAAGTTGTGTTTACTCAAATCTCTCAGTTGTGTTTGGAATCATTGTTAATAAGAATAGACTAAAAATGGAATGGAGAATGTTTTCCGTTCATCTTGGTGTAGGTGGTAAATCAAAACTAGCAAATTAAGGGACATGATCATTAAATGACCTATTCTCTATATAACGAATTCCCGGTTACACCCCCAAATGTTCCTGAATAACAATCTATATATCTCTTACTGAAACCACTACAAGGATTCTTATTTATTTCGGGGACGAAATTTTCCATTGCCAAAAACATATTTCCTGATGAACTTGATATGACACTGAGAGGGGGGGGGGGGTGAATCAGTGTCTGAAATTTTTCTCTGATTAATTACTGCTGCCCAGAGCTGATGGAGATATATTCTTTTACACACACACAAGCGTATGCAAATCTACCTCGCTACCACTCAGTGGCCAGGTCTACCAGATTTGCACACCCATCCTGCAAGTCATTCCACGCACTCCAAAATATAATAGAAAATAAACACAATGAACACAGAGATATTACGTGGTTCACCAACACAGTGTGTGATGGCTACTCCACGGAGTAATGCCCAACGGGCTCCGTATTTACTCAACACTCAGCTTTTAGTCTCTAACAAAACAAGGATATTAACCCTAGGTTTTCCCAGCATAAAACTGAGAGGGCGCACCAACGCCAAGATTCAGGCTTAACAGCCAGTGTCCAGCACCCACTGAACACACCATGCTTAACTCGCACCCACGAGAAGCAAGTCACAATTTTTTTAGGCTTATAATTATGCCTTATAATTTTTCCCCCACTAGCTAGGTATTCAATAATTTTCACCTACGCTAGCATACAATATATTGAAAGCAACAAATAGATAGTGAATTGAAAAACCTTACAACTGCTTCCGAATGACCATCAATATCTCCGAAGCTTCACACGCCCTTAGGTACTCTCTAACAGTCTTCAATGATGATAGAGATCGATTCACAGAGCACACCTCATCGACAGGATTTCAATCTCTTCCACACAACCCATAATCACCATGAATGTGAAAATAAAAGCTCTACTGACCTCTCATAGGGATTTAGTACTCCATTGATGCACAAAGAAGAGGTAGTTGGTGATTGATCACTCCCACAGGGCACGAAATCCTAGAAAACCCTTCCCATAAGCTTCAAAACGCTCTTTTCAATTTTTCTCTACCTTTTCACGACTCCCAACGGCGCCCAATAGATAGGGCATCGAAAAATATGAATGCTGCAATTTGAACGGACCGATTTGGAGCTCGGATGAAGAAGTTATGGCAGTTTGAAGATTGGCTAATCTCGGATAAGGAAAGAGAATCTTTCCTTATATAACCTGCACCTGCGCTATACGGAATCAGGTTAGTATTCCATGCAACAAATAGCATTATAATAAGCTGCATCCGCCCAATCCGAAGGGTCGCGGGAGCATCAAGATGCGATCGTCGCACTACACCTTAGCCCGCCTCAATCTGGTCCATCAGATTAGAATCTGAGAAGCGTGGCTCTCTCTTGGCCACTGATATCGGATCTTCTTCTTTGTTACTTGCCGAAAATGCCCTTAAATAACTTATGAAATACCGAAATTGCCCCTAAACAATTTGTGAAATCACTTTTTCGAGCGATCCGACAGAAACTGCGATATCTCTCTCATCCGACGTCGGAATTGAGTGATTCAAGTTGCGTTGGAAAGATAACTCGACGCTCTACATCTTTCCACTGTCGGATTTCCATGAACCTTCCGCGGGACCCACCAAAAATAGACCCAAAGTTAAAACTCTGTCAAACCTTGGAATTTGAACCCGAAACTTTGTGTGCATGCATGCCAAGTGTCGTGGGCTGCCGTGTTGGCATGTCACCTTGCCACCATATCTGTGGGTCCCACTCACATTTTTTCTCTCTCCTCTTTCTCTCTCTTTTGATTCTCTCTCTTCGTTCTCTCTCTTGAATTTCTCTCTTCAATGTCACAACACTAGAAACATGAGAAACATGAACATGATCAGAAAAGCTTCAAGAACACTGTCGCATCATCAGAAACTCGGCCGCATCATCAAAAACTCGGCCACATCACCAGTGGGGTCCACAAACACTCTCTCTCATCAAAATCAATGTAATATCCCATTTAACTCATTGTAAATCATCTGAAACACATATAGAACCTTGTAGAACACATAAGCAAAGTTGCCACATCTGTGCCACTGCACTGACACTCTCTCTCCTACACTGACACTCTCTCTCCTCATTTCTCTGACTGAATACTCATAAATACTGTCACATCAGCCAAGTTGCCAACAATGACAACATAAAGTCCAACATTTCCGTTGTCGAAATTTTTTACTGACACAAGTTGCTGTTCTTTTGGCTAAAATGCCATTGTGCAAATTCATGACGGAAAATCATAGGGTGTCGGTGATAATATTTTCCATAACGGTAATATAATTTCCATTGGTATATTTTTCATGACTGTTTTGGGAAATTAAATTTCCATCGCCCTATAGTGTTTGTGAAAAATACAGATTGTTGTAGTGAATTGATGTTCCTCTTCCCCGAGGGTGACAATACACTAATTACCCCGAAATTGCATCGTCATGAAAGGATATATATATATTTTTTTCTTATTAGACCGTAAAGCATTAGAAAACGATAAGCAAAGACGAGATTTATTCAAACAAACTGGATTTCACTTTCTTAAGAAAATGGCTGCTCATTTACCTCTCGGATTTCACTTTCTTAAGAAAATGGCTGCTCATTTACCTCTCGCTTGACCGCTTTTGTTAGTTTTTTTTTTTTTTTTTCTCCAGTTCTCAAAAATATCTGTGATGCTTATGCTGACCACTAGGTTCCTCTCATATTTAACCCAGTCCAAGGAGGATATTTTCATACATATATACATCAACTGTACTAAATTCATGAGAGAGAGAGAGAGAGAGAGAGAGAGAGTCTAACCCATGGACTGAAATCCTCTCCCGCGGCAGGAGGTTCCTGCCGTTGATCCAAGGGCTAGGGATCAGTCGGCCCGTCTACCAATACATAGGGAGGTAGGTCGACTAAAATCTCGCCCTTGACCAGCGGCAGTTGGGCGGGAGAGGATTTTTTTGCCTAACCCAAGCATGCATGGGTTCATTGATAACAAAGCTCGATTTGCCTAAATAATTATCAGGGAATTTAATGTCAAACGTAACATGCAACCGAAAAAAAAGATCCTTCGGATCAGATATCATTACATGGCTGACTTTGATGAATGTAGTGATTGCTTGTGAGATCCTTGGACATCAAGTGGCTTTGTTTGTCTAATCATCATAGATTCTTCAACAAAAGAAAGAGTTCTTCATCACAGGTAGAGTGCTTCAACAAAAGAAATTTTCAAATCGTCAATAAAAGGTATGACACTCTTCTTAATTTCTTAATTTCTTAGATTAAACAAGTGACATGATATTCGTGATATGTTTTTATTTTTGGTATGAGGTTAACAGTAACATTGAGACTCATCTAGGATGTTTTTTCTAATAGTTAGTTCATCGATAGACTTGGGGAAGAATCCATTTTTTACTTCAATAATTCTACTATACATAGTTATTGTAGATATAATGATAGTCATACTAGTTATAGTCCTTTTTCCCCCAATATAGAATTGTTAAAGACAAGGCGTGGGATAGAATCCCCACGTCAAGTCAGTGGGGATATAGGAGTGGATACTGTATGGTTCGTTAATAAAGGATCACATATCAAGAAAAAGAGTGTGAGAGAAATTCCTATATCGCTGATGTGGGGTTCATTTTCCCTAACTCTAATAAAAACCACCCACTCTCTCTCTATTATTACTTTAACAAGGGTTACCTTCTATGTTTTCAGGTTCCAAAGTCTTAAGCAGCAAGCTACTGCAAGTAACTCACAAGCATGGGCCTTGCTCACCATTAAAGGAAGGGAAAGCAAAAATTCCTAGTCTTCGTCAGATTCTCATCAATGACCAAACCAGAGCCAAGTCCATCAATTCCAAAATCTCCAACAAAGACCAAGTAATAGATTCTACAGTAAAAGTTCCTGCCAACTCTGGCCACTCTTTAGGGACTGGAAACTTCATTGTCAAAATTGGATTTGGAACACCAAAACAAGATTTTGTAGTTATCTTCGATACTGGTAGTGATCTCTCTTGGATCCAATGCCAACCATGTGAAGGCTCATGCTATAATCAACAAGATCCCATTTTCGAGCCTTCTAAATCTTCCACCTATTCCAACATCTCATGTAACTCCCCCTCGTGTGACCAATTGAAATCATCCACATACTATGAGCCACCCTGTGCTAGCACCACATGCATATAGCAAGTTACATATGGTGACAATTCCTACACTGTAGGGTACTTTGCAACCGATACACTAACACTATCTTCCTCTGATGTCTTCCCCAATTTTGAATTCAGATGTGGTCAGAAAAATCGAGGCCTATTTGCTTATGCAGATGGATTACAAGGCCTCGGCCGCGAACCAGTCTCTGTAGTATTACAGACAGCTCAAAAATATGGAAAGCTTTTCTCCTATTGTCTTCCATCCACAGACAGCTCCACTGGTTTTCTTGCATTTGGTAGTGAAGCTGGTGCTTCTACTACTGCTCAATACACTCCACTATTAACAGAATTGAACAACCCGTCATTCTATTTCCTAACCATGATAGGTATAAGTGTTGGAGGCCACAATTTATCTATCTCACCATCAGTGTTTGCAGCTTCAGGAATCATTATAGATTCTGGAACTGTCATCACTAGGTTGCCACCAGCAGCCTATTCAGAGCTAAGGTCAGCATTTCGTCAAGCAATGACCAAGTATGCCCCTGCGCCGCCAATTTCAACACTCGATACATGCTATAACTTGTCTAGATACACTGAAGTATCAATACCAACCATAGTGTTGTATTTTAGGGGAGGTGCGAACATGAAGGTTGAGATATCTGGGATTCTATTTGTGGTAAACTTAACACAATGTTGCTTGGCTTTTGCTGGAAACAGTGATGCTGCCGAAATTGGGATCCTCGAAAATCACCAACAACAGACATTTGAGGTGGTTTATGATGTGGAAGGAAGAAAGTTGGGTTTTAGTGCTGGAGCTTGTAGCTAATGAGAACCAGCCCTTGGTCACGTAAAGATCATATTTATTGCTAGAAATCGATTGATTGACTAGCAGTAGGAAGATATATAAAGAGAAAGAAAAGATGAACAAGCTAGAGAGAGAAAAATAGAAGCTTCTGGTTCTATATATGTTGCTAACTCTTTTCTTTTTTTTTCTTTTTTTTTTAAATAAATTTGTTGGGCTGTGGGGGTTAAATCCTTCCACAATCCCTTCTACAATAATAATAAAATAAAGTACAATTAGAAGAGAAGTTGTATTCTATCATTAACATTAAGGTTAGTCACTCTTCAGATAGAAAATTGGCATGAATTCTCTTTTATGTCCATGCACAATTTTTTACTATGCACTCTTTCATAGTTCTGTATTATTAAGTATTTGTCTAATTTGTTACTTAAAGCTCCATTTGTTTTTATGTAAGATATGGAAAAGAAAAATTGTCCTTTTAAATAGGATTTTCCACTGTTTATGGGTTAATTTGGTTGGACCATATTCTATGAGATCCTCTCCGTCCTACTCAATGTGGATTAATTATTGTAATTTTGTGGGCCTTAAATTTGTCATGATGGAATAAGTCCCTAATTTTTTGTGTGTGCTAATGATCAGCAAAGAATAGATTAATAATGAATGAAAAAATTACAGAATTAAGATCTAGGCATCCCCAGCCAGGGGAAAAAAAACTAAAAATAGAGGCACCCACCCTCCCCACCTTCAGCATGGCATCAAATGTGTATCATGACAGAGAGTGACTCTAGGTTGGAAAGGGGCTGGTTCAAATTTTGCTAGTTTATGCTCCACCACGCTGTAAATTTCCTCCATTGTATGTTAGATTGTAATTTTAACTACCAAAAAGCAAGAGCTTATGGTTAAGAGGAGCATTAGTCAGAAATAGATGAGTCTTAGGCCGTATTTTGGTATGCATTTTAAGTCGAGAGCACATCTGGGAGATGACAAAAAACAATGTCATGTGTACATTCTTGTTCATGAATCATGAAATGCGTTCTATAATGGAGCCCATTTTGGAATGCACTCTTCAGCCAATTTTACATTCTAAGCCAAAAATGGTAATGTCCCACTCTTTAGCTCATTCTTATTCTATAATAAGAACGCATTCTCTATTTTGATAATGCCAAAGCAATTTTTAAAATACATTCCAAAAATGCAACCTCAATCCGATTAATAGGGTCCATATAAAAAGCTTGAACCAAGTATTTTTGGGTGAATAAAAATATATTAAAAGAGTAAAAGACAATACAATGAATCTTCAAGTGGGGGGAAAAAACAAGCCCAACAAAGGGAAACCAAAGCTAGCAAAGCCAAATCCCAAAACCCATAGAGGATACAATGAAACGGCTCTTTGTCGAATCAAGATCAGATGTTTGTAGATGATTGATTTTCGTCATATGGCAAAATCGATAGAGCTCCAAAGCTCGAACCAAATTGTAATCAAATTACTCAAGCTCGAACCAAGTTGCACTCAATTACTCAAGCTCCAAAGACTGAAAATTGCATTGTCAAAAGCCTTTGTTCATTTTTTCTTAGTCCAAAAAGCATAAAAAATCAATAAGCAAATTACAATGTTTCAACAAGTTGGATTTCATTTTCTTAAGAAAATGGCTACCCATTGCACTCTTGTGGGGACCAATCTTGCTAAATTCTTTTTCCCAGTTCTTGGAAGTTTCTGTTATGCTTTAGGCTGTTCACTAGTTTTTCGTTTAATCCAGTCCAAATACGAGATTTTCATATAAATTATACAGCAACTGTATTATTAAAATCATGAGAGAAAGGGAGATGCTTTTTCTAACCCATGCATGGGTTAATAGATGATCACAATGCTCGATCTGCCTAACTCAATAATTAATCAAGTTACTTAATGTGAACCCATACCCAAAAAGAAATTTCCTTTGACAGTTTTTACCACTGCCACTCACAAGTCATTAGTGAAATGCTACTATCATGTGTTCAACCTAGCCCCATATATCACATATTATTAAATGGCAACTTTGAAGAATGTATTGATTGCTCCGTCAAAATTAATCCACCCATTAATCCATTATTCCCATTAATCCATTATTCTACATATAAAATGATGGATTTTAGTTGCTTTTTATTTTCATTAACTTATCCTTCTTTTGTGACGTGACTCATGAGTTGTATAGATTTGAATGGATCCATGTAATAGGGACCTAACACATATATATCTTATTGGCTAAAATTTTAACTTCAATTATTTGGACAGTGGATTTGTGATGACATGGAAAATTCTTTGGGGTTTGAGATCATTAGCAAAACATAGCTACCTACAATTAAGGTCTCAAGAGGGTGACTGCTCAAAGTCATCCAAAATCACTTTGGTGACTGCTCCAAGTCAGCCAAAATCACTTTTGTCTTCCGTGTGGGGTCCAAAACATCTTCTTTTCTAGATGTTTGATGGCAATAATAAGCATAACATAGAAAGCTAAGGAAAACTTAGACCAGTGAATTGGAGTCTTCGCAGATCTTACAATTTTGTTCCATAAGATAGAAAGATGTAGTAGATGTCCTCCCCTCTATATATAGAGCTAGATGGTAGAAGGAAAGTGATATAATTGGTTAGCTAGAGAAATCCAATACCCATCATCCATGGCCATTAACTATTCCTTCCTCTTCCTTTTTTTGTCACCTTTTCTTCATTTGTTTCTCTTTGATCGTTCAGACAAGGTAGAGGCCTATCGATTCGATGAAATAACAACTAATCTTAAATTGCAGAGTCATGTTGTTTCACTGAATTCCTTGACCCCCGCCGGAGTTTGTTCTACTCCAGCCCAAGGTGCATGATTTCTCTTCATAAGTACTTTTATGTTTGTGTTTGTATGAATTGAATTCCACTACTCTTTAGGTGCTGGGTTTTGTTGTTCTCATAGAAATTGGGGCAAGGTTTCAATCTCTTTTCAATCAACTCTACCATGTGGTGTCTGAATTAGCAGTCCAAAGTTATCCATATGTTCCTTGCACAAACCTTTTTCCCAATCTGGAATTTTCGGTTCTATAACTCTTTGTGATCTTGTGGATTAAATAGTAACTTTTCAACAGAAAATTCTTTTTTTATTACAATTTCCGGAAGCACATATGGAAAATTGCTTGAATTTTTCCTTGCTAAAATAAAGGAGGGTAACTTTTGGGGGAAAAATCAGGCCTAAAAGTCTGTAATCCAATCGATTACATTTAGACGGACCCCTTAACAAAAATGGGAACATCCTCTAAACTATTAGATGTGGCCAAGAAATGCTTTACATAGCGGTCCCATAATATATGGGAAAAATTTTTCGATATTGATTTCAAAGGATACTAGAGTAGTTAGTTCATCAATAGACTTTGGCAGAATCCAATTTTCACTCTACGCCAGTGATTGAACTATGTTAGTCATAATGGATATAATTATAGTCATAGTAGTTATGGTCTTTTTCCTCGAAAGGAGGGTTGGTGGGTATGCACTCAAAAGTCAAAGTCAATGGACTTCTTTAGTTGATGTCAAGAAAATTAATATAAGAGCGTATGAAGGGGTTTAGGACCTTAGGTGGGTACTTTTTTTTATTCCACTCATGAACAAATAGAAAGAGCTGGGATGGAATCACATGGGAAAAGAGTGTCAGAGAAATTTACCACTGATGTAGGGACCGTTTCCTCTAATTTTAATAAGAATTATACTCTCTCTCTCTCTCTCTCTAACAACTATTACATTAACAAGGGCTACCTTCTATGTTTTCAGGTTCAAAAAACTTAAGCAGGCTGCTGCAGGTAACTCACAAGCATGGGCCTTGCTCACCAGTAAAGGAAGGGAAAGCAAAAATTCCTAGTCTTCGCCAGATTCTCATCAATGACCAAGCCAGAGCCAAGTCCATCAATTCCAAAATCTCCAACAAAGACCAAGTAATAGATTCTACAGTAAAAGTTCCTGCCAACTCTGGCCACTCTTTAGGGACTGGAAACTTCATTGTCAAAATTGGATTTGGAACACCAAAACAAGATTTTGTAGTTATCTTCGATACTGGTAGTGATCTCTCTTGGATCCAATGCCAACCATGTGAAGGCTCATGCTATGATCAACAAGATCCCATTTTCGAGCCTTCTAAATCTTCCACCTATTCCAACATCTCATGTAACTCCCCCTCGTGTGACCAATTGAAATCATCCACAGAATATGAGCCACCCTGTGCTAGCACCACATGCATATACCAAGTTACATATGGTGACAATTCCTACACTGCAGGGTACTTTGCAACCGATACACTAACACTATTTTCCTCTGATGTCTTCCCCAAGTTTGAATTCGGGTGTGGTCAGAACAGCCAAGGCCTATGGGGTTCTGCAGATGGATTACTAGGCCTTGGTCGAGATCAGGTCTCTATGGTATCACAGACTGCTCAAAAGTATAAAAAGCTTTTCTCCTATTGTCTTCCATCCAAAAGCAGCTCCACCGGTTTTCTTGCATTTGGTAGCGAAGCTGGTGCTTCTTCCAGTGCTCAATACACTCCATTACTAACAGAATCGAGCAATCCATCATTCTATTTCCTAACTATGACTGGTATAAGTGTTGGAGGCCAGAAGTTATCTATATCACCATCAGTGTTTACAACTTCAGGAACCATTATAGACTCTGGAACTGTCATCACTCGGCTGCCACCAGCAGCCTATTCAAAGCTACGGTCAGCATTTCGTCAAGCAATGATCAAGTATACCCCTGCGCCGCCGTCTTCACTACTCGATACATGCTATAACTTGGCTGGATACACTAGTGTAACAGTACCAACCATAGTGTTACATTTTGGGGGAGGTACTGACTTGAATGTTGATCAGTCTGGGATTTTAGTTCAAGCAAGTTCAACAAAATATTGCTTGGCTTTTGCTGGAAACAGTGCTGCTACCGATGTGGGGATCCTTGGAAATAACCAACAGCAGACATTTGAGGTGGTTTATAATGTGGAAGGAGGAAAGCTGGGTTTTGGTGCTGGAGCTTGTAGCTAATGAGAACCAGCCCTTGGTCCCATAAAGATTATATTGCTAGAAATCGATTGACTGATTAGTAGTAGAAAGATATATGGAGGAAGAAAAGATGAATAAGAATAAGATAGCAAGAGAAAATAGAAGCTTATCTCTTATGTTGTTTAAGTTTTTTTTTTTTTTTTTTTTTTAAATAAATATGTTGGGCCGTGCGGGATAAATAAACCCTTCACCAATCCCTTTTGCAGTAATAATAAAAAATTACAATGAGAAGAGAAGTTGTATTCAATCATTAACATTAAAGTTGGACATGCTCCAGACAGAAAATTGGCATGAATTCCCATGTGTGTCCATGTATGTCTATGGTAATCCGAGCTCTATTATGCATTCTTTCATAATCCTAAATTTTTAAGGCTTTATTTTATCGTTTACCTTCCATTTGTTTTTATATAAGGTAAGCGGAAAACAAAATTTTTCCGTATAAAATTGGATTTTCCACTGTTTGTTGGGTTATTTTCGTCCCATTATACTCTATGGGAGCTTCTCAGTCCTACTCAATGTGGACTAATAATAGTTATTTTGTGGGCTTTAAATTTGTGATGATGGAATAAGTCCCCTTTTTTTTTTTTTGGGTGCTAAATGTCACCGACTTCTTCTTTGAAGAAGCTAACTCGCTCGTGCGGCACTCGTGCAACCCTCCTATTCATCACACAAGTCAGCCTACTCATTCAAGACTCCCTTGCTGCTAAGACCCTCAAGCCTTACTAGCACATAAAGAGAGAGAGAACAAGAGACACTTTTAGAAATGAAGCTTGGAATGCTTTGAGAATGCTCAACTCTTGTTATCTCAAATGAGGGTGGCCAACCCCTATTTATACTTGGAGGCCTTACAAATCAATGGCTAGGATTTGTACATGTGTTACTAATCCAATGGTGTAAAGAATTGTCTAGAACTATCTCTAGAATTTTCTATACTACTAGGTGTTTCTATACTACTCTCTAAATATCTAATCTCATTTTTAGAGTCTTCTTCATTTCTATGCAAGTGTGGAAGACTCTAGTAAGTAGGACCTTCTAGTATGTAGGTATTGGGCTTCATAGTGGGCTGGCCCAATGGAATAGTTTCTTTGTTTATGGTGGGGTAAGCCCACAAGTTTGTGTTGGGTTGGTGTCTTGTATTCTGTGAGGTCCACGTAATTATAAGGGGTAGTATTTGTATTAGGGTATGAGTCTATTACATGTATGGGAGTAAACTTATAATTGTGGTGGGATTAGGGTTTCTAGGTTTCCCTATATATTGTCTCTGTGTGGGAAAACCTAGGTAAGGTCTGAGCAAAGGAGGATATTGTGTCAGGTGGAGAGAATTGTAGAGAGTTTTCTTGGCAATAAAGAATCTCTGTTTCTCTGTGGTGGAGGTAGGCATTCCGGATTGAGTGCTGAACCACAGCAAATCCTGTGTTGTGTTTGCTTGATCTTCGTTTCTTTCTCGTGGTTACACGTTCATCCCTAACAAGTGGTATCAGAGCCAAGGTTCGATAGATCGATCAGTGATCTAGGAGAAAGAGAGGGAACGGGTAAGAGAACAAGAAAAAAGGGTGAGTTTTTTACGTTTTTTTCTCTATATTTCTTAGGAAAAGTTAAGGAATTAAAGAAAAAAAAAAGTGAGCATCATTACCGTACAAGAAGAGGGAGTTTTTTTTAAGAAAAAAAAAAACTAAATTGCATTCTGTACGGTAATGTGGTGAAAAAAAAAAAGATCGTACGATTCGGTGTTCGTACGTTGTATCATCCAAAGAGAAGGGAAAAAACATAGAGGTTGTTGTCCCAAGGGTTTTTGGGTGCTACGGTTTCATTGGAAGACACGGATCGGACAGATTCGGTGTCTTTGATATCGATCGGACAATCTTGTGCAAGATCAACGGTGATTGAAGCTCCTGGAAGTTGATGGCAGGCACAGAAGGTAAAGATCGAGTTAATAGAATGGCGGCGAAGGGTTCAAACTTCTCCATATAGAACCCTTTAATGGCTATAATGATTTTACCTTGTGGCAACAACGGGTAAAGAATATTCTTACGCGGGAGGGGACTGTTAAGGCTCTCAAGAAGAAATCTGACAAGCCGGAAAAGTTGACAGATGATGAGTGGCTAGAATTAAGGGATCTGGCAAATAGTACGATTTAATTGTTTCTGGCGGATAATACTCTTCGTGAGGTCATTGGTTTGGAGGATCCAGAAGAAGTTTGGACGAAGTTGGAAAGCAGGTACAAGTCCAAATCGTTGACAAATCGATTATTTTTGAAGAAACAATTATATGACTTTCGTTTGTCAGATGGAGTGAAATTTGAGGTGCATATTGATGAGTTCAACAGGATTCTGACGGAGTTGTCTGCTCTTGATGTGAAGATCGAAGAGGAGGACAAGGCACTTATCTTGTTGGCATCATTGCCTCATTCATTTGATCACATTGTGACTACACTGTTGTTTGGTAAGGATACTCTCAAACTTGACGATGTTATTGCTGCTTTGCTAATGAATGAGACACGGCGGAAAAATAGTAGTGAGGGGACGTCGGATGAGGGTAGTGTCTTGGTTACAGGTTGGTGGTCGGGGTAGAGGAAGATCAAATGGGAGGCAGGGAATATGACAAGAATAGGGGTCGCTCCAAGTCACAAGGTCGCAAAATAATTTGTTATTATTGCGATGAGGAAGGTCACATAAGATGGAATTGTCCAAAGCGTAAGGAGGATAAAAAGAAAAAGGAAGACAAGGAGAGTGAAGCAAAATCATCTACTGCTGGTGTCACAGAAGAATGGAGTGATGGAGATCTCCTTCTCACTACTTCATCAGGTGCGAATACTTCAGATTGGATTTTAGATTCAGGTTGTTCGTTTCATATGTGTTCAGTTAGAGAACAGTTTGCTACATATCATGAATGTGATAAGGGTACAGTCAGAATGGCAAATTATGAGAATCAATATCAACGAGTTTTCTTCAAGGTGGTTTGCAGAATTCAAGCCAGGTGGAGATTTGTTGGGTTGGTGTCTTGTATTCTGTGGGGTCCACGTAATTATAAGGGGTAGTATTTGTATTAGGGTATGAGTCTATTACATGTATGGGAGTAAACTTATAATTGTGGTGGGATTAGGGTTTCTAGGTTTCCTTATATATTGTCTCTGTGTGGGAAAACCTAGGTAAGGTCTGAGCAAAGGAGGATATTGTGTCAGGTGGAGAGAATTGTAGAGAATTTTCTTGGCAATAAAGAATCTCTGTTTCTCTGTGGTGGAGGTAGGCATTCCGGATTGAGTGCTGAACCACAGCAAATCCTGTGTTGTGTTTGCTTGATCTTCGTTTCTTTCTCGTGGTTACACGTTCATCCCTAACAGTTTGTGACATAAAGGTCAGCAAACAATAGATTAATAATATTGAATGAAAAAAAAAATTACAAAATTAAGGTCTAGGCATCCCCGACCACAAAAAAAAAGAAACTATAAATAGACGCATGCATCCTCCCCACCTTTGGCGCATTGCCATCAAATGTGTATTATGACACAAAAAGTGACTCTAGGTTGTAAGGGGGCTGGTTCAAATTTGGCTAGTTTAGGCTCTACTGTGTTGTAAATTTCCTCCATTATATACTGGATTGTAGTTTGAACCACCAAAAAGCAAGTGCTTATGGTTAAGAGGAGTATTTGGTTAGAAATAGATGAGTCTTAGACTGTATTTTGATATGCATTCTAAGTCGAGGACACTTCCTGATATGACAAAAAACAGTGTTAGGTGTACATTCTCATTCTTACATCATGAAATGCATTCTCGCATTCTAAGCCTAATATTCTTTAGCTTATTCTCATTCTATAATAAGAATACATGCATTTTTTATTTTTGAAAATGCATTTCTAAGAATAAATTCTAAAAAATGCAGCCTTAATCTGCTTAGTTGGTTCAATAGAAAAAGCTCGAACCAAGTCTTTTACATGAATAAAAATGATATTAAAAGTGATAAAGACAATACAATGAATTCCCGAAAGGGAAAAAAAATAAAAATCTGCCGAGCCCAACAAAAGGATGATTTGGCAAGGTCACAATGGATCCACATCCTCTCCTGCCTAAGTTTGGGTGAGAGAGTTGGCGGTCTGGATGGATGGCCGCCACCTGGTTCTCGAGTGGATTCGAGCCCTCCATCCGAGCCGATACCCCTGTCGGCTCAGTTTGTCGGTTCGGGTGTTTGCTCGAATGGAGGGCTCGGATCCACCTGAGAGCCAGGTGGCGGCCATCCATCCGGGCCGCCAACTCTCCCGCCCAAAGTCAGGCGGGAGAGGATTTCTATACGGTCACAATCGTGCTCTTTTTGAGGGGGGCAGCAGTTTCGTCTCGCTTTTGCGTTCGATGGAGCAGGGGTTACGTGATGTTTCAGTGCGGGTGCCTTGTGTTGTCACTTCTATGGAGGATTACTGTGTAACTAATAGGCTCTGTCTGAAGACTAAGGTTGGAAAGTCGAGATCAGATGTATGATGATGATTGATTTTCGTCATATAGCAAAATCGATAAGTGCTCCAAAGCTCGAACCAAATTGTATGATGATTTTTAGAAGCCTTTGATTTTTCATTTATTAATATAAGCCTTTGATTTTTAGAAGCCCTAACAATGGGAAAACAAAGCTAGCAAAACCGAATCCAAAAGCCCCAAGAGTATACAATGAAACAGTTTTTCCTCGAATGAAGATCAGATGTATGATGATGATTGATTTTCGTCATATGGGAAAATCAATAAGAGCTCCAAAGCTCGAACCAAATTGTACTCAATTAGTTAAGCTCCAAAGACCGAAAATTGCATTGTCAAAAGCCTTTGTTCATTTTTTTCTTAGTCCAAAAAGCAATAGAAATCAATAAGCAAACAATATTTCAACAAGTTGGCAGGATTTCACTTTCTTAAGAAAATGGGCTACCCATTGCACTCTTGTTTGACCACACTTGCCAGATTCTTCTTCCCAGTTCTCGGAAGTTTCTGTTAATAGATGCTTTCTCCAACCCATTCATGGGTTAATAGATGATCACTATTGAACTGTTTCCTCTAGTCGTTATCACATGTGGCGTATCGTATCTTCTCAACGTTATCGCATGTGGCTGCTTCTACAGTTTGCTTTTTGTGGGACTCTAGGAGTCCTCCAGGTACGCATGTACTGAGTGTCCTCCTTTCATCAACTACCTACAACTCTCAACTCATACAACTCTAAGAGTTCTAGGGATTTATATTTTTGTCATCGATCTATCATATTTTGTACAAAAATTTATATATAGGCTTTTGCCTATCGTTTCTCAATTATATATATATATCATCTTAAGTTCTAACATAGTATTAGAGCTTTCAATGGCCACCGCCACCACTGCCTCAGAATCCGCCACCATTGGTGGTGGCTCCCCCCTCTTTATACCCATAATATCACATGCTCACCACTTCATCTCCTTCAAATTCACATCCAAGAATTACCTCTTCTGGCGTGCCCAAATTACACCATTCATTCAGGGACAGAATCTTTATGGCCACATCGATGGGACTCTTCCATGTCCTACACCAAGCTCTGCAACATCCACACTCGTTGCCACCACAAGCACAACCACCAACACAATATCCTCAACTATCCTCCCTAGTGTCTATTCTTCAACTGACATAGACTGGCAGCGGCATGAAATCAATCTCAGGAGCCTTCTCGTTGCTTCTCTCTCTGAAGAAGCCATGCCACTCATCATTTATCTCACTTCCAGCAAGCAAATTTGGGATGCTTTTGTGAGCGTGTGCTTTTGTGAGCGTGTACACCTCCACGAGTTACACTCACATCCGCAGTCTCATATCTCTCTTCAGAAACTATCTCACTATCTTGCTGAGCCAATAGGAGCCTTCTTACAATAGGTAAAATCTCTGTCAGATGAACTAGCCATTGTCGACTGCCCCATTTAGCTAGTGGATTTCAATATCTATATTTTTCAGGCTCTTGGAGATGAGTTCGAGGCTCTCATCCCTGTCAAGTTTCCAACTCAAAAGTCCAAACTAGTAAGTGGAGAGACTCTCCATATATAAGACCACAGGATTCCAATTTCATTAGCAATGTGGGACTATTCCCAATACTCTCACTCACATGTAACTCCACCATTAGGTGGTATATATGTGGTAGTATATGTGGCATTACATGACACTTTTTAGGTGACTAGTCCCTCTTCTTGGGTGACTGATCCCTCTTGGGTGACTTATAGTCCCTCTTGGGTGACTTAGCCTCTTTTTTTTTTTTTTTTTTTTTAGGGTTAATATGAGAAGGAACCTGGATCTCTGATACCATGTCAAGTTTCCAACTCAAAAGTTCGAACTAGTAAGTGGAGAGACTCTCCATATATAAGACCACAGGATTCTAATTTCATTAGCAATGTGGGACTATTCCCAATAATCCCCACTTTCACTGTCTGTGTTGAGCCCCTCTCTTACTCGAAACTTCGTGGTCTTCTCCTTAACCATAAATTTTTGACTGACGCCACTGTCTCCAGACTGGCACTCACACCTGACTCTTCTTCACCAGAACCGATTATTGTCAACCTGACTCAGCCATCCTTTGGCCGCAATTCCTCTCAGAATTATGGTTCCTTTAACGGTCGTGAATCTCGTGGGCGTAGTTCATCTGGGCGAGGGTGACGCTCCTTCCCCCAGATCAGTATTGTTCTTTTTGCAGGAGTAACAACTATTCAAATGCAACATGTTTTTACTGCAACCAATACCCCCCCCCCTCCTCAATGTCCCCCATGTCCCTCTTATCTTCCATCACCATACCCCGCTACCCCCTACCCCCCCACCTACGGCACACTATACCGGCCCCGGTCTCCCTCCCCCTACTATGCCCACCCCCCTCAACCTTACAACTGGTATCCTAATATTGGTGCCACCCACCATGTCACCCCAGACCTCTCATCTTTCCCCCAGTATGCAAATTATAAGGGCTCGGATCAAGTTTAGCTAGGAAACGGTAAGGACTTACCCATCTTACACACTGGTTCATCTTCTATTCCCTTCCCCTCTAGCTCTCTCCATCTTTCGAATGTTTTACATGTAAAGGCGGCCTTTACACTCTACCCACCATGCATTCTCTGCCATCTCTACTGTTGAGCATACCTCTGCTGTTGGTTCGTATCATTGTTTAAGTCATCCCCATGAGTGCATCCTTTGTCAATTGCTTTACACTTAGGCACTTCTTACTTCGTCTCTCTCCCTCCCCCCTTTATGTACGGCCTGTCAATTAGGCAAAGCCTCCCGTCTCCACATAGCTACCTCTCCTTCTCTTAGCATAGCCCCATTAAATCTAGTTTACATTGATGTTTGGGGGCCATCACATGTCCCTTCTATCGATGGACATCGTCGTTTTGTTTTATTTCTAGATGATAATGCAAAGGTTATTTGGTTTTACCCTATCTCTTAGCGCTCTGATGTTTTCTCTACTTTTACCTTGTTCCAAGCATTGGTAGAATGCCAAGTCACTTGTAAAATAAATGCCATTCAAACGAATTGGGGAGAGGAATATCATTCTTTCCATCCCTATTTTTTAAAAATTGGGGGTCTCCCATCATCTATCCTGTCCTCACAAACATGAGCAGCAAAGCTTTGTTGAGCGCTGGAATCGCCATGTTGCAGAGATAGGCTTCACTCTCTTTGCCTGTGGTTTAGGCATTACGCCATTGACATTGCCGTTTTCTCATTAATCTTCTCCCCTCTCGAGTCACTAATGCTCTTTCTCCTTACCAGCTCCTTCATGGTCAACCCCCAACAACCTCTTTCTTGAGACCTTTGGTTGTCTTTGTTTTCCCTTTTTGCATCTCTAAAACCATCATAAATGGATTTTTGTTCCGCTCCATGCGTCTTCCTTGGGTACGGCCTTGCCTACATCAACTATTCTTGCCTTGTTACCGCCACTAACTGCCTTTTCATTGCCCACCATGTCAGCGTTGATGAAACCCACTTTCCCTTTGCATCCCCTTCAATCATTTAGACCATCGTCACCACCCATCACGTCCCCTCCTACCCCATGGCTTGTTGCCCCCTCCATTGCCACCACAGCTACCTCCACCCTCCTGCAAAGCCCAACCCATGCAGCTTTGACAACGTTCATCTCCCCACATACACCATACCACCCTGTCCTCCATTCCAGTTAGACTTACCTGTTTTTCGTAGGCTTGCCTCTCTTTGGAATGTAGGGTTGCCATATTGACTGAGTTCGATGCCCTGCTACAGAACAATACTTGGACCCTCGTTGCCCCCCCAATGCCAACCTTGTTGGTTGTAAATGGTTCTACCGGATCAAGCGATGGGCTGATGGGTCTCTTGATTGTTACAAGGTTCGCTTCGTAACCAACTAGCTGGAAGGGCTAGATTATAAAGGGACTTTCAGCCCTAGTGATGCCACCATAGTCTGCACCATACTTTCCATTGTCATTTCTCAAGCCTGGCCATTTGGCAACTTGATGTTCAGAGTGCTTTTTTGCATGGTGTCTCTAGGGTTCATGGACCCAAACCGGCCTTGTCACACCCCAATTCCACACTGTTCAGAATGGTGTGATGAACCGCCAAATAATCAACGGTTCAACCAGGATCTCTAATAGGCTATCCCCGCGTTATCCAAACTTTACACGCATCCACAATCATAATCAGAGTAATACACAATAGCGGAAAATTTATAAATAATATGAACTGAAAACTAGAATGATACCCATAAATAATATCAAATTATTCTGTGTTTAACTAAGACATAAATATTTAAATACCAAATACATGTCTTATAAATCCAAATAAGAAACCTACAAAAATATCTAATCGAATACACACGAGTTGCACTCGCAAGAGAGATCGTGTGTATCATCTTCAGCTCCAACGTCCATAGCTGCAACGTTTCCGTACGCCGACGCATTCATATAATCTTCAACTGTATAACCTGCATCATCAACTAAAAATATTCGACGTCGAGGGGTGAACACACAACACGGCTCAGTGAGTAGCCAAAACAATGCAACATTACATATGCATGCAAAAAATCAATTTATATCTTTGGTCTTGGTTTATAGTTTGCAATGTGCAATAGAAAGGTTGGGTGATCAAAGGTTAACGGTTATTGATACCGCCTCTATACACAGGTGTGGAAGCCCGTCCGAAAGGTTAACGGTTATCGTCGTCCCCATCCACCCTACCATAACATTATACAACAAAGGTTAACGGTTATTGCTATATAATGCTATACCAACACGTAAGCCCTCGTTAGCGAGGGCTTGCAAACCGGGCTCAGTTGCTAACCAATCTTAATGCCAAACAAGTGTATCCAAGGCCTCACCCCAAAGATCCCTCGGAATGCCCATAGAGATAGAGCTAAGGCCCCCGGTAGAGTCGAGACTACAAGGACCGAGACCACCTCCCCGATACCCTACGACATAATAGTTCCGCTAAGGTAATGGCGATACGACGATGCCAATGCACAAGACTTGAGTTAGAGATAGAGCTAAAGTGCCGAGACCCGCCCAAAGGTTAACGTTTATTGACGTTCTCATCACACCTCCCCCGATACTCGCCGCATCAAGCACATCAACCACACACATACAAGCACATGCCTGTTCCTATCATCATCATCATCATCATGTTATAAACAATAAAATAAATATGCATGAACAAGTAATAGAAATATTGGATGGCATGCTGTATGCACATTACAAACATATTCGCATAGAATCAAACATGGCATAGGACTCAAGAAATAGAAAACAGTTTATTATTAACCAATTTAGTTTGGGGTTAAGGTTCCTCACCTTAGCTTGCTAATAGATATTTTTCCAAGCTTTAGAATCACCTTTATAATGTTATTATACTGCTAGCAAACCTAACAAAGTCGATAGAATTTAATTAGAATTAATTCAGAATTTAAAAACCATTCTACGTCAAGCTAGGGTCGATGCTAGGGTCGATGGGTCTATCGACCCTCCCTCCATTCTGAACTTCTCGAATGCTGAGGGTCGATGGTCAGAAACACCTAGGGTCGGATGGTCTATCGACCCTCGGTGCGACCCTCGGTGCACTCTGGTCAAATTTCTACTTTTTAATCCATTCTTCGTGTTTGGGGTCCTATGACTTGCTTCCTACATTCACCCAACACTCATTCCATGGTCTAGAACCATATATAAACCATCTAAATAGTTTTCGTGCATCCTCCTATGGTTTTCCATGAAAACCTAACCATGGATGGATGGTTTGAGTTTCTCTGAAATCCTACACTCAACCATATCTAACCTAAGGTTTGTAGAAACTCATGGAATTAGTATCCATACCTGAGAAGATTACTTTTCTCTGTAATTTCTTCTCCTTTTTGCTAAGCCTTCTTCCTAGCCTCCTTTCTTCCTCTTTTCCTTCTTCTTTCTTTCTCTCAATTCAATTAGGGTTGTGAAAGGAGTGAAAGTGGCTTAGGAACGTCCTTTAAATAGACTAGGAATGTCCTATAATAATCCCATTGGGATTTGGAAAGAATCCCAACCAAAAATTAGGAAATTTCCTAATTTTAGTTTCGTCAGAAATCGAGGGTCGATGGGAGGGTCGATGATCCCGTCGACCCTAGGGTCTTAAGCTGTCCGACCCTCCCTTCAAAACTGAGGGTCTGACTTTCTGTTTTGGGAGGTCCGACCCTGCTTCACTGGGTGTGCGACCCTCCCCTAGAATTAAGTGTTTTTGGGTCGATTTCGTACCTGGGATCTCGATCTTCATCACGCCCTTGGTCCACTTGACTCGACCATGAAGGGTAAATCTGGTTCAAGGTGGTAAGACCGGGTTAGTTTGACACGGGTCTTACAGGCCTCACCATTTCTACAAACTGGACCGCTGACTCTATGGTCTCAAATAAGCTTCCCGCACCTAGTTCTATTGACTCTCGGCCTATCTTGAGACTATTGGTTTCACTGCATCACAGACTAATCGGCCCTTATTCATTTTCAAGTCTGGTACTGACCTTTTGTGTGTCTTGATTTTTCTTGATGACATTATTGGGACTAGAAATGCCCCTAACCACATCGTGAGCTCCTTTCACAGCTCGGATTAGTGTTATCTGTCAAGGATCTGGGCCCATTGAGTTTTTTTTTTCTTGGCGTGGTAGTCACTCCACATCGGACTGGTCTCTTGCTCTCTCAATATCGCTATATCCAAGATCTCTTAACTTGGCCTAGTATGATTGATTATAAACTGATTCTCATGCCTATTTCAGTCACCTCCATGCCTACTCAGCACGGGGGTGTGTTGTTTGATGACTCTACCAAATATCGGTCCATTGTTGGCTCCTTACAGTATTGCCTTTGCCGTCAATCGGGCCTGTCAGTTCATGCACGCTCCTACCATTGATCATTGGGCTGATGTGAAGCACATCTTATGGTACCTCAAGAGCTTTATGTCCCATGGGCTTTTCTTGGACTATACTACCTCTATCTAGTTACATGCTTTTATGGATGCTGATTGGGCTGGTAGTGCCATAGATCGAAAGTCCATTGGGGGATATGCTATTTGTATTGGTCCTAACCTCATTTCATGGTCCTCATACAAATAGTGCACAGTAGCTTGTTCCTCTACTGAAGCTGAGTACAAGGCTCTTGCAGATGTAGTCGTTGAGCTTCAATGGCTACTTTTGTTATTCACCGAACTAGGTCTCCTTGTGTTGGTCGGCCTATAATGTGGTGTGACAACATTAGCACCACTTACTTATCAATGAATCCGATTTTCCATGCTCGCTCTAAGCATGTGGAGATTGATTTCCATTTTGTCTAGGATATGGTTCCCTAACGAACCCTCATTGCCAACTTCATCTCTACCAAGGATCAGATCGCGGATGTGCTTACAAAGGGACTCTTGACGAACCGGTTCTAGTTCTTTCAGGACAAGCTCAGGGTTCACTAACCTTAAGCTTTCGCGGGTGTATTTAACCGCTTCCTCTGATCGTAATCACATGTGGCATATCATACCTTTTCAAAGTTATCGCATTTGACGATTTCTACAGTTTACTCTTTGAGGGACTCTACGAGTCCTCCACGCATGTATGGCATGGGGACTCCAAGAGTCTTCCTTGCATTAACTACCTAAAATTCTCAACGCATACAACTCTAAGGATGGTTCTAGGGTTTTATATTTTTGTCATCGATCTATGGTATTTTGTACAAACATTATATATAGGCTTTTGCTTATCATTTCTCAATTAATGAAATATATTCTTCTTCTATCATCTCAAGTTCTTACAATCACAATGCTCCATCTGCCTAACTCAATAATTAATCAAGTTACCCTAGGTTGGAAGTAAATTGGTCCAAATTTGGCTAGTTGAGGTTCCACCACGTTGTAAATTTCCTCCATTGTATATTGGATTGAGGTTTGAACTACCAAAAAACATGACCTTATGGTTAAGAGGAGCATTCGGTTATAATAGATGAATTCTAGGCTGTATTTTGGTATGCATTTGAAGTCAAGAACACATCAAGATCACAAATACAGTGTTATATATACATTCTCGTTCTTGGATCGTAAAGTGCATTATGTAATGAAGCCCATCCTGGAACATGCTCTTCAGCCCAATTTTGCATTCTAGGCATAAATAAAAATGTCTCACTCATTAGTTCAGTCTCATCTAATATAAGAATGCATTCTTCATTTTGAGAATGCGAATACACTTCTAAGAATATATTCCAAAAATGCAACCTCAATCTGGTTAATAGGTTCCATAGAAAAAGCTCGAACTAAGTTTTTTTTTTTTTTTTGGTGAATAAAATTATATTAAAAGTAATAAAGCAGGTGGGGGGGTTGGGGGAAGAAACTGCCAAGCCCAACAAAGGAAAAACAAAACTAACAAAGGAAAAACAAAACTAACAAAGCTGAATCCAAAAGCCCCAAGAGGATACAATGAAATGATTCTTCGTCGAATCAAGATTAGATGTATGAAGATGATTGATTTTCGTCATTTGGCAAAATCGATAAGAGCACCAAAGCTCAAACCAAATTATACTCAATTACTCAAACTCAAACCAAGTTGTACTCAATTACTCAAGCTCCAAAGACCGAAAATGCATTGTCGAAAGCCTTTGTTTATTTTTCTTAGTTCAAAAAGCAATAGAAATAAATAAGCAAACAGTATTTCAACCAGCTGGATTTCACTTTCTTAAGAAAATGGCTACCCATTGCACTCTTCTTTGACCACTTTTGCTAGATTCTTTTTTCCCACCTCGCTGAAGTTTCTGTTATGCTTAAGCTGACCACTAGGTTCTCTCACGTTTAATCCAGTCCAGAGAAGAAATTTTCATATAAATAATACAGAAATTGTATTAAATTCATGAGAGAGAGAGAGCCCATGAATGGGTTAATAGATGATCACAATGCTCGATCACCTAACTCAATAATTAATCAAGTTCCTTAATGTGAACCCATACCCAAAAAGAAATTTCCTTTGACAGTTTACCACTGCCACTCATAAGTTATTAGTGAAATGCTACTATCACGTGTTCAACTTAGCCCCACATATCACATATTATTAAATGGCAACTTCGATGAATGTATTGATTGCTCCATCACAATTAATCCACCAAACAACAAGATTATCACCGTTGAATTATATTTCAAAACATTTTTCTTATTGAGAATAGTCTTACATTGTTAATAAGATTGGAACCTTGGGTGCTTATAAATAGAGAGTCCCTTCGTTTACTAGTTCGAACTTTTAAGTTGGAAATCTCAACATGGTATTAGAGTTCTAAATTCCCTCTCATAATAACCCAAAAAATAAAGGTTAGTCACTGTTAGAGGGATGCCAATTGCCCAAAGAGGGACAGTCACCCATAAAGAGGGACATGTCATCTAGAAAGAGAGACCAGCTACCTAGAATTGTCATGTATTTATCACGTATACTACCATATATACATAATGCAACGGTGGGGCTACATGTAAGGGAGAGTATTGGGAATAGTCATACATTACTAATGAAATTAGAACTTTAAGTCTTTATATATGGAGAGTCCTTTCATTTACTAGTTTGAACTTTTGAATTAGAATTTCAACACCCCACTCCTTGTTTTGATCTAAAAATTGATTTGTGAGATAGGAATAGTCCTCCATCACATCAAACTAACATACCCAACTTAATTTGATGATGGATGCAAAAGGAGATTTAATGTTTCTGTTTTTTACCTACGGTGTAGAGAAAGTAATTATTTTGATTTGTTATTATTCTTCCTCCCCTTTTACAATGTTAATTCCTGAAATATCGATTTCAATATTCCAAGGTCTCATCCAAGCATCAAACCAACATGGTTGGAGGAAAATCGTGGGTATCCAATGCAAAAAACCACAAACACCATGTGAAATGTAACAAAAAATCACAAACACCATGTGAAATGTAACATAATGCTAATGTAACTGGAATATATATATATATATATATATATATAGAGAGAGAGAGAGAGAGAGAGAGAGAGAGAGAGAGAGAGAGAGAGAGAGAGAGAGAGAGAGAGAGAGAGAGGTAAATTAACTGGAATCTATATAGGGTCAAAAAGATAACTCCAACAGAAATTTTTTTATTCAATTAACTGGACGGTGGATTTGCCATGACATGGAAAACTCTTTGGGTTTTGAGACAATTAGCAAAACATAGCTACCTACATTTAAGGTCTCAAGAGCGTGACTGCTTCAAGTCAGCCAAAATCACTTTCGTCTTCTTTGTGGAGTCCAAAATCTCTTCTTTTCTAGAAGTTTGATGACAATAATAAGCATTAGATAAAAAACTGAGGAAGACTTAGAGAAGTGAATTGGAGTCGTCGCAGATCTTCCAATTTTGCTCCATAAAATAGAAAGATATAGTAGATGCCCTCCCTTCTATATATAAAGCTAATTGAGGGAAAGTGATATAATTGGTTAGCTAGAAAACCTAATACCCATCATCCATGGCCATTATCTATTCCCTCCTCTTCCTTCTTTTGTCACCTTTTCTTCATGTTTTGCTCTTTGATTGCTCAGAGAAGGTAGAGGCCTATCGATTCAATGAAATAACGGCTAATCTTTAATTGCAGAGTTGTGTTGTTTCACTGAACTCCTTGACCCCAGCCGGAGTTTGTTCTATTCCAGCCCAAGGTGATTTCTCTTAATATGTAGTTATAAGTTAGTGTTTGTATGAATGAAATTCCACTACTCTTTAGGTGCTGGGTTTTTTGTTCTCATGGAAATTAGGGCAAGGTTTCAATCTCTTTTCAATCAACTCTATCATGGTGTCTGAATAACTGCCAAAAGTTATCCATATGTTCCTTGCACCAACCTTTTCCCAAGCTGCAATTTTCAATTCTATAACTATTTGTGATCTTGTGGATTAGATAGTAACTTTCCAACAGAAAATTCCTTTCTAATTACGCATTTCTTTGCTAGAAATTCCTTCATACAAAACCATTGGATCTTAAAATCATTCCCCTAAAAAAAATCAAAATTACACCCTTAAATGCACCTGTTTGGGGAAGTGTACGTGCATGGAAGACTGCTTGAATTTTTCCATGCTTTAATAAAGGAGGGTTCTTTTGAGGGGGAAAAATCAAGCCTAAAAGTCCTTTTGTAGTCGGAGCAGTTACATTTAGACGGCCCCTTAAGAAAAATTGTTAACATTGACGTGGTCAAGAATTGCTCTACATGGTAGGTCATAGAGCTGACAGTAAATAGGGAAATATTTTTTTGTTGATTTCAAAGGATACTAGACTGGTTAGTTCATCAATAGACTTTGGGGAGAATCTATTTTTGACTCTATCCCAGTGATTCTACTATGAATATAATCATAATAGATATAATTATAGTCATACTAGTTATGGTCTTTTTCCCTAACGGGAGGGTTGGTGGGTTAGAACTTAGAACTCAAAAGTCAAGGTCAATGGAATTCTTTAGGTGATGTCAAGAAAATTAAAATAAGAGAGAGCGTATGAAGGGGTTTAGGAAGGTACCCTTTTTATTTCCACTCATGAACAAATGGAAAAAGCTGGAATGGAATCACATGGGAGAAGAGAGTGTCAGAGGAATTTACCATTGATGTGGGGATCATTTCCCTAATTTTAATAATCTCTCTCTCTCTCTCTCTCTCTCTAGATCTCTAACAACTATTAAGTTACAAGGGCTACCTTCTATGCTTTCAGGTTCAAAAACTTAAGCAGGCTGCTGCAGGTAACTCCCAAGCATGGCCTTGCTCGTCACTAAAGAATGGAAAAGGCAAAATTCCTAGTCTGCGCTAGATTCTCATCAATGACCAAACCTGAGTCGAGTCCATCTATTCCAAAATCTCCAACAAAGATCAAGTAACAGATTCTACAGTAAAACTTCCTGCCAACTCTGGAAGCTCTCTAGGGAATGGAAACTTCATTGTCAAACTTGGATTTGGAACACCTAAGCAAGATTTCTTACTAGTCTTTGATACAGGAAGTGATCTCACTTGGATCCAATGCCAACCATGTTCTAGCGCATGCTATTCTCAACAAGATCCCATTTTCGATCCTTCTAAATCTTCCACCTATTCAACATCTCATGTAACTGAGCCACATGTGCCCAATTGAAATCAGCCACGGGCAACACGTAGTCCTGTAGAACCACATGCATATACCAAATTACATATAGTGATAGTTCCTACTCTACAGGCTACTTCGCAACGGATACACTAACACTATCTTCCTCTGGTGTCTTCCCCAATTTTGAATTCGGGTGTGGTCAGAACAACCAAGGCCTATGGTGTTCTGAAGATGGATTACTAGGCCTTGGCCGAGATCAGGTCTCTATGGTATCATAGACTGCTCAAAAGTATGGAAAGCTTTTGTGATTCCAGGTTGACACTGAGAGGGGGGGAGAGGGGGGGTGAATCAGTGACCACTAAAAATCTTTCCAACACTGTGAAGTCTGTCCAATCAAAAACACACACTACTGCCAAGAGCTGTCTGTTAATGCTTTGCTGCCTTGAGCTGACTGAGGTGGTCATTCATACAATTGCCCTATTAACATATTTCATGTAACACACCATGCCACATACCTACAGGTATCCATACCAGAGGCTTGGCCTACCAAGTGTGTACACCCAGAACTGTAACCCACGCACTTCACATGCACAACAAAAATAGGCACATCCACATGACACACTATGTAACATGGTTCACCTATCACACACTGTGATGGCTATTCCACGGGGCAATACCCTGACCAGGGTTTCGTATTATACCCAATATACTACTTTAATGCTATGGTTGCACCTACAACCAGATACTACAACATCGACCACATTCTCAGCTGCAACTGAGTCTTAGGCAACAACCCTCATTCCTGTCAAGCCCCCAACTTGACATGTTACAATGTATTTTTTTCAAATAAAGATTACAAACCCTTCCCATATGGCATTGGTACAAATAAATAAGGTTTGTGTGCGTGATTACCTTCCCAGTGTGATCACGGCATTTGTGGTGCTCACCAAATGGGCTCTCCAATGGTGGTGGGTAAGCTTCTTCAACAAAATGGGACCTCGGCACTCTCCCAACGCTTCTCGCACAACATCATCCACACCAAACTCTCACCACATGCTCACACTACCTCTCCAAAGCTTCAAATGACCATTAATATCAGAGAGAGGTAAGTGGCGATGGATTTCTCACTCAAGGAGAGCCCTAAAACCCTTTTTCTCAAAAACCTGTAGCTTTTTCACTCCAAAACCCTGTTTTTCTGTTGCAGGTCGATAGATCTCGAAGAGCTGAGTCCATAGGACTTTGATTCACCCAAATTGGACATCGGATGGCTGAGATATGGCCATCCGAAGAACAACCATTGAAATTATTCCAAATAGAATCTTTGAGAGCGATTCTGTGAGCCGCGAAGCACCATAACCGCGTCGTCTCTGACTTGTCAGCCGCCGTGGTCGAGATCTTATTGGCGCAGAGGGCATCTTGGTTAATGGCCATTGGATCTCATTGAAAAAGGCGCTATCAGACCTTGGCCATCAGATCCCGTCAGGGAAAAAATCAGAGATCACAAGGGCCGCTGGATCTGGATCTTCCCGCTTCCATACGGTGCGCGCGTCACACAGAGTCAAGGATCCAGCTTCATGCGACGTGGATCACCTTTTTAAGTTGTATCTGACCAATCCAAAATCACACGCAAGAATCTTAACAGAGCGCTTGTGAAACACCATAGCCCGCCTTGATCTCAGCCACTGGATGAAAATCTGAATGGCGTGGCTCAACCTTATCCTCCATCTCGAATCTTTTCTTTTTCCCAAGGACCAAAATGCCCCTGAGAAATGCTAAAATGGCTTCTGTATCTTGAAAGTATCACCTACAGAGAAGGGAACTCCAGTAGGGTGCTGTGGGGTTCCTTTTCTGCGGCAAATGGTCGAACAGGTGCTAGGCATGATGCTGTTGTGCACCTTGCGCGCACGCGGCTGGCTTACCTTGCGGGTGCTGCAAGCTTGCGGTGGGTGTTACTACTGGTGCGGGTAGTGCGGGCTTGTGAGCCTTGCTGACCTGCTCGAGGTTGGCTGCGCTGCTGTGCTATGCTGCTGCTGGCTTGTTGTGCGAGGCATGCCCTGCTGCCGCGGCTATTGACCTCGACTGCGGCTGCTGGCCTAGGCTGGCTACCATGCTGGTCTGGCCACCTCAGGTGGGACCCACCACTCTCTCTTCTCTCTCTTCTTTCTCTCTCCTCCTTCTCTCTTTTCTTTCTCTCTCCTCCTTCTCTCTCTTCTTTCTTTCTCTCCTATCAGTCTTTATTCTCTCTCTTCTGCTAGTTTCTCTCATCAACTGCTGTCAGTACACCAACCCAATCGCCATGTCTGTCAGTAGGACTTCAGTGAGATCCACATACACTCTCTCTCCTCTTTCTCTCTCTACTTTCTCTATCTTCTTTCAATGAACTGCAAGCACATAGAGCTGTACATTGGTTTTCAAATGGGTTTCTGACTGTCCAACCATGCCTGTTGACTGTTTACTCTATCTGCTGATTGGATACATTGCATGCTGACATTCTCTCTCTGCCATATTACTCTGCCAACCCAAGGTTGCCAACAATGACAACACACACAAAGTTGCTCTCAACTGCTTAACTTGGCCAAGGTTCCAACAGCTTTTTTCCTATTGTCGTCCATCCAAAAGCAGCTCTACCGGTTTTCCTGCATTTGGTAGCGAAGCGGGTGCTTTTTCTAGTGCTCAATACACTCTACTACTAACAGAATCGAGCAACCCATCATTTTATTTCCTAACCATGACAGGTATAAGTGTTGGAGGCCAGAATATATCCATCTTACCATCAGTGTTTTCAACCTCATGAACCGTTATAGACTCTGGAACCGTAATCACTCGGTTGCCACCAACGGCCTATTCAAAGTTACGGTCAACATTTCGTCAAGCAGTGACCAAGTATGCCCCTGCGCCGCTATATTCAATACTCGATACATGCTATAACTTGTCTGGATACACTAATGTATCAATACCAACCATAGTGTTGTATTTTGGGGGAGGTGCTGACTTTAATGTTGATCAATATGGGATTCTAGTTCAAGCAAGCTCAACAAAATATTGCTTGGCTTTTGCTGGAAACAGTGCTGCTACCGATGTGGTGATCCTTGGAAATAAGCAACAGCTGACATTTGAGGTGGTTTATAATGTGGAAGGAGGAAAGTTGGGTTTTGGCACTGGAGCTTGTAGCTAATGAGAATTAGCTCTTGGCTACATAAAGATCAAATTTATTGCTAGAAATCGATTGATTGATTAGCAGTAGGAAGATATATAAAGAGGAAGAAAAGATGAACAAGCTAGAAAGAGAAAAATAGAAGCTTATGGTTCTTATGTTGTTTAGGGTTTTTTTTTTTTTTTTTTAAATAAATTTGTTGAACTGTTTTGGTTAAACCTTTCCCCCATCCATTCTGCAATTATAATAATTAAGTACAATTAGAAGGGAAGTTATAACCTGGTTCAACTGGCCAATCTGGCCCAGTTCTTAAAACTATGGTTATTCCCTCTTTTCAAACGGTTTTGATGTGGAGGGAGGAACTGCACCGGCAAGTAGGTATTCGTAATCACATATAAAATTCGATTCATGAAATGTTCCACCAAGTTTTCCTTTCTTGATGCAAAAATTAAAATTTTAATTAATTAATTAATAATAAAGTAGAAAAAAATAAAAATCGAATTTAAGGCTCTTTAAGGAACTATAATAAGAAATAAGTAACTTGTAGATGACAATGGAGATGTATAAACTGAAAGTAACCTGAATTTCAGCAAAATCAATCTCACAGGTCTTCTCTGACTTGAAAAGATCCCATTTGAGCTTGTCATACAATCTAAAGAACCGAAAAGCTCCAGCAACAGTAATAAAGTTAGTGAATGCATAACCCTACTGTTGAAGTTAACGAATGCATAACCCCTATTCAGATTGGATCTTTAATTTACATTGATACAAAAGAGATTCAAAATTCAAATCCTGATGTTGGTTGTCATATGAGATATCACAATCTTCCGCCAATTATTGTTGGTAAGATTGTGTGAATCATTGTGATTGAATGAATCATTAAGATTGTGTGAATCGCTGAGATTATGTGAATCAATCACTGAGATCACTAAGATTGTGAGAATCACAAAGATTCTTATCATTAAATTAAAGATTTGTTAATGATTTCTCTCCTAAAATAAAGGGAGTAAATCAATTCATCTGCATCATGAAAAGTTCATAAATGCAAGACTTCTCATAAGATAAAATTATCCGAGAGAGTTTATTCAATCTCAAATTCTTTATGGTATCAAAGCCTGTGTTGACACACGTCAAACAGATCATAAAAATGTCTACTCTTTTTATCTTTTCTACAAATTCGACACAATCTCCCCTTTCTTCTCATTTTACCCAAGTAATCTCCATCAAGCTAGAACAATATAACTATCTATTATGGTGATCTCAAATTCTGGCATTGGTACATGGTCACAAACTAATGGGGTATCTCAGTGGAACCCTACCCTGCCCTCCTCTCTTCATCACACCGGAGACCTTTGCTACCTCTACTGTTACTACCCCGGTGACTACTCCACCCCCTACCTTGGTTGAGAATCCTGCTCATGCTTCATGGCTTTGTCAAAATCAGCTCTTACTAGGTTGGCTACTCTCCTCCTTGTCAGAGTATGTTCTTGGCCTAGTTATTAATTGTATAACCTCAACTGATCTATCAAAAAGCTTGGAAAATCTCTTTGCTAGTCACTCGCGATCAAGGATAATGCAACTTCGTTTGCAATTACAGACAGAAAAGAAAAAAGCCCTCTTTGTCAATTTATATTTTCAGAAAATGAAGTCGATAGCTGACAACTTGGCTGCTGGGAACAATCCAGTATTGGATGCTAATCTTCTTTTGCACATCCTTGCTGGCCTGGGACCTGACTAGGATGCTTTTGTCACTGTTATCTCCACCAGGTCTAATTCCATCTCATTGACCGATTTACACGATATGCTTCTCAGTCATGAGATGCGCTTAGAGCAACAAGATGCGCTTAGAGCAACAAGTGCAATTATCCTCTCTCTCGGGTGCTAATGTGGTGACTTCAAACACCAATCCAAGCTTTCAGCCCACTCGTGGTCATTCCTTTGGCCATTCTTCTTCCAATAGAGATCGTGGACAAGGTCGAGGCAGGCATACTTCATCCTACAACCAACACCAGGATTTGAATTTTGAATCTCTTTTGTATCAGTGTAAATTAAAGATTTGTTAATGATTTCTCTCCTAGAAAAAAGGAGTAAATCAATTCATCTATATCCTGAAAAGTCTATAAATACAAGACCTCTCATAAGAAAAAATTATCCAAGAGAGTTTATTCAATCTCAAATTCTTTAGTGAATCAAGTGCTTTTACTACAGCTCAATACACTCCATTAATAACAAAATCAAGCAACCCATCATTCTATTTTCTAACTTTGATGGGTATAAGTGTTGGAGGCAAGAATTTATCCATCTGTGTTTGAAACTCTAGGAACCATTATAGATTCTGGAATTGTCATCACTCGGTTGCCATCAACAGCCTATTCAGAGCTACGGTCAGCATTTCGTCAAGATATGTCCTAGTATCCCCCTACGTTGGTGTATTCATTGTTAGATACATGCTATAACTTGTCTGGATACACTAATGTTACAGCACCAAACATAGTGCTGTATTTTGGGGGAGGTGCTGACTTGAATGTTGATATATCTAAGATTCTTATTCGAGGAAGCTCAACTCATAATAATAAAATCAGAAAAGATTTTACAAATATTGCTTGACTTTTTCTAGAACAGCGATGCTACCGATGTGGCAATCCTTGGAAACACTCAACAACAGACATTTGAGGTTGTTTATAATGTGGAAGGAGGAAAGTTGGGATTTGTTGTTGGAGTTTGTAGCTAATGAGAACTAGCACCCCTTGGTAACATAAAGATTATATTGCCAATTGATTAGCAATAGGAAGATATATAAAGAGGAAGAAAAGATGGGTAAGAAGCAAAAGAAAAATAGAAGCGTATCGTTCTTATGTTCTTAATTTCTTTTTTTCTTTTCTTTTTTTTTTTTTTTAAATAAATTTGTTGGGCTGTGCAGGTTAAAGTCGGATTCAAATCCGCTCTTTCAAGAGTTAATGGAGGAGAGATGGTGCCCCTATTGGATGGATGACACCTAGGGTTCGGATGAATCCAAGCCCTCCATAGGGGTGTCGACTCAGCTTGTCAGCTCGGTGTTGGCTCAGATGGAGGGCTCGGCTCAGATGGAGTGTCGTCCATCCAATGAGGGTGCCACCTCTCCTCCAAACTCCTCCAGAAATTTTTGAAGGAGAGGATGTGGATCCATTAAACCCTTCCCCCGTCCCTTCTACAATAATAATAAAGTGTGACTAGAATTTACGATCCCCATGAATGATACTGTCACCTTTATTGTAGATTTAGAGGAGATTAAGACAAACTATGCATCCTTTGAAGCCCCGATCCATATGGGTCCCCACCAACTTTCTTTTAGAAATATTGGGACGTGATCAAGGAGTACATATATGTTTTGGTATGTGATTTTTCCTTCACTAATGTGATCTCATTCTTAAATTAAATGAAGCTTTCATTTGTTTAATACCAAAGATTCTTAGTCCGAAGACCCCTTGTCAGCTAAGACCTATTGCTTTATGTAATGTGGTCTTAAAAGTTATAGTGAAGATCGTAGCCACTAAACTTCAACCAATTTTGGACTCCACTATTTCAAAAACTCAATCAGCTTTTCTTCTAAATTGGTCAATTTTCAATAATGTTTACATGGCACATGAGATTTTCTATTATATTGAAAAGAGAAAAAAGGGTAAGAAAAAATTTCTTGCCTCATAGCTAGATATGGCAAAAGCTTATGATCGAGTAGATGGGCTTATCTTAAGGCCATTATATTATGGTTGGGTTTTCAACATCAGTGGATGGAATTGGTTATGAATTGTGTTACCACAGTAATTTATCAGATATTATTAAATGGATCGCCAAATGGTAACTCGTCACCATCCCGAGTAAGGATGTAAATGGATAGTCGAAAATCCGGATCCGATTCGAATTCGTCTCCGTTTAAGGGAATCCAAATTCGAACAGTCGGATTCGGATTTGAATTCGGATATCTGAGTTTGAAGTCGAATGCGAATTCGGATTTCATTTAAACGGATCGGATATAATCCGCTCCGTTTAATAGTGTGGTAAGACACAAATACCTTCAAGTATATATGAGTATTTGACCGACTGATCTTCTACTCTTGTCGTTACTTCTCTTGCGTTGAGGTCTCAAGGAAAGAAGAGAAACAAGAAACGAAACTAGGGTTTCTGGCCGCCGACTACTCAGCCTCCAACTACAAGTCGCCTACTATGATCTTCTCTTGCGTCTTTTCTGAGGAATGGATTCTCTGCCCTTGAGTCTTAAACAGAGAGAGACTTATGGGTTCAAGCAGATTTTGCACAAGCTATGGACATAAGGAATAGCAAAAGATTTGCTTGAAGATTTCACTCAGCGTCTCAATTTGGAGGGGCTCCCATGCCGTTTGAATCGTTCGCATCTACTGAGACCAATGGCCAATATGAATATTAGTTTGGTGTTTTGTAGGTTGCTTTGTTTTTAAAGATACTATGATCCGTAAAGTATCCTCTCTCTCTTTGTGTACGCTTACCCCAAGTTACCTTTTTATTGTTTTTTAAGAAATTCTCTCAAATCTGTTGGTCTCTCTCTCTCTCTCTCTGTACGTTATCCCAAGTTACCTTTTTATTGTTTTTTAAGAAATTCTCTCAAATCTGTTGGTAGTTTTTTTCTATAATTCTTCATTCCCTCTATCTCTCTCTCTCTCTCTCTCGCTATCACTTTGTTTATCTTGCAGAATTAGTTTTTTTTTTTTTTTTTTTTTAGAAACTGGAACAAATTATTAGGGATTTCCATTATAGTTTTGGGGGGTTTCGATTACAGTTTCTTAGTTTACTGAATCTCTCTCTCTCTCTACGTTACCCCAAATTATCTTTTTATTGTTTTTTAAGAAATTCTCTCAAATTTGTTGGTGGTTTTTTCTATAATTCTTCATCCCCCCTCTCTCTCTCTCTCTCTCTCTCTCTCACTATCACTTTGTTTATCTTGCAGAATTAGGGTTTTTCCGTTTAATTTTTTTATTTTATTTTATAGAAACTGTAAAAAATTATTAGGGATTTCCATTACAGTTTTGGGAGGTTTCGATTACAGTTTCATAGATTACTAAATCTGATTTTTTAAAGAGTTTTCAATTACAGTTTCATAGGCTATTTAATCTGACCTCCACTCCACTGTCAAGTTCACATTCCATAACACGAATTCACATTCCGTAACACAACGATGATTTTCTGGATTCGGATCGGATGTTAACCGGATAATCCGGTTAACATGCGAATTCGAATTCGGATTTTCGCTATTCTAATCCGTCGGATGCGGATGGGGTTGTTAAATTTCGGATTCGAATTCGGATAATACCCTATCCGTACCGAATTCAATCCGTTTACATCCTTAATCACGAGGCATTCGACAGGGTGATCTGTTATCACCAGCTTTATTTCTCATTTGCTCTCATGGTTTATCAAGTTATCTGCTTAAGACTAAATCTGAGGGTCTCATAGCTGGTACTCGGGTACGGCATCTGGCACCCACAATCACTCATATTTTATTTGTTGATGATTGCTTATTATTCTCCGAGACCCATTTATCGAAAGTTTGTGCATTGAAGAGTTGCTTGGATGTCTACTGTGTAGCATCTAGACAAAATGTGAACTTGCAGGTATCATCAGTTACTTACAGTCCCAATACACCACCAAAAATTAGACGTTGGTTTTTTAGAGTTCTGGAGATTATATATGGAGATGGTCCAAAGAAATATCTTAGTTTACCAGTTGACTTTGGAATATCAAAGTCAGTTTTATTTAGGGATATCAATGAAAAGGTGTCCAAGAAGGTTTTCGGGTGGAAAGCAAAATTACTATCACATGCGTGTAATAAGGAAATAATGCTTAAATCGGTTGCATTCTCAATGTCAAATTATTTTGGGTCTTATTTTAAGTTACTTGCATCTCAACATAAATCTCTATGGCATATGGTTGCAAACTTTTTCTAGGGTGATAAGTATATGGTAAGCTAAAGTTATATTGGATTTCCTGGAATAAACTATGTTGATCGAAGGAAAAGGTAGGGTTAGGATTCAAGGATCCATCAATGTATAATCAGGCATTATTAGCAAAGGTAGCATGATGTTTACTCACTGAACCTATGTCTTATTAGGCTCTTTTATAAAATCTATCTATTATATATCCACATGGGGATTTTCTGTCCGCCACCACTGGCCATCAACCAAGTTGGGCATGGCGAAGTATTTTGGAAGGGAGAAGTGTAATTCAGAAAGGTTTGCTCTAACAAATTGGGTATGGGAATCAAATTAATATTTGGAATGATAATTGAGTTCCAACTTTACCCGGCTTCCAGATACATTCCATTCCTCTACCCTCTTGTTTAGTTACTCTTATTGTTTCACAATTGATTGATGTTGATATCAGGACTTGGCGTAAAGAGACTTTCTGTTATTTTTCCTATCAACGGTTGTGGAAATAATGAACATTTAGTTGTCTTTATTTCCTCATGAAGATACCCTTATAGGGTGTTGCTAGTAATGGTAAGTTCTCGATTAAGAAAACATATAATTTATTATCCAATTTGGAAGATATATCTCCCTCTTCAAGGCCATCTACATATTCAACATTCAACCTAGTGGTGCCGGAGTTTGTTTGGAAACGAATCCGGAACTGGCCAACTTTACTAAAGCTCAAGTCTTTTCTGTGGCATGCTTATGCTTCTGGTTTGGCTACAACATTGAATTTATGCTGATAAAATATTATGATGGATAGTTTGTGTATTTGCTGTGGTTTAGCAGAAGAATTAGTTTCTCACATGTTATTAGACTATCCTTTTGCTAGAACAGTTTGGTAAGGCTATAGTCTACATTCCAGGGTTTTGGATTTGTTTGTGCTACAACTCCATGATTGGATTGATAGCTGGACATCTTTTTTAATAATCAGAAAATCACGACATAGAGAGATCATGACCCTACGTTTATTTATTTATTGACAACTCCGACTAGCTAGCTAGGAATGATCATGTTTTTGGATACCAACAACACACTCCAGCTTAGGTTGTTTAGCTTCCTGAATAGAATTATCAATCCTATGGTCGGAGCATTCCTCAATGACTGCAAGCTAGTACAGTTAGTGAGGCTATTAATATAGGGACAGCTTTACCACAATGAACTCCTCCACCAACCAGTGTTTTTAAACTGAATACAGATGCCAACTTCCAATTGAAAACAATTGAAAGTTTAGGTTACATCGGTTGTGATCAATGGTGTGCCTCTTTTCTCCATTTCAGAACCATCCTCCTTTACTATTCCAATTATTGAAGAAGCCTTATCTATCGGTTCAACTCTATTGATTGCAATTAATGAAGGAGTGGAGCGGGTGATTCTAGAATCTGATAGCCAGCAACTAACAAATCGTCTTCTTGGGAAATCGGGATCTTCATTGTTTCAGTGCAATGATATACTTGAGGATATTCTTCATCTGCAACCATATTTTGAAAGTTGTATTTTCAGTTTTATTATAGGGAGAACAATAGCATCGCTAACTCCCTTTTTAGGAGGGCCATGTCGTTACCGTGTATGACAGGTTGACCACTTTCCAATCCTTAGATTCAGGATAAGTGTTGTCTAAATTCCATGTGTGATACAGGTATTAATAAATGAGTTTCTTACCTCAAAAAAAAAAAAAAAGGTACAATTAGAAGGGAAATTGTATTCTATCATTGACATTAAGGTGAGCCATTGTCAAGATGAAAAATTGGCATGCATTCCTATGTATGTACCAGTATGCTTACGTATTCTGATCTTTATTATGCACTAGTCCTGAATTATTAATTAAGGCTTTATTTTGTCACTTAGGCTCCATTTCTTTTTATGTGAGATGGTAGAAAAGAAAAAAATTTCAACCATACCCAATGGGAGCTTCTCATTCCTTCTCAATGTGGATTAATAATTGTGACTTTGTGAGCTATAAACTTGTGAAGATGGAATAAGTTCGTACTTTTTTTCGCTAAAAAAGGTTAGAAATCATAGATTAATAATGAATAAAAAATTATAGAGTTAAAGGTCTAGGCATCTTCGACTGGGCGAAAAAAATAAAAAACAGAGGCACCTAGCCTCCCCACCTTTGGCATTGCTATCAAATGTATATCATGACACAAAAAGTGACTCCAGGTTGGAAGGGGACTGCTCCAAATTTGTCTACTTTAGGCTGCACCACACTTTAAATTTCCTCCATTGTGTATTGGATTGTGGTTTCAACTACTAAAAAGAAAGAGCTTATCTTAAGAGGAGCATTTACTTAGAAATAGATGAGTCTTAGGTTGTATTTTGGTATGCATTTTAAATCGGGATCACATCGTGAGATGATAAAAAATAATGTTAGGTATATATTTTCATTCTTGAATCATGAAATGCATACCCTAATGGAGCCCATTCTAGTACGTGCTCTTCAGCCCAAATTTACATTCTAAACCTAAAATGGAAATGTCTCACTCTTTAGCTTATTTTCATTCTATAAGAACCCATTCTCCATTTTGATGCAAATGCATTTCTAAGAATATATTCCAAAAATTCAACCTAAATCTGATTTTTTTTTTTTTTTTTTTTGGTAAAAACCTTAATCTGATTAATGGGATCCATAGAAAAAGCTCGAACTAAGTTTTTTTGTGTGAATAAAAATTAGAATAAATCACTCATACCACCTCTGATCTATTGGTCAAACACAAACATTACCCTAAAGTTGACAATAACTACACATACTATCCCTAAATCTGAAATGTTGATACATAGAGACCCATTCTGTTATTTTTTTTTTTTTTTCTGTTAATAGCTGTTGTTAACATAATTAAATTTTTTTAATGTCCAAAATACTCTTATGGATAATGTGAAATGACAAAATTAGTCCTTTTTTTTTTTAACCCTAACCCTTCTCTTTCTTCTTTGGCGCTGGCTCTATTTTCTCTCTATCATCGGTTGGCCAGTAAAATTCCTTTCCAAACTTCCAGCACAATCTCAGTTTTATTTTCTTCTTCTATCTCAACTCAAGCCACAAAAGCTCATTTCTTCTCTAGTTCTTCTTCCTTTGATAAAACCCTCGATATCGAAAATGTTTGTCAGTCAGCCTTATCTATGCAAAGCCAATCCTAGAATTTTTCAATTGAAGCTCAATGTCCTTCAATGAAACTTTTAGATGAAGCAAACCCTAGTTGATGAAAGCATTGTCTGTTACAGAACCGCTTTGCTATTGTGTTGTCGATATAGAGTAGCATTCAAAAACTCATGCGCAGCAACTCCTCCTCTCTCTCAAACAAATTCCATGGCTTTAAAAGCACAAAAGATGCCTTAGCCCCATTATTGTTAAGGTCTCACTCGGAGACTTTTATAGACCCGGTTCTTCTCCCTCCAGTGAATGAGTGAAACACACTTGATCTCAATGAGTTGGGAGTTCTTAGGATCGATCGAATGCAGACGCCAATGTGAAGAAAAGAAAATTACCTACCAGTTTGCTCACCATTGATCAGGTTGGTTGAATCTGGGAATGCAATGGGAAAAAAGAAGGACATCATTTCATTATAGGGGTTGTCAATGTCCGTAGAAACAGCTCATTCAATTGTCGGGCTTGGTGGACAAACTCTTCTGAAATCTTTCAAAAATACGGTTTCCCATTGGTGACCCTACTGGTGTTGCCGACGTAGATGAGCGATGGTAACGATCTTTTTTACGTAAGGGTTCTAAGGGTATTTCTGTAATTACATCATCCTTCATTTGAGAAGGTTAAAAATGTTTTTTGGTCCCTTTCTGATTGCAAATGCAATAAGGATAATTATCCAAACTTAACGGTGTTAGTCAATGGGGTAGGTATGTAATTGTTATCAACTTTAGGGTGTCTCTATATTATAGTCATATATCAGGGGTGGTATGAGTAATTGACTCTAAAAATTATAGGATAAATTACACGTAGTACCCTTGGACTATGGACTAATTACACTTACCATCCATTAGTTTCTGACTATTGCACATACCACTCCTAATTTTTGAAACAATAAGGTCCATTCTCTCTCTCTCTCTCTCTCTCTCTCTCTCTCTCTCTCTCTCTCTCTCTCTTTGAGATTAGCCAGTTTATTTCGACCTTTCTCTACCTAAACTTGGCTTCACTTATTCCTAAGTTCATTTGCTTATGGCCATAAACTAGATTTAGGCATCAGAGTAACCACAGAATTATCCAATCCGCTCCTCTTCTGTCTGTTCATTTCTTGTTACAGGTGTCGTCATCAGGAACTCGAGACTAGAACATAACACCATGCATGGGTTAATAGATGATCACAATGCTTAATTAATCAAGTTAATTACTTATTGTAAACCCATACAAAAAAGAAATTTCCTTTGGCGGTTTACCACAACCACTCTTAAGTCGTTAGTGAAATACTATTATATATCATGTGTTCAAGAGAGAATGACCTCTTTGAGAATGACTGGCCCCCCGCCATCAGTGGCTTTCGAACGGCGTTGACTTGCCAGTTAGGTAAACACCATGGATTGCTCACTCATTGCATAGTTGTCATTCTCCCTTCTTTACGTCTTTGCAAGTTGCATTCTGAGGGCAAACAAATCCCCCCCTTTTATTTTTTATTTTTTTTTCTGAGGGGGGGTCCTATGCATGGGAGCTTCTCAGTCCTACTCTATATGGCCTAATAAACTGTAATTTTGTGGCCTTTTAACTTGTGATGATGGAATAAGTTCCTAATTAATTAAGATGGATATATAGCTGCATGTAGGTCCCTAATGGGTGTCATGACACGAGTGACTCTAGATTGGAAGTGGGCTGATTCAAATTTGGCTAGAAATAGATCAGTTATTAATCTGGTTGGTTTGATAGAAAAAGGTCGAACCAAGTTGTGTTTACTCATTTACCCAAAAAAAAAAATTATGTTTACTCAAATCTCTCAGCTGTGATTGGAATCACAGTTAATAAAAATAGATCGAAAATTGTGCAGGGAAAGTTTTCCATTCACCCTGGCCGCTGAAGGTGGTAAATGAAAACTAGTAGACATGATCATTAAATGACCTCTTCTTTATATAACGAAATCCTGATTACACCCCCAAGTGTTCCTAAATAACAATCTAATCCCTACCGAAACTCAAGGTGAAGATGTTCCTTTTCACCAAGGGTGATAAAACACTAATTACCCTCAAATTGCACTGTCGAAAGCCATAGTTCATTTTTTTTTCATCCCCATATTAATCAGTAAAGCATTAGAGGGCGAGCCTTGGTGTGACGGTTGTCATATTACAACTTGGTGGTCATAGATTCGAAACACGAAAACAGCTTCTTTGCAATGCAGGGGTAAGACTCCGTACACTCTGCCCTTCCCCAAACCCTACAGTAATGGGAGCCTCATGCATTGAAACGCCGAGATTTTTGCAAACAAGCTGGATTTCACTTTCTTAAGAAAATGGCTACTCATTTCTCTCTCCAAAATCATTTCGTCCTCCATATGCATCACATTTCTTGTGGGGACCAAATCTCTTGTTTTCCACAAGTATGATGACAATAATATGAATTACAACAGCGGAGGAAGACTTAAGCCCAGTGACTTGGAGTCTTCATAGAGAAAAGGGTTGTAGTTGCTTCCAGTTTTCCTCCATAAAATAGAAAGATGTAGTAGCTCGATCCTCCCCTCAATATATAGAGTTACAAGGTTGGGTTGCCAGTACCAATATTGTTGAGGGAAAGTACATCAATTAGTTAGCTAGAGAACCCAAAACCCATCATCCATGGCTGTTATCTACTCCTTCCCTTTCCTTCTTCTGTCAACTGTACTTCATTTGTTTCTCTTTGATTGTTCAGAGAAGGTCGAGGCCTATGGATTAGCCGAATGGACGGGGAATATTAAATTCCAGAGTCATGTGGTTTCACTGAGCTCCTTGATGCCTGCTGGAGTTTGTTCTACTCCAGCCGAAGGTGATTTCTCTTAATAATTCTTATGTTTTGTGTTTGTATGAGTGGAATTCCACTGATCATCTTGGGACTAATATCTCATGGATGATTCCCAAAGATGTGGGAGTGGTTACTAGGGAGAGGATCCGGACTCACTCTTTACCGAGTGCTCGGGTTTTGCTATATATTCTCACAGAAAGGGCAAGGTTTCAATCTCCTTTTAATCAACTCTAACATGGTGTCTTGACACCCAGAAATAGCAGCCCAAAGTTATCCACATTTTCCTTACACCGAAATTTTCCCAAGCTGTAATTTTCAGTCTATAACTCTTTGTCATGTGGATTAGATAGTAACTTTCCAACCGAATATTCCTTTCTAATGCATTTCATTGCTAGATTTTTTTTTACCTTTCCATGATACAATCGATGAAAATTCTTTTATCATAACCGAAACTACATCCTTTAATAAAAAAAAGTTTACTTTGGGAAAAAAAAATATCAGAGTCAAAAGTCTGATAAAAATTTGTTGTAATTAATTACATTTGGGTGGCCCATTAAGAAAAATTGGTAACATTCCCTGAGTTATTATAGATGGTTCAGACGTGCTCTACCTATAGAGGAAAAAAGATCTTCTCAAGTTCAATGTTTTTAGTCGTGATCCAATGGTTGGAGTTTACTTTGCACACACACCAATACATTGGTATGCATACGGGTTAACTCTAATCACTGGATCACCAACTTGAGGAACTGTTAAACTTGAGAGGAGCCGGGTCCACTAGAGGGTCATAGAACTGACAGTGTATAAGGGAATTGATTTTACACCGGGGTAATCCAAGGAATCGCTAATAATTTCGGCAGCTTGGATCTGCAACTTCTATATTCCAAAGTTATTGCTGGCTTTAGAATAGGATAGGTTTGTGTTTTCAGAACTTGTTCTTTTATAGGAAGATAGAAGGACTTTGGTTGGAATTCTGTGTGTTGATTTCAAAGGACACTAGACTGGTTAGTTCATATATCGATAGACTTGGGGAAGAGTCCTTTTTTACTCTACTTCAGTAATTCTACTATACATAGTCATAATATCGAGATATAATTATAGTAAAACTAGTTATAGTCCTTTTCCCCCAATATAGACTTGTTGAGGGCAGGGGATCCCCACACAGGTGGCGTGGGATAGAATCCCCACGTCCAGTCAATCGGCACATAGGAGAAGATGTCGCATGGTTCGTTAATAAGGAATCACGAATCAGGGAAAAGAGAGACTGAGGAATTCCAAACATTTTCCTTAATTTCCCCCCCCCCTCTCTCTCTCTCCATTATTACATTAACAAGGGTTACCTCTATGCTTTCAGGTTCCAAAGTCTTAAGCAGCAAACTACTGCAAGTAACTCACAAGCATGGGCCTTGCTCACCATTGAAGGAAGGGAAAGCAAAAATTCCTAGCCTTCATCAGATCCTCATCAATGATCAAACCAGAGTCAAGTCCATCAATTCCAAAATCTCCAGCAAAGACCCACTAACAGATTCTACAGTAAAACTTCCTGCCAATTCTGGCAACTCTGATGGAACTGGAAACTTCATTGTCAAAATTGGATTTGGAACACCCAAGCAAGATTTCGTACTAGTCTTTGATACTGGTAGTGATCTCAACAAGATCCCATTTTTTATCCTTCTAAATCTTCCACCTATTCCAACATCTCATGTAACTCCATCTCATGTGACCAATTGAAATTATCTATGGACTACGAGCCACCCTGTAACACCACATGCATATACGAAGTTACATATGCTGACAATTCCTACACTGCAGGGTACTTTGCAACCGATACACTAACCTACACTATCTTCTGATGTCTTCCCCAATTTCGAATTCGGTTGTGGTCAGGAAAATGGAGGCCTATTGGTTCTGCAGATGGATTACTAGGCCTCGGCCGTGATCAGGTCTCTGTAGTATCACAGACTGCTCAAAAGTATGGAAAGCTTTTCTCCTATTGTCTTCCATCCACAGACAGCTCCACAGGTTTTCTTGCAATTGGTTGTGAAGTGGGTGCTTCTACTACTGCTCAATACACTCCATTAATAACAAAATCAAGCTACCCATCATTCTATTTCCTAACTATGATGGGTATAAGTGTTGGAGGCAAGAATTTATCTATCTCACCATCAGTGTTTGCAACTTCAGGAATCATTATAGATTCTGGAACTGTCATCACTCGGTTGCCTCCAGCAGCCTATTCAAAGCTACTGTCAGCATTTCGTCAAGATATGTCACAGTATCCCCCTACGCCCACGGTTTCATTTTTAGATACATGTTATAACCTATCTGGATACACTAGTGTTAAAGTACCAACCATAGTGTTGTATTTTAGGGGAGGTGCGAACTTGAATGTTGATATATCTGGGATTCTATATCAAGCAAACTCAACTCAATATTGTTTGGCTTTTGCTGGAAACAGTAATGCTATCGAGGTGGCGATCCTTGGAAATATGCAACAGCAGACATTTGAGGTTGTTTATAATGTGGAAGGAGGAAAGCTGGGATTTGGTGCTAGAGCTTGTAGTTAATAATGAGAACCAGTCCTTGGTAACATAATGATTATATTGCCAGAAATCGCTTGATTGATTAGCAACAGGAAGATATATAAAGAGAAGAAAATATGATCAAGAAGCAAGAGAAAACTAGATGTTTCTGGTTCTTACTTCTTATGCTGTTAACTCATTTTTTTTTATTCTATCATTAATGTGTGAGTCATTCTTCAAATGGAAAATTGGCATGCATTCCCATGTATATCCATGCACAATCTCTACTATGCATAGTTCTGAATTATTAAATCTTTGTTTTGTTATTTAAGCTCCTTTTGTTTTTATGTAAGATGGCGGAAAAAAAAAAATTTGTCCAGTAAAATAGGATTTTCTATTGTTTATCCGTTATTTTCATTGGACCAAACTCTATGAGAGTTTCTCAGTCCTACTCAATGTGGATTAATAATTGTAATTTTGTCGCCTTAAACTTGTCATGATGGAATAAGTCCGTATTTTTTTGTGTGCTAAAGACCAGCAAAGAATAGATTAATAATGAATAAAAAAAATTACAGAATTAAGGTCTAGGCATCCCTGACCAGAGAAAAAAAAAATTAGAGGCACCCACCCTCCCCACCTTCGGCATTGCATCAAATGTGTATCATGACACAGAGTGACTCTAGGTTGGAAGGGGGCTGGTTCAAATTTGGTTAGTTTATGCTCCACCACGCTTTAAATTTCCGCCACTGTATATTAGATTGTAGTCTAACTCTGAACTACCAAAAAGCAAGAGCTTATGGTTAAGAGGAGCATTCAATCAGAAATAGATGTCTAAGACTGTATTTTGGTATGTATTTTAAGTCAAGAGCACATCAGGAGATGACAAAAAACAATGTTAGGTGTACAGTCTCGTTCTTGAATCATAAAATGCATTCCCTAATGGAACTCATTCCGGAACACGATCTTCAGCCCAATTTTACATTCTAAGCCTAAAATGAGAATGTCTCACTCTTTTAGCTCATTCTGATTCTATAGTAAGAATGCAAATGGATTTCTAAAAATATATTCCAAAAATGCAACCTCAATCTGGTTAATGGGTTCCATAGAAAAAGCTCGAACCAATTTTTTTTGGGTGAATAAAAATATATTAAAAAAGTAAAAGACAATACAATGAATCCTAGAGTGGGAAAAAAAAAAGAAGAAACTGTCAAGCCCATCAAAGGGAAAACAAAGCTAGCAAAGCCGAATCCAAAAACCCATAGAGGTTTACAATGAAACGATTCTTCATCGAATCAAGATCAAATGTTTAAAGATGATTGATTTTTGTCATATGGAAAAATCAATAGAGCTCCAAAGCTCGAACCAAATTGTACTCAATTACTCAAGCTCCAAAGACCGAAAATTGCATTGGCAGAAGCCTTTGTTCATTTTTTCTTAGTCCAAAAAGCATAAGAAATCAATAAGCAAAAAATATTTCAACAAGCAGGATTTCACTTTCTTAAGAAAATGGATACCCATTGCACTCTTGTTTGACTAATCTTGTCAGATTCTTTTTCCCAGTTCTCGGAAGTTTCTGTTATGCTTTAGGCTGACCACTAGTTCCTCGTTTAATCCAGTCCAAATAGGAGATTTTCATATAAATTATACAGCAACTGTATTATTAAATTCATGAGAGAGAGAGAGATGTTTTTCCAACCCATGCATGGTTAATAGATGATCACAATGCTCGATCTGCCTAACTCAATAATTAATCAAGTTACTTAATGTGAACCCATACCCCAAAAAGAAATTTCCTTTCACAGTTTACCACTGCCACTCATAAGTCATTAGTGAAATGCTACTATCATGTGTTCAATTTAGCCCCACATATCACATATTGCCCCGTCACAATTAATCCACCACACACACACACACACATTCCATAAAATGAAAAGATGTAGTTGATGTCCTCCCCTCTACATATAGAGCTAGATAGTTGAGGGAAAGTGATATAATTGGTTAGCTAGAGGAACCCAATACCCATCATCCATGACCATTATCTATTCCTTCCTCTTCCTTCTTTTGTTTCTTTTTCTTCATTTGTTTCTCTTTGATCTTTCAGAGAAGGTAGAAGCCTATCGATTCGATGAAATAACGACTAATCTTAAATTGCAGTCATGTTGTTTCACTGAACTCCTTGACGGCAGCCGGAGTTTGTTCTACTCCAGCCCAAGGTGATTTCTCTTAATAAGTACTCATATGTTTGTGTTTGTATGAGTGGAATTCCACTACCCTTTAGGTGCTGGGTTTTGTTGTTCTCACGGATATTATGGCAAGGTTTCAATCTTTTTTCAATCAACTCTATCATGTGGTGTCTGAATTAGCAGCCCAAAGTTATCCACATCTTCCTTGCACCAACCTTTTCCCAAGCATCAATTTTCAGTTCTAAAACTCTTTGTGATATTGTGAATTAGATAGTAATTACTTTCCAATAGAAATTCCTTTCTTATTATGCATTTCGTTGCTAGAAATTCCTTCATACAAAACCATTGGATCTTAAAGATCATTCCCCTAAAATAATTAAAACTAGGGCTGCAAGTTCAACCCTGACAATCCAAACCCGACCCTAACCCGCCCTAAATCCTGGCGGGGTTAAACCCGGCTCGACCCTGGCTAGGACCCAAAATTTACTCAACCCTGGCAAGGTTGGGTTGGGTTAGGGTTGACCCCCTGGGTTGAGCCCGGCCCGACCCGACCCTATATATATATATATATATATATATATATATATATATATATATATATATATATATATATAAGAGACCCTAATCTTTCTAAACCCTAATCTTTTCTCGACTCTTCACTCTCAGTCTCCTTCGACATTTGCGGCGACACTCATGGCCTTACCACAGTGACTCAGAGCCTCACCAATCACTCACGGTCATGGCCTTACCACTCACCGGCGGCATCCTTCTCTCAGTCTCAGCTCTTAGGGCTGCAACAGGGCCCGTCTTTTCTCAACTCTTCACTCTCAGTCTCCTTCGACATTTGTTAATCTTAGATCGCCAAAGATTTTCCGATAGGTAAATTGTTATTTCCCTATTTCCAGTTTTCCACCCTTACTCTTTGAGTTATAACTCTTACTTTCCACCAAGAAAAAGAAATAGTGATAAACAAACAAAAGAGGAAAAAAATGAAAACACCTGTCCAAATTCAAATTACTCGGACCACAGATATAATAAATCTATTTGTTTCAACTTGGCAGTGAAATAAAAATCATATTTCATCCACCCATTCTGAGTAATGGGGAAGTGGAATATAGATAAGTAGAAACATGGGTGAGAAAATCGTGAGCTTGAGTTACATGGGCTACACGCGGTCCTGTAGAACCACATGCATATACCAAGTTACATATGGTGACAGATCCTACTTTGCAGGCTACTTTGCAACTGATACACTAACACTATCTTCCTTTGATGTCTTCCCCAATTTTGAATTCGGGCGTGGTCAGAACAGTGAAGGCCTATGGGGTTCTGCAGATGGTACTAGGCCTTGGCCGAGATCAGGTCTCTATGGTATCACAGACTTCTCAAAAGTATAAAAACTTTTCTCCTATTGTCTTCCATCCAAAAGCAGCTCCACTGGTTTTCGTGCATTTGGTAGCGAAGCTGGTGCTTCCTCTAGTGCTCATTACACTCCATTACTACCAGAATCGAGCAACCCATCATTCTATTTCCTAACTATGACGGGTATAAGCATTGGAGGCCAGAATTTATCTATCTCACCATCAGTGTTTACAACTTCAGGAACCATTATAGACTCTGGAACTGCCATCACTCGGTTGCCACCAGCAGCCTATTCAAAGCTACGGTCAACATTTCGTCAAGCAATGATCAAGTATACCCCTGCGCCGCCGTCTTCACTACTTGATACATGCTATAATTTGGCTGGATACACTAGTGTAACGGTACCAACCATAGTGTTACATTTTGGGGGAGGTACTGACTTGGATGTTGATAAATTTGGGATTCTAGTTCAAGAAAGTTTTGCTAAATATTGCTTGGCTTTTGCTGGAAACAGTGCTGCTACCGATGTGGCGATCCTTGGAAATAAACAACAGCAGACATTTGAGGTGGTTTATAATGTGAAGGAGGAAAGTTGGGTTTTGGTGCTGGAGCTTGTAGCTAATGAGAACCAGCCCTTGCCCTTGGTCACATAAAGTCTATATTGCTAGAAATCGATTGACTGATTAGTGGTAGAAAGATATGTAGAGGAATAAGAGATGAACAAGCTAGCAAGAGAAAATAGAAGCTTATGATTCTTATGTTGATTAAGTAGCTTTTTTTTTTTTAATTTGTTGGGGTGTGCGGGTTAAACACTTAAACCCTTCCCCAATCCCTTCTGCAATAATAATAATGATAAAGTACAATTAGAAGAGAAGTTGTATTCTATCATTAACATTAAGTTTAGACTTTCTCCAGACAGAAAATTGGCATGCATTCCCATGTGTGTCCATAGACGTTTATGGCAGTCTGATCTCTACCGTGCATTCTTTCATCATCCTGAATTTTTAAGGTTTTGTTTTGTCACTTAGGCTCCATTTGTTTTTATGTAAGATAGATGGAAAAGAAAATTTTTCTTTGAAAATTGGATTTTCCACTTTTTGTTGGGTAATTTTCTTCGGACCAACCCTATGGGCGCTTCTTAGTTCTATTCAATGTGGACTAAAAATTGTAATATTGTGGGCCTTAAACTTGTGATGATGGAACAAGTTCCCTTTTTTTTTCCTTTTTTTTTCTTTTTTTGGTGCCACAAGTCAGCAAAGAATAGATTAATAATGAATGAAAAAAAAATTATAAAATTAAGGTCTAGGCATCCCCCACCAGGAAAAAAAAGCTATGAACAGACACATACCCTCCCCAACTTTGGCATTGCCATCAAATGTGTATCATGACACAAAGAGTGACTCCAGATTGGAAGGGGATTGGTTCAAATTTGGTTAGTTCAGGCTCCACTGTGCTGTAAATTTCCTGCATTGTATATTTGATGTAGTTTCAACTATCAAAAAGCAAGTGCTTATGGTTAAGAGGAGCATTCAGTTAGAAATAGATGAGTCTTACGCTGTATTTTGGTATGCATTCTAACTCGAGAACACATCCTAAGGTGACAAAAAACAATGTTAGGTATACATTCTTGTTCTTGGATCATGAAATGCATTCTCTAATGAAACCCATTATGAAACACGCTGTTCAGCCCAATTTTGCATTTTAAGCCTAAAATGTAAATGTTTCATTCTTTAACTCATTCTCATTCTATAATAAGAATACATTTTCCATTCTGAAAATGCATTTCTAAGAATAAATTCTAAAATGCAGCCTTCCTTAATCTAATTAATTAGTTCAATAGAAAAAGCTCGAACCAAGTTTTTTTGCATGAATAAAAATTATGCTTAAAGAGATAAAGCCAATACAATGAATTCCCGAGAAGAAAAAAATAAAAAAAGAAGCTGCCAAGCCCAACAAAAGGATGATTTGACAAGGTCGCAATCGTGCTCTTTTTGAGGGGGCGGCAGTTTCAGCGGTCTCGCTTGTGTTCGGTGGAGCAAGGGTTATGTGATGTTTCAATGCGGGTGCCTTGTCTTGTCACTTCCATGGAGGATTGGTATGTGGCTAATAGGCTCCATCTGAAGTAGAGATCGGATATGCAATTGGTTTGGAGGGCTCCTATTGGTCCTTGTTTGAAGCTAAATGCCGATGGGTGCTCACTCGGTAATCCAGGTTTCTCGGGTGCGGGAAGAGTTTTTCGTGATTCTTCTGGTACAGTTCGCCTAGCTTATGCAGTATTCATAGACATCACCTCTCATTTTAGGGCTGAGTTCTTTGTGGTTCTTCTTGGTGTTAGGTTGGCCATCAATCTAGGTGTTTCTCATCTTTGGATCGAAAGTGACACCAGTGTTGTGGTTAAGTGTTTCCTCTCTTTGCGGATTCCATGGTTTGGGATGCAGCTCTGGAATAGTCTGGCAATCCTAGTGAGCTACATGGATTGGGTATTAGGCATTGTTTCTGAGAAGAAAATATGGTGATTGACGGCTTAGCAAAGCATGCTGCTTAGTCTAACACTTCTCAGCGATGGAATGGTTGTCCCGCTTTTGTTGCTAGGGACGTTGTGTCAAATGCCTCAAAGCGCCCAAGATTTTGTTTTACTTAATTTCTCTTTTCTTCTCTAGTCGGCTCTCTCCTGTTGATGGTATTGCTGAAGGTGGATAGGGGTTGGTCTAGTTGTCTTGTACTCTTCATTCTTTTCCTTTATTAATATAAGCTTTTGATTTTTAAGAAAAGAAAAGAAAAAAAGGCCCAAGAAAGGGAAAACAAAGCTAGCAAAGCCGAATCCAAAAGCCCCCAGAGGATACAATGAAATGGTTCTTCCTCGAATCAAGATCAAATGTACAAAGATGATTGATTATCGTCATATGGTAAAATCGATAAGAGCTCCAAAGCTCGAACCAAATTGTACTCAAGTACTCAAGGTCTTTAGCTCGAACCAAATTGTACTCAAGTACTCAAGCTCCAAAGACCGAAAATTGCATTGTCAAAAGCCTTTGTTCATTTTTTTTCTTAGTCCAAAAGGCATTAGAAATCAATAAGCAAACAGTATTTCAACAAGCTGGATTTCACTTTCTTAAGAAAATGGCTACCCATTGCACTCTTCTTTGACCACTCTTGCTAGATTCTTTTTCCCAGTTCTAGGAAGTTTCTGTTATGCTTTAGGCTGACCACTAGTTTCCTCTCACGTTTAATCCAGTCCAAATAGGAGAATTTCATATAAATTATACAGCAACACTGTATTAAATTCATGGGTTAATAGATGATCACAATGCTCGATCTGCCTAACTCAATAATTAATCAAGTTCCTTAATGTGAACCATACCCAAAAAGAAATTTCCTTTTGGCCGTTTACCACTACCACTCATAAGTCATTAGTGAAATACTACTATCATCTGTTCAACTTAGCCCCACATATCAGATATTATTAAATCACGACTTTAATGAATGTATTGATTGCTCCGTCACAATTAATCCACCCATTAATCCATTATTCTACATATAATATAATGGATTTTAATCGCATTTTATTTAGATTGAATAGGTCCATGTGGTAGAGGACTTAACACGCACCTTATTGGCTAAAATTTTATAACCTCAAATTGTTTATATGAAATTTAAAGTTTAACGAAACAACAAGATCATCATCTTCTAGTTACATAACTTTGAATTATATTTCAAGACACTTCCCATACTTGTTTTGAACTGAAAGTTTATTTGTGAGATAGGAATAGTATTCCATTACATCAAACTGACATACCCAATTTGATTTGATGATGGATGCAGAAGGAGATTTAACGTTTCTGTCACCTAGGGTGTAGAGAAAGTAATACTTTTGATTCATTATTATTCTTCGATTCCTCCCCTTTTACAATCCTAATTCCCAAAATATCCTTTTCAATATTCCAAGGTTCTCATCAAAGCATCAAACCACCATGGTTGAAGGAAAATGGAGGGTGTCCAATGCAAAAAACCACAAATATCTTGTGAAATGTAACATAATGCTTGTTACGAATGTAATTGGAATCAATATAGGGTCCTAATAAGATAACTCTTCTAATAGAAGATTTTTTTTCTTCAACTATTTGGATGGTGGATGGAAATTCTTTGGGGTTTGAGACCATTAGCAAAACATAGTTACATACAATTAAGGTCTCAAGAGAGTGATTGCTCCAAGTCAGCCAAAATAACTTTCATCTTCCGTGTGGAAAGTCTCTTGTTTTCCAGAAGTTTGATGACAATAATGCGTTACATAGAAAGCTGAGGAAGACTTAGACCAGTGAATTGGAGTCTTCGCAGAAGGACTGTTGTTGCTTCCAATTTTGCTCCATAATATAGAAAGATGTAGTAGATATCCTCCCCTCTATATATAGAGCTAGATGGTTGATGGAAAGTGATATATTTGGTTAGCTAGAGAACCCAATATACATCATCTATGGCCCTTATCTATTCCTGCTTTCTCTTCCTTCTTTTGTCATCTGTTCTTCATTTGTTCTTTGATCATTCAGAGAAGGTAGAGGCCTATCGATTTGATGAAATAACGGCGAATCTTAAATTGCAGAGTCATGTCATTTCATTGAGCTCCTTGATGCCAGCCAGAGTTTGTTCTACTCAAGCCCAAGGTGATTTCTCTTAATAAGTACTTATAAGTTTGTGTTTGTATGAGTGGAATTCCACAACTCTTTAGGTTCTGGTTTTGCTGTTCTCTCAGAAATTAGGACAAGGTTTCAATCTCTTTTCAATCAATTCTTATGTGTCTGAATTAACAGCCCAAAGTTATACACATGTTCCTTGCACAACCTTTTCCCAAGCGGTTCCTTGCACCAACCTTTTCCCAAGCTAGAATTTTCAGTTCTAAATGATGCGGGATCTGGGTTAAGAAAACCCTAATTGATCCGCTAATAGACCCACCCAAACAATAATATGAATGGTAGATTTGGTAAATAATCAGAACTATTCAATAACTTGAAGAACCAAACAGACCTTAAGAACAGAATAGGAATTCTATTTAAAGAAGAAGGGCGACCTAGGAAAAGAGCGATAACATAAAGCAAAACAGAATTAAATATTTTAATGAGGGCAAATCTGGAAAACAACAAAAGAGGGTTGTCTTCAACCTTTGTTAGAAACTCACGAACAGAACCAAGAAACTCACGAACAGAACCAAAGTGGAAGACCAGATTTGTTTGGAGAGAGAAAACTCTCTCGTATGAAACTCAAATGTACTGAAATCTCAGGGGTTGAGTCGCAATCCTCTGGTCTATCAATTCCTACAAATATGGGTTCTAAACAGCCAAGAAATAAAGAGCATCAAAGGACTGAAACTCACCCTGGTGGTAGGAAAGAGAAAGATAGACTTGCAGGTCTCAATACTCACCATAAGAGGACATCTCTGGTCATGAGTTTAGGGGATTTAGGTCGCCCAGGGGTGTGGAAGATATCCTCACAGTTTCAGGTGGAGAGGATGAGGGATGAGAGAGTTCGATGAGTTTATATGGGGCTGGGGTTGCCACCAAAAACAGGGGAGGGGTCAAGAAGAAAGAAGAAGAAGTAGGAAAAGAGGGAGAAAAAAAGAATGAGGAAGAACCCGAGAGGTGGAGTCCTGTATGCAAAGATGAATGAGAGAGAGAGAGAGAGCACTTCACTTCAGCCCCATCAAAACTGATTACCAAATCATTCTTTTCTTTTTTCAATTCTTCAATAATCAATGGTTCGATTAGGGAAAATTTATAAAACTTAACTAAAATAATAGTAACTGAAATGGAAATCATAATCTTAAATATCCTAATAAGTTATCAAACCTATGGTTGCCTATTAAGACAAGAAGAAAATTAATTTAAATACTTAAAATAAAATCCTACCTAATTGTTTCATCTAAATTCTCAAAAATAAAAGATTATAAATATCCCAATTAAATCTTAGTGAGATTCTTATCCAAGCCCATCTCAACTTGTGGGCCCGTTGCTGTATCACTATAACTTTGTGATCTTGTGAATTAGATAGTAACTTTTCAACAGAAAATTCCTTTCTTATTATGCATTTCATTACTAGAAATTCCTTTCAGACAAAAAGGGTTGGATCTTAAAAATCATTCCCCTAAAAAAATTAAAACAACTCCCTTAAATGCATCTGTTTCCAAAGTGTGCATAGAAAACTGCTTGAATTTTTCCGTGCTTTAAAAAAAGGAGGGTTAATATGGGAGAAAAAATCAGGCCCCGAAAGTCTTTTTGTAATCGGGTCGGTAGCATTTAGACAGACCCCTTAGGAAAAATTGGCAACATTCCCTAAACTATTAGACCTGGTCAAGAAATGCTGTATATGGGTGGCTCATAGAGCTGACAGTACATAGGGAAATTTTTTTCCGTGTTGATTTCGAAGGATACTAGACTGGTTAATTAGTTCATCAATAGATTTTGGGGATAATCCATTTTTTACTCTACGCCAGTGATTCTACTATATAATCATAGTCATAATAGATATAATAATTATACTCGTTATGGTCCTTTCCCCCCCCCAAGGGAGGGTAGGTGGGTTAGCACTCAAAAGTCAAAGTCAATGGACTTCTTTAGTTGATGTCAAGAAAATTACAATAGAAAATTACAATAAGAGCATATGAAGGGGTTTAGGCAGGTACCGTTTTTTATTCCACTCATGAACAAATGGAAAGAACCAGGATGGAATCACATGGGAGAAGAGAGAGTGTCAGACGAATTTATCGCTGATGTGGGGATCATTTTCCCTAATTTTAATAATTCTCTCTCTCTCTCTCTCTAACAACTATTACATTAACAAGGGCTCTACCTTCTATGCTTTCAGGTTCAAAAAACTTAAGCAGCAGGTTACCGCAGGTAACTCACAAGCATGGGCCGTGCTCACCACTAAAGAATGGGAAAGCAAAAATTCCTAGTCTTCGCCAGATTCTCATCGATGACCAAACTAGAGTCAAGTCCATCAATTCCAAAATCTCTAACAAAGACCAAGTAACAGATTCTACAGTAAAACTTCCTGCCAACTCTGGCAGTTCTCTGGGAACTGAAAACTTCATTGTCAAACTTGGATTTGGTACACCCAAGCAAGATTTCGTACTAGTCTTCGATACCGGAAGTGATCTCACTTGGATCCAATGCCAACCATGTTCTGGCGCATGCTATTCTCAACAAGATCCCATTTTTGATCCTTCTACATCTTCCACCTATTCCAACATCTCATGTAACTCAGCCACATGTGCCCAATTGAAATCAGCCACGGGCAACACGCAGTCCTGTAGAACCACATGTATATACCAAATTACATATGGTGACAGTTCCTACTCTGCAGGCTACTTTGCAACGGATACACTAACACTATCTTCCTCTGATGTCTTCCCCAATTTTGAATTCGGGTGTGGTCAGAACAACCAAGGCCTATGGGGTTCTGAAGATGGATTACTAGGCCTCGGTCGAGATCAGATCTCTATGGTATCACAGACTGCTCAAAAGTATGGAAAGCTTTTTTCCTATTGTCTTCCATCCAAAAGCAGCTCTACCGGTTTTCTTGCATTTGGTAGCGAAGCGGTTGCTTCTTCTAGTGCTCAATACACTCCGCTACTAACAGAATCGAACAACCCGTCATTTTATTTCCTAACCATGACAGGTATAAGTGTTGGAGGCCAGAATTTATCTATCTCACCATCAGTGTTTACAACATCAGGAACCATTATAGACTCTGGAACCGTCATCACTCGGTTGCCACCAGCAGCCTATTCAAAGCTACGGTCAGCATTTCGTCAAGCAATGACCAAGTATACCCTTGCGCCACCATATTCAATACTCGATACATGCTATAACTTGTCTGGATACACTAATGTATCAGTACCAACCATAGTGTTGTATTTTGGGGGAGGTACAGACTTGAATGTTGATCAATCTGGGATTCTAGTTCAAGCAAGCTCAACAAAATATTGCTTGGCTTTTGCTGGAAACAGTGCTGCTACCGATGTGGGGATCCTTGGAAATAAGCAACAACAGACATTTGAAGTGGTTTATAACGTGGAAGGAGGAAAGTTGGGTTTTGGTGCTGGAGCTTGTAACTAATGAACCAGCCCTGGGTCACATAAAGATCAAATTTATTGCTAGAAATCGATTGGCTCATTAGCAGTGAGAAGATATATAAAGAGGAAGAAAAGATGAACAAGTTAGCAAGAGAAAAATAGAAGCTTATGGTTCTTATGTTGTTTAAGGGTTTTTTTTTTTTTTTTTAAATAAACTTGTAGAACTGTTTTGGTTAAAACTTTCCCCCATCCATTCTGCAATTATAATAATTAAGTACAATTAGAAGAAATAAGTAATTTGCAGATGACAATGGAGATGTGTAAACTGAAAGTAACCTGAATTTCAGCAAAATCAATCTCACATGTCTTCTCTGACTTGATTGAGCTTGGCATAGGACTTAAAGAACGAAGTTAACGAATGCATAACCCTTATTCAGATTGGATCTGGAGGAAAAACAGATAGAGGGAAAAGATCATCAACCATTACTGGCTTAGAACAAAATATTTAAAAAAAAATAAAAATAGAAGAAAGGAACATTAAAAGGAGAACAATACTTGAAATCTATAGGGAGATACACAAAATCCTTTTCTATTTTTAACCCTCTTACTCACCGGAATCGACAATGGGGATCTGATTGCATCAACGGTAATACCTTTGCAACCCTCTGCTTCTCTCTCTCTCTCTCTCTCTGCGCTTTGTCTCTTTCTACACTGGTTCTGTGTTTTTTTCTTACCAACAAAGATATCAAGGATTCAGAGGAACCGTGACGACCGTCTCTTCCTCCCTTCCCACTTGATTCCTTCTGGGGTTCCAACGCTAAAATGCCGGAAAATTTGTGCCAAAAGGCCTTCTAATCCACGAGTCATGTACCCTTTTTCTTTTCATTTTTTCTTTTTCTGGGGAAGTCTTCATAGACCTCCCCTGCAGCTTGTTGAAATTTTACAAAAGTCCCCCTTGTTTTGGAAAGAACTACCTCCCCTCTGAGAGAACTAATTTTTAAACAGACCATTTTGCCCTTAACCATAAGAAAAGATCATTATTTCCTTAACCATTATCATCTCTTCGTCTCCCTCGTTCATCTCTCTTCCTGCAAATCATGAATCTGGAGAAACAAACTCATATTTCCAATACTTCAATTCCACGGTCTTACAACCGCTGCCGACTCATCTTCTTCGCCTTCCTCCGAAATCGCAACGTTAATCATATTAGCAGCCGTACGGAGTTTAGACATGAGTTTTGCCTTAACCTCTGCAATCCCATCGTCTACATCCCCCTCAATCTCAGATCTCACCACAAGCTCCCATAGGCGACAAAAGCAATTTCTTGAAACCTTCAGAGCTTTTAGAAAATCTCCGATCAGTAGAGTTGGATTCTCTCCGCCTGCCGATAAAACCTTCAGATTCAGCTTCGGAAGCCGATGATCTTAACAGATGTACGCCGTCGACGGTGGGAATTTTTCCATTCGAATTCAATTTCATGCACTTGAGAAACTTTTGATTCCCCCATTTCGAACAGGGCATATTGAAATTGTGAAGAGGCCTCCGTCTTTCAGGAGCCATCGCCATGAACTTCTGCTGTCTCTCTCTTTCAGATGCTTCCTAAAATACCTTTGATCGGAAGTGAGTACTCGAGCAGGAGAGCTCAGATCGAATCTTTCCCCTGCTCTCTACAAACTTCGATGGATCGATTTTGGAGATTCTTAGACTGAAAATCCAATTAGGGGAGGTCTGAAGAATTCAAGTTTGAGAAAGTTTGGGTCTCACAGAAGACGGGAGAGAGAAGGGATATTTCTTTCGTTGCTCTTATCGCCGGAAAAATTCACAACATATGAGAGAAGAATGTGAGAGCGAGAAGATAGCTCTGTACATTGGATTTTCGCCGGCCAGAAAAATTAAATCGAAGAGCCTTCGAGATCCGGCCAGAAAAAACAGTAAAGAATAGCAGGAAAAGAACCCCAGACTTAAAAAATAAAAATAAAAAAGTCATAGCCCTGTGCATCGGATTTTGGAATAAAGTTCTCTCTCACCTTAATTCTGACTGAAATAGAAATGTGACTGAATCATCTCAAAACCTAATGATTTACATTAAGATTTTGATAGATCGTGTCAACAAATCATTCCAAGCAAACTAACCATAATCAGATAAATATAAATAACAACGGAATTTAATAACAAATGAACTGAGTTTCTAATTGTAAATAAATACTTATCCAATTATTCTCAAATCACAAAACATAAATAACAACTTATTACATAGTTATATCCAACTAAAAAGAATAAATAAAAGAACCCTAAAGAAACACACAATAAGAGCACTCCCATGAGACATCATGTTCGTCCTCTACTGTCTGTATGTAAGACCCACACTCCACGAACTCTATCTAAACATCTATTTCATGTCGTGACAGGTATTCTAATCATAATCGGACCAAACGGGACGAGCATATGACAATTAGGTACGAAAATAGATAAAATAAGATGATAAATTTTATTCCGGTCTTACATACTGGTCTACCATACCGGTTGACCGGTATGTCTGCGCGGGAAGACTAGTTAGATCGAAAAATGGATCTCTGTTGGTCCCGCTTGCCAAAATCCCAATCTTATGGACTTTCCTAACATAACCTTCTTAAAACCTAACCTAGTCTATTTAAGGACTGCTAAACCTCATTAACATCTTTGATTGATTCTCACAAACCCTAGAGAGGAGAAGGAGATCTGAAGAAGAGAAAGGAGCTGAGAAAGGTAGAAGAGGAGATTATGTTGGACGAAGAACATTATAGTTCGCTAACCGATGGTAAGTGCATGTACCTCTCTTTAGGTTAAGTGTTGTTGATGAATGATCAATACCATGCGAGGCAAGGTATTGATCTAAAACCCTAATTCACCATTAAACCCTAATTGTTCGTTCAACCCTAGATTCGAATTCTAAATCAAGGTTTATTAGAACGTAAGACTTGAATGAAAGATAAAACAAACTCTATTACGTTGCTCAGGCCTAGAATGCATAGGAGGAACCCTAGAAGTCATGAAGATGACCGACAGAAGATGAACACTAAGTTGGTGGCCTTCCGAAGGCACTGGTGGCACTAGGTGTGACCGGTATATGCAATCGGTACCTCTCGAGTAGCTTGCCAAGGCTGCCCGATGGACTATACCGGTCACAGCACTGTACAGTGACCTGCGACTGGTATGTCCAAAATGGGTTGGTTTTGACCCAGTTGGTTTTCGACCAATGTAAACTCCATGAAACTAATTCTAACTAAACCATAACGTCGTGTAGGACATTGTGATAGCGAGATTGGACTCTGTGACGCGGAGCAAGCTAGCAATTAAGCGTCAAGTAAGGGAATTGGATTCAAACCCTAATTAACTAACAATAGTAAAACGTTGCTAATAATTATCTTGTTCTATGGAGTGTTACTTGTGCATATTTACGTATCATCGTTACTTTCAGTTATTATATTCTGTTCATGCATACTCGCTATGCTAGGATGTGATTGTTAGACATGTGAATGTTTTAATTGGTGTGTGGAATGGAAGGGCCTGGGGTCTTGGATCATTTCCCACACTAGCACCTTTTCTTATTGCTATTATCTTAGCATGCTTGGTGCGGGTAGGGTATTAGGGGAAGGACGTGGCATTATGGCCTCTGGCTTAGCCACCAGATTCGAGTCTTATCTCTATGCCGTAGGGAGCTGCGCTGGGATAGCATCTACTGTGATGACATATAGGATTGGTTAGTGACGATCCCATTTGTAAGCCCTTGCCAATAGGGGTGTAGGTATTGGTACGATAGAGGGTATCAGGGGAAGGACGTGGGATGGAGGCGCAGCCTACCCACCAGACTCTAGCTTTATCTCTATACCGGAGTGAGTGACATGGGGCGACAGCGGTGTGTGATCTGTTGGGCATACTCACACTCTCATACATGGAGGTGCGGTGGCCGTCAAACCTTACCATAGCACTGTGCAAGTATACCAGACCAAATGTGAATGTTACTCATGCATATTGCTTATTGTATTGTTTGATTTTCTTACTGAGCTAAGTTGGGAACTCACCCTTGTATATACACCATTTTTCAGATGTTGATGCAGGTTATACTATGGAGGACTACGTGGATGCTCCAGTGTATGGAGGTGTTGCTGCTCTGGAAGTGCAAGCAGGGGAGGACGAGCATGACGCTTCATGCGAGCACCCTCTCTGTGTGTACCTCTAGATTGTTGTTGGTTTAGTTTTATTTTATTTCGGTTTGGATTTATAAGACGATGTAATAAATATTTATTTACGTTTTGTTTCATTGAATAATTGGACTAACTTATTTATTTATCACTAGAAGTACTCAGTTCATTTATATTAAGACTTTCGTTGTATTTATTTATATTCTGATTATAGTTATGTGCAATGGTTTGTGTAAGTAGACAAGGTCTTATTGAGATCCTAGTGTGAACCGTTGGTTTAGTAGTTGTTCACTCACACTTCTGGTTCAGTTGAAATTGGGGTGTGTCACTGTGTATCTATAGCAGCCACTGTCCCGTATGTTGAAGCTGTCATAATGTCCTCAACGATATAACCTACATCAACATTTGAAAAGAGAATATATATATTCAGGTGAGCTCACAACTTAGCTCAGTAAAACACAAGACCAATGCAACATATAAAATGTATGAGATAACATTACAATTGGGTCAGGTATAACTTGGAAAGTGCTATGGTAAGTTTGGGACCACCGCACCTCCATGCACGAAAGTGTGGCAACGCCCAATAGTCAGGCACCTACCACACTACTACTGTGGCCCCATATCACTCACTCTGGTATAAAGATAAAGCTAGAGTCTATTGAGTAGGCAAAGCCACCATCTCACGTCTTCTCCCTGATACCTTACACCGTACCAATACCTAAATTCCTATTGGTAAGGGCTTGCAAGTGGGTTCCATTTCTAACCAATCATATCTGTTATCACAGTATCTATGGCGCTAGCCTAACACAGCTCCCTACGATATGGAGATAGGGATGGAGTCTGGTGGGTAGGCGGAGCCACGATCCTACGTCCTCCCCCTGATACCTTATTCGTACCAAGCTCACTAAGATAGATGGCGATACAAAAAGGTGTCAGTGTGAGGATATATCCAAGGCTCCACTCCTCCTTTACATTCCATACGCTAACGAAAACATTCACATGTCTAAACAATCACATTCCTAGCATACAAATATGCATGAACAGATAATGAATTTAAATAACAGATGACATGTAAAGTGCACAGGCAACAAGCAATAGATATAGATACAGATAAAATGGTTTACTGTTTATTAGTTAGTCAGAGTTTGGGGTCTTGTCCCTTACCTGACGTGCGATTACAAGTCTCCTATGTGTTACAAAGTTCACTCATGCCTTCCACAAGTCCTACACAACATTGTTCATTAATTAGAATTAGGTTTTTACAAGGTTCCAGTTGGTCAGAACCAAGTCTGGCCAACAACAAGCTTCGAAAAGACATATCGATCTCACTCAGTAGACATACCGGTCTCACTATAGTGCAGCCGGTATGTGCCTGCGGTATATACCACAGGACCATACTATAGGACTTTTTGTCCAGCCGGCATGCCCTGTGGTATAGCATACCGCAGGACCTGTTTGTCCAGCTGGTATGTCCAATGGTATGGGTCCGAGAGTCGTTTCTCAGACCTCCTTCTCCCGTCGATAATCGATTTTGTTTCAAGGTTCCTCCTAAACCATTCTAAGGTCAAGATACATATTAGGTTTAGATTGTTTATCATTTAACCTCGTAGAACAACATCCCCATCCTTCTTGGATTGGATCTCGACAAGGAACTAGGGTTTTACAAGTCTAGGTTTTTGAATCAATACGCCGTTTCACCGCTTGGATCCGTAAACCAAACATTACTACAGAGGTAGAGCACTTATAGGTGTTTGTTGAATGGTGGTGCTCTCCTCTCAACGAAAAATCTCTTTTCGAACAGCCTCATTCCTCTTTGCTCCTTCTCAAATCTCTTCCAGACGGTTCTAGGGTTTGAGAGTGTTTGGAAATGATCTAAGGAGAAGGAAGGATGCATATATAGAGTGGGAGACCATTCTAGGAAGTCTCCTACATCTAAAAGATTTCTTAAACTCAAATTCAGAGTGTGGGACCCACTAGAGTCTGTCTACACTCGCGCACACATACCGGTTGGACATACCGGTCTCACTCAGAGTGCAGCCGGTATGTGAGACCGGTATGAGAAAACTTGGTTTTGAAGGATCGTTTCTCGTACCTGGATGCCATGGTTCGTCACCCAACCTTGTATTTTGGTCCAATTGTGATTGGAAGACCTGTCACGACGTGAAACATAGGTTAGATCGGATTTTCGAAGTGCGGGTCTTACAAGTTCGCACTTGACTGGTGGTCGTGACAAGACAATATCAAAATCAAGATCAAGACGCACCTCTATAGTCTACACAAGCATAAAAAAGAACGGCCAATGGCGATCGGATTTTTGGATCCTCACCTCTTGCTATCATAATCGACGACTTTGTTATTGGTAACAGAGCGAGAGTGCTGAACGATGGAGTGACCAATAGAGTTGATCCATTTTCTCTTTGTCGGTATCAGAGCTTACGCACTTTGCTTTCATGGAGGCCGCTAAGTTCGCCCACTACTAGTTGCCTTTCTGTAGAGACTATGGACTACTTGATAGGTGCCCTGAGGGTAATTTGCCTCTTTCCATTTTTGGTGAAAGACAAGCCCCAAGGCCGCCGGTGGAGGGCAGAATTGCAGTGGGAAGACTGTGGGTTTCGAAATCACTTTTTTTGGGGGTTTAGGGTTGAAGATAGGAGAGGGATGCAAGATCAGAGACAGTGGCAACGAAAATTGTTGTGCATTTATAGCCAACACAGACAAGAGAGGAAGAATGGGTAAAAATTAGTTTACTTTTAGGGTTGAAAAGTTTGGGTTTTACAATCCAAAGGGTAAAATCGAAACTGCACACCAATTTAAGGGTAGAGTTGGGATTTTAAAAATAAGTAACGGTGATAAGTTGTCAGGTTGGGGTTTAATAAAATTTCAATGTAATGCAGGGGATGTTTATTGAATATAATTCAAATGGAGGGTGATCTGTAACATTTCAACAATCTGCAGGGGAGGTCTATGAAAATTTCCCTTTTTTTTTTTAATACTCTGAATCTCTTCAATTCATGTTTTAAGGGGTTCTGGACAATGTTTTTAGGCCTTGTTTGATGAAATTTCTATTCTGATTTTTGGACTTCAATAAGGATTCTACTTCAGGCTACTCTAGGATTATTTAGGAATAAAAACATGTTTGATGATGCATTTTGGAATGGATTCCAAAGTATTTTGGAACGAAAACATGTTTGATAAACACTATCCCTCAATCGAAGTTTAGAAAAATGGTGGTCTAGAAAAGAGGTGGTCGTAGTGGTGGGTGGTGGTGGCAGTAATGGGTAGTGGGTGGTGGGTGGTAGGTGGTGGTGGTAGTAGTGGTGGGTGATGAGTGATGGTGGTGGACTATGGTGGGTAGTGGTGGTGGGTGGTGCTGGTGGCGGTGGCAGTAGTGGGTGGTGGCGATGGTGGTGGTGTTGGCGGAGGCGGCGGTCAAGCTTTTATTTTGTGAAGAAAATAGAAATGTGAGAGCGGAGAACTTCTATTTTACTTTCTATCTTCTTTTAAAAATTGCTTCTAAAAATTAAAAAAAAAAAAAAAACTTTTTTATACTCCAAAGATTTGGATTCTAAAGTCAATTTGAATCGGTTTCACTCCATGAAGGCTCAAATCCAACCGGGCTTACCAAAAGCGATTCCACTCCAAAATGGCTCCTTGGGAGTCAGAATCCATAGAATCCAAATTCTAGAGTTTTATCAAACAGGACAAACTGATGCAAGCTAACCTAGGGTCTCTAGTTTAACCTAAGGGTGCAACATTTACACTGGAACTGTTTATCGAAATCGAACCAAACCGTTTACATCGGAACTGAGAGACCATTTAGTAATTGGTTCAATTCTGATTTGAAATTTGACATCGTTTACCCAAATCGGATCAAACTGTTTAAACCGTCGGGTTACACCGACTAAACACTGATTAAACCAAAAAGAGTGTAAACCGTTTATTCCCTAAAAGCTAAACTAATGAAACCTAATCTCATGTCCTATATTATTAATATATTATTTTCAAGACTGAAGACATCAATCCCAACCCCAATTAATATACTATTTTCCCAAGAAGCCAACCCTAACCCGAATTAATATACTATTTTTCCAAGGCCTAACCCCAATTCTCAAATACCTAAACCATAAAACCCAAACGGTAAAACTGGAAGACACAATAGGCATTAACCATTACTCCATTAGGCATAACAACATTACAACATTTTCATTCTTTCGAGTCTAGACTCTCTTGTCTCTCCTTCCCATTTGAAGTTTGAACTTTCAACTTAGTCTTTGAAGTTTGAACTTTCAACTTAGTCTTTGAAGTTTGAGCTACTGGAGTTGGACTGCTCATTGTTGGTGTTGGACATTGGAGGAAGTCAGAGGGTATACTCATCTATTACTTTTTTTAGTTTTTACAATACAGTGATAGTGATACACTGTTCGATTATTCAGGTGTATAGTTTGTGGTCAACAATATCTCCATCAACAACGGGACCATAGAATTGCCAAAGGATGCACATTTTTTTTAATTATAAAAAATCTATTAATAATCAATGCATTAAACCGTTTATAAACCGCAAGCAAAACTGATTAATGAAAGACCGTTTAAAAATCGATACACCGAAATAGATTACCAATCGGTTCTAGTTTCAATTTTGACATCGTTTAGTTATTCTATTCAATTTTAGTTTTACCCTCTTATACACTGCATTGCACCGGATCAGACAGTTAAACAAATTATAAACCATTTGACACCCTTAGTTTAACCTATTTTAACACGACGAACTAATACAAACATTTATAAAATAACTAACTAATGGGCAGGGATTGTTATGGGTAGCAACTCACATGACATGCTTACGAGATTAGTTTCATAAAAACCACAAGTAAAGAATAATATAAAGCCAAGTAACATGATCAATTAAACAATAGTCAATTAGATTTCATGTAATGTTTATAATAAATCATAGGTTAAGAAGTACTAACGTACAAAAATTCAAAACTCTTAAACTAATAAGATTAAATGCCTAGGAACTAAATAAACCTCTAGACATGCAAAATAGTAAATTATTAAAGTTAAAGAGTTAATTACGAACCATAAACAATGCTAATATTGAAGAATTAATTACAATGATGCTTTCAAAGTGGTTGTCTGTGTTAGTAAGTACTAACAATGGCAATCACGATTGCATAATTTACGTAAAATAGAGTTGCAATTAATCTTAATGTACTAGAGAAATAAAAACAACCCAACAACAGGTTGTACTATGATAATGGTTAACAAAAAGGATAACATAAAGAGAACAATTAAAATATAACTAAGGGTTTGGGCGCTGTCAGTCAGTGTAATCACTTCTTAATAACCAGGGAACAAAACAACAAGCAATAAAAGGAAAAGAACTAATACCGGGAGCAGTACAAACAGGGGAAGGGAAATTCTATAACAAGAAAGAGAGAGGAGAGAGAAAGATAAAATTGAAGGGAGGAAAGAATCTGTCCACAGATTTAGGGAGAGGGGAAGTGATGTACCTGAGATGAAAAAAAAAAAAAAAAAAAAAAAAAAACAGAAAATTGCAGGTTGTAAAATAACAATCTTACCATCACACCAAGAATTATCCTTACATTCCAAACAAAGTACATTTATAGAAATCAGAATAGGTTTTTTCTTTTTTGTCATAATTTCAAACAATTTCCAACATACTATTTTTTTTTTTTTTTAAATGAAGGAAGTGGGGGATCGGAATCCTCTCATGTTTGGTATTAGCATAAGGGGCACCAGCCGTTGGCATATGAGAGGATTAAAGGGTCAAATTTATTGAGCAACAATTGGCATTAAGAGGATCCAATGGTCGAACTTAGGAACTAGCAGAATAAGGGATCTGATGGTAGACATATCGAATTGAACAAGTCCAAAAAAATACATTAGATGATGGAACATACAACAAATCTACAGAATTTCTAATAGTTTGGGCAGCCTGGATCTGCTATTTCTATCTTCCAATGTTATTTATTGCTGGCTCCAATCTTTTTGGGTTTTCATAGCTTGTTCTTATTTAGGAAGATAGGAGGATTTTGGTTGGAAATCATTCTGTCTTGATTTCAAAGAACACTAGAGTACTGGATAGTCATGGTCATAATAGTTATAGGGTCTCTCAATAAGAAACTCTTTTTTCAACTATTTAGACGGTGGATTTGTCATGACATGGAATCTGCATTTATGCAATTCTTAGGGTTTTGAAACCATTACTAAAATAAAGCTACCTGCAGCAATCAAGAGAGTGACTCCTCCAAATCAGCTAAATTCACTTTCGTGTGGGATCAAATAAATTTAATGATAATAATATCCATCACCTTCCAATCTTCCATTAAAAAAAAAAAAAAAAAAAGAAAAAGAAAAAAAATGTAGATCATGTGTCGTTTGTGGATTTAGTCTCATATCGTGTATTTCTCTGAATATATAATATTTCACGACACCAGTGGTATTGTGGACGTGTGTATGAGTGTGTGGGTGTATAAATAGAGTGAGAAGATTGGGTTGTAGTAGCAATAGAGTTGAGAGAAAGTAGAATAATTGGTTAGCTAGAGAACCTAATTCTCATCATCCATGGCCATCAACTGCTCCTTCCTTCTTGTCCTTCTTCTATCAACTGTTCTTCATCTGCTTCTTTTTGATTGTTCAGAGAAAGTCGAGGCCTATCGATTCGGCAAAATGACCGAAAATCTTAAATTCCAGAGTCATGTCGTTTCACTGAGCTCCTTGATACCAGCCGAATTCTGTTCTACTTCAGACCAAGGTGATAATTTCTCTTGAGAACTTATATGTTTGTGTTTGTATTAATGGAATTCCCACCACTGTTTACGTGCTGGGTTTTGCAGTTCTCAGATAAAGAAGAAGGTTTCAATCACTTTTCAATCAACTGATCTAACATATGCTTTCTGAATTAGCAGCCCAAATTTATTAACATGTTTCTTACACCAACCTTTTCCCAACCTGCAATTTTCCAACAGAAAACTCTTTTCTTATGCATTCGTTGCTAGAAATTTTTTTTTATTTTTTACTTTTCATTGTGCCAAACAACCGATGAAAGTCATTCACCATGCGATCTTCAGTCTCTACAACTTGAATTTATTTTGCCTTTTCACTTTAATGGGTTAGAGCCTTAAGAACCCATGAAAACAGTGATAAAACCGTTGGATCTTAAAGATCATTTTCCTTAAAAAACGTTTCTATGGGAATTATGCTGTAATAACGGAAGGGTATTCTAGGAGGAAAATCAGGGTCAAAACCGTTGGATCTTAAAGATCATTTCCTTTGGAAAAAAAAAAAAAAAAAAAAACCACTCCCTTAATTGCAGGACTGGGATCTTTGTAGTGAGTTCACTCCTGTAGTTAGTTGTAGTGAGGATCCCATCCACCGAAAGTGGATCTGGGTGTATTCTGGGGCACTTTGTTGAGTGGATCTTGATACGTATCGATTTACTTTGAATGGATAGGATCCTCACTACAGGAGTAGCTTCACTACAAAGGATCTTTTTCCTTAATTGATTTGATTTTGTGGAAATATGCATGGAAAATTGCTTGAATTTTTGCTTAGTTGTTGGAAATTTTAAGAAATATTAGTAACATTCAATGAACTAATTACATGTTGGTGAAAGAAATTGGGATCTTCTGTAGTGACTGTCAAACGATAATGAGATTTCGATCTCTCAAAGGAAATCAGTACATCCTCCAATGCACTATGAACGATTAAAATTTTCACTACCAAAGAGTAGCCCAACAGAAGATCCTTACGTGAAGTTCTGTATATGATGGGTCATAGAGCTGACACTGAATAGGAAAAATATATTTGTGTTGATTTCAAAGGAAACTAGATTGGTTAGCTCATCATTAGATTTAGTGGAGGATCCATTTTTGACTCTACAACTGTGATTCTATTACATAGTCATATGTTGTAATTATATATAATCATCAATAGATTTTTGGAGTTTCTATTTTGAGTCTGCACCAATTATTCTATTATATATTCATAGTCATATAATAGTTTTGAGAAAAAAGATGTAGACGTTGTCGGTATGTGTTTCTTTCTCACATTCGTTTTTCTCTTCATCATCTTTGAAATTTGCCCCCCCCTTCTCTCTCTCTCTCTCTCAAATGATACCTACTGTTTTCTATACTCCATTTTTCGAATTCAAATCCTCTCCACGGATAGTTTCGGGAGGATAGGGGACACCCCCATTAGATGGACAATACTTGAAGTTCGGAAGAATCCGAGTCCTCCATTTGAGCCAACACCTTCTTGGTGACTTAGCTTGTCAACTCGGGTGGAGAGCTCAAATTTACCTGAGCTTCAGGTGTCGTCCATCCAATGTGGTCATCCCCTCTCCTCCCGAAACTGTTGGAGGAGAGGATGTGGATCCCCATTTTCCTGACTAATATATAATATTCTAATATTCCACACTAGCGTGTAGATCCTCCTCCCTAATTTAAAATAGGAAAATTTTCTATTACTACCTTGTACTTAGCAGAAAAAGATCATTTCGTGTCGTGCTGCCTGCCAATTGTCGATCGGGCGGGCTGCTTGCCAATTGTCCATCGGGCGTGCTGAGATGTATAGGCACATCCGATAAACAACAAGTCATGCGACTGAACGACAAGGTAGGATCTGGGTATGTACTTAGTCTATATTACGCAAAAAAATCCTCTCCCGTGCTCCAGCCCGCCAGCCTAACATCTGACGGGCTGGAATACACCGGCACATATACCGATGTATTCCAGCCCGTCAGATGTTAGGCTGGCGGGCTGACGGGCGGGAGAGGATTTCGGTCCCTATATTACTCAAAACTTCTTTGCCCCAAACTTGTTTTTGATTCTCCAAAAATTGTAACCTCTCATTCTCCCTTGATAATTCAAAATTCCTAAAATACCCCTGCCCACAGCCCCTTCTACACCCTCAACATCTCAACTTCACCGAATTTGAGCAGCTCTGGATGAGTTCAAGACCAAAAGATGTTATTTGTTTGTTCGACCCAACAAGGTTGAGCTTGACATCGATCTTAAGAACGCCGGATAAGTGGGTTGTCTCTGTTTGCGACCCAGACAAGCGATTGAACATTGATGTTGACGTAAAGGCAGGGGATTTTAATAAAAACTACTTTCTCTCTTTAACAATTACCACATTAACAAGGGTTTTCATCTATGCTTTCAGGTTCCAAAATCTCAAGCAAGCTACTGCAAGTCACTCACAAGCATGGACCTTGCTCACCACTGAACGAAGGGAATGCAAAAATCCCTAGTCTTCATCAGATTCTCATGGACGACCAAACCCGAGTCAAATCCATCCATTCCAAAATCTCCAAAAAAAACAAAAAAGTTGCAGATTCGAAAGTAAAACTTCCTGCCAAATCTGGCGAATCTCTAGGAACCGGAAACTTCATTGTCCAAGTTGGATTTGGAACACCAAAGCAAGATTTCACATTAGTCTTTGACACCGGAAGTGATCTCACTTGGATTCAATGTCAACCATGTGCCGGCCAATGCTATTCCCAGCAAGATCCCATTTTTGACCCTTCTGCATCTTCCACCTATTCCAACATCTCATGTAGATCCACGACCTGTGCCGAATTGAAATCAGCCACTGGTAACGCGCGGTCTTGTAGCAACACATGCACTTACCAAGTTGTATACGGTGACAGTTCTTACTCTGGAGGGAACTTTGCAACTGATACACTAACCCTATCTTCCTCTGATGTTTTCCCCAATTTTGAATTCGGTTGTGGTGAGAACAACCAAGGCCTATTTGGTTCTGCAGATGGATTACTAGGACTTGGCCGTGATAGGATCTCTACAGTATCACAGACTGCTTATAAGTATAGAAAGCTTTTCTCGTATTGTCTTCCATCCAAAAGCAGCTCCACTGGTTATCTTGCATTTGGTACTGAAGCTGGTGCTTCTTCTGGTACTCAATACACACCACTACTGACAGAATCCAGGAACCCATCATTCTATTTCCTAACTATGACAGGTATAAGTGTTGCAGGTAAGAAATTATCTATCTCACCATCAGTGTTTACAACTTCAGGAACCCTTATAGATTCTGGAACTGTCATCACTCGGTTGGCACCAGCAGCCTATTCAAAGCTAAGTTCAGCATTTCGTGAAGCAATGTCACAGTATCCCCCTGCTCCCGCTTATTCAATACTTGATACATGCTATAACTTAGCTGGATTCAGTACTGTTTCAATACCAACCATAGAGTTGTATTTTGGGGGAGGAACTGGCTTGAATGTTGCTCCATCAGGGATTTTAGTTCAAGCAAGCCCAATTCAATATTGCTTGGGTTTTGCTGAAAACAGTGATGCTTCCGATGTGGCGATCCTTGGAAATTTGCAACAGCAGACATTTGAGATTGTTTATAATGTGGATGGAGGAAAGCTGGGATTTAAGGCTGGAGCTTGTAGCTAGTTAATGAGAACCAGACCTTAGTAGTATTGGTTGATTAACAGTAGGGAGAAATAGAAGTTTATGATTGTTATGTTGTCATTTTTTTTTTTTTAATAAATTTGTTGGGTTGTGGGTTAAACCCTTCGACCCCCCCACCCAACATCAATCCTGCAATTATAATAATGAAGTACAATTGGAAGGGAAGTTGTATTCTATCATAAATTTAAAGTGAGTCTGGTGATTGGAGATTGCAGGACCTTAGGCAATTTAGGTCTCTCTCTCTCTCTCTCCCTCTCCCTCTCTCTCTCTCACAGAGAAAGCCAAAGTGAACCTTTAAATCATGAATAACTAATTTTTGAAGAATACAGGGGCAGTGAGAAATACCCTAAGAAGACTGAAAAAGTTTGTTAGGTTGCAAATCACTGGTTTTGTAACTTCATTAGAGCCTCATGCTTGATCCTTAATAAATTCATGACCTTAAAATGTAACTCAATATGGCTTGATGTTTATATATAATGGGTATGGTATCTCTAAAACTTGGGTTCTGTGGAAGTTTAATTTCTGATTTCTATTATTCATTAGGCAAAAGTTTTTCCAGTCTATATATACGTCTAGTGTGGCAATAAGTTTTGACACAAGGGAGAATGATGAGGTAATTGTGGCCGTATGAATGTCTAAAAAATGGTCTAGATTGATCACAGGTTAAATATCATATTTAAATTTATCCATATACCCTTTCATGTATTGGCGGATTACCCTGTGTTGTGTTAGTCATCCATTTCTTTTATCAATAGGCCAATTCCATTTTTACTGAAACTTGAGTTATGAAAAAGAAATTTGAGTTTTAGACTAAATGAGTTTGGTGACTGATACCTTATGAGATCCCTAGGTAATATAAGGAAAATGCCAATAAATTTTATTTGGGGGAATGGAAGTAGGGATCTAAGAATCGAATCGCCTTTTTGGCGGATTCTCCCAGATTCGGATTGTAATTGATGGGCGGCCCATTGAAGCCTGAATGGGAGTATAAATAATCATGTTTGGCTCTGAAAATGACAAATGAACTATAAACACTGCTCATGAATATAGCTGCCTCTCCTAAATTAATAGCTTTTGAGGATGTATTCCATGATATGATTGAGAAGATCTGAATGATCAATTGTTTGAACCCAAAAAAAACTTCATCAAACCAACATTTTCGGCCCTTAAACGGTTTGAATTATGAAGACTCTGATATATTGAGAAGGAATCCAAAGAAGCATGTTCCCAAGGATGAGCTATCAGAGAATGACTCAAGCATGTCACCAATCTCTTTCACATTTGCTGTAACCTCTCAACTGCATAGCCTTAAATCTAATTGCTTTTGGCCCACTTTGATGGCACGATAGATTGTGAAACATGGGCCCAAACAAGTTAAAAGCATAGTGGGCAAGTGTCGGTCCCACCGATCCTCATCCGATCTAGATTTGGATCGGTCTGGAACAGATTGAATCGGCTTCAAATGTTTGGTGGTTCCTCATTCAAAAAAGTTCCATAGATGGAAAAACCCTGCCCTCATGATCATTGCTGCTAATTCTGGTTCTAGTCCTTAACAAACGAGATTAATTTTCCACCAATGCAAATCATCTTGACTTCTTTTATCCACAGTTTCCTATCTATAGTAAGAAGTAGACCACTGCACCTTCATTGTTCTATGAAGGCTCCATCACTTCTAATACAGTTCAGCAAAATAGAAGAATAAAGACCCCATATTCCATCCTGATTCCATCCTGAATCCATCCTGAATCCAAGGATGTAAAAAAACAAACAATATAATTTCAATTTTTTTATGTTTAAAAAATGGCAAATTATTATTGTCAACAGGAGATTGTTATTTTTCCAAATTTCAAAAAGCATATATTTTGCCACATAGGTAGATTATATGTACAGTTCAACCATTGGATAAAGATATCACAGTCTAGATTGGTCACATGTCAAATTTCAAGATCTAATGAAATTAAATACCCCTTCTAAATTGACATGTATCTAGTGTATGTTCATGCATATGTACCAATATTCTAAACATTACAAAGCATTATCCCTACTCTGAGTAAGAAACAGATAGTTTAGATTAAAAATCTATAAAAATGAATTGACTCTGACTTATTTTGTTATTTTCCAAAAATAAAAAATCTCAATAAACATGGGCTAGACCGACCACGTATGTAGAGAGACATTCATATCCTTCTTGCCTTCACTCCACCATTGAAGACCCTCAACCATTGCAATTAGTGAAGAACAAGAGTCAACACTTAAATAGCACTGCACTATGGACGGATTTACATACCAAAAGAAGCTCCAGATAAGGGTGTCAACTCTGAACCAAACCAAAACTGCACTGTTGACTCCTTATTTGACACGAAAAATAGGGCCTCGGCACTTCAGAGTAGGGAAAAAAGTTTCCTTGGCAGCCGGATCATGACATGGTCAATTTAAGTCTTCCATTAGACAAGGGAACATTGGATAGTCCACATTTTATGTTCCGTGATCCCTCTTAATCAAAGGGCCCACCAAATGTTAAACATTCCTCCCCAACCCAACCCCCCCCCCTAAAACAAAAGCAAAAGAAATTGTTTACCACATGGTGCTCTCCTGCTGAAATTACAATTTGAGTGGAAGGTGACACCCACACATAATTGAATGTAAAATTTGCTATCAAATATTTTGGAATCACAGAGATCAATAGAAAGGAAGGTATGTACTAAAGTGGAGGGGATGAAACAGACAATTATGACTGATCATGAATCCAATGTTATTTCATGGGTTACATAATAAAGTTTCTTTTCGTGGAATTTTTTTTAAACGTGCTGCTACACTTGCCCATTAGTGACCTGCGGCTTCTTTGAACCATCAGCTCCTCCCGCAGAAGGATGTGACCTCCCACTACCGCGCACAAGATTTAATATGGTCTGTTCGAGCTCCTTATCTTTTAGCAAGGTTTCCAATGTCACATGCACACCTGTAAGAGAAAGCAGGTAAGAAAATAATTGAATCCCAGATACAGAATTCAAATGCAGATTGCATATATTTAATACTTGTTTAGATAATTCGTAGGAAGGCAATAAGTCATTTGAATTCCAACATGAATTTGCAGCTCTCAGGAGCTTTTCTATTTCCACTAGTTTTTATACTTTCTTTTCTTCCTCAGTTATTTGGATCACAAGCTTTCCTGTCCATCATTCATGTAGAAATTTAATGGGGCTCCCCAATTGTTCAGGAAAATTTAATATGTGTTCTCTCAAATTTTCCCATGTTCCTATAACCTGTTGGCTGTGTTTGGTTGTCAAGAGAATGTAAGGAAGTGTATCAAAGTGAAGTACGAGACAATGAAAGAACGTAGGATAGCAAGTTGAAGTGAAGAAAAAGAAAATGACACATTTCCCACAAATTCTCATAACAACATGGAAAATGTGAGAAAGCTGTTAAAAAGTGTACTTTTCACACATTATCTCACATTCTGTTGTATTCTCTGACCAAAGAAACACAGATCCAAGAAACGATTATTGAACTTTGGAGTTCCTTCTACAGAACATGGGGACTATTTGACGGCCCAGAAGTGATTCAAATTTATATGCAAATGATGGTAAGGGACCCGATATTCTTTAGCAGGGCATGCCCAAAAAAGAAAATTCAACAGAAAAGGATTAATAAATTTAACTTGTATGCATAATACATGCTAAAATGAATCAACTCAATCAGCCTTATCCCAACATACTAAAATGAATCAAATGTAAATATACATACGATATCTCCAGTAGTGCTTGGGATTTGTAGGATTATTAATTGTTTCCTCTGCTGCAGGTCGTGTCGTGTATTCCTCTTTCAGTGCTAACAAGTCCTGACCAGTTGGGGAAAAAAAAATGAAAAATGTTATATATACAGACAAGTGTAAAGCCTGAACTCTGTAATCAGTCTATCCATGCCAACCAATTTGTGCTGACCAAATGACAAATAGTGGGAAACCTAACCGCAATATATATTTGCAGTATGTTCGTGAACCCTACCTGGAGTGGAAAAATTGCCCACATTGATGGAGCTTCAACATGCTGTCGAAGGATGAAGTAGGCGATATCAGGAACACATTGACTAGGTGGAACATCATCGGACCCCATGACAGACTTATAAAATCGACGTCTTATTTCCTCGTCTTCTTCCCACCAAGCACGCAGTGTGGAGCTGTCATGGCATGATGGAGCACATACCTAGCATTCAAGCAACCAACAAAATTCATTGCCTTCTGAAGAATATTCTCTGAAAAATTACATAGATGTGCCGTGTAAACCAAATTAGGAAGTTAAATAAGGAATATGAAGTAACTCAAAATTCATATTGTGATTTCAGGAACATCAGAACTGAAGGTCTTAACTAATGAATAGAAAGATCCGGAAGATGATCCTTTATTCTTCTGGATTGTTTTCAAAAATGGTTCACATAGAAAACTAGGCTACTCTGGTATCAAGGAACTCATTGGAAATGGTAGCATGATTTAAGTTGTCATTTCTGATCCAATTGATAAAAGATTTGTGGGCTGCTATGCATACAAGGACTTCTGCAAGTGAGAAATAATTTGTTCTCTCAGATAGACTTTCTTCAGAACAAATTCAAACTTAATGTGGAAACCAGGTTGAATAAAGATTGGATCTGCTACTGGGAGGAGTATTAATGATTGTCAAGTAGAGCAGGAAATACAAAGGACTGAATGATCACAGAAAATGTTGGATTGTGAGCTGTTTGCTGCTGATTCAGTTTGAGTTAGAATTATCATGAGTTCTCCATCTCCTTGAAGAAGATAAAATAGTATATATCTAATGGTGGATGCAACTGCTCATCCATGAGTTAGTCATGACTCCAATTAGGTTCAGTTTAGACTGCAAAAGTCCACACAGCCAGAAATTGCCCCGATTTACTTCAGAAAATGCAGACACAACAACAGGACGTGGGAATTACATCCTCCATCTTCATGTTTTAATTACCATAAACAACAGGAATCAAGATCTCCACTGAGAATTGTGGATTTTGTTAATGACACATGAGAATTAGTTTCCTTCATGGAAGCCTAATCTGCAAGCCGGACTACTCATCATTTCAGTGCCAAAACAGTCCAATTCATGGATGTTTGGATTTTCAAGATAAACACTGAACCTTAAAAGCTAAGGAAAATAACATAAAAACGACATACTCGTCGTATATTGAACTTAAGAAAGTTACACAATAGACTAATGATTTTTAATTATGGACTTGTAAATGGATTCAGATCCAATTCTGTAGCAGTAGAGATATCTCCAATGCCAGCTATATCACAAGCACCAGTTTGTAACTTCAATGGATATACAGCAGTTTTACACTTCTACAATTCAAGTGTATATAATAGAGGAACCGGATAAAGCAGAAAGAGATATCCCTACTTCCTAAGCAATAAAGGAACTGGATTCCAAAATTATTGCTCCTTTCCCTCCAAGGGGAGCCATGGAAAATAGAGAGGACCATGAATATTAGAGCTTACCGTCATATAACTGTATTGAGAAGGAATGCCAAACTCCAGATTAGATTCACTTGGCATACGTTGAATCCGAAGACCTACTAACCCCAATTCTTGCATAACCTGGATTAAAGCTCCCATTTCATAATTCTAACCACGTGCATTTGATTTATGGGTAGAAGGATAAAGCAAACAGCAGAAAAGAGAACATACAGGATGAATACAAGAAGGAAGAAAACCAAGATCTTCACCACAGGCCAACATATCTGACGAGTTCAAAATGGCAGGCAGAGTCTTCAGTGCATTTTGGCGCCAGAGAGTTTCATGCTTATGGTAAAAGTAATCATTGTATAATCTTTTCAATACATTTTTACTGTATCAAGAAACAGCCAATTAGATACCTTTTACAGAAAGTTGATCAAGGGACTGATGCTCCAGAATCCCATTATGTAAAATAAATAAAGAAAGAAAAGCCCAAAAATATTACAATTGGAGAGAAATTCACGATCATATGCCTTTTTAAGCATTAGCCCACATAACCAGATGTTTAGAAATGTAGGTCAATAATCTAGAATTAAGATTACTTCTATAATTCAAATACCTGTGATCATCTAGATCTTTGAAACTTGTAGTAGCTTCAATATTAAAACGAGGATAAAAAATTTTTTTTGTTGGATCTTCTGGGTCTCTGATAAGAACAATATTCTGCAAAGCCAATCAAATACATATTTCATAATCTACGACCAATCATCGCAATGACATTAAATAGTCCATTAGAAAAGACACTTGAAAAGCAACCATAGTAATTCATGAACAACTCAAACATAGGGAAGATAATTATATGACACGTTTACAGTCTAACCCTGACATTATATTCTACCTGCAGAAGATCAAAGAGATCAAGTTTTATTTTATCTTCTCCTTCCGACCACAAGGACTTTTCAGAATATGATCGAAGTTTTGAAGCAATCTTTTTCTCTGTGTTGCAGTCCTCCTTAAACTGCAATAGAACTTCAGAATATCAATTCAGTGTTTAAGAAGCAAGCTCAATTATTATCCGATCATTATAAATGTAAAATTACTAACAACAATATAGCATTGAGGTTTAAATGAAATTAATAGAGCCTCCATCTGGTTGGATCTGAAATGATGAAAAGTCAAGTAAAACGTTTTAAGAAGAAAAGACTAACAGCATAACTGAAAATAGTTACATTTAGCAGTTGAAAAGTGAAGTGAAATTTATGTATTCTCATACTTACTCTACTAAAATCTGAGCAATTTAGTTGACAAGTAAAAAAAAACTTAGTTAGCAGTCCAAGGATTAAAGTATCCATATCGGTAGGGCAATTTTAAGATATGTATCGTATCGTATCGTATCGTATCATGGATATGGTGGATATACTAGGATACAGGGTAAGATACGCACGGATATGATTAGGGAACATGCAAAACACAATTTTTAAGCATAAAAACATTATAATAAGCAATCTTGAAGTATTTCCAAGGATTAAAGACATATTTGATGACATTAAATAAGCTACAACCTTCGATTCGTATGAACTACAGGTTTTCAGCAAGGAAAAAGACCAGAAAAGTGGAAAAAATCAGTTGTTTCAAGCTTTATATGTGCGTATTGACTGTATCTAACCGTATCGGTTCGTATTGAGGTGTATCGAATAGTATCGGTTCATATCGAGGTGTATCGAGCCGTATCGGTAAGATACATGTGGATAAACTTTTTGTTTTAGAAAAAGATATACATATCGAAGAGTATCGTATCAACCATTGTCGTTACGGATACACATCGGTCGATACGGGGTGTATTGTATTGATTCTTAAAACCACAGTTAAATTTTAGCTTCTCTTATTTCTTAATTTTGAAAGAAGAAATTCAGAGTTTTAGTAAAATCAGATATTAGGTATCAATCAATCAAGTTAGGAAAATTGAGCAGAATACTAGAAATTATAGGGTAATTGATAAGAAAATAAGGGAAGGGGTCAGGTCTGGAAGATGAAAATTAATTCGTAATATGGAGTACAAAAAGAAGACTGCAACTGACTGATCAATCAGAAGAAGGGGCTGTAGCAAAAGCTTATAGCACTCAGATCACATAGTTTAAACTCAGGTTAGTAGAAGAACTGAATGCTTCAAATAGAAAATCAGATATCAAATGCAGTAAGCCCAGAGCAATTACCTAGAGACAAATAGAACTAAGAAAGAAAAGCTTGAGAATCAAAGACCACATTCTGCTTCTGAATTGAAATATCTCCAACCAGATACTAGACATTAGATGAGATCCATCACCAGCAGTGCTGGCATCCACTGATTTAAATCTCGAATCTCGACCCCGTCTCGATGAGGTCCAAGATTTCCGAGATGTTGTAAGTAATGAATTGATTAACGGTTCGGTTCAATTTAAGTGGATCTGTTTAGGATAAGAAGATAATAAGAATGACAACTCATGTACACACATTTAACATGTGTTAAATATGTAATGTGTGTGCTGGGACAGCTCTATGTACACACATTTAACATGTGTTAAATGTGTAATGTGTGTATTGGGTCAGCTCTACCTACTTTCCTTATTTACCTCATTATAGTTTATTATAAATAAAGGCATTTGGGGGTGGTAAATCAACTCACTCATTCATTCTCAATCTCTGATTCAACATGGTATCAGAGCCACCTCTCAAGAGAACCTGATCGCGATCCACCTCTCCCCTCCATTCTTTCTTCTCCTTGCCACAAAGCTCCTTTCTCAAGAGTACCTGAACGCAAGGTGTATCTGACCCCTTCTCTCTTTACCGCATCTTGTAAATCCTCCTTCTCCTCTTTTTCTTAGCCCCTAACCCATTATTAGGGATGCAATTTGAGAGGATGTCATAAATTGACAAAGTTGCAGTCTCTTTTTCCTCTTAAAAAAAATATAAATTTATCACAGAGACGGGAAGATTTCTCAGCCAGCATATGCCGCAAGCCATTCAAGGACTTTTATTTGTTGCGGTTTGTCCTTTTTTGGTGAGAAATATTAATTCTCTGTGATGAGCAGTCTCTCTTGGACCAAGCACCATCGGCGGCAACCTCTTCTTGGAATTTTTTTTCCATCTCAGTGATGCCCATACTTGCGGAATCCTTCTTCTAAAAAAAAAACAAAACAAAAATTTTGTGTCTAATCATCATTCCGACACAGGTATTCCTCTTTGTTGAATTTTTTATGGAATTGATATGGGCAGAATCGATTCCTATTTTTCCATGATCATGGTTGTTGAGTGCATCGAATTCTGAATTCTCAAATTTTGCGGTGTCGTTTTTTTCATTGGGAAATATCTGAGTTGTTACATTAGTGGCATCTATTATTATATCATGTCTAGATTATCTGATGCTACTTCCTCTAAGGTACCAAAATTGGAATTGACTACAATTGCTTTAAATCCTATGAAATTGAATGGGACCAATTATCTTATGTGGTCCAAGACATCCTATATGGCCATTGCTGCAAGAGGACTCCTTAAATATATTAATGGTGCGCTTACAGCACCCGACCCAAGTGATAAATTTTACAATAAATGGGTTTCTAAGAATTCAATTGTGATGACCTACCTTATTGGATCTATGGAACCAAAGATAGGTCGGGGTTATGTGTTACTACCTGATGCTGCCCATATTTGGACTGCTGCTAAAGAGCTTTACTCACAAGTAGGAAATTACTCCATCATATTTGACCTACATGTCAAGATTGGGTCCCTGAAACAGAAAGAACTTTCTATCTGACTACTATTCAGAACTCCGAAGCTTATGACAAGACCTAGACTACTATGACACCCTCACAGCCGCTTGCACAGTGAATGTTGCTGCTATGAGCTAAGGACAAACTCAGAGTTTATACATTCTTAGTGGTTTAACTCTGACTTTGATCACGTCCGCTCACAAATTCTGAACCGTGAGCATCTCCCAACTTTGGAGCAGATTAATGCAATTTTACAAAATGAGGACTTACGGCGTATCTCAATGATGCCTGTTGCACCAGCTGAGCAATCCGCACTTCACTCTACACAGCCTTTAGTACACTATTCTTCTCCTAAGGAACCTATTCGTTGTACTCACTGTGGCAAGGAGCGCCACACTATAGACATCTGCAGGAAGTTACATAGGAAACCCCCAGATTTTGAAGCCAAGAGACGGGAGAAAAAGTCTAAGTTTGGGAAGATTCCACAGGCACATCAGATGAAAACTTGTGAACAGTCCGGACCTCCAACTGTTGTATTTTCTGTGCTCACTTCTGAAGAACTTCAGGCTTTCAAGAATCTTCTACGATCCACTGCTGCCACCACTGGTCATCAGTCAGCTTTAGGGCCATCAGGTTCATTCTTGCTCTGTCAGGTACCTCCTATGTTGGTCAGTGTGCTTCCAATAACACCCATCCATGGGTCATTGATACTAGAGCCACTGATCACATGACAGGTTCTTCCTCTTCATTTATTCTGTATTCTCCCTCCTCTGGGCAGGATACAGTCCGAGTTGCAGATGGGGACTCTTTCTCCTATTTTGGGATAGGGGTCCGTCCGTTGCTCCCCAAATCTTACTTTACAGTCTGTGATTCATGTCCCGAATTTTTCTACAAACTTATTTTCTATCAGTAGTCTTACAAAATCCTTGAACTATAAAGTTACTTTTTTCCCTTCTTACTGCGTTTTTCAGGATCTGGAAAGCGGGAGGACGATTGGACATGGTAGAATGCATGGTGGCCCCTACCTTCTTGCAGATGGTCCTTCATTACCAATAGCATATCAGCCTCCACTCATTACCTAACCAACCCCGCACTCTCTTTACTCTACTATCGGTACTTTACAACAGTGGCACCGTCGTTTAAGGCATCCTTCCACTGTTGTGTTATCTCAGTTATTTCCTTTTTTTATTTAACCAATGTAATCAGGACGAGTTATTATATGAATCCTGTATTCTGGCTAAACAGGCTCGTACCTCCTATAAACCTACTTATATTAGGAGCACTGGTATTTTTTACTTGGTTCATTCAGATGTTTGGGGTCCTGCTCGGGTTTCTTCTACTTCTGGTCACCGGTGGTTTGTCACATTCATTGACTGTCACACCCGTACCACTTGGGTTTACTTGATGCAAAACAAGAGTGATGTTTTCTCATGCTTCCGCCAGTTCCACAAAATGGTACAAACCCAGTTTCATGCTTCATTAAAAATACTTCGAAGTGACGATGGTCAGGAATACATAGAAGGTCATTTTCAGAAATATTTACTGGAACACGACATCATTCATCAAACAAGCTGCGTTGACACACCAGCATAAAATGGGGTGGCTGAAAGAAATAACCACTATCTCCTTGAGACAGCCCGCGCTTTAATGATGGATGCTCATGTTCCCACACATTATTGGGGCGATGCAATCCTTACAGCCACATCCTTGATCAATCGGCTTCCATCTCGCCTTCTTCAAAACAAGGCACCACTAGAGCTGTTACTTGGCGATTCCTCCTTCCCATTGCCACCTAAGGTGTTCGGTTGTGTGTGTTACGCACGCAATCATCACCTACACGGCAAACTGGAGGCACGAAGTCTACGGTGTATTTTCTTGGGCTATCCGGCAACTCAAAAAGGATATAGATGCTATCATCCTCCTTCTCGCCGGATGATCATCACAGGGATGTTATTTTTCATGAAAATTTAATGTATTACCAGTCCCATCTTCAGGGGGAGCCCACACCAGTTGAAGTCGAAGATGTGCCTTTACTTATATCAACATCTCCTGAGGAAGTAAGGGTACAAAGTTTTGTAGACTCAGACAGCTCATGTACACCAAGTAAAAATGACAAAATACCATAACCTCTTCCTACACCGGAGTCTCCATCCACTCCTACAGTACCCAACCAATCTAATCCTACCCCCAAGCCGTTGTAAGTATATAGTTGTGCCAGAAGCAAGCATGGACGGGCCACTACCATCAACGCAACTACTCCACATGTGCCTTCGTCAGCCCAGGATCTAAATACTAAAGACCCCATAGGTAAGGAGCTTCCAGACTCTACTTCTGATCTCCCTATTGCCCTTAGAAAGGGTACTAGGACTTGCACTCTTCATCCCATCTCTAATTTTGTTTCGTATAATTCGTTATCTCCTTCTTATCATGTTTTTGTGTCCTCTCTCTCTTCTGTGTCCATTCCACAAAGATGGCAGGATGCAATTACTGATGAGCGGTGGAAAGCAACAATGGAAGAAGAAATGAGAGCACTGAAGAAAAATAACACATGGGAGCTTGTTTCACTCCGTACAGGGAAGAGGCCGGTAAGATGCAAATGGGTGTTCACCATCAAACAGAAGGCATATGGGACAATAGACCGCTACAAAGCAAGGCTAGTAGCTCGAGGATTCACTCAAACATACGGGATCGATTATCAGGAGACTTTTGCCCCAGTTGCGAAAATTACTACTGTTCGAATTATCTTAGCATGTGCTGTGCAACACCATTGAGATCTCCAACAGCTAGATGTGAAGAATGCGTTCTTACACTGGGAGCTGACTGAGGAGGTTTACATGGATTATCCATCTGGCTTCTCAAACCACATTAGTAGTGACAAGGTGTGTAAATTGAAGCGTGCATTGTATGGATTGAAACAATCTCCCAGAGTATGGTTTGGAAGGTTTCACAGGGCCATGATAGGATTCGGCTACACTCAAAGTAACGCGGATCATACTCTGTTTATGAAGCACTCTGGTGGGACTATTACAGCACTACTGGTGTATGTTGATGACATCATAGTCATAGGAAATAATGATGCTGAAATCACGAAGTTGAAGGCATTCTTGGGACAGGAGTTTGAGATAAAAGATCTAGGAAAGTTAAGGTATTTTCTTGAGATAGAGGTAGCTTGATCTTCTAAAGGGATCTTTCTATCTCAAAGAAAATATGTTCTAGATCTCTTAACAAAGACTGGTATGCTTGGTTGCAGTCCGTGTAATATTCCATTAGACCGTAACACTAAAATCAAGGAAAAATATGGTGCGCCAGTCGATAGGGGGAGGTATCAGCATTTAGTTGGAAGGTTGATTTACTTGTCTCATACTTGCCCGAACATCGCCTTTGCAGTTAGTCTGGTGAGTCAGTTCATGCATGATCTCTACACCAAACTCCAAACATATGGAAGCTGTTTACAGGATATTGCATTATCTCAAGGCAGCTCCAGGGAAAGGGATTTTGTTAACTCCAAATGATCACTTAAAAATAGAAGATTATACTGATGCTAATTAGGCTGGAAGTCCGGATAGGAAGTCCATATCTGGTTATTACACATTTGTGGGGGGCAACCTAGTCACATGGCGTAGCAAGAAGCAGAATGTGGTTGCCAGATCCAGTGCAGAAGCAGAGTTTAGAGCTATAGCCCAAGACATATGTGGGCTTTTATGGTTACAAAACTTGTTGAAGGATTTGAAGATTCAATATTCTCAGCCTATGACTTTATGTTGTGATAATAAAGCAGCCATCTGCATTGCTCATGACCCCGTACAACATGACCGAACTAAGCATGTGGAGATAGATCAGCATTTCATAAAGGAGAAGTTGGAAAGTGGTCAGATTCAGATTCCTTTTGTCAAATCAACTGACCAGCTTGCGGACATCTTCACCAAAGGACTACCTGGAAAACAGTTTCATGCCATTTTGTCCAAGTTGGGCATGCATGACATATATGCACCAACTTAAGGGGGAGTGTTGTAAGTAATGAACTGATTCGCGGTTCGGTTCAATTTAAGTGGATCTGTTTAGGATAATAAGATAAGAATGACAACTCATGTATACACATTTAACATATGTTAAATGTGTAATGTGTGTGCTGGGACAGCTCTATGTACACACATTTAACATGTGTGAAATGTGTAATGTGTGTGCTGGGTCAGCTCTACTTACTTTCCTTATTTACTTCATTATAGTTTATTATAAATAAAGGCATTTGGGGGTGAGGTAAATCAACTCACTCATTCATTCTCAATCTCTGATTCAACACGAGATTATTGAGATCTTGTCTCGAAAAATTTCACTGAGACACTGGATTTTTTTACCATATAAAGGTCGAAATTTCCAGGATTTTGAGATCTCGAGAAGGGGGAGATTTCGCCGAGATTTAGAACTATGCTGGCATCTCAAGACTAGTGACTCCAACGTAAGTTTTTCTTCAGGACAAAAAATTCTTGCTTTGTTATTCCAATCCTAAAAGTTATCAATAATTAGAGTATAGCATCCAATAAATGGCCATGAAAGCTTAATAGCATGTACAGTTCCTCTTCAATGTCAGACATGAGATATGACCCACATAGTAATTAGTATAGCACTTTTGAGGTGGTTTGGGAATATGTATGATGAAGGCCATCAAGCATTATATTATGGGGGAGAGTTTCTCATTTAATATTCTTTTAGTGACCAGCTCAGCCTGTTATTGTAGACATGGTTCTAAATTCCAGTTTCACCCATGGTTTCGACCCCAGGAAAAACTAAAATATTTAGTGAATTGAAAATTTTTTTGGTGACATCTAGTGATTTTCGGTAGTAAATTTTGATTGGCATGTAATTGGTCAAACGGTTACATTTTGGCCCAAAACTTAAAAAAAAAAACCCTAATTAAATATTTCTACACATGTTTAAACCTTTAGATTGTTATAATAAAAAGAGAAAAAATAAAATAAAAAAAACCTACAATGATAGTTCTGCTTTAGATCCGAGGTTGCTAGTGTACCTCGGTGTATTGTATTTTTTACATCATATTGGCCTTATAGGTGAGAAAGTTGGCCAAATAATGCTTCAAATACACTCATATGTTGAAGTAGATACTCCACAAAGAGCTTTAAGCATCGACTCAAAAGCAAAACGAAGGATTTTGCCTAAAAAAATAAGGTTTTCTAGCAATTCTGAAATCCTTGGGCAAAAGGGTCGAAAGCTCAAAATTTTATCAAAATCAGTCAAAATTTTGCCAAAATATTGTTAAAACAAGTTAGATTTTTTACAAAATGTCAAAATTCCGGTTAGAATCTAGTAATCTAGCTGAGTCAATATGCATTTTGTGAAAAATTTTGGCGTTATGGACGTCTTGAATTCTTTGGCACTTTTGGAATCATGACCCTTTTCAAAGATTGACCTGCTCTGACAATTTTGGTGGCAACCCAAATGGGATTTTTCTGAGCACAGTGATGGTAGTAGAGGGCTTAGGCCGATACCGCAGTATGGTTGAACCCGACCGGATGGATCACACCCATTTGGAGGATATATATTGTTCTTTTCGTGTCTTGTTACCCCCACAAAGACAAGATTGAGAGGGGTTTTTTGTGTTTGAGTGTTCTTGAGAAGATCTCCATTGTACAACCTCTATTTTGACATAGTGAATCATCTTCATCTTCTCCCATGGACGTAGCACATCGCATTGGTGTGTGAACCACGTAAATCTTATTGTCTCTTGTTTACTTTTGATTGCTGTTTTCGTTTTGTTTCCGCATCTCATTGGTGTTTGTCACAACATGGTGAAGCTACCAAAATTTGTACCATGATTATAGTGAGATTCTTTTTTATTTTGAAGCAGGTCCGAAGCCTAGGTCCAATCAGTTCAAATCTTCCAGCAGAAACCAGGCCCATGACAGCAGGGCTTGGCTCTGCTGTAGGCCAAAAGAGCAAGCACCAATCCATTGTTAATCATTCCTAGGTCCAAGCGATAGATAAAAGTTGAGCAGTGTGTGCTAATGGAGGAAAGAGGGGATCAAGCATTTCAAGGGATTACAAGAATCCAAACTCAAGGACGGTTTTTTCCCAACCCAGAGGGAGCTAATGTAGGAGAAAATCAGGGTCGTTAGAAAAACAAAGCTCTTTATTTGTCTGCTTTTCTTTAGTGTTGGAGTCTTATTGAATAATCATGGTAGATAATCTTTTGTAGATTTTAACAGGAATTTTCTGTCCAGATATTTTATGTAAAAGTCATGAGAATCTCAGGGATGACTCAACTTATTAAGCGAGCTAAGCTATCCTTCAAAGCTTTTTGAGTAAGCTATTTCTTAACTTGTTGACCAAGTTAGTGTCTTCTTGTTCAAGCTACCTTAAGTATAAAAGTTCTCTTAGGCATGAAAACAAGGATTGTTGTTGATCTTTCCCAGTTTTAAGAAAGAGATATATTCCCTTTAAAATCTGGTTCATCGAACCGGTGAGCGCCCTTTGGGGTTTTCCTTTTTCATTCTCTAGCTGTAATTTCTAATTTTCTTTATTATCCTTGCACTCCAGATTACACCACATCTAATTTTGCTTCTTGCTATATCAAGAATTTGGTATCAAAGCTGAAGCAGATCTAATACAGCCATGATTGCATATGAATGCCAATATATAGTTAGATAGGGCTCATAGGGGTGTCAATCGGTCTGTTCGGTCTAGTTTTAGTCCCACACGAATCGATTTCAATCCTGTACACTCAAGCCCAAAACCAAACCATTAAGAAAATTTTGGTTTTGGTCTGTGTGGACAGCCCTTGCTACGTGCAAGACACACGATAGTCATGGGTCCCATTGTGTGACCAGGTCTATTACAACTTAGACGGTCTGTATTCCAAACTGGTAAAGAGAGTCACCACCTGGGATAAGGGCCCAGGACCCTGGTTGGATGTATGACTGAGATCAAGACAGTGTTCTTGAGCCGCCTACAAATCCTGAACTAGTCGTCGGGAATCAGGTGACTAATATGGGAAGGTATTAGGCACCTGATCTACTAAGAGATTTTCGGTAAGGGTAAGGATCAGGTTACTAATATGGGAAGGTATTAGGCACCCAATCCACCCAGCATAAGCTACTACTCTTGCTTGCTCCACTGGGAAAGACTGGCCACGGGGTAAGCCTCAGGACAAGTGTCAATGGGTAGGGGTAAAAGACTAAGCTAAAAGGGCTCCAGGTTTTCAAGGATCACTTTTGGATCAGGAAAACATCTTCCTCTAGAATTTCTAACTAAATTTTCAAATGAAGGTGTAATACACACTTACACCTTATAGGTGTAAAAAGGTAAAATATGCTACAGAAAAAAAAAAATCAGATTGAAAAAAAACACTTATGGGCCTCAAAACCAAGGTTTCAAGTTGACCTGGGAAAAAAATCCCAGGTTTCGACCGAAACCTAGTTGAAACCAGAGACAACTCAGTTTCGAGGTGGCCGAAACCGGACTCCAAACTGGCACCTTGAACCTTCATGAGAATAATTACCAAAAAAAAAAAACCTTGATTAGAATAATGGAGCTCTTTATTTATTTACTTTTCTTTAGTGCCGGAGTCCTATTGAATGGTGATGAGTAAGTAGTCTTTTTGTGGGTTTTAAGGCGTATTTCAGACCAGTTATTTTATTTAAAAGTTACGTGACAGGTCACACGATTCTAAGTGGTGAATTAGCTTATAAAATAATCTACCTTTTAGTTCGTTGAACAAAGTAATCTTTTTATCTTATTGAGTAAGCTATTTTTTAACTTATTGACTGCCTAGCATCTTGTTCAAGCTACCTTAAGCATAAAAGTTCTCTTAGGCATGTAAACAAGAACAGTTGATGATATTTCCAGTTTTAAGAAAGTGATTCACTCTCAATGTCCATAGAACCAGTGAAACACCCTTGTTCTCAAGTTCTTTCTTTTAAAATTTTCTTTCTCTATTTCTCTACAAGCCAAATAACATCACATCTGGTTCTGCTTCTTGCAGCAACATATTTGTTGCTATTCTATCAAAAAAAAATAATTATTTACTAAAAAAGAAAAAGTTGAGTTGAGTTGCACTAAAAAAAAAAAGGTCTAGATTAGAGGTGCTACAAAAACAAGAAGTAGTTGTAAAATGATTTGCAAAGAAGTCAAAAAAATATGTATGGTTTTGTGTTAACAAGAAATACAACTATAAGAAGAGTTGAATAGTGAAACAGAATTCATGTAGCCGATTCCATTAGTTGGGATAAGGTTTAGTTGAGTTGAGTTAAGTAATTATCAAAACCTTGCCCACCACCGAGCCATCTATATCCCATTCTAGAGGGGAAGGGGGGCCAAAGAAAAAGAAAAACTAGACTTACTCATTTATGTGACTCAGTTGCATATGAAATTCCATCCTTTCACAATCACGAACACTAAAAAGGAAATTTTAACCTTTTCCATAGTTCACTATGATTCGACGAAAGGTAGCAATCACTGAGAAAAAACTAAAAAAGGATCAATGACAAGGTTTTAAATTTCAGTTTCGGGGCTGGTTTCAGCCAGCCCCCATAATTTCGGCCGAAATTTCGCCAAAACTTGGGATTTTTCTGTCAAATTTCAAAACTTAGTTTTGGTGGCCAAAGTTGTTTTTTAAGCCCAATTTTTTTTTTTTTGTGTGACACATTTTTAACCTTCTTCACATGTCCATTAAATGATTGTCGCTAAAAAAAAATCCTACCCATAATATGTTAATGTACATTGGCACCTGAGGATTGTATTCAGAATTAAATAGGCAACACTTATTTAAGTAAATATTATTAACTTTTATATTTCATTTACTTAAGATATTATTCATAAATAGGCACACATCCCCCATTTGAATCCAATAAAAATAGTCTAAAATTCAAATTCCAAAAGGAAAAAAAGTCAACTTTCTGGTTCAAGAACAAAAATTAGATTTTCGATTGCAGGATGATTTTCAACTTTCAAAATGCTAGCTTTTTTCTCTAATTTAAAAATGAAATATAAAAGTTAATAAAAAGTTACTCAAATGGTGTTAGTCATAAATAAGTGTTATGTATTGTATATTGTCCCTCCTGTATACTGTTCCTTGTCTTGTACTACTCTAACTTTTAAGGTCAGAGTACACCAAGTTTCAATCAAAATGTGATATTTTATAAGGTGTTTGGACCAATTATCAGCCGAAACTAGACATTTCGACCAAAACATGGTCAAAACACTGATTTCGGACCGAAATTTGGGACTTTCCATTTCGATCCTACATTTCGTTTTGGATTTGTAAAAATCAAGGAAAAACCATTAGGAAATACTATAAAGAAAATATTAACCTATCCCATAGTTCACTGCAATTGGAAGAAAGGTAGCAATGCTCAAAAAAGACTAAAGATCGATTAGTGAACATCATAAAATCAAAGAAAAAACCATTAAGAACAGTGATCATCACCTCATAGCAGTTCTTCTCATACTCGTTCAGAAAGATAGAAGCAAAAGTCAACCAAGAGTCTCCAAACTTATCCTAAAACACAAAAGAGAAAAGAATGCCTAAGAAAAAAACAGCAAACAATGTAGGTACATGCAACTTCAAAGGAATGTCAACAAAGATCAAGATGTAACACAAACCTGTAAAATTTGTTGATGGATATAGGGACGGGTAAGACGATCAAAGTCCCATATCCCCTCTTTCTCAAGCTCTTCCTGCGAATGAAATTATAGTGGTGCATGGTTCGACAAGAGAAACTCAAGAGTGATTAGCTGGAAACTTTACAGGCCTCTGAAATTCAGATAATCTAGACCAGCATATTATTCCATACACATATCCATTCATTTCAGCCAAAAGAAGGTCTACTGCACCTGACTTATAGGGATAGATGGTCGAAATTTTCCAACAAGGCCATTGCTAGCATGCTCTGGAAGCTCCCAGATTCTAAAGAAACCCAAGATATGATCTATTCTGTACGCTGTAAAGTACTTAGCCATCTGTCAGCAACACCAGAAAGTTGCCAATTGAATGAATGTGTCCTTCAATGGAATGGAAAATCAAACCACATTCTCAATTTCAGTAGGATAAAATTGAATGAAGAATAACCTGGGTCAAACGAGCACGCCACCAAGCATAGTTGTCTTTTTCCATTTCCTCCCAATTGTAAGTGGGGAAACCCCAATTTTGTCCCTGTGTGTTAAAAAAGTCTGGAGGTGATCCAGTAGATGTGTTCATGCGAAACAAATTTGGATAAACCCACGTATCAACACTATGCCTGTCCACACCAATGGGCAAATCTCCCTTCAAGATCACTCTTTTCTTCCTAGCATATTCTGCTGATTCTGACAACTGCCAAGTAAAGTTATTTAACAGTATAACACAATGCATGCGTTGTGTCTGCATATCAGTGCTACAATACATAGGATTAGGTGGACATAGCTTACTTGCTGATGTAAATGGAACTGAATGTAATAATGGAAGCAGATTATGTCATAGTGTACACTATCCTTCGAAACAATCTTCTCCAGCTGAAAACACAAGAAAATTGCTACTAAGCCTAGCAGGTTAATACACTAGACTATCCTGTTAAATTTTCCTTAAGACAAACATTAAAATGTTCTACTGGGATTCCCCCAATCAACATTGGAACATACATGAATCAGGCAGCAGATAGTTATAGTAAGACAATTTCTCAACTCAATTAAAACAATAACAGAATGTTAATTACCTTTTCTTTTGAATAATGAGAAAAACGGCCCCATTGACTGTGATCTGATGTTTCAAAGAAATCACGCAAGAAACAAAAAGCCGCGTAAGGTTTTAACCAGTCCTGTTACCAAAATAATGTCAATAGTCTCAAGTCAGAAAAGATTTGCAGAACCCAAGTAACACAACAAAAATTTTCACTGATGTAGGACATCAGATGCCCCAATTACTGGAATTATGTTGCATGGGACCAACACGGAGTTTGGATGGCAGATGGAGATCTTACAAATGCAATAACTCTTCATGGTTTAATTTTGATAACACTTATTAGTAATTAACTTACTGGAACTCAATTATTAGATAAGTTATTAATAATAATAGGTTGAAAGAACTCAATTATTTGATAGAATTCAATAATTATCAAATCAAATGGAACTTAATAAGGAGGACAGAATTTCCAGCAGTTAAAGTTCTCTCTTTATATTTGATCACTACAATAGGTGATTTTCCAAAATCAAAGTGCGATTTCTTAGGGTCTCCTCTATTTTATTTTTCAAGAATGTTTTGCAACTATTGCTCTATAAATACTACCGCTCACAAATTCGCTTCAATTCTATCAAAAGTTACCTATTCATACCGCACTATTTCAACCATAACCTCTAAACTGTAACCTATACCAGAGACCACACTATTTCAGCCATAACCTCTATAAATTGTAACCTATACCAGAGGCAGCATTAGAAGTAGTTTCTCCATAAGTGAGGTCTTTAACCTTTATAACTGAAATTTTATCAAACCTCCATCTCAACCACCCCCTCAATTTCTATTCTATTTTTATTCCTTTGGAATAGAACTGAAATTCATCTATAATCCAATATTTCAACATTTATCCTTAAATCAAAACCTGAATACTTTGATCTAGTGTTTATTACTTCTAAAATTCTCTCTACTACGTATCAATCCCATCCCTGATCTAAACCTTTAGCTTGCATTACAGTCTACGGACTCTTTTGGTAACATTCATATACAATGCATCCATGTCTAAAATCAGTGGACTAATGATGCAGCAGGTCCCTCAAGTCTAAAGAATGGAAAAGCAACAGCAACAAAGCCTTATCCCAACTAAATGGGGTCAGCTCCATAGACTCTGATCCGACAATCAGCTCTGTTCGTTGTCATACTTGAAGCAAGGCCTAAGCTATACATGTCTTTCTTCAACACCTCCCCTAGAGTCATCTTAAGTCTATCCCTAGCTCTTTTAGATCATTCAATCTAAATCAAATCACTCCTCCATACAGGAGCATCTAACGGCCTCCGTCGAACATGACCATACCATCTAAAACAACTTTCTCGTACCTTATCATGTATTGGCGCTACTCCCAAATCAGCTCTAATACGATCCTTCCTTACCTTATCTTTCCTAGTTTGCCACACATCCATCTTAACATCTTCATCTCAGCTACACTAAGTTTATCTGTATGATGCTTCTTGACTGCCCAACATTATGCACCATACATCATAGCCGGTCGAATGACTATCTTATAGAAATTTCCTTTAAATTTTAAAGGAATACTCCGATTACACAACACTCCAAACGCACTTCTCCACTGCATCCATCCTATTTTAATCCTCTACGAAACATCATCGTTTATATCACCTTCTTTGTTTATGATTAAACCTAGATACCTAAAATGATCACTTTGTTGTATCTCCTCACAAGAATGTTTACCACCTCATTATCCATCTTTGTGTGACTAAGTTACACACCAGATACTCCGTCTTCATTCTACTTATCTTACAACCTTTTGATTCCAATGATAATCTCTATAACTCCAACTTGAAATTAATCCCTACTTTTGTCTCATCCACCAAAACAATATCATCAGCAAAAAGCATACAGCAAGGAACTTCAACTTGAATGTCACTGAATAGTACATCCGTAATGAGAGCAAACAAATAAGGGCTTAAAGCAGATCCTTGATGTAAAGAACAAGGGAGAAAACGAAGGCTTAATGCCTAACCGTGGCTCCTTAGAGCCTTGTTTCTATATTCTATTTAGTATTCCATTAGATTTATGCCCCCCTTTTTTTATCCCACTTATGTTTTTAGTTTACAGTTTCATTTACTATCGCCATTTAGTCTTTGAAGTGTAAGGTGGAAGTTGTGATTGGATTAGGAGTTCCTACTCCAAGTTGTATACTTAGATTCCTAACTCTATAAAAATTTGTAACTAGCACTTCAGAGGCTACAAATTTTTCGAATTAAGCAATAAAGGCTTTTTCCATGGCCATGTGGATTCATGCTCATCAGAGAAGATGGATTTCTTAGAAACTAGGGTAGATTCCCAGCTGTTATCTTCTCTCTTCTTATTCTGTTCAGCAATTCCAGCAAACAATTCAGGAATTTCAGAAGCTATTTCATAGCCAAATTGAACCGTGGAGATTTAAGTTTTCACACTTAGTTTCAGTTCTACTGTATTTTAATCTGCAATATCTTCATCTGAAACTTGAGTTCTCTTATAATCTATGATCTGCTGTATTTCTGTAAGTTTCTGTATTCTAATATTCTGTTGATTCAATCAAATGTAAATCATCCAGTTCTATTATTAGTTTAACCGTCAATTGCAACCTTACCTTGATATCCTGTCCAGATCTCTGTGACGGTTAAATTCACACCAAGCTAAACAATAGAGAATTCAATTTTTTATTGTACTCGCAGTCTTCTGGACCTTCACCTGCAGTTCTGATTTCATATCAGTCTGATCAACACTCTTCAAGGAATCAAGATATTGAAGTTCACTACCAAATCTGTATTAGCTAATATCTGAGATTTCTGTTAGTCATTCTTAACTTATCTCGATTCTACTTTATTATTCTGAATCCTAATCAAACTCTATCATTCCCATTCCATCTAAGTGTTTTATTGTTGTCCAAGTCCAAAGTTGGAATCTCTATTCGGCTATCAATATGTTATGAATCTGTTCATTCTAAATTAAACAAAGGATGAATGACGTATTAAAACCCACAAATGTGTCATGTAAAAAAAATCGAAAGAATGAAACAAAAAATTGAGTTTTAACAGAAGTGCAAAATTCTGTGAAACAGAATTTAAACTGAACTGTCAAGGGATTTAAACAAAAGGTACCCTTGGTTAGAATACTCTGACAATAGCATAACTTACTTCATTCTCAGAGAAAAAATTCTGAAAAGAACTGGAAGTAAGTACAGAGTCCTTCTCTAAGGCAAATATTTTCTTGGCAATTGAAAGTTTAGTAGCCATGGTTGCTTCATAATCGACATCCTGCACAAGTGGATATTGAATAAAACACTGGTTACCAACATTGATGGATGAAATAGACATTCGGGTAATTATCATGTTCATAAAGGTTGGTGAACTTTACAATGGTCACTAGCTGTCATGTAATAAGTACCAATAAACATGGTTGGTTCCATGTTCTAAAGATCATACACCGAAATCACTGATCAAGTTTCAGCCCAATATGAGTATGTAATACAAACTAAAATGATAGAAACTTTTATTATATTATTGCATCTCTATCCAAATCAGAAGGAACAGCAAATAAATTACGTCAGTCAGTCAGTCAAAGAAAGAAGCAGGAAGCTCTCTTCAAATGGTGTAGAAATGGCGATTGAAACGTCAGAAAATAGCCAATGCACCCATAACCCCAAATGCCACTAAACTTTAATATGTAATGGTGGAGGTTAGTGGCATCATCTTTACAATTTCCACAACTTTGATGCACTTTTAACACACAGAATCCTCATCTAGTGTTGAAATTCAACCAAGAATATGTAAGGAGTCCCCTATAACATGGCACACCCCAAGGGCTGACATGTCATCTATGTTGAAACTGGATGAAGGCCACTCACCTTTGCAAACATTATCAGGAGCCCAAAAAGTTTTACCTTAGATTCCCAAGGTGGGTAGCTCAGCTGGGTACCGAAAGTGTTAATGTTTCATAAAACAACCAATTAGTTTTCGTCTGAGTAAGAACAAATCTAAGCTTGGTTCTTTGCTTGAGATTCTGGTATATCTTTGAGCCTTAAGTGAATTAACTCAAAAGGAGATAAAGTGCTGAAAATACCATGTGCAAGAATGGCAATCTCAAACAATCAATGGGATAAAAGCTTCATTTTTTTCTTCTTTTTTTTTTTTTGGGTGAATGGGATAAAAGCTTTTAGTAGCCCTTACATGTAGAATAGTTTATTTAAAGAACAATCGTCAAACACCCAAAAGTTGCTTGCCTCACCTAAACTCCAGCACAATATGTTCATTTTTAACAATTATATTTCTATGGAAAAATATAATTACTTGATTATTTGGAAACGGTGTGTGTATTAGCTAAGTCTAGATAGCACAGTCATATGTGTCCAACTTCCCAGAGATGTAACAAAATCCGATAGTCATGCCTAACAAATTGTACCATACATCCTTCAATCTCTCCTTCCTATGCATGATTGAATCTAGATGACAAATATGGACAATTAGAGTATCACTCGGTATTCAATCTTGGTCACACTCCCTCATGTGCAATCAACTCCCAACCAGTTTAAACAAAACCCTTCGTATGATAGCTTGCGCATTACCCTTTCTCTTTCAAGTTTCATTTAACTATCATATCACTAGCAATACCATCTCCTATATATACCTAATCAACCTACTTATAAATGGTGCAACAGTAAATAGACTCAGTGATAAGTGATAACTGCATGCATAAAACAACTGAAGAAGAAACTCAGTCATCTTTTCCCACTTGCTAGGACAATGGTCACTGTTCTTTCATAGGCATTTCTGATGCAGCCCACACCCACACCCATGTGGTCGTCCCCGACAACTCTCTATTCAAGTGGGCCAACCTCATGCTTTTAGAAAGTCAGTCCATATTCAAGCCTAGGCCCAAAGAAAAGCCTAAGCTCAACTCATGGTCCACAAGCATTATAACCCATTTTAGAACCAGCACAACCAAGTCCGGACCAGCCCACATGGTTTATGCTGTGAAAACCAATTCAGCACATTTACTGACTTCAAGGGTATTTTAGGAATATTTTCATTTTAAACTTTAAAATACTCAAAACATGAAAATTGTAGCCTTATGAGTTAAATTTAGAGTGGCTTTGATATGAGATTAATCTAAATTATATTTAGAGAGTGATTACCTTTTCACTGAGCATGTGCAGAGTTTTTTCATGTGTTTGGTGGATGATGACGTGGACACTCTTCTTAAAGATTCTCTATATTTTCTCCATCAAAGTGACTCTTCATATAGACTAAGAGAGTTTTTCTAGAGTCTTCTCATTGAAGCAAGTTTTTATGCCTAGGGACAAGAATCAATACATAGAGACAAGTTTTCATGTATTGGAATTATTAAATCATTTATGTTTTTCTTTTATTTTCTCTATGTGCAATTTCAACCCTAGAATTATAGAGTATGGTTGAGATTATTTTGAGATATTTAAGGGTTCATAAGGCCTATAAATAGTGGCTAATTCTCATGTAGTAAGTAGTTGATTTTGAATGAAAAAGTGGATTAAAGCATGTTATCTCCTTTGAACCTTAAAGATTCATCTCTTGAAACCTAGAAGAGTTTCACCTCAACCTTGAAGAGTCAGAGCTTTTTTATCACATCTTGAAACCTAGAACAGTTGAAGCTTTCCTATCCCTATTTGCATCTTAAAAGAGTTGCAAATCCATTGAGCTATAGAGACAACCTAAAAGAGTTGAGTCTAAGCCCATAGCTTTCTCCATTCATCTTATTTTATTTTTTAGAATTCTGTCCTTGTGATGCACTAGCTTCATCAGCCATTTCGAGTACCTTACATTGTTTTTCTGAGAAAATATTTGTAATAAAAATTGTAGATCCGTGAGTCCTTGTTCAGTAGGAATTTGAATCATGTTATTCCGAGCTATATTGACTAAGATATACATATTTTTCTGAAGTCGCAAATCTGCCAATTCTACACATCTCGTACTTGTGTTGGACCTTGTGTAATTTACTCTCCTGATCCATTATTTTGAAAAGCCTAGGTTGGCTTACATCAATTTCACATCAATACATCAACTGAAGACCTCATGCTTATTTCCAACACAATAGATGATATCTCAAGGTATCCATAACATGGTTTCAAGTTCAATAAAGACTTTGAGGTGATGTTTCCTTTTATCTCGAAAAGTTTACCTCAACGACCCAAGTTTTGTTTACGACTCATAAGTTTGATCCTATGACAATTGATTAAACATGAAATATTTTTTTTGTTCTTGTAAATAATAACCATGGTTTTTTTTCCACCATTTATTTCATATTTTTATTGTCCTATTATCTCCCTAAGCAACTTACTTAACCATGATAAGCAACTGGTCCAGCATGCATGTTGAAACCGCAATTGTGATATGATAAAGTTTGAAGGCCTACTAGGTCATCATATTTTCTCAAGGCATCATTAACTCTATTAGATAACCTGATTTCAAATAGTAACTATGGTCATGAATCTCGTCAAAGCCAGACACTCCTCCTAAACTTTCATTTTTATGACCTTGTTTATAAGTGCATGGTTCTAGCTGTTTGGCACAATTTTTTCTCCAGTTTCCAACAGCTTATCATTTCACCAAAACAGTTTTGGTTTCTTCCAGGGAAATAAAGTCAAGCCAGACGCTGATACTTCAAGGCAACTCGCTTTGTAGGTATGGATTTACTTTGAGAAAAAAGAGGAAAAATGTTTCCATTAGTCAAGATCCTCAATAGAAATCGGCAAGCTCTTTCATCAAGAATCCCATGAAATTTTTTATTTGGAACCATTTTGTAGCCTTATTAAACCTGTGAAATCATATAGAACTGATTGGTCAATAATCAAGCAACATATACCATATACCATAATTTACAACCACAAGAATTGTTGACAAGGTAGCCTCGTAGGCAGACAATTGAAAGACAAAGAAGAATTTCATAAAAAAAAAAAAATTACCAAAATATAGGGAACTATGTTTAGCAACTTTACAAATGACATTGGTTCCAGAATTTCCTCAAAGATCAAAGTGGTCTACCTTTAACAATAAGTCCCAACAGAAGCATTAAAGGAATATACGAGAGTGGATGATTTCTTATTTTCTGCAATTGTTTCATTGTTGTCTTGAATATTACTTATTACTGGAACTAGAAATTTCAAGAGTGTAAATGAATATTGATGTACCATAAATAATAAATTAAAAAAAAAAAAAAAGCAAAAGAAAATGAGACGTGGTCCATTTTCCAAACCTGCATAAAGTTATATCCTAGAGCTCATCAAAACTATAAGGTCAGGGTTTATTTTCATATTCTCCCGTATAATAAATATGGCTGCAGATAGGGAAATGACAGCAGAAATAGTCATGATAAAGCTTCTCTAGTTATTTGATTGGTTGATTAATTGATTTGCTTCAAAGCAAGTTAAGCAACCACAACATGTTTCACAATATCTATCCACTCTTGAAAATCATCAAATTAAATGAAAGCAGAAGGCATTTACAAATTCAAATATTTCATTGGAAGTGTTTCAGTGATAACATGGGCTAGAAACTAGACAGAATTACCTTTCCATCGAGCTGTTCTTTCGCCTTCAAGATCTCTTTCTGCCAACAGGAATGATTCAAGAGTCAGTCATCAATATATAAAGAGAGAGAAAAAAAAAAGTCAATAGAAAAAGAGGAAGAAAAACAATTTAGAATTATGTTGACTTTTGGCATCAAACTCATAAAAAGTCAGTTCTTTGTAATTAAACAAGACACAAAAATATAATCACCTTAATATGCTCGGGTATATTTTCTGAAAGTGCTTGTACTCTCAGATATAATGGATGCAAGGCACATACAGAGAGAGAACTGCAAGACAGAAATCAGGGGAAACGTAAAAACGATTGATATCACAGCAATTGATTCAACCATGTAACTTTAATTTCCCTGTGAATTAAAATCCACGAAAAGTCATGACCAATGTAAAATAGTGATCCTAGAAATGGATCTGAAAAAAATCTACTAAATTCAATTGCTTCTCCCAGAAATTTTATGGACTATCTGGAAGGAAAGAATGCATTGGTTTTTAGCAATCAGATGGAACCAGCTGACAGGGTGGCAGCCAATAAGGACATTTGGGGCTTATTCTCATAAAGAGAAAAAATATATATTAAAAAAGAAAACCATACAGGATATATGAAAAGATTGGAAATACTATTAGTAAATGTAATCAATAGCTTGGCCAGATTTTCCTAAAAATAAAGGTGATATCCAAAGCTGTAATAAGTACAGAGGAATTAAAGTTATGAGCCACTATATGGAAGTATGGGAGAAAGTAATTGAAGCTCACTTAAGATAAGAAACTAATATTTTGGATAACCAAGTTGGTTTTATGCGATGGAGATCAACCACAAAAGCTATTTATTTGCTTAGGAGACTATTGGAAAGATTTATAAGATATAAGAAAGATTTTCATGTAGGCTTTATTTATTTAGAAAAAGCTAATGACAGTCCTAGAGAATTAATTTGGCAAGTTTTAGAGAAAAAAATGTTTTGAGTAAATACGTAGGTATAAATATGTATAATAATGTAGTAACTAACGTAAGAACTGTGATGGGGGGGAGATAGAGTAATGAATTCCCAATAACAATTGGATTACACCAAGGTTTAGCTCTAAGTCCGTATTTGTTTGCACTAATCAGGAATGAGTTGACTAGAGACATTGAAGACTAGATCCCTCGGTGTATGCTTTTTGCAGATGATATTGTTTTGGTGGATGAAATAAAAACTAGGATAAATGCAAACTTGGATTTATGGAGATCAACCTTCAAATCAAAAGGTTCTAAGATAAGTATAACAAAAACAGAGTATATGACGTGTAATTTTAGTAACAACGGATGGAGAGTGAGGTGGTGAAAATTGATGATAGGGAGTTACCACAAAGTAATAATTATAGGTACCTAGGGTCAATCATGAATGAAGAAGGAGAAATAGAAGACGATATTGTACAAAGAATTAGAATAGAGGGGATGAAATCTAGAGTGTTTTGTGATCGATGTATCCCTTTTGTAAATTCTAAGAGAGTAAAGTGCAAGAGAAAGAGAAGAAGAAGAAAGGAAGTAACAAAGGGGAAAGAGGAGAGATCGATTGTATTATCTCTCCCTCTCACGACATTGTTGTATATTAATCACTAATAATGTAAATTACATAAATACCCCTTACTTAACTTATCAATAAAGGAAAGCCAGTCTAGCAAACCTTAAATATAAAGGAAACTAAAATTAAATTAAACACCTATCTACTAAACATCACCATACCTAATATCACCACACTAAATAGTGGTAACACATACAACTATGTACCCTCATGGTACATAGGTCCAATCTTCAACACTCTTCAACACTCCCCCTCATGCTAGAACATGTTCCAACTTGCAACATACAAAAAATAGATATGAATCGCAACTCCGGTCTTCAATATATGGCTGTCGGCGAGCCACTATTCCTTGAGTAGAATTGAACAAACTAATAAAAGTGCTTCTCCCACAAGCAAACACAAACACTAGGCTCCAACATGAGCAAATATGCTCATTAAAAGTAGGCTCTAACACGAGCAATATGATCCTTAAAAGGTAATAGGCTTCAACATGAACGTTTGCAAATATGCTCCTTAAAAAGTTTAAAAAGTAGTAGGCTCCAACATGAACGTAGAGCAAATATGCTCCTTCTCCCCCTCAGGTAGAGAATTCCAAGTGGATAAATAACCAGGGGTCAGTAGCAAGGGACAGCAAGGACTGAGCACCAATTGGCAGTAAAATCCACTCCACAAAGAATCGATTTCAACAATCGAGATTGATGTAGGACAGCCTAGTGTCTAGGTTTCCTACACTTCAACTAACTAGGTAATAGGTTACCTAAAGTTTAGCTAGAAAGAGGGCAGCAGCATACATGTCTTGCATTTCAAGTTTTAGAGCTGAATTTTACCAACTAATGAATAATATATTCCTAATATATGTTTTACCAACTCAACAATGATCAAATAGAGTAAAATAGGAGTCACTAATTAAAGTCAGCATTTAAGAAAGTGTTATGCAGGAAATTCAATACTCCTAAAATAATAACAGCTATGTTTAGTGCTTAGGAAAATCAGTTTCATGCAAATTCAGCAACAATTCATGGCTATATATCAAAGGAGCAGGTCAGCATTCCATCAACAAGGCTACTTTCAACAGAAACCAGAAAACAGAGTAGGAACAAGAGAGAGACAGCAAAATACTGTTCACTGTCCAGCAAGGTTAGATAACAAAATAGACAGGAAAAATAAAGGAATAGTATTCTTAATGTCTAACAGTGATAAGAATCACAACAAAATGAAAACAGTGATATTACTGGCTATATGATACGGGAAAAAAAATATAAAGACAGAAAATACATAAGGCAGAATTTCTTAGTGCAGGGAAATTACAGTTGGAATGTTGTAAAACCTTCTTTAACATATTCAGAACACAACATAAATCGTGGACTGTAGGTTGGATTTGTTTGTTGTTTTCAGATATGAGAAATAAGAAGAAAGAAGGGGGGGGGGAGTGGGGAATTCAGAAATGACACAGAAGGGGGGAAAAGAAGAGAAGAGACACTAACAGAAAGAGAGAGAACTCCATTTCCATTTTATTAATCATTGCCTAATTCATTTTCAGAAAAAATGGCCTTAAAGGCCTACAGGGAAAACTGTTTTTTTTTTTTTTTTTTTTTTTTTTTTGGGGGGGGGGGGGGTGGATGTTGGGGAACTGCCTAAGGCCGTTACAGTTAAAAGAAAAAAGAAAAAAAAAAGAACTATTCTAAAATAGAACTAAATACAGAAATAGAAATTAAAACAAACAGTTTACAGAAATAAGAAATAAACAGAAATAAGTATAAATGTAAAAACAAAAGTTGGCTGCTGTGATGCCCCCATCAGATATCCTTCAAACGAACAAACCAGAAAATTGACTCCAATAATCAAGTCAACACCAAAAATTGAACCAGATAGATCGATTTTAACAATCGATATCCCCAAAATTCAAACCAAAAAATCAACTAAAACAATCGATCTCCTCCAAAATGTTGAACCAGGAACCTGAATAAGACAATCTATCTCCTCCAATAAATCTAACCAGAAAATAGAGAGAAACAATCTATCTCCTCCACATCTATTCCTCGTCAAATCGAACCTCTACAGTGAGTCAAATCACGGAAGCAAATAATATTCCACATAGGCCAAATACAAGCAAGAGCAACCATCATTCCAATCAAATTCCAATCTGATGTGATCTAGGTCCCTCCAAAGCAATAAAATTGCAAATACAAGGTCAATGGCAATTTCATAAATAAGAACAGTCCAAGACTTCCTTGTGAGTGCAGTAACAAGAACAAGGGTATAATAGAAAATAAGATATGCAAATAGGGGTGATGCTGGAAGTAACCTAAAGAGCACTTGGGCAATTAACAAATAAGGGACTGAAGGTAATCTCTACAAATTACAATCTTATTTGTAAATTCTGAAAACTGAACTCGTCTTCAACCTCACGATGAAACACACCTAGCGGTGAACCAGAATCGAAGAGTGAGAGATCTGGCAGTAAAGCACCAAAACAGATCTGAAACTGACATTGAAATCTCACAGCAAAGGGCCCGAATTTAGAAGAAAATGGCATATTCTTAATTTAAATTAACAGGACCTTCTTCTACAGCCCATGATAGCACAAGAAGCCGGCAGAGACCAGCTCTGGTTTCAGATAACAGAACTCGATCAAAAGAGATCCTTTTAAGCTGAAATTGCAAAGTTTGAATCACAACCCAAAACCCCCTTGAATCTAACCAATATTAAATACAATAAGGATTATAGAAACGAAAGGATCTGCAACTCAGGTCTTGCAGAAGATGAAGAAGCCAGGGTAAGGTGCAGATTTCGATCTCACAGTAGATACAAAATTAAAGGGCAGGGAATTAGTGGACGAGTCACCCTAAGATACTGACATAACCCTCAAAATTTGATGGAAATTCAACAGTTGGATATGAGTATAGGGAGCTGTTTGAGAAATAGAGGCTTGGGTCCCTTGAATTTAGGAACTCCAAGATACCCCAATCAGTAAACCTCATCAAGACCAAAGTTGCTTTGAGTTACTCCCTTGGTAAAGAGAAAAAAGCACCCAAGTTTCAGCCTAATCGCATGGTCAGATGATGCTGCACGGTGAAGTCCAAAGCAAAGTAGGAAAATAGAAAAACAGAGGTACCACAGGCAGGTTATGGTTGAAGAAAACTTTGGATGAAATCAGAACATGTTATGCTCCGATAATCAGAAAACCACTCTTCATCAACAGATAGCAGCAACAACTCTTCACGCAGACCACAGCAAGGAAAACATTATCAACATCAGATCAGGAAGCCATTAAGGCAGCAATGGTGGCTGCACACCTAACAGATAACTTAGGCGACTCTCAAAACGGCAAATTAGGAACCTGCTCTGAAGCAATGTAAATTATAATAGAGAAGCAAAGTGCAAGAGAAAGAGAAGAAAGAATGGAGAAGAAGAAGAAGAAATGAAGGAAGGAACAAAGGGAAAAGAGGAGAGATCAATTGTATTATCTCTCCCTCCCACAAGATTGCTTTATATTAATCAATAATAATGTACATTTCATAAACACCCCTAACTTAACCCACCAAATAAAGGAAAGCAAGTCGGCTACATAGTGTAGCCGACCTTAAATATAAAGGAAACTAAAATTTAAAAAACACTTATCTACTAAACATCACCATCACCTAATATCACCACACTAAATAGCACTAACACAAAACTATGTACCCCCATGGTACGTAGGTTCAATCTTCAACATTCTTCAACACCTTTAAATCTCTGGGAAATTTATAAAACTGTTATATGACCAACAATGGAGGGGGAGCCTTGGTGTGATGGTAAGGTTGTCATATTGCAACTTGGTGGTCATAGGTTCAAAACATGGAGACAATCTCTCCACGTTGTGGGGGTAAGGCGGCGTACATTCTACCCTCCCTAAACCCTACAGTAAAGGGAGCCTCGTGCACTGGGACGCCCTTTTTTATACGACCAACAATGACATATGAGGCTGAATGTTGGGCAATAAAGAAAAAACATTTAAACAAACTTAAATTGGCTGAAATGAGGATGTTGCAATGGAAGAATGGTAAAACTATAAACGATAAGACAGAAAATGAACAAATTAAAGCAAAGCAGTAAAGAAAAAATTTTTAAACAAACTTAATGTGGCTGAAATGAGGATGTTGCGGTGGATGGGTTGTAAAACTAAAAAAGATAAGATAAAAAAGAACTAATTAGAGCAAACTAGGATTCCTCTATTCATGATAAATTGCAAGAAACTAGTTGGAGGTAGCATGGACATCTGCAGAAGGCCTTTGGATTCTCTAGTAGGGAAGAGACTTATTTCAAATTAAAGGAGCTAAAAGAGCTAGAAGTAGGCCTAAAATGACCATAGAAGAAGTGATGAGAAAAGACATGTCTAGCTTAGGACTGGAATCTTGTACAACTTCGAATAGAGCTGATTGGAGAAATAGGATCCATGTAGTCGACCCCGTTTGGTTGGGATAAGACTGAGTTGAGTTGAATTTATATTTTCTTATTAGGGGAAACCCATATTACTCAACAACAAGAGTAACTATCTAATCATAAGAATCTTGATTAGGAATTTAGGATAGATACATTATAAACATAAAATTAGGATCTAACTATTAAATCAAATCAAAGGCCAATTGAGTATCTTGGTGTGTGTTGATATACTTTGTTGTGGCCATATGTTAGTGGGTTGTTAACATACATTATTGTGCAAGGGGTTTGTGTTATGTGTTGTTGGGCCCTACGCACTGTGCTCCCTTGGTGCCATGTGCAGAGCCGTGGGGGGAGGGGGAGGAGGGAGGGGCTGCACATGCGGTGGGTGTTGTTGTGTGCTGATATACAGTGTTGTGGCCCTTACTTAATAGCTCAATCTTTTGGATAAGCGGTTGCAACATCCTGATTAGAGATTCCCTTAGAGAGGGAGGGGGGGGGGGAATTAAGTAACCAAACAAGAACAAAAGACTTTCCAACATGGATTTTAAGTTATATAACTTTCTAGGAGAACAGTATACCTGTAAGGATATGAATCCCACCACATCCCATGCACAGATGTATCATTGAGTGGCAAAAGTTGAACCAAATGGAACCCTGACTCAACTGCCCAGTCAACAAGCAACTTCAGGTCAAGAAACTCTCCAACACCAAGGTCATCTTCTGACCTGATAGAAAACATTGGGATTGCAACACCAGCACCCCTCCATGGCATTTCCTGATAGAATCAACATTGATGGTTAGAGCCTACTTAAGATCTGTTCATGAAAAAAAAAAAAAATTTGCAAATATAGGATTTCATTCTTTAGTTTACCCGAAAGAAACCATCAGATAGGCAAATGTATTTTGGCGGGCTTTTTGAGTCAATAGAGAGCTCCCGGTTTGAACCCACTTCCAATGAAGTATTTCCTGTCTGTCTACTTTGACAGTACCTATATGTGAAACTATAGTTAAGGAAAACCAAGAGAGAGAGATTGAGTGAGTGAGAAAGAGCAGAGCCAAAATCATAGATAAAATGAAGAATGAAGAGAAACAAAAGGATATTTTATTGGGAATTCATCCTTTCGCATCACACAATCTGCTTGCCAAAACAATTCACCAGCATAGCTAAGTTTAAGTCCATCCTGAACCTTCCATTGCCCTAACCGGGGGGAGCTACCTACTACATAAACCTACCAAAATGTGCCAAAGGAGGAGATCAAATTTACAAAAGCTATGTAATACTAAGGATCCATAAAGAGAGGGGGAATGAGAGTTCTTACTGATGTGCCTTTTTCTATCTTTGGGCAGCTAATTTTAAAATGAACAAGGACAGAATCTGTTTATATCAATAAGCATTTATAAAATCCACATTATCCACCAAATGAAATTATAAAACACAGAAAGGAAAACTCAAAAAACTTTAATTTAGATAGTAGTACCTTCTGGTACAAGGTTCTTCTGAAAAGGTACAAGGGGTGTCACTGAATCCAAGTCCCAGCTATCTTTGAATATGACATTCTTGAAAGCACTAACAAAAAAGAGATTTTCTGAAGCATCCTGCAAACAGAAACCAAGTACAGAACTTTATAGCGACATTATAATAAATAAATTCCATTGCTTAAAGGAAATTCTAGTCAACTCAACTAAATATCAAATAACCAAAAAAAGAAAAGGTTAACTATAATAAGAGTAGTCATTTTTATCCAAAAAAAAAACATGCACATCAAAATGGAAAACATATAAACAGGGGCTCTCACAAGACATACGCCCTTGTTGTTACACTTATTATCATCAAGAGTTTGTCTTTCCTTGTAAGTGGCAGACTTGGATAAGCATGGTTTGGTCCACTGATAGAGGACCCAGCACCCATTTCACTGGCCAAATTTCAGCTAGAAACAAGGACTAGAAGTGGTAAAAAATTAAGTTTGAAGTTTCATAAAATAACAAAAATCCCTTTTCAATGAAATGAAATCAAGTGGTATTTCTATTTCTGAGACTTCTAAACTTACTTTTAAGTTATTTTACAGTGTTTAAAAAAAATATTTGATTCAGGACAGTTTAGGGAGCCACTAGGTGTTTTTCCCATCCCAGATGCCAAATGGAATCCCAACTGCCCAAAAGTGATGGGACAGCCGGGAAAATCATCAGGTATCCCAAGCATCCCGGACAGCATCCCAAATGTCCCTTCAAGAGACTCATTACAAGGCACTCCCCCTACTTATTTTGGGTTGAAACTTAACCAATGCAATGGGCATGGTTCTTCTATCACATGGAGCCACCGATGATTCCTGATGTAGCACATCCTGAGTCCTGACTACTAAAAAACATCACAACTAGTTGTTGCCTCATATAAGGAACTATATAGGAAATTGCAACTTGCAAATTTATTTCTTTTTATCATAGATAAAGAATGAGAATATGTCCAGAGAGTTAGAGACAAAAATATGACAACACCTTAAGATATGCATGTTACAATAAGGAGAATGACAATCTTTTGGGATGTTACAGTCATTCAATAAACTTACGAAAACCAGAGGCACTGATTTATCTTCGCATAAATTTATAGAGAAGATGAAGGTGTAGAGAGGGGAAAGAGAAAAAACTTTTAGCCATGTCTAGAGGCTAGAAAAATCCTTAGCTAAGGACTTTACAACTGGAGTGGCAATCATTCCAGCTCACACCTTAAAGGCAATTCTCATCCCACCACAGTTCCATGACACTGAGAATCCCCTTCACCCAAAAGCTCCAGGTTTGTTCAAGAAGCATAACTATATTTCGAATGTGCAAACATCACTAAGAAAAATTCTGTAGTAGAGACCTATGAAGAGAACCTACTACAGATAAAAGTGAAACAATTTACAACCACCTGGATCACCTATTATCCATCACATATGCTATGTTCCCAGCCAAACTTCAGATAATTTTCCAAGCAAACCCTTTAATTGCAGAAAGCATAAACAGCCTATCCTGCTGATTAAAGAATCTAAATAAAACTAAGCAGAACATGTTCTTTTTATTTATTTATTTATTATTTATTTTTTTGGTAAAGCAGAACAAAATCTGATTTGTCTTAAGTATTATAATTTTTGTGCTTCTCTTTAAGCAAGAACTATGACATACCTTTCCCAAACACCAATAATTACATTCTTTAAAGCAAATGAAAATTCTTAACCATGCTGCACTTTATTCACCAACATGGAAATTCATATTAATTTCTTACAGCTAAAAGAAACAAAATTGTACAAGAATTAACAGATGAATTCCTGGTCCATTTCTCCTTACTTTATCTTCTTCGAGTGCATTTGTAATGAAAATAAAATCCATCAGAAGCACAAACAGAGAAACTAATGTAAGGAACAGAAGAGATTACTCTAAAATCAGTTGAAACTAGACTTGATAAGATTTTCCAAAGTACTGCAATTAGTATCCAAACTTACCAACTCTATAGATGGACAATTCCGTTTTCCTAGTTCTAGCTGATCACTCCAGAAATCAATTGCTAATTTGAATTTTAAATGAAGTTCAATTATAAATGTTATTGACTTCCAATATCACGAACAGATGAAGTACCCTTTTTCACTTCATCTTCTTCTAGCACGTGTAATGAGATCATTTACACTCTATTAAGAAAGTACAAACACAAAACATAATGCGTGAACAGAAAAGATTATTCTAAAATCAGTTCACACTAAACTTCAAAAATATCTACCAAAGTGATGCGGTTACTAATACCCAAAGTTACCAGAACTGCAGCAGGACCGATTCCATTTTTCAGGACGTAGCTAACAACAGAAAACAACTGCTAATTCAAAAGCAAAATGAATTTCGATTATATATATTTATTGGCTTCCAGTATCAGGACAAGAAATGAGCATTGAAACTGCTCTACAATGATAGGGAAGCAGCAGAAATTTTATAAGAAGAGCATAATTAACAAACAACTTATTGGGGTGGGGGGATAAGAATTAATAAAGAAGATAAGAACAGGACCTTCCAGAGATCACGAAGCTCCACCACCTCTCCACCTTCAATCCCTTCAGGAAGTTGCAACCGGCGTTTCTTCCCAGTCTCCCATCTCAGAACATTTCTATTATCGTCCACCAAATAATAACTGTAGTCACATTCGAAGCCGCTTGGAACTCCCATTTTTCCGCTCCATATAAGCTCCCCACCCTCATGAAAAGGGCTCAAAAGCAGACCCTTCTTCACATTCCAAGAACCAAGCACAGGTTCGGAGCCGCAGACTAGCAGGCTCTGACCCCACTGAGTGTAGTAAGGTAACCTGAAACACAACTTCACTGTTTTAAGGGACTTCTTCCCCGGCAACACTCCCAGATCCGCCATTTTTGCAGAAAATGAATGAGATCCAAATGAAAATTGTCAAATCTAGCAACACCCAACGAAATTAGATCAAAATTTTGAGTTAGAACGAGAAGGGACTAATCCAATTGAAACTGCGACAGAAGCCTATTTGTAGAGTAGAATTTTAAAGTAGATAACCAGAAATGACGGCTATCTGGATCAAGAGATTTATATTAATCAATTTATACTGATAAACCAACCAATTATTGACCATTCTCTGACAAAACCAACTAAACAACTTGAAGAACTAAATGGCACAGAAACTAGTAGACCGAGGTAAAACCAGCTGAAATAAAAAGCGTTTTTGCCGCTTTATGGGATTAACAGTGAGATATTTTTGTTTCTTATACTTTTGTTAATACACAAATGGCGATTCATTCGGGCCGAGTGGGTGGAACAAAATGAATCATCAAGTGGGCTTTTTTTTTTTCCGGACGAACTAGAGCAACTTCGACGCTGTATCACACCTTTTATGGATTGAATGGAGGAGGATATGCGAAGTCTCAATCGATCGATATGATGATTTTCAGTGCCTTTTTGTCCCTGAAGCGCTTGAATGCATGATTGCCCGTTAATGGGAGAGGGACAGTTGTGGCTGAGTTTGTTTTCTGCTTCTCTTCCGCATCTTCTAAAGGAATCTGAATCACGTCGACAGAATCGCCGGATTCGCCGGTCCAGATTCTGTCCCGATTCTCAACAATTCAATCTCACAAAAATGCATCGGACGATCCCGATCCAGACCGATTCGAATATCCAATCTGATCAATCCGGATATCACATGCATAATGATCATTTGTAATCGTTTAATCGAAGTTTCCGTGAAGATAGAGAGAGGACAATGGCGGAAAAGAAAGAGAGTTGCAGGGGAGGAGATTTTTAAAAATATATATATTTTTAAAATTATTTATTACTCGATTCAAAGCCCCGGTTTATTAAACAGATCGGTTGGACAGAATGGTCGATCTAGGTTGATTCCAACTGATCCTCATCGAAATTGCCGAAAACCGATTCTGCATCCTAAAATCTAGGGAAAATCTAGTCCACGAGTCAGACTCTCAGATTATTTCCAGCACCGAGTCTTTATCCTAAAATCTAGTCCACGAGTCACCGATTCTGTCATGTGAATTCATGGGAACTCACATGGGTTTCATGTTATGTGATTTTTACTCAATAAAAAAAATAAAAAATTCATATCATGTGATGGTTCAAGAACAATACAATCAATAGGGTTTGGTATATTTCCAATTAAAGAAGTCGGATAGATGGTAAATTTTATTTGAAACAATAATTAAGTTATGCATGTACGAGAGTTTTTAAGACCACACGCTTTACATTTACTTCGAACTCTTTTAGATCTTTCAATCTGAATCAAATGATTCTTACATACTAGAGCATCTAAGACCCCCCATTAAATGTGATCGTATCATCTTAAATGATTTTCTCATAACTATTCTGAAAAAAACTTTAATGTCATCATTCCTTATACTTATCTTTTCTAGTTTCGTTATATATCCGTATTTTAACATCCTCAGTTACATCCAGTTGATCCATATGATGTTTCTCAATTGTTAATCATTTTACACCACACAGTATAGCTAGTCGAATGATTACCTTATATAAAATTTTCCTTTAAGTTTTAAAGAAATATATGTTCATACAGCACTCGAAATGCACATCTCTACTTTATCCATTATATTTTAATCTTTTGTAAAAAAATTATACATCATCTATATCACATTCTTTATTTATGAGAGGATGATCAACTGATCAAAATAGGAATAATTTTTTGTTTGAAAAGTTTTAAGAAATGAGATAGAAACAAGGGGGACAAAAGAGAGCCACAGTAGGAAGAATAAGAAAGGAAGGAAGGTGAAATTGATATAAGAAGAAAATAGAAAGTTTTATAATTATTATTTGTAATGGTTGTGTAACTAACACAATAACTTCCTAGATTATAGTAATTACATTTTAGGGGTTGATCTTTGAGCTAGCGGTGTGGTCATGTGGGCTATGCCTTTTTACAATTTAATATTTTTTTTTTCTTTTTTTAAGGGAAAAAGAGAAAAAAAAAATTCATATGGGAAAGCACACGTACCTTACTCTGTCTTCTCCTTAAATTTTACTTTATTGTATTAATAAATTTTCTTTGATTATGATAAAAAAATTAATTAATCCTTTGAAAACTTTTAAATACCATTTGTATGTACACTATCATTATTATATAATTTCATTCTTTATTCAAACTAATTTCACTTTCCTACATTTCCTTCTCTCTTTTTTTTTTTTTAATCAGATAAAACCCAAAAAAAAAAAATATATAGATCTCATGATTGAAAATTACAGTTGAGCCCATTGAGTGAAGGTGTAGTGGTCCTATTTCTAAGAAGTCAATTTACTTAGTTAATCTGTATGTGTTCCAACTTTTGTATCCAAAATTGCTGATTTCCAGATCTTTGACCAACAATTATACTAGAATATATAACCCCTTTCTATATATCTTGAAAGATGGTCACATTTTAAATGTTGTGATGATTAAAATAAATACTCTAGGTCCATAGTTTAATAATGCCTTCACCGCACTGGAGGGACCATATACAATAACAAATTATTTATCATTGACATCACCTTGTTACAACCATACATGTTGTACTAAACAATGCACTGATCTCATTAAATAAAATGCCTAAAATGAATGGAAAAGTAGCTCAATCCAATTCGTAATTTAAACATTTAAAAAATCCTACAAGAGGGGTGTTATCGTTGAGTTTTGATCGATCCTCTGATTGAGACACTCGTCACAAGAGAAAAAAGACAATCAAGTTAGGCGGGTTGAATAACCCGGGGGCCACTTCGTTGCCGAAGTTAGCTCAAGGGGCGATAAGCAAATGAACTAAGGGAAGAGTAGACTGAGTTCAGGTAGAGTAAGGCTTGTGGTAGCAGAATCAGTATAATAGCTTGATAGCGTAAAAGTTCGGTCCCCTTACCTTTGTTTCAAGGGTATTTATAGAGAATGTAGTGACCTATGGACGTCTACTTGTTGTTGCACTGATCCTGGGACTCCTTCTGGGATCTTAGGGAGTCGTGGTATTGGGGGAGGTGAACTTATGATAAAGATAGGGAGTCTTCATGCACACTACTGCTGTCATCCTACATCACTCACTCCGATATAGAGATAGGGCTAGAGTCTGGTGGGCAGGCAAAGCCACAATCCCACGTCCTCTCCCTAATACTTTACACCGCACCAACACCTAATCTCCTGTTGACAAGGGCTTGCAAGTGGGTTTCATTTCTAACCAGTCCTATATGTCATCACAGTGTCTATGGCCCTACCCCAGCACAGCTCCCTACGACATAGAGATAGGACTCAAGTCTGGTGGGCAGGCAGAGCTACAATCCCACGTCCTCCCCTTGATACCCTATTCGCACCAAGCTCGCTAAGGTAGACGACGATATTAAAAGGTGTTAGTGTGAGGATATATCCAGGGTTCCACTCCCTTTCACATTCCATACACTAACAAAAACAATCATATGCCTAAAAAACATCATCCTAGCATATGAATATGCATGACGGATAATAAAATTAAATAATAGGATAACATGTGAACATGCACAGGCAACAATCAACAATTACAGATACAAGTATGATTACAACAGTTTATTGTCTATTATTAATTAATTAAGGCTTGGGGTCTTGTCCCTTACCTGACGTGCAATTGCAAGTCTCCTCTGTGTTACAAAGTCCACTAACACCGTCCACAAGTCCTACATGACCATATTTGTAGGTTAAAATTAAGTTGTTAGAATTACAGTTGGTCAAAACCAAGTCTGACCAAGTAAATAGGCTCGGAATAAGATATCGGTCTCACTATAGTGAAGCCGGTATGTGCCTGCAGTATATACCGCAAGACCACATCGTAGGCTCTTTGTCAAGCCAGTATGTGTCTGCGGTATATACCGCAGCACTAGAGTCCAGCCGGTATGCCCTGCGGTATGTACCGCATGACTAGAGCCTAACCTGTATGCCCCGCGGTATAACATACCGCAGGATCTCTTTCTCCAGTCTGTATGGGTCTGAGAGTCCGTTCTTGGATCTCCTTCTTCCAGTAGTCCTTCGCTTTGTTTCTAGGTCCCTCCTACCATTATAAGGTAAAGAAACATATTAGGCTTAGATTATTTATCGTTTAACGTCGTAGAACGACGTTTCCATCCTTCTCATAATGGATCTCGATGAAACTAGGGTTTTACAGTTCTAGGGTTTTGGATCAATAAGCCGTTTCACGGCTTTGATCCATAACCCAAGCATTATCATAGAGGTAGAGCATTTATCGGTGTTTGTTGAATGGCGGTGCTCTCCTCCAATGGAAAATCCCTTCTCAAACGGCTTCTTTTTTCTCTGCTTCTTCTCAGATCTCTTCCAGACGGCTCTAGGATTTGAGAGGGTTTGGAAAGGATCTAAAGAGAAGGAAGGTTTCATATATAGAGTGGGAGACCATTCTAGGAAGGTCTCCTACGTCTAAAAGATTTCTTAAACTCGGATTCAGAGTGTGGGACCCACTTGAGTCCGTCTCCACTCGCGAACACATACCGGTTGCACATACCGGTCTCACTCGGAGTGAGATCGGTATGTAAAAACTTGATTTTTAAGTATCGTTTCTCATACATGGATGTCATGGTTCGTCACCCAGCCTCGTCTTCCGGTCCAACTATGATTGGGAGATCTGTCACGATGTAAACCATAAGTTAGATCGAGTTTTTGGAGTGCGGGTTTTACAAATAGAGCACGTCTCGTCTTCTTTGGAAAAGGCTACACGTGGAGGTAACCACCTGAGGTGGGTTACTGGGTAGTTATCCTCCCAAGCTGACTTCCCGTGGATTACTACATGCGGGTATAGAGTCGTGTATGACTCGATGCCTTTGAGATGTGGACACGTGTTTGACTGCGTATTCAATCCTCGAGACACTACATGTCAGTTCCTGATTGGCTTCGTTCTACATGATAGAGATAGTACCCATCACCTAAAGTCCTGTGATGAAATTCACGATCACCAGCAGAATGATAACATTTAGGAAGCTCTCTAAACTTATACTCCCTCCTGGAGTCTCACTTCTAATGGCAGCTTCTTCGTATCGGCTCGAGCCAGTGGCCCCCCCCTTCTCACACCTACTTCCTGCCCGAAAGAACTATTCATCAGTCAAGCAAATCAAGGATTAAAGATCAATATCCTAGCCTTATAGCCCTCTTCTAATAGAATTTCACATAGCAAGCAGGTAGACCACCCTTTTCTTGCTTGATGAACCGTTCTGTTCGTCCAAGAGCTAACTGAAATCCCTTAACCCTAAGGAAAGCCCTTGTGTGATTTCTTGTCAAACTTGCAAACCAACCAACGTCTTTTCTTGGAGGTTCTGAACCTCTTTCAGGCTGACCGCAGGGAGAGAGTAGATCACTAACGCATGGGTCTTTTCTTTATCTTGGGGTGTCATTCTAATCTGATTATAACCCGAGAAGCCATCCATAAAAACAAGGGGAAATTAACAACTAATGGAATGTGATGCTTTTCAAAAATCATAAAACAAATCTGAATCATCCATTTTATGGTATTTTGTCTAATTTGTTTATTGTTGATCAGAATTGGAAGAGTATATAATAATGTTTACAATATTGGCATGCATATGATGGATGTTAATATAAAAAAGATATTTGATTGAATTAAACTCTTCAAATTTTAATATGTGACTAATTTAGATCATATCTTCTTTATTTAACGATTAAAATATATACATCATCTATCTATATGGAAGAATAGATACCTTGTGTTGGTACTTTAGATTGAAGTGTTCAATTTCGAAATGATTTGGTATAAAATATTATTAATTAGATAGGTGTGGAGATCTCCTACGATATGGATTATGGATCAATGCACCCAAGTACTGAAATGTGGCAGGCTGTGAATGGTTAACATTAATCAAGCCGTAATGAATGTCAGATAATATTTTATTTTATAGACTGAGACTATCGTGCATTAGCAGTAAGCACGATATAATATCCAACTAATATGCCTTTTCCTTTGTACTCTTTAGAAATTGTGGGGTTTTTTTTGGACTTTACAGAAACAAATAATGGCATAGGTCATCACGAGATTTGCTTGTGAAAACTGAGAAGGACCCAAGATCAATATGGCAACTCTCAAATAGCTGTATAGCCCTTTACCAAAAAAAATAGCTGTATAGCCTTATACCCAATATATATATATATATATATATATATATATATATATATATATATATATATATATATATATGCTTTTTGGGATTTTAGTTAGAACACATTTGTTTGAGCCTGTTAACAGGCCAGTTGGCTAGATTGATTCACTTCTGGCCCAATTTGGTTGTAGTCACTGTTTTAGGGATCAGATCGGTTGGGGGCTGACCCATGAAGTACCCATGTTGGCACGATTGGCAAAAGTAGTTTCAAATACCATTAAATGATTCGAAAGAATTTTGTGCATTAAAACCTTGGTTGGACATCCTCAGCATCATAGTGCATATCTTAGTGCATATCTGTTAATCTTGTTTCTTTAGTTTCATTTTCAGAGAGATTAACAGTGTGGTTGACTCCATAGCCTGAAAGGTCTTGTTCGTTGCGAGTAGGACTAGTTGCCCACTTTCCACTCTTAATTGGTTATTAGATTTATGTAACTTGGATACTGTTGTCGTCCTAAATTGGATTAGTCCTTAGTTTGCTTGTGATTCCTGCAAAAGGAAGAGAGGACACAGTAGTGATGGTCGGGTGGAGACACCCTTTGGCTACTCTGATGCATAAGTCAGTTTGAGGGACAAGCAGAATGAGACAGGTAAGAAAGATTGTCCCTTTGAATTAAGGGGATTCGGATAATTAACTCACTCTGAGCTTGAGTGCTAGGAAATGTCTATGTCTTTACCTGAGTATGTTTCCTCTATTTAAAGGTTGGGAGTGATCTGGATGTGAGAACTGGACATGTCCTCTATCGTAGCAGAATGTCCTCCTTGGAGCGTGATTTACACCTATTGATTTGGAGATCAGGTGATCTTCTGTTGAGTTATTCAGATTGTAGGATTTCTCTCTCAAGATTCCGTTGACTTCTTCTTGACGGATATCTAAGGGGAGTTTGATCTCTGAATTTATTTGATGTGAGTCCCTCTCATACGTTATAGTACAGTTGACTTGTGACATGTGGATCTATATGGCGAGGTCCACTTAGAGGGGTGTCGAGACCGCAATAGTGAAGAGCTGTCAAGGCCTCCATATAGGTAGGGAGTCGAAGATACTATCCTGATGAGGCTCCGAGGCCTTCAAAGGCATGGGGCTCCGAGGTCTCATGATAGTGATCTTGCAAGGCCTTCATGATAGCAAGGCTCCGAGGTTTTTCATTATTCTTATTGGTGGTTCCGATTTATTAGGAACTGCTTTTGTCTTAGCCCTCTAAGGTTGGCAATGCTAGTGGGGCCCTCCTTGCTCGGACTTTAATATACACATGTTACGGTTGGAAATCGCCCGTCGGTCTGCGATCCGAGCAACCTGCAATCACAGAGATGAGACAAGGGAGTTGGGCGACTAAGCCCCGAGTACACTCCGATGCCTAAGTCAGATTTCCAATGTAAATAGTCAAGAGATAGCAAGAAACTATCTCCAGTTTAAAGAGAATGGGACGATGAAAGAGTTTGAGCGTACGAGAATGAAGAGTGGATGAGATAGTGAGATAGTGAGATTGTGAATTAATTACCTTGAGGGATCGCCTTCTACTTATAGAGATTGGGAAGAGGCATGGAGGCACCAGGACTTAGGGAAGCAGATCGCCAGTAGGATTGCCAGGTGTCGCTCTGAGGGACACCCAAGTCATAGACTTCGAGCAGGAGTTGGAGACCGTAGCCAAGGAAGCTAAGTCAGTCAATCGTAAGAATAACACGTGTCATTAGGTGGTCGTAGGGCCGTGATAGTCGGCGTCGTATCACACAAGGAGAAGGACTCCTCTGCCGTGACATAGTTACTTTAGGACAATGACATCCGACCAGAAACGTTACCGAGTAGATCTATAACTCCGATCGCTACCTTGTATGAAAGGACTGTGACTCCGAACGGTATAAGCCGAGCGCAACATATCACATGCGGTCGGCTCCGAAGATGGCGATTGACACGTGTAAGAATTTAAATGAATGAGATTTTTCCCACATAACAACACATGTTGAGACCTGATTGAGGGAGACGTATCCCCCCATATCAGATACCTTATGTTATTCTCGCATTATGGTAATAGTTTTTTTTTCCCAAAAAATTTTGGTTTACCAAAAGAAGGAAAAAAAAAACCATTAGAAACTAGAGCCATTAATCAGTGGTCCATGTTATAAAGTAGAAGGACAAAATGCTATTTTCTCATATAGAAAAAAAGCTGATATTTATCTAAGGTTGTTGTCTTAGAGATTCTCACCTTTTTGTCCATGCATGCATAATAAAATCTTCTTGTGTGTGTGGAGAATTTCATGCTCCACCATCCTTTTCAAAGTATCACCTTTTGTACTTAAGAATTTTTGGGCTAGTGATGCTTTTAATAACCTTAGAATTCTAATGGAGATGCATCAACTTCAGGTCAAACTGCACTTTTGAAACCTACTAGTTACAATCACCTGGCCCATTTACTATCTCCTTTTGGGTGTTTCAATATTAGGTATCTTATATTGATCTTGGATAGAGAATCTTAAATAGCTTTATTGGTGGAAGCTTTCTACATCAACCCAAGGATCAAGGGTCATAGTTATCGGCCGGGTTATCTTCTTATATGATAAGGTCTGAAATACCTTGCACTCTAACTAGAGTCCCATCCAAGGGTTGTCTAAGTGCAATGATGGCCCTTAGATCTCTTCTCCGTGGACCAAGAAAATTTTGGTCTGACTTTATTTGCCTCACTTTATGGAAGGATGAACTATAAAAAATGAATATATATACCTTTTACTCCAAGGTGGGTAGCTCAGTTGATAAAAAAATGAACACTTCAAAGACCTCATGAATTCAGCTCTCCTCGAAACCTACCTATCTACCTCCCCCCTCTCTCTCTCTCTCTCTCTCTCTCTCTCTCTCTCTCTCTCTCTATATATATATATATATATATATATATATATATATATATATATGAAATATTTCATCTATTTATTTTAACAAATAGATAATTTATTAAACCCAGAAAAGAAAACACAAAAAAAGAATTGTTTTCAATTCAGGTAAGACAATACATGCATGCATGAAGTTTTGACATAGAATCTTATGTCGTCTTGCTTAGTGTGAGTGGAAGAGTTCTGGTATGGACTGAGTTGGTAGAGTGATTATTTTGGAGTAGTTTTCTTAAGAGAGAGTACGTGTACATGGGGAAGTTATAGGTTGAAGAGGAAAGTAGTTTTGGTCATGGCTAGAGTAGAATTTTATCCTATTCTGTATTCTGAGTTTAGAATGGAAATGTTTTACTCTTTAGCATATTTTCACTCAATAATTGGAATGCATTTTCTATTATGAGAATGTATTTCTATGAATGCATACCAAACAGGCAACACAACCTTAGTCTATAGAAAGAAGGCTAAGTGGAAGACTAGGATTGGTTCACTGGACTGCCTAAATGTCCATAACAACATGGTAACATGGACAAGACAAGCCAAGGTGGGACCATTGGCCACAGCAAATGGAGGATTTATTTTTTGCCAGTAAGACCAGGTTCGATCAATTCCGGGCTAAAACCATGAAGCAGGGGAATGATACTACTCTAGAAATGGAGGTCAGAGAACCAGTCATGGTTCTGGGTTTTGAGCCTGATTTTCAAGTGACTTTTAAATATATTGAATTTTAGTTGTAAAATTAAACTCAACTTCTGACTCACCACCTGCTTTCCAATATCTAAGAGTTTCTGTATTATATATGCTTATTCCTTCCATAAAGATGATTATGGCTTCTTGTGACACAATTTATATAATACAAAAACAAACCTAATTTTATCAAACCAGTACTGAGGTTCACTTTCACTTTCAATTGGTGCTCCTCCCTTTTCAATAAGAACAACTGAGTCCATTCGTAAATTCTTTTGAAAAGATTGAATTTTGAATCACATATTTTCAATGTAAACATAAACAATCACATATTTTCAATGCAAACATAAACATTGACCTTGATTAAATTTTAGCAAACTGGCACACTCATCAGCAAACCATAGATATCTATAGGCATGTTGGATTTCACTTTCTCATGAGGGAATACTGAGTTCTAATACAACAGCTTCTCTTATCAAAAGGGTAAAAAAAAATAAAAAAATTTACGACATCTCGTCTCATGATGGTATACAATTCACTAAAACTTTCTATTTACATAATGTGCCACTTAATATTCTAAAACTGTTAAAAGAATAAGTTGGATGCCCATACATTAATCCAGAGGACACTGGAGGACATATAATTACATGAATCCTACTTAGAGATGACATGTCAAAATTAAGTACCTTTTCTCACGGCTATAAGCAGTACAAGAAAAATGGGAGAAGCAAGAAACATAATATATGGGAGGGCTTCAGTTAGTGAATCTTGTTGTTCATCCTTGCTCCCTCCTTGAGTGTAGTTGGGTTTGTCTTCTACAAATGCTTCAAAATAGTTCTGGAAGTCTGTTGTCTTTTGGGAGAGAGATGAGTTCGTAATCTTCATCATCTCCATGGCCTGTGGTGAATGAATTTAAAAGTACTCAGAAACTATGATGGTAGCACATAGAAAAAAAAAAAAAAACTTAATGTTATGAAAATGAAAATTATGAAAAGGGAAAATGAATATTAACAATAATGATGCAACAACCATATCAAGAATAGTTGAATATAAAATATCGGGAAGGAAAGCTACCCGGAAGCCAAATATGAACTGCCTAGCCTTCTTGCTTACTTGAACATTTGGATGTGATTGGAGCTTCTCATACATAACTCGAGCTTCATTTGGCCTGTTTTGTTTCAACTAAGTAATGAGCCTTTTTATGAAGGAAAAGTATGTACTAGGAAACGTTTTTCTCATCCCTGCTATTTTCACCAAATTACAAACTACCAAAAAAAATTGAACATTATCAAGAATAAATATTCAAATATAACCAAGATGAAGAGGTTGAGATGGATGAGTGACAAGACTGAAAGGATAAAATCAGAAACAAATGCATTTAGAGGAACTTAGAAGCCTAGTAGTCAGTTTGGCAATGGCAAAAATTTTCAGTTTGGTAATGGCAAAAATTTGGTACGAAAAATGTACGGGTATTATTCCGCTTGAGGACTGGAAGAAAACAGTGAAGATTCAGTCAAAGAAAATGGAAACGGAAACAATTCAGAAATGCAAATGTTCGAGTATAAAACAATCCCACTTCAAAAAAATTCCTCTAGATATGTGTCTATAAACATCACCTATCCTTATTTCTGCACATTTAACCAATTATAATTCCAATAATAATACACAACTATTGGAATATATGCCTTGAAGAACAAAGAAATATTGGAATATATGCCTTTAAAGGATTTCAAGTACGAACCAAATGGCAACTTTTAAATTGCATTAGGGCTTAACCCGTAGCTTGCAGAGACAGAGAGGGCTGCATATCTCACAGGAAAGAGAGGATTTCAAATTGCAATCCATGGGGAGAGAGGATTACAAGTGATAAGTCTGAACTCAGAGAGAGAGAGAGAGGGCTGAAAGTCACAGTTACTGTAACAAAATAGAAAATAAGAGAGGATGGAGAATATCGATGTGCATTCCTCTCCGCTTAACAGTCACTATTTATACACAAAATAAAGGGATAAAGTGATAAGTCTAGACTCCATAAGATAACGAATCTTATTTACAAAGTAAATAGGAGTTCCACATTTCAACATGACAAGAGCTCTCATGACTAAAAGGATAAAGAAAAGCAGTCATATTCTAATTAAGGAGAAGAAAACTCCCTAAAAGATGGTGGAATTCTGATTATATTAAGAGAATAAAAGAGGATAAGAGATAAGAAATTAAATATCTACTACGATCTGTCAAATAAGTCAATATCTAGTGGTTGTCAAACCAAAAAGCACTTATCTTCTGACGCATCTAGAAAGGGCCTATAAACATAGTTGTCAAGGCATCGCCTAAGCGTCGGCGTTCAGGCGTGATTCCAGGGCCTGAGCTCCTGGGCGCCTTATTAGTGCTGCCTGGGCGACCCTGGGAATCGCCTAGGTGCCGCCTTGGATGCCTTGGGCACCCAGAATGCCTGGGCGATCGCCTTGGGTCTTATATGTGTTTTTTTTTTTTTTTTCCCTTTGATCTTTGAATTTGCTTTACAAGATTTATTAGGCTAGACAGGAACAACATTTATCAAACAGTACTTATTTATAAATAATATCTTAAGTAAATGATTTCATTTACTATAGATATTATTCATAAATAAGCAAAAACCCCCTATTTGAATCCAATAAAAATAGTTTAAAATTCAAATTCCAGAAGGATAAAAAGTCAACCCTCCAGTTCAAGAACAAAAATCGTATTTTTGGGTGCGAGGGCGATTTTCAACTTCTAGGTTTTTTTTTCCAAATATAAAAATTCCATAAATTTTTTTATAATAAAGCATCACTAAAAACCAAGAGCGTGCCAAAATAATCTCTTGCTTTGATGCCCAAAAAATAATTTACATTCAAACTACTTTAAACAGCATTCGCGTACTCCGAACAAGGTTTGACCGTTCATTATAACTCAGATTCAAGCGATCTTGGATTTTTTGGAAAGCTGATTATGCTAGCTTTGCAACGAATTCGAGATTCCTTGAATCCGAAGTATATTAAAGGAGTTACACTCTGCTCAAATTTGTTAGAAGTAAGCAAATGTTAGTCATAATATGTGTTGCCTACTTAACTCAATTATTTGTTTCTTTGTTGGTTTTCTCATATTAATTATGCTATATCTTAAATGTTGATTATTTATGTAAAATGCTACATATATATATAAACATTAATATAGCATTAATATTTTAGAAATAAAAAAAATACACTGGAAATGCCTTGGTCGCCTAGATGCCCAGGATGGCCCCAAACTCCTTGGATCGCCTTATCACCTTGACAACTATGCCTACAAATGGACCATATTCTTCTATTTCTGTCATTGGTTAACAGTTATAACTCGCAACTCAGAGAGAGAGAGAGAGAGAGAGAGAGAGAGAGATGCAGTCTGATTCCATAGTTCTCAAGTATTAAGTGTGTGAAATCCAACAGCAGAACAGGCACATGAGATAACTGTGATAGCTATCCAAAGGTGAACAAAATTTTGAACAGATCTAAATCAAGCAATTCAGAACAGTAGGTATGTATCTTACTAACATAGAAGTCTGATCTCCTAACTGATTTATAACGGAACATAAAATTAAAGATTAACTAAATACGGATCGAAAACTAACTTGTTACAAGAATATAGGGCAGGTCACTTACTGGTTAGCAGAACAATACTTGAAGGGATTGTCTGCTGGATTTCTACAGAATAGTACCTGCTGAACTGAAGAAGAATATGGAAGAAAGAAGAAGAAAGAAGAAAAAAGAGAGGAAAAAGAAGAGAAGTATGGGAGAAGAAAACACATTACAGAAGAGAGAAGAAGAGAGAGAATAGGCAGATCTATGAGAAGGGGAGAGGGGAAAAAGAGTGGCCAACGCACCACATTGCGTTCCAAAAATAATATTCTGTCACATTGCTAACCGATAGGGGTACATGTATTTATAAAACCAATAAAAAAGAATGCTACAAGAAATAACTATCCTAACCATGTTAGCACTTCCTAAAAGACTACCCCCACGATTTCAATGGCCCAAAACTTAGACAGCAGAAAAATATAATATTTAAATGAACAAAATTACATAGATACACCTGATGACTTCAATAATCACCTCTTATCCTAAAACCAGCAGTCAGTCTTGTTTGGACCCAAACCTGAACCTGACGGCTTGGAGAATGGGATGGATTCTTAGGCTTTGGTCCAACCAAAGCCTATCATACTTATCCAGCCATTCTAATACTACTCCATCAAAAAGCACATTCAATAATGGATCGAGGCATCAGAGTGCTGGTAGACATGATTTGTAGCATTCTTGGAGAGGCAGAAAATGGCAAAGAACAAAGGTTTCATGACTCATGAGTGTTTGGTAAAGATATGGGGTTTAGCATTGTTTCTCACTTTTTCCTTCTTTTTCTTTTTCCAATGGTTTCTGTGAAAGGAAAGGAATCCTTCTAAGGACATGACTTCATGGCTTCTTGCTTAAGTTTTTCCTCTTTTCCCTGGAGTTTGTACATAGGGGTTTTTTAAGTCAACATTTCCAACAGCCAGCAAATCATTTGGGCAGGGAGTAACAAAAATGAATTTTTCCATACCTTCGGGAAAAAGACACAAAACAGGAATTTTATTGAAAAAGTTGGGAACGGGAGTTTAATTGATGAATGCCTCATGGCTTTACTGACTATGCTTGGAGTAGCATCATTAGGTGATGACGAGGAAAACTCGATTGAGCTGGTTCAGCCATATGCAGCAACCACCAAGCTGAAGGCGCTAAAAAGGACCACTGGAAGGATTAAATGGAGAGAAAAGATTTGATTTGTGTTGAAAGAAGATGTATGTCTCTGAATAGAATGGAACATAAGGAACAGAATCATCTACTTGGGATAAATTTTAGTCATATGTACTGCTTCCCATGCTGAAGTGCTTGCCTTTTGGCTGGTTAAATTTAAATCACAACTTCTAAAAGATGGAGGAGAAGAAGAGAAAGTGTAGGAATACTCTTGGATGATCTCTTCCCACTTATTTACCAGAAATAGCAAAGTGACTAACATTCTCTTTATCAAGTGTAGGCAAATAAACATTAACAAAAATGAGCAGCCGCTTTAGCATATTATTACAACAAAATTTATCTTAGAGTATCTCTATTATGGATATTTCAAATCATAAGGCTTAAGAAGTAAAATGGTACAAATTACACCTATTGACAGTAAATTCCGGATTCCTTGAGCTTTATGATTCATCTTACCATGTTTTCAGGTAGATCGGAGTTCAGACTACAGGAGAAGTCATAACAGACGAGTGATTCCACAGAGAAGTTACATATGGAGAGAAAGATGTTAGAACTAGATGAATTTAAGTAGTCACAACTTCCCTCATAATGCAACAGTGGTTGCATTATGTACACTGGGGATGCACCTTGTGATTCTCAGACCTCATACTTCAGAACCAGATTATAGTCTTCCATCTACTCAGCATCAGGAAAACCCTTCCAGAACTCTTACTTTGAAAACATATTGCTGTGTGCCAAGTTTCAGGTCCTGTACTAAACTTGTGCACTAGGTACAACTTGGGTAGGAATGCTCCTCAATCCCTGGCTATCCAAAGAGGAACGTCTTGGAGCATGAAGGTGTACACCATGATACAGCTGTGGTCCAAGGTATGCCACATAGAACACAAGGAAACAGTGAGGGACTCACCTAGGGACAAAACATGGATGATAAGTCAAGGTAATTGCTAGATCCCAGATGTGATTCAAGGGATTCCACCTATTCCGATTTTCAGAGTGTTCAATGCCTATGATGCCTCTTACAGATTGTCTTCATGTGACAAGGAAAGGAGAATCCAGATATGCAAATCCAGCAGTTTTTTCCATCTAAATTTATGCTTTATGTTTTCTGTGGCAGCACCAGATCAGACAAACTCGTTTCCTCACAAAGTCCTATGGAAGGATCCAAATTCTCTAATCTAATTCTAAAATCTCTTCTATTCCTATCCTGTTGGAACAAATTTTCAATAGAGAGTCCATAAACTTCACAACCTAAACCAATTCCATTAAAAATCACAGAATCAAAAATAGCCCCCGAAAGAAAAAAGAGGGGGGGGGAACTCATCTGCGATCACTTGGGACTTCACTGATTAAAAATTTCACAGTGCAAGGATACTTCATCACTTCGATGATTATGGGCATGATCTTCATAACCTGTTCAAATTTGATCATGATCACTTTTATCAAAGCCACCTCTGCAACCAATTCAACTCTTCACAGAGTTGCTTCACATAATCCTTTCCCTATGGAATCTTCTCCTTAATCTATATGTCATGTTATTAAGAAAAGAAAATTATTTTTTCAAGTCTTCATGAACTTGTAACAGAAGTAAACAGATATGTATACAGGCAGCTTGTTTGTGCCTATGTTAGGTATAGAAAATCCCAAACAAAGGAAACACCAAATTTTTTCTAATCGTGATTAAATGACCAAAGTATTCCCAATTTCTATCTAGGATAGCATCATTTTGTTACCATACTAAATCTTTCGTAGTAAGTAAACAATAACCAACTTAAACCATTCCAATCTCAACACTAAATAAAATCCCAAAAAAGAATTGATACCTGCTAAGTGAATCTTGACATATAGACCATTGCAAAGCAGCTAATCCATGAAGTTCACTCTGTGTAACAATAATTTATGGAATTATACAAGAAATACATTCAGAAACAAGGAAAGAATTCCTGCAATATGACCTAAAGTGAGTTCTCCCATGAGCTCCTTAAATTCAGAAATAATCAAGTATGAACTAAATGGGGGACTTTTAGATGTGATATGACCTAAAAGATTGTCAAAACTCAAAAGTAGATAGTTACAATCCCAGAGCCATTACTGTGGATGTAATCATTTCCTAAAAAAATGTTTTACAGTAATTGTTTTAAAAACAAATGGAAATTATTGCAAAAGGTATATATATATATATATATATATATAAAGAGAGAGAGAGAGAGAGAGAGAGAGAGAGAGATTAGAACAACATCTTTCAAAGGTATATTAATGATGCAATGGCCACCAATTATGGACACCACTCCAATGATATGGCCAGATTTTTTTCCTCAATCGTCCATGTCCAAGTACTCTCCCTTGTAATGTATAACCAAAGAAAAAAAAAAAAAAGGTCTGATTTTCCAGTGAATGTTTTTCCATTCAAATAAATAGAGACAAAGGTACACATTACCAATTACCAGTCAGACCATCACTATATGGTAAGGCCTACTGCAGAACCACAAAGGAATGGTTTTTTAGTTTTTTATTTTTACCTTTTGAGATCAATGAGTTCTGAAGTTTGACCCAGTTTTCTGGATATAATACTAATCCATCATTATGTGTCAGGACATACTCCCCTCCCCCCCCCTTTTCTCTCTCCCTCTTTGCATAGAATTTTTTAAATCAGAAATTTTCATTTGTAGACCAATAATCTATTATCATATATCAATTGATTGGAAGGGAAAGTGGATCTTCAGAAATATGTGATGATGGATGAGTACTGTCAATGTGAAGAATCCAAGGGGTTAAAATAACAAAAAATAAAGTCTAGGAACTCAGTACTGACATTTAAGCAATGCAAACAAAAGGGACAAAATGTCTCTCAACTCCATTGAGGAGGATTACTAAGGTCCACATGGGTCCACATTTAGGCATATGTTCTTAATGGGAGGTGGCTGAGCTAGCCACATCCAACAGCTAGTAATTTGAGACTACATTTTTTTTCCCCTCCTTTGTAATGGTATTTTGAGAATGCTGTATTTTTTCCTTAAAAGATGGGCCCCATATTTGGGTTTGGTCATCTTCTTCTTGGGTTGTTATTTTGGTCACGCTAATTTAGCCACTCTATTTAAGAGCTATGTCATAATTTTGATCGCAATTTCAAGGCAAAGGATAACAATAAGGCTGGACAACATGTACCAATTATAGTATCTTGCAACTAGGAAGACAACAGCGCAGGCAAACCAAAGGCCCACCACAGCCCATCCCAATTGATTAAGGTTTGGTATAACCTTCAACAGATGAAGGTTGGCTTAAGTAAGCCAAAAAGAAGAAAAAGATTTCAAAAGGCCCTGCCCAATCCTTCCCCTCCTCAAACCATGGGTTCAATCCTGGTTACCTTGTAGAAATTCATATCCCGGGTAACCCATGAACTAAAATGGATATCTTTGCCCATGTAGTTTGTAGATGGGTTCCATGGTCTTATCACCACAAACCAACCTGCCCACCCCATTCGTAATAGCTTCATACAAAAGATTGGGAAGAAAAAAGATAACTGTTGTTGTAGAGTTTAATTCAACCATGAAAGAAGTGGGATGCTTTGTTGTGCTAAATCTGATGCGTGGAGTGACTGAGAAAAAAAAAACAACTACTACTAGGCGATCATCAACACTAACAGACTACTTGAAATATTTGAAGAACCCCATGATTATAATTTGACACCAAGTTCCAGTTTCAAAAAAGAATCCATTTGCGTCAATGGAAAATTTTTTTCCACAAAATAGACTTTTATTTATAATATTTATTGTATATTTCTTTACCATTTTCCTTTTATATAATGGTGAAATGAGGAAAAGAATCCAACCATATGATGAAATTAGACTTCTCCATGGGTGGTACTTGTATCATGGACCAAGATGTCACCATTTTGCTATAAAACAATGTTGCGACAAATCCCGCTTCCAAGGTCTTTGCTGTTGGCTCGACCTACAAAAGACAAAACAGGGCAGGGGAGGTCATGCCTATGGCCCTGGGTTCACTCCGATGCCTAAGTTAAGAATCTGTGAAACAATGGGGTCGGTATCTGAGCCCTCATTTTTATGTGTTTTATGGGGTAGGTGAGGGATTCTCGATCCGAGGTGTCAGAGCCAAAATCCTTATAATGTGAGATTATACTTAAAATGAATCTTACCAGAAAGTTGGAATTCGTTGGCTATTTATAGTAATAGTAACTCTCCGTTGCCCTTATCTTGGGCAGTAATGAACAGAAATGTCATTCTGCTTGATGGCGGATGCCGATGTGGATTGGGGCTTTCTAGGTGTCACCATCCTATTGGTTGGCTAGTAAAATTCACCTAACAATTGCCTCCTTACTCTATTCAATCTGTAAGGTTCAATTGAGTAAGTGAAATAAATAAATTTACTTAACAGTTGCCTCCTCGCTCTATTGAATCTGTAAGGTTTAATTGAGCAAATAAAAATAAAGGAATTTGCATCCCGTAAATCCGATATACCTCAAAGAAACCTTTTAGGTGTCTCTCTCTCTCTCTCATTTTTTTTTGCGGGGGGGGGGATTTCAAAAGACTCAAAATAGGTTGGCAAGGCAGATCTGATGACGCGATTCAGTTGGCCATGCCGATCTCCCGAGCCTAAATGGTGTCCTCGGGCAAAGGTGGGGTTGGTAGGACTGATCTGATGACATGGCTCTGTCGGTCATGCCAATCTGCCGGGCCGATCTAATGACGCGGCTTTGTCGGTCGTCCGATTTGCTGGGCCAAAATAGTGTCCCTGGGCAAAAGTGGTCGGTAGGACCGATATGATGATGTGGCTCTGTCGATCGTGCCAATCTACCGGGTTGAGATAGAATCCTCGGACAAAAGTGGTCGGTTATGCTGATCTGCTTGAGCCAAGACATATAGGAGATCATGTTACAACATGATCTATGAGTTTATGGATACGTAATTTATCGAACCATGTAATACATTGAGTAAACCTTGGATACCATTTACAAATATATCTGTATATGCCCGACGTAATCAATGGTGTAAAATATCTATAGTTACATAACTATGTCGGTTAATCGGGGTATGTGGCCGACATAACCACGTCATCATATCGGTCCTACTGACCCCACCTTTGCCCGAGGATACGATTTCAGTTTGGCATATCATCACGACCGACAAAGCCACGTCATCAGATAGGCACGACCGACAGAGCCACGTCATTAGATCGGTCCTACCGACTACCTTTGCCCGAGGACACCATTTCGGCTAGGCAGATTGGCACGGCCGATAGAGCTGTGTCATCAGATCGGCCCTCCCAACCTGTTTTGACCAAAAAAGAAAAACTGAGAGAGAGAAAGAGACAAAAACCTAAAAGGTCAGATCCCTTTATTTTTATTTGCTCAATTAAACCTTACAGATTCGCAAGGAGGCAACTGTTGAGTAATTTTCTTTATTTCACTTACTCAATTGAACCCTGCAGATTCAACAGAGCAAGGAGGCAACTGTTGGGTGAATTTACCAACCAATCAATAGGATGACGACCCCTAAAAAGCCCCAATCCACGTCAGCGTCCACCATCAAGCAGAAGGGCATTTCCATCCATTCCTACCTAAGATAAGGGCAAAAGCAACTTTACGGAGAGTTACTATTCACTATAAATAGCCAATGAATTTCAACTTTCTTGTAAGACTCATTTTAAGTATAATCTCATGTTATAAGGATATCGGCTCTGACACCTCGGATCGAGAATCCCTCACTTACCTCATAAAACACAAAAAAATGAAGGCTTAGATACCGACCCCATTGTCTGTTCGCAGATCTCTAACTTAGGCATTGGAGTGGATCCAGAGCCATAGGCCAGACGTCCCCTGTCTTGTTTTGTCTTTTGTAGGTTGAGTCAACAGCGAAGACCTCCAAAGGAGGATTTGGACACAACAAACAACATCCAGAAATTTAAAATGGAAGACAGTTTCCAAAATGTTGCTTGTATCGCTTTCTAAACAAATACAAATTCCTTTCCCTCCTAGAAATTCCAGGAAAAAAAAACCTCCATTCAAACAAATGGAGCCATTATTAATTAGAAACACCCCTACAATAACAGAGAGGGAAATTTTGAATTCCTATCAATAACTCACTCTTTATCTACTAAGACCACCCTGTATATACAAACATGTAGAATGACTTGTGAACAAAAATAAACACTAATGCCCAAAGACGGTCCTAGCAGAGCCAGCAACTTTTTTTTCTTTAGGTTAGGATTCCACATAGGCATCTTTTATAAGCAGTTGATTGCAAGTGTATTAATTCTGGACTGCTCTTTAAGGGAATGGCCGCTGGTAGGATGATGTTCTCAATCCCTATTTTTGCCAGGTTTCCTGTTTCCAACTCATAACATGCCCCTTTTTCCTTTTCTTTTAAATTATTACAAATTTCATTTATCAAAAGAAAACATAAGTGTTTGAATATATTCTCACTTCGCTGTATTTCTTGTTCCATTTTTTTCAGTACTTTAGTTCTCTTGAAAAATTCTCCACAAGAAAATAGAGAAAACTTCGGATCCTGTATGTTTTACTACGCTGGAAAATCCATGAGAATAAAATTCCAGACCATGTCAATAGTTCAACTCAATTCAAAGGTAGTCTTGTATCTTGAAAAGAATTACCTGAAAAGTCAAGTTCTTCATCACTTTGTCATAATAAGGTAATGCTTCCTTAAGCTTCCCAAGATCCATCAAGTAGTCACCATCTTTCAAAGCCTACTATTGCACAAACCAAATAATTAGGCCCACAGTATCTTTCTATTCTTCATGAGAAAAAATATAAATCATGAATCTAGAGAAGTAAATAAGGCACACCTTACTACTGTGAAATATCTATGACACATTGACAATACATGCATGCAAAGAAGGGGGAAAATTATGCGTATTTTCAAATAGTTGCCAATGGAAGTACTAAATTTAACTTCCCAACATGTAAAACCAGATTTTGTGGAAGTTAATTATTCACTAATTTGTAGTAGTTTCTGAAAAGCATGATGATACTAAATGTCGTCATCCGACATTAAGCATCTATGGCACTATTCATCTATGGCAATGCCAGTTGTTAAAAGATGTGATGATAAAGGTGATGTACAGGTATGGTTTCCCTGTTTCAAGTTTCAACCATACCTTCTCACACTCAGATTTCAATTTGGGGTCAATAACTAAGCCCATCCTTTTCTTGTATGCTGCAAGTAACTGTCTAGTGCGCGTTTCTTTAGCAGCTTTATCTTCAGCAGTTTCAAGCACCTCCCCCGGGCGAATAGTTCTTCCACCACCAAACTGACATCAGGCAGAATTGTAGACAGATTGGAGCAAATTTCTCAGCACTAAACAACATAAATATAGATAATGTTCCAACATCCTATCAAGCATTGGACAAATGCATAGTATGGAGAAAACTGATATAGGAAAAAGGATTGCAAGCTAGATAAGGAAGTCACAGGCCACGTCCTAGTCCAAATTTGAAGTTAGATGAATTTTTTTTTTTTTTTTTTTTTTTTTTTTGATAGGTTGACAGATGAAACTTCATATGTGTGTATCTGTTATATTGCATCCATCAAAGTGACAATAATAGGAATCCCCTCACCTAGATGTGGAAAGTGGGCCAAATTTTTAATGTATAAACCAACCATATGGTTGAGGTAGTTCCTTTCTCTTTCCAATCGGATCAGAGAATGTCCAAACATAAATTGCTTTCAAGGCTGATAATTTTTTTTAGTAGAGACAATAAACAAGCCTGATGAAATGCCGTAGAGTTTTGGAAGCTAGCAATGACAGAGGTGATAGCAGTTACTTGGTCACCATTTATTCTGTATAAGTAAAACGCCACCATTTATTCTTTAAAAAAGGTCAGTAAGCATCATTTTTGGATTTTTTAAGGGGAAAAAAGTGTAACACTTTTCCTGACAATTGCAGACCTTTTGTCTGGTTGTAAGAGTCATCTTAATATTCTACCATTTATCAGGAATCATTCAGAATTTTATGGAACATGAACGGAGAAGAGAAGAAGAACATTCAAGATAAGCATATTACATTAGAAAGAAAGAAAGAAAGAAAAAAAAAAAAAAAAAAAAGCAAATGCCCAAAAGGAACTGTTATTGAATGTAATAAAACGTCAACTGCCAAACCACATTCAACTGTAAAACCACCACCAAACTAATGTAGTTGCAGTTGACATGTGATAACATTGTCAACTGCAAAACCAACGTCAACTGTAAAACCACCATCCGATTATTATGGCAACAGTTTCGACAGTTTCAGATTAGTTTTAGAAACCACTTCTGTAACTCCTGAATACGGTTCTATAAATGTAATCAGTTGTACACATATCAATACTAATGACATACATTCGTTTCTTGAGTTTATACATGGTATCAAGAGCCTAAACCAGAGCTATCTCTTCTTCTTTTTTTTCCTATCATGTCAACAGCAACAGAACCTTCCTCCCTTCCCCCCATCCCAAGTCTGCATCACTTCATCTCGATCAAACTAACAAGGGATAATTACCTCTTATGGAAGTCTCAATTTCTACCAGTGCTTCGCACATATGATTTGGAGCGCTATATTTCTGATACAGTTTCTACTCCCACTGAATATATCATGGTGGCGTCTTCATCCCCTACCTCTGCTCCCCCACGATAACTATTGAAACAACTCCAACAGTTAACCCGGAGTACACCACTTGGTACAAGCAAGACCAACTTCTACTGAGTTGGCTCCTTTCATCTCTGTCCGAGCCAATTCTTGCCCATGTTGTTGGTCTGACTACTCTCGTCAAGTATGAATTGCTTTAGAATGGATGTTCTCTTCCCATTCACGTGCTCGTGCGATCCATAATCGTTTACAACTGTCTGGTTTGAAGAAAGGTAGCTTGTCTATTTCTGACTATCTTCAGAAAATTAAATCATGTACGGATGCTCTTGCATCTGCTGGTCAACCTATCAATAATGATGAAATGTTAGGATATATTGTTGCTGGTCTCGGTCCCGAGTATGGACCACTCATTACTTCTATTACCACCCATGCGGATCGGGTATCCATTGATGAATTGTATGGACATCTTCTACAAAATGAATCATGGCTTGAACAGAGTCACTCTCCTGCCCTGCCCCAACCACTTTTCCATCTGCTAATGTGGTCTTTAACCCACAATTTGGTCATAGCATGTCCAAGCCCAACCGTGGCAATTTCTCACCAAATGGGGGCCGATCTCGTGGGCGTGGAAGAGGCATTCCTCGTTCTACTGATGAACAATTTAATAATGTTTCTCGACATTGTATTATTTGTCAAATTTGTCAAAAACCAGGTCACTCTGCAGTCCGTTGCTACTCTCGCTATGCTACTCAAACCTCCGGACAATCTGTTGCATACACAGGGACAAACACTGTGCAAACCTATCCTGATATGGCGTGGTACCCGGACTCTGGTGCCACCAATCATCTCACTGCTGATCTGAACAACTTGCAACTCAATACTGACTATCAAGGTCCTGACCGTCTTCATGTTGGCGATGGAACAGGTTTGGAAATTAAGCATATTGGGAATTCTATATTTTCTACTCCATCCCAGAGCTTTCAATTCAACAATATTCTGCATGTCCCTACCATCACAAAGAATTTTCTATCTGTTAGTCAATTTACTAGAGATAATGCTGTGTTTTTTGAATTTCACCCAACTTGGTTTTGTATAAAGGATCGTCAAACAGGGGAGATACTGTTTCAAGCCAAGAGCAGTGATGGTCTTTATCGTTTACCACTTCACACTCAAATACCATTAAATAAAGCAGCTTTTCTTGGTGAACGTGCTTCTATGGATTGCTGGCACCAAAGACTGGGTCATCCTTCAATTCGTGTAACTCGTCAAATTGTTACCAAGAGTGGTCTTCTAGTTGCACGTCCAATGATGCATCACATATGTGGCGCTTGTCAACAAGGAAAAAGTCATCGGTTTCCTTCCTTCTCTACTATGTCTACCTCGTCCGCACCATTAGAACTAATTCACTCAGATCTTTGGGGTCCAGCCCCAGTTGTTTCAGCATGTGGTCATCGTTATTATGTTTCCTTCATTGATGACTTTAGTCGGTTTACATGGATATTTTTATTATCTACCAAAGATGCTGCTTTAATTGCTTTTATTGATTTTAAATCCCATGTTGAGAGACTTCTAGACAGAACAATTAAGGCTTTTCAATCAGACTGGGGTGGTGAGTATCGTTCCATTTTTGCAACGTTACAAAAATTTGGAATCACCCATAGGGTTTCTTGTCCCCATGTTCATGAACAAAATGGGACTGCTAAAAGAAAGCACCGTCACATTGTTGAGACGGGTCTCTCCATCATGGCCCAAAGTTCACTACCTAAGCATCATTGGGGATCAGTTTTTGAATCTGCTTGTTTTCTGATTAATAGACTACCGTCTCCAATAATTGGTAATATCAGCCCTTTTGAAAGATTATTTCGCAAGGAACCAAATTATGCCATTCTAAGAATTATTGGGTGTGCTTATTACCCATATCTTCGCCCCTACAATTCCAATAAATTGGAATACAAGTCCACCGAATGTATTTTTATTGGGTACAGCACATCACATCGTGGGTACAAGTGCCTAAATCGGAAATCAGGCCGAGTGTTCATTGCCCGGGATGTTGTTTTTGATGAATCTCGTTTTCCGTATGCTAATGAACCACCTCAAGCCATGGTCTCTACAACGGCTACAAATTGTTATCTTGGCCCTCCACCCATTGTCTTACCACAACATGTGCATGGCATCACAATCAATGGCCAAGTTAATGGATTACCAAATCAAGACATCAGTGAGTCTACACCAAGCCCAACGTATGGGCCTCATTCCCAACCACAAATTGGTTTGGAAATGATCTGCCACTTCGTCATGAGCAATCCGATTCAAAAGCTCCTGCATCCACCGCTGGTCCATTGTCTCCACCACATACTCGTGCTCGATCTGGTGTCACAAAGCCTAAGATGCACAGTGATGGCACTGTTCCGTGGCCCCCGGTTCGTAAGTCTCCTCATGCAATGCTTGTATCGACAATCAACAACGAACCAACCAGCTATTCTAAAGCTGTGCTTCATCCAGAATGGAGATCGGCAATGAACAAAGAATTTGATGCTCTCATTCAAAATGGGACCTGGTCTCTTGTTCCACACCACTCTAACCAAAAAGTGGTTGGGTGCAAGTGGGTTTTCAGAATCAAACGTCACCCTGATGGGACCATTGAACGCTACAAGGCGCGGTTAGTTGCAAAAGGTTTTCATCAACAACCAGGCCTTGATTATGAGGACACATTTAGTCCTGTGGTGAAACCAACAATAGTTCGTACTCTATTGGCTTTGGCTACTATGAATAATTGGCATGTTCGACAAATCGACATCCAAAATGCATTTATACATGGGTTTTTGACTGAGGAGGTTTATATGGCACAACCGCCAGGATTTGTTCATCCACAGTATCCTACTCATACTTGTCGCTTGCACAAGGCTCTCTATGGACTGAAACAAGCCCCCCAAGCTTGGTATTCTCGCCTAAGCACAAAACTAATCCAAATGGGTTTTCATCAATCCAAGGCTGATCAGTCTCTATTTATTCTACGGCACAAAGGTGATGTGATTATTATTCTAATTTATGTTGATGATATACTGCTCATGTCCAACAGAACGAGTCTTGTTGAAAGTGTCTTAAAGCCTTTGAAGTCAGCTTTTCCGGTCAAGGACTAGGGGCGTTTTCATTATTTCCTTGGTCTATAAGATACTTAGGGGCTGTTTGTTAAAACTTCAACTCTGGGATTCTTACTTCTGGTTCAAATTTCTACTCCAACTTCAAAAGGATTCAGGAGTATATAAGAGTAGAAACATGTTTGTTAACCTAATTTAGTCATGAACTCCAAAATGGTGTTGGTGGGTGGTGGATGGTGGCACTAGTGGTGAATGGTGATGGTTGGTGACGGTGGTGGTGGTGGGAGGTGGTGGTGAAGGGTGGCGGTGGGTGGGTGGGGGTGGTGGAGGGTGGTGGCGGTGGTGGTGGGTGATAGTTGGTGGAGGTGGTGGCTGGTGGTGGCGGTGGTTGGTGGCTGGTGGTGGTGGCGATGGTAGGTGGCGGTGGTTGGTGGTGGATGGTGGTGGCGGTGGTGGGTGGTTGGGGTGGTGGCGACCGGGGGGGGTGGTGGTGGCGATGGTGGTGGGTGATAGTTGGTGGTGGTGGTGGTGGGTGGTGGTGGTGGTGGTGGTGGTGGTTGGTGCCTGGTGGTAGTGGCGATAGTAGGTGGCAGTGGGTGGTAGTGGATGGTGGTGGCGGTGGTGGGTGGTTGGTGGTGATGGTGACGGGGGGTGGTGGTGGTGGCGGTGGTGGTGGGTGATAGTTGGTGGTGGTGGTAGGTGGTGGTGGCGGTGGTTGGTGGCTGGTGGTGGTGGCGATGGTAGGTGGCGGTGGTTGGTGATCGGTCACTGGTGGTGGTGGCGATGGTAGGTGGCGGTGGGTGGTGGCAGTGGTGGTGGTGGTGGTGGTGGTGGTGGCAGTGAGTGGTAGAGGGTGGTGGCGGTGGTGGCTGGTGGTTGGTGGCTGGTGGGTTGTGATGGTGGTAGTGGTAGTTGGTGGTAGTAGTGGTGTGGGGTGATTTTTACTCCAAAATTGTGCTCTGAAGTCGAAAAACATCTATTTGATGCTCCAAAAAATTGGATTCTAGAGCTCATTTGGAGCCGGTTCACTCATGGATTCTCCAGAAGTCCGAACCGGGTTACCAAACAAGCTTCTACTCCATTTATGCTCCAAAAGTCAGAACCAACTTCTGGAGTGTTACCAAACACCCCCTTATACTTCTTGTGGGTTGGTTCTCTCCCAACAAAAATACATCCAGGATCTACTTCAAAAGACTAAGATGTTAGATGCTCATCCTGTCTCCACTCCCATAGCTACAAAGCCTCCTCTTACAAAATCTACTGGAAACAAATTGTCAGATCGCAGTGAATACAGAAGTGTGGTTGGTGCTCTACAATACCTAACTTTTACTAGACCTGACATTGCTTATGCTGTCAATAAGGTCTGTCAATTTATGCATGGACCCACAAATGAACATTGGAGTGCTGTCAAGTGGATTTTGAGATACCTAAAGGGTACTATTACCCATGGGGTGCTTCTACGGAAATCTTCCAATACTACACTGGCTGCCTATTCCGATGTTGATTGGGCCGATTGTCCTGATGATTGTCGATCCACTAGTACGTACTCCATCTTTTTGGGAGACAACCATATCAGTTGGAGCTCTCACAAACAACCAACGGTTGCCAGATCAAGCACATAAGCCGAGTATAAAGCTCTATGCAATGCGGCTGCCGAATTGACTTGGCTGCAGCAACTGCTAACTGAAATTGGTATCATGGTTTCCAGCCCTCCCATTCTATGGTGTGACAATATTGGGGCAACTTATTTATCTGCAAATCCAGTCTTTCATGCCAAAACAAAGCATATCGAAATTGACTTCCATTTTGTTAGAGAACAAGTGCAACGAAAATTATTGGTGGTTCGTTTCATCTCCTCCAAGGACCAGGTTGCGGATTGTCTTACCAAACCTCTTCCTACAAGTCGGTTTCAATGGTTACGATTTACGAACCAAATGCAACATTGGTCCCACTGTGTTGCATTCGCGGGGGAGTGTTATTGAATGTAATAAAATGTCAACTGCCAAACCACATTCAACTGTAAAACCACCACCAAACTAATGTGGTTGCAGTTGACATGTGATAACATTGTCAACTGCAAAACCAATGTCAACTGTAAAACCACCATCCGATTAATATGGCAACAGTTTCGACAGTTTCAGATTAGTTTTAGAAACCACTTCTGTAACTCCTGAATACGGTTCTCTAAATGTAATCAGTTGTACACATATCAATACTAATGACATACATTCGTTTCTTGAGTTTCTACAGGAACTGACTATAAGATTTTCCATTGGCTGTGGTTCTTTATTTTTCTACTTTCAACTTTGTTTTTCACGAGAACTTTACTCCGCAACAACAAAATTCAGAAGAAAAATAGTGTCAAGAAATGAGATTGAAAATTGGTCATACCCAATTCACATAATTGTTTGCTCAAAAAATCAAATGGTCTAAGCCGAGTAATCAGGGAATCAGTCCCCACAGCCACTAGGGATATGAAACTCATAAATCAGCATTATCAGTTGAGAAAATTATGTGGTTGAGTAACAGAAGGAAGATGACAACTAATATCATACCGTCTTGGAAATGTTGCCAGGCCTTGGGAAAACTCCCCATGTTGAAACCTTGGGTTTATAGAAATCCATATCATCTTCTTTCTTTAGCTCTGGATTAGAAGGTGTCAGAGCTTCAAACTTGCTGGAGTCGCCAACAATCAACTCCACCTCAGGCAAATCCCCATCTGGAAAAGTGTCTACCAGTGGAGCCAAACCTGGAGGCAGTCCTTTGCTCTTCTTCTTATCCGAAAAGTCAAGGCCCACAAAGTCAATACTAGAAATCACTGACACTTCCTTCGTGTTAACTCTTTTCTGAACAAAGCCAACTCCCAAAGTCTCCACCATTGCTGCCTCTGGTCCTAGAAAGGAAAAGACACAGATAATTCACTTCCCAATATTTTCCATTAGATATACTTTAACCACATAACCCTAAATAATAGAATTCAATGCCTACTTCTGAGTCCTATTTCTACAACTTTTTTTATATATTATCAGAAGAAATGCGAACAGAACTTCTCAAGAGCACCACTAAGTTAATCAGATACAACTAAAATTCAATTGGAAACTGTAAAAGCATGAATAATTTCCATCAAGTACCTGAATCGCTCCCTGTTTCCCCAACATTAGTAGAACTACTTGCATTTCCTGTAATTCCCTTGTTCTTCTTATACTCTCTAGCTTTCTTCATCGCTAGCTTAACAGAAATTGGAACTTCCTTCGTATCTCCATTAACACTATCTACAACCGAACCCTCAGCTCTATTTCCACTTCCAACAGTTCCTGATACTGAGATTGTATCTTTCTTAGGAGTCACGTTTGTTTGTAAGGCTTTCTTATAGGCCTTCGCTCTGGCAAGAGCAAGCTTCACTGGGTCAGTAGTTTCTGGTTCTTCCCCGCCAATTCTTTTTGAATCATTTGATGAATTGGATGGAGATGAATCTGAATTGGTGTTATTTAGAGACGCGGAGATTCTGAGGCTTTTTGAAGACCCTGCCTTGAGGAACGTTGATGGGTATGTGTTGGTTTTAGAAGACGAAGAAGAAAGAGAGACTCCAGTAGTGGAATTGAGAGAGAAAGCCCATGAAGATTGACAAAAGGAACCCATGTTTAACGGCATATAACTAGGATTTCGAGAAAGTCTCTGTGTGCTGAATGAGGTAAGCAGCCATGTCCATGAGATTCTGGTTTTCAGGTGAGCCTTTTTCGAGTCAGATTTTCCATTAGGAATTTGGGACGAAAGGAAGCTAAAAACGGTGATGTGTCGATGGAAGTTCGCAAACAGCCTATCGACGGGATTCGATTTTGACGGTTACAAAAGGAGGGCCTCACGTGAGGATGCTTCTTGGAACTGGTAACCCAGCCGCATTTGGTTAGTTCGACCGTGTAACAAAATTGAACCGAACCACTTAAGTTGAAATCATAAAATCGATTATTAATAAATGGTTCGAATTTGGTTTTAAAAATAAAACCATTTAAATCGATTATTTAGAACCGTTAAAACCAACTAAACCTTTACTTTAATCACTTAGTACTAAATGCTTATTTTTATAGAAATAAATTTTATTTTAATGTTTTCTACATAGCATATTTTTATATCGTAAATCCACTTTCATATATGATTAAAATTATTTTAATACTTTCTTTGGTTTTCTCTCTCCTTTGTTCTTAACTTTCTTCCGATCGTACAATGAAACCCTTTAAAACCTAAAAGATTGAAATCAATTAATAATGGGTTTTGGTAAGCATTTTGAATCTGTTTAATAAATGGTTCGATTTTGATTTTACTCATTACACACCGAACTGAAACCAAACCACATTATTTAACACCCTTATCATTAAGTGCACGAGCAAAAAAAAATTTATCAAGTATTTCAGCTTCTTTACTAGAAACTGAACAAGTGAAATCAAAATTAATCATAATAAGAAGCAAGGATATTTCTTGCCCTGTCCGAATGTCTTGAGGTAAAATATTTAGGGAGAAAGTTCTCTTGCTGGCGACACCACTCTGTGCCCTCTCACGTGAGATGAAATGACCTCTCTGCCCCTAATCATTTTACCCATCTAATATTAATCTATTATATTACTTGTTTCAACTTAATTGACATAAGAGAAAGTAAAAAAAAATAAAAAATGTATTAATTATTGATTTTGTTGCAAACTAAGAAAAGAGTGATTCAGACTAGGAGGAACATAAGATTAAGGGTTTTGTTGATCTCATAGAGATGAGTTTACAAGGTCATACTGCAGTTCTTGGTATCGTAGTAGGACCCAGATCGGTCTTGACCGATACTGACACAATCTTGGTTCAGATCAGTTGGTATCGGCCTGGATCGGTCCAGAACTCTAGATTAGTCAAAATTTCAATTGTTCTATAAACATTTTTTTTTTACATAGATAATCAACACATGACGACCGATTTGGCATTAGATTGACTCATTGACCTAGGGAGAGGCAGGAAGGGAAGCACAATGTGAAGTATGGGCATGGTTGAACCCGTGGTCTCTTCGATGCCAATGTTTAATAGACAGACACCAACCAATTGGGCGAGCAAATAATTCACTAAAAATGTTTTTAATTAAATCACATGTAAAATGAGTGTATAAAAGCTCAAACACAATCTCAAACTACGTTTCAGATTTAATATATCGCTAGATTTCAACTTTATCTCTTTTCCTTTGTGAAATCGCAGTTTAGTCGTACTTGTCACTTCATCTTCTCTCTCTTCGAATTACTTTTTGGATTTGGTTTTCAGATATGTTCGGAGTACATAGACAGTTTGGAACAATGGTCCTAGATTCAATCTATCGCCAACTTTCAACTTTATCTCATTTCCTTTGTTAAATCGTGGTTTAACCGTACTTAGTCATTTCATCACATTTTCACTCGCTGGCATTGAAGCACTACTCAATGTTGTGCCCTTTGCATTTGCAATGCAACAGTGACAAACTTTTTCTTTGAGCTCTGATTAGATTCAAGTTGTACGAGATACAAAACCCCAAAGCACTAGTACACCACACTACACTTGGTTCTACACATTTACAGAGCTAACCCTTGTCCAGTGCCTAACAGAGCTAAGGGGGGCTTCAATCCTTACTCCTTATTCCCATCTCAACCCAGGCTAACAGGGCCTTACTTATTCTTTTGGTGGGGATGGGGGGTGGAGTGGAGCCTCTCATGAAGCATTGTTGAGAGGAAGATCATTGGCCTTTGATTTGATAGATCAAGATCAAGCTTACAAAAAAAAAAAATAATAAAAGAATGGCTGAGCTGATTGTAGCTAGACCACCCTCTACAGTATTGCTTGATCGCAAAATTTTCTTTAAGTCGTCCTTCTGTAGATGCTTCAATTTTGACGAGCAAATTCAAGTCAATTTTCTAAAAAAAAACTTAAGGTGAATAAATTATTATCTAAGCATACAGAAAATAAATAAATATTTTTATTGAAAAATATGTTAGCCAATAAGATAAGATAAATTAAAATCAATAATAATAATAAAATAAAATATTTTTTTATTTTTGGAATGGTCATGGTCAAATCAACATAGCTTGTATGAATAAATTAAAATCAAGTTCGATAGGGTAGCATAAAGTAACCTGAGATAAATTTTGTGTTTATAAAAAATAAAAATAAATAAAATAAAATAAAATAAAAGAGAAAGAAATCTAATCTATTTTTTTTATTTATTAATTAATCAATAAAATTAATTAAGCAAACATTCAAATAAATAAAATAAAATAAATAAAAATAAAAATAAAAGAGAAAGAAGGGGAAGTTTCTGGACTTACGTTAGGATCAAACAAGAGGAGAGGGTTTATTTGGCTTTAAGGGTATTTCGGGAAACTCATAGACAAATAGCATATGAAAAGAAAAAAATAAAATAAAATCATTTCTTGATTCCATTTGAGAGGAAACGTAGGGAGAAAGATAATTGAGAGAGAGTGAGGAAGAGAGAAAGTCAAGAGAGAAGAGGGAAGAAGAAGAAGTTGCAACGACAACGATTGACGGCAACGGCGACGACGACGGCGGCATGGTACAGCGGCGAAAACTCCAACGATCTTTGATGAGATTCAAGTCTCATTTCGGTATCTTGAAACCAGATTTTAGATCTAAGTTTTGGTATTTTTTTTAGTGATTCTAACCTTATCTTGATGTCGATTGCTCCTTCTCCGGTGCGATGCAGTTGGATTTCTTAGGCATCGATGAATCTGTTCTTGACATCTCATGGCGATCTGGTTTCTTTCTCCAATGACCGACTAGATCTAGTTCTTGGCTTTCTGATGACCGACAAGATCTAATCTTAGCTCTAGTCTAATGGTGAAGTTTAGTGATCAGTCCAAATGATTTCTTGGAACCAGATTTGAGAGTTGGTTCAATCTTCTTGTACATTGGCAATTTGATCTGATATAATTATTAGTCTCGGCTTCTCTGATTCCAATAACGAAATTGGTAAGTCATTTTAACTTTCACAGGTTTAAGTGATCTAATTTCTTGAATTTCTTGCTTTGATAATTGATTTCTTGGAATCCTTTGTACTTTGGTGATTTCGGTAGGAATTTCTCGAGCAAATATACTGAAAATGGTTTTGATTTGAACTTCTTGAACCAATATACTGAGATGTGGTTTCGGTTTGAGTTTTTTGAATAAGTATACTGAAAATGGATTTCGATAGAAATTTCTAGAGCAAATATACTGAAAATGGTTTTGATTTGAACTTCTTGAACCAATATACTGAGATGTGGTTTCGGTTTGAGTTTCTTGAATAAGTATACTAAAAATGGACTTCGATAGGAATTTCTTGAGCAAATATACTGAAAATGGTTTCGATTTGAACTTCTTGAATCAATATACTGAGATGTAGTTTCAATTTGAGTTTCTTGAATAAGTATACTGAAAATGGATTTCGATTTGAGTTTCTTGAATAAATATACTAAAAATGAGTCTCGGTTTGAAATTCTAATAATGAAATTTAGTTTTGAGTTTCAATCATCATCCCTATTGCCACATGTATACTGATCTCTGTTATATTTCATTCAGTATTTTATTTGAAGCTTGCATTATGTTTTATTAACCTGATATGAAGTTATCGATCTGTTCTTTCTTAATCTTGATTCAATAATCCATCTCAGTCATGTTTAGTGAAGTCTCAAACATGCTCCATTGATAGGTAACTTAATAAGCTTGTTGTGATGCCTATTATTTTCATATATTTTGTGAAATAAGTTTATTGTTAATTCTATTGTAACAAATTCAAAATTTCATATAGATTTCTGTTCTGTTTTGTTTATCGAATACAAATTTCATATGCTTTATGAGTTTGATAGAGTTATTTTAGAAAGTCAGATGGGCATAATTTTTCTTTTATCGATCAGCTCATATAACCCTACTATTTCTAATTAAGCTAATTTCATCTCTACCGATCCCTAATTCAATTGAGTCAATTTTCATGTCTAATGGCATCAAACCTTAAATTTTGTCGGACCAATCCCACTTTAATTATCATGTTAAATTAATTTCTTATTTAAATTAATTCTCACTTAAATTAGATATTCTACCTTAATCTGAATTGCATGTCCTAAGTAAATCGACCCATTAAACATTATCGGGTCAAATTTACATTCTAATCGACTGTTTTCAACTTAACTAGATTAATAATATTTTATAATGGATCGATTCTACCACATCACTTCTCTCCTCACCATATCCCATTATTTTTCCACCGGTGTACACAATCACTCAGGTTCAAATTTAGAAAATGACTCCACTTTAAGGTATTGTTGATAAAAATAATAATATATATTTTTTGGAATGATCTTCCTTTTATATATATATAGGTTTGCATCTAAATTGGATTCTTTGTCCTAATTTGGTTTATATAGTATGATTAAATCGATCACATTAATTTGGATTGTAATTGAATTTTTATATAATTAATTTTGTTTACTCAAAGACTGATTCCTAATCATGTGTGGTTTGTTTCTTTAATTCAATTTCATCTCATGTGAATTCTCCATCTAGTATGCTATAGATTGAATTTATTATAAATTTATCTGATGTGACGTTAATGTTCATTACTTTCTTATTACATAAATTATTATAGTCAAAACGTGAGCGTCTTCAATATTTCATACGGCGTTAAAAGCACACAGGATCATTTCTTCTTCCTTGGCATCCACCTCTACTCACAGGCAGATAGCGTCCCTACTTTATGTCTTTACTTTATGTCTTTACTTTATGTGGTATATAGGTTTGCCCATAGTGCGTCCATAATTATCCGATACAGGTGGATAATATGATATGCATATGACACTTGCCATCCCTAGTAAAATGACGAACATGATAGACTAGGACGTCCTCTACCCCTTCAATGTATTCCATAAATGCGAAAGGAAAATGTATTACTAGTTTTGATTCATAATCCTTATTTATATATCTCATAGGAATTTGTATAATTTTTTGTAATTATTTTTGTGCAATGCAGACTTATGCGCTTGTGATGCGCGAATGAATGTGCATGTGTAAGTGTATATAAAATAAGGCAAGACTCAGATGCATATCTTCCAATATCGAGAGCAAACTCTCACATGTTGACAAGTAGAGATTATATTTATTTATTTTTTTACGTAGTTCATTCCAAACTATGTATGGGCTTGATTCTCGGACCTCATCCCGAGATATGTAGGCTGTCTGGGTATTTATCACCCAAGCTCAGTCCAATTGCAATGAATGTTGTAATAATACCCAATTTATGTCATGATGTATTTTGTATTTTTGCACATTTCTTTTGATTATATTTTCAAATTTTACTATTTCAATCACCAATCATACTTTGAAATTAAATTTCAAAGTCAATTTCAATTTCAAACCCAAATTCAATTTTTAATTTTAAATTCAATTTCAAATTTAATTTTAAATTCAAATTTCAATTCCAAATTCAATTTCAATTTCAAATTTCAATTCCAAATTCAATTTCAATTTCAAGTTCAATTTAATTTCACAAATTCAATTTCAATTTCAAATTCAATTCAATTTCAATTCCAATTTTAATTTCAAATCGAATTTTAACTTCAAATTTCATTTCAATTCTCCATTTTCGCATGGAACCTTGGGCAAACATTTCATCATCGCATAGAAGTCTTTTTCAATTCTAGACAAGCATTTCATCATCACATGAAAATCTCTTTCAACTTCTATTTGTACATAGATGGTCTACCAGCTTGACTAGTGGCTGTAGAAGTCTATTCGATTGCTTTACATAGACGACCTACCAGTTTGACTAGTGACTGTAGGAGTCTATTCAATATCATAAACATATATGACCTATTAGTTTGACTAGTGGCTATAAGAATCTATCATTTACCAATCCCAACGGTTGAACTATGTTGGGCTTGATTCTTGGGCTTATTCTGAGATACGTAGGTTGCTTGAGTGCTTATTATTCGAGTTCAGTCACAAACTAATTTATTTTAATTTATTTTCTATTTTTCATATCATTTGAATGTCATTTTAGAATTAATTTCAAGTCATTGCATTCAAACTTTGAACTACGTTTCAATAGTTAAAAATGATTTTATCTATTAATGTGTTGAGAGTTGCGTACTTATTACTTGAAATTGACTGATTGGTCCGTCATCCAATCATTTGATTTCTGATCTATATCACATTTTTAATTCTTCTTTCTATTGTATTCACAATTATATGACTTGCTCCTAGATTGAAATATATCTAGAACCTAAGTCTGGTATCTATAAAAATTTGTTTAGTCATTGCCTGTAATTTAAATTAGAATAGAAAAAGATAGTATATGGAGACTAATATTCGGATTAGGTAATTTAGGAGCCTAACACCTTCCCAAATTGTAACATAACACTTACCCATTGTTTTTCTAGTGTGAACATAAGTCCTAATCCATTACGTAAGTCGTTAGTATTTCTCATTTGAGAAATTATATATATAGATCATAGACCTTATCTAGGTTGTGACTTCATTTCTATTTTTTTCATTATATTTCAGCAATTACAAATTTTGTCCTTACACCTTCCAATGTTGGTCCCCTACGACCACCCTCCGCATTGAACTGTCAAGACAAGAAGAGTCAGCCTAGGTCAAATAGCCTTCCATTGACTTAACGGATGGAAAGAAGCATGCAAACAGAGCTGGACATTACTTAGGCTAGCTGCGCTTGTTTCGACTAGAGCTGGTTGTGGATGATTCCTAGGTAAGTCTTTATTAGAAGTTCATATTGTACAAGTTCTTCCTTGAATGTTGTTTGTCTCCTCATCGACTCTCCCACAAGTCTCTACCTGTTAGCCCTTTACTTGAACAAACTACGAACTACAACAACAATAAGCAACAAGCTTGACTCACTTACTTACACTCAGAAGCCTTGCTTCCCGATCCTTACTCGCTCCAAAAAAGGGATATGAGATTACTAAGCAGTATGAGTACGGTTTGAAAACAAAAAACCAAGAAGGTCTTTCTAGCTGAGGAACTTGTCTAAGGGCTGATGCGCCTTTACTAGGTTTAGGAAATCTGATCTATTCTAACATGCCTTTCTTTTCCTGTTCTCATGGAGGAGTGGCTCCTTCCATGGAGTGGTTCAAACTCTCGAAATAGAGAGATGAACAAGGAGTTGCCGTTTTTCTTCATCCGTAGAGGGCACCGCCACCTTTCCCGTTTTTAGCTTCCCCCTTGAACCTAAACTGGTTGAGAGAGATGAACCTGCGACCTTAGAACTGAAACCCCCAACTAGCGCATCATACATCAGAACCTAAACAACTCAATTGAGAGCTCCATTTTCTTAATGGAAGGGGAGGAGGGGGGCGTTGTGGATTATTTAGGGCCATTAACAATAAGAACGTGGTTGTATCTATCTACCTAAAAAAAAAACGTGGTTGTACCTAAAAATAAAATAAAAATAGGAACGTGGCCTTAATGATATAGAAATCCTCTCCCGCCTGAGTTTGGGCGGGAGACTTGGCGGCTCGGATGGATGGCCGCCACCTGACTCTCGGGTGAATCTGAATCCTCCATCTGAACCGACAGGGGTGTCGGCTTGGATGGAGGGTTCGGATCTACCCGAGAGCCAGGCCATCCATCCTAGCCGCCAAATCTCCTGCCCAAATTCAGACGAGAGAGGATGTAGATCCGCCTTAACGACCTGAATTAGGTCAAGGGCTAGTGACAAAAAAAAGATGGAAATATTACATCCTTCAAAAATCTTGACATCTCCTCATGGATGGGTCTCATGGATGGGTTACAATCGGACGAACAAAATATTTTTTGAATTCTCCAACAGACAAGATTATTCCAAAGACCAACGCGAGGAGGATTACTGGGGCAGGTATCTAACAGGTCCTTTTCCATTGCATTTTAGTATGGTTCCGAGGGATAGAGAAAAGATAAATAAAATTAAAACAAAATTATAAAGATAATTTTTGTAATGGTTATTTATTATTATTGTGTAAATAATTTTTTATTATTATAAAGAGAGTTTTTTTTTTTTTTTATGGGGTAAAAATAAAGAGAAAAGTTCATTGCCGATAATAGAAAATGTAATCTTTTTGTATGACACTTCTTACTAATCACAATTTTATATTCCCAACCCCTTATAAAATGAAAGTCTAATAATTTCATCAATTTTATAATATTTGGACTAAAAATACCTCTAAAAATGTTTTATGCGTCTTGGTTGTACCGTCCAATCATCCTTAACATTCATAAATTTAAGGGATTATTTTAGTTACCATCAAAAAAGAATTGACCCAATCATCTACCATCCAAGTTGTTTAAAAAAATCATATACCATCCAAGTTAGACAAACATTTATCAAAAAGATCCAAAAACAACTAACAGATGTATTAGTTGCTGATGTCAGCTGTTAGAAAATACTTCAATGACAATAATACCCTTTGTTTTAATTATGTTTTTCTGTGGATAAATCAGGTCAGGTTTATCGCCAAGCTCCGTCATCCTAACTTAGTCCACATCGGAAGTTTCTACTGGGGTTCCAACGAGAAGCTCGTCCTCTACGATAATGTCTCTAATGGCAGCCTCACCAACGCCTTTTACAATAAGATTTTTCTCTATTTACTTAAATTAGTGATTTCATTTCGATTCAAGTGTACTGTGTGTGTAATAATGAAAATTTCTGGTTGGGAAAATAAAAATAGGGAACCAGGTTCAAGGTTCATCATCGTATCAATTATCATTGGTCTTGTCTTCTTATTTTTATTTTTACCTTTTGGGTTTTCTGAAACTCTATTTGCAATTTGTTTTCTTAAGCCTTAGGTTATCTTGTGTCCTCCGAAATGATAAACGTCTGCAATTTTCTTGAACTCCATCTTCTTCTCTGACGAAGGGAGTCTGCAACTGTCCAAAATCCTTGTTTGACTGCAACTCAATTTGGTACTTGAAAGATCTCTTTGCCTAAGTTTCGTTTTGCCTTACTAGGAAAATATCTTGCTGGACGAGTTCTTGAAGCCCAGCATCGCAGAAACAAGCTTAGTTTCTCTTCTTCTTCTTCTCCTTTTTTTTAGATAAAATATAGCAGAGAAAAAAGAAGAAAGAGGTATAAACGTTCATACATAATTTCAACTCTTTCCTATCAGTCTATTAACGAACGTTTGTCTAACTTGGGTGGTAGGTTATTTTTTTAAACAACTTCAGTGGTAAATGATTTAATCAATTCTTTTTTTATGGTAACTGAAATTATCCATAAATTTAATTATTAAATTTTAGGATAAGGGTTTCCCACAACAGCCAAATAGGACCAATGAGATGGAGGAGACAATCATTCAAAAGGGAGTTCACATTTTGCTCGAGGAGAGAATGTCAATAATTGACCAGATGGCTTATTACGTGAGAAGATATAGGAAATGATCTCACACCGACATTGAGGGGATTTTTTTTTTTTAATTTTATTTACTTTACAAACTGAAAACCTAAAATTTGAAAAGAAATTACAATTAAAAAATACCACTATCAAGTATGCTAAAACTTTTAAGTAAATTACACGATCATGCATAAATGAGGTAAATTTATATTACTTTTCTATACTTAGTCTGCAATTACTCAAACTCTACTATTTTAATTTTTTTTTTCAGATTCCCCCATAAAGTGAATTTTCGCATCTCTTTCTCTTAGATTCAAATCCTCTCATGCCCTCATGTTAACATGAGAAAAATCTTATATCTGTCATTCACCGTGTACGTATATTAATACATCGATATATGTGTAAAGCAAACTACAACTACAGGATATTTCTCACGCCAATATGAAAGCATGAGAGGATTAAAATCCCTTTCTCCTTTGTTCATTTGAAATCCCAAATTGCCCTTTTTTTTTTCAATAACGCCCTTCTCCCATGGCACCCTCCGACAGAACCCTCCATGACAACACTCCTTCCACCTCTCTTTCTTTTTGTGTATCGGTAATTACATCTTATTTTATCCAATGGAAATCTTGTCATCAATAGGGATTATTCCTTTATATTATGATTGTATCACTGAATTGCCTCAAGACTCATCAACGACAACATCAAATGCATCCTAAACTCCACCCAAACCCATTTTCGGTAAACAAAAAAGAATCTCGGTCTGAAACCAATTACCATTTCTCTCATTCTCTTCGCTTCTTCTTTGTTAAACTGCTCAAGAACTCTTCTTATGGAGATAAGAGGCGTGTGATATTATTCATCACCGTCTACATCTACATGCCGCTCGTCCTCCCATCGCTGTTTGGACTTCTAGAAATCCCAGGTGATACGGCCCCCTATCATGAAGTGATCAAAGCAATTGGATTAGTTCCAAAACGCCTGTTTATTGACCCAATTGAGCATCATCATAGAAGTGATTGGATGAGTTTCTTGCCTTTAAATGGATAATACTTAGCATTCACCACTGTAAATTCTAAATTGAAAATAAAAGTAGAAAGGAGAAAATTAAAATTGACTAAATAGAGTTTCTGGTTGCCAGAAGTACTCGCTTGAATTGAAGTTGCTCACTCACTGAATCAAATCGAAGTGGAGATATATGTTCATAAAAAACAATCGTTTGTAAAAGAGAGATTTGAAATATATGGGTCGGAAAAAGAGATTTTAAATATAAGAGAAGGTAAACTTATCATTTCAACCATTATTTATCCTAAACCCATTAAAAGATCAAATTATTTTTTAAATTTTATGTCAACAATGTATTTATGAAAAACTAGGAAGAGGGGCTTGGAATTTTACCATAGTCTAAAAAGGTTTGAATAATTTTCCTTTTCTTTTCTTTTCTTTTCTTTTCAATTTCTGTCTTTCCATTTTAGAATAAACAAACAATGGAGTATGGAAATCCTATTTTATAGAATTTTATAAACAGAAACAGAACCATAAGGGAAAAGACTTTCCGGTGGTTGCCTCTTACAACGGCGAATAGAAATTTGCCACGTGTGTATAAGTAACGAATATTATATGAATTATCTATTCCTTTTAAAGGAACTAAATGGTTGTTGGTTGTCTTCGTCATTTGTTTTTTTCTTTTCCCCGAAGAGGATTTCCCTGTACAGCAGTTCTTGCCATCTTAAATCAATTGCCGTTCATTTTGGATAAAAGACGAAACCCGTCAGCATCAACTGAAATTTAAACGTGTAAAGCAAGGTAAGCAAGAGAAGTAAGAAAAATCAATTGTTTATTGTGAATTGTACGATTTAGTTGCGCCTTGCGCGGTTCTGTGTTCTGAAAATCTTCTCTGTTGCTTAATTTATTTAAAAAATGCAACCTGCATTTCATGTTCTTCCACTTCGTCGTCACACATTGCGACTTCATGATTTCTTTTGCTTTCACTAGAAGCAAATAGCAGGTTTGTTAATTCGTTATGTCATTTGTTATTCACTTTTTCAAAGTAAGACTTCTCATCAATAATCTTTTTTCTTTTTCCTGCTTTTTTTCGTTTGTATTTATCTGTTGGAAGTTTGGAGTTTATTAAAGCTTTGTCTAGCTCGAAGAGGAACAAGTCTGTCTCCCTTGTCTCCTCTCTGTTTCTATTCCTTAATTTTCGATGATTCGGATCAAGGTTTACGAGATTTAATTTTTGGGTATGCTTTTTTTGCTTTCTTAGATCTTGGGTTTTGAATTGCATTTATATATTTGGTTGCCTGAACCCCTGTTTACTATTTCTAGGTTTGATTTCTGGAATTGTGGGATTTTTTTTAGTTTTTAGTTGAGGACCTTCTCGTATGTATGCTGGGGACTTTGCTCCTTGCCCTTTTCTTTTCTTCTTCTTTTTTTATTTTTTTATTTTTTTATTTTTTTTTTAAGGTTCGTGGACCAAAATCTTTTAGTTTTCTGCTTTTGGATTGATTGTGGTTATTTGTTCTTGTAGTCTTTCATTTCCTAGCACTAATTTGTCTCCTGAATTTTTGAAGGTTATCAATGAACAGGACCATTTTTTTCTCCAAATTGACTAGGGGAAAGGGATTGTTTCGGACTGTATGAAATTCGTGAGTTAGCTGGCTCTCTCTGTCTCGTTCTTGAAAGATTGCAACTGAAGTTCTGAGCTGAAGCCATTTCTTACTAGAGCCTGTTCTCCACAGTTACTGGACACAGCAAATAAGGGTTGGAGAACAAAAACTCTAACAGTGATCTTTTTGTAGCACAAGTCACTTCTCCTCCTCCTAAATCATTCTGAGGACCGCAAATCCAATATTTTGTTGGACCCCTAGGTCTCAGTTTTTCACTATCAAACTAATTTGGTCACTGTTCTTTCTATTTTGTCTAGATTTCCTTGTGTGCTGTGGGAATTAGTTCTGGTCTAAATCTTCTATTGAATTGCCACGTTTATTTATTTTTCCTGAAAAATGGATATCAGTAATGAAGCTAGAGTTGATCGATTCTCAATCGGTCCTTCCACAGTCATTGGTAGGGCAATTGCATTTAGAGTTTTGTTTTGCAAGTCTTTTTCACATTTAAGGCAGCAGATCTTCCATATTCTGTGGAAAATTTTCTATCAATTGAGGGACTTTGTGATGCCCGTGATCTCCTGGTTCCATCCCCGAAATCCACAAGGAATATTGGCAATGGTCACGGTCATGGCTTTCTTGTTGAATAGATATGCGAATGTTAAACTGAGGGCTGAATTGGCTTATCGGAGAAAATTTTGGAGTAATATGATGAGAACTGCTTTGACATATGAGGAATGGGCTCATGCAGCTAAGATGCTTGATAAGGAGACCCCAAAGATGCATGAATCAGATCTTTATGATGAGGAACTGGTGAGAAATAAGCTCCAAGAACTTCGGCACCGTCGCCAGGAAGGCAGTCTCAGAGATATAATCTTCTGTATGCGTGCAGATCTGGTTAGAAATCTAGGTAATATGTGCAACCCTGAGCTTCACAAGGGTAGGCTTCAGGTGCCCAAGCTCATAAAGGAGTTCATCAGTGAAGTTTCCATGCAGTTGAGGATGGTTTGTGAATCAAATTCTGAGGAGCTGCTCTTAGAAGAGAAGTTAGCATTCATGCATGAAACAAGACATGCCTTTGGGAGGACAGCATTGCTCTTGAGTGGTGGTGCATCTCTGGGTGCTTTTCATGTGGGTGTGGTCAAGACATTGGTGGAGCACAAGCTTTTGCCTCGGATAATCGCAGGTTCTAGTGTGGGCTCCATCATGTGTGCTATTGTTGCCACAAGGTCTTGGCCTGAACTTCAAAGTTTCTTTGAGGATTCTTGGCATTCATTACAGTTCTTCGATCAGATGGGTGGGATTTTTACAGTTGTTAAGAGAATTATGACACAAGGAGTTGTTCATGATATAAGGCAGTTGCAGATGCTACTGAGACATCTCACGAGTAACCTAACCTTCCAAGAGGCTTATGATGTAACCGGTCGTATTCTGGGGGTTACAGTTTGCTCCCCTAGGAAGCATGAGCCCCCAAGGTGCCTTAACTACTTGACGTCACCTCATGTTGTTATATGGAGTGCAGTGACTGCTTCTTGTGCTTTCCCTGGCTTGTTCGAGGCTCAGGAACTGATGGCAAAGGATAGAAGTGGTGAGATTGTTCCTTATCACCCCCCATTTCACTTTAGTCCGGAAGAATGCTCTGATGCACACACACGCAGGTGGAGGGATGGTAGCTTGGAAAGTGATTTACCTATGATGCGGCTGAAGGAGCTATTCAATGTCAATCATTTCATTGTCAGTCAGGCAAATCCTCACATTTCACCATTACTGAGGCTAAAGGAGCTTGTGAGAGCTTATGGAGGCAACTTTGCTGCCAAGGTATGTGGTCTGATAGTTCTTAGTCTTTTTCTTAAATATATGAGCCGTGTTTCTTAATCAAAATAAAGTATAGAAGCCTCTCGAATATGGTTGACATCTTTTCTTTTTCCTCTCTTTGTTTGTGATATATTTAGAGGCCAAATGTACTGGGGAGGCTGCGTGCATTAGCGCCTCCCCAGTCCCCACAGTGCCAGGAGCCTCGTGCACTGGGTAGACCCTTTTATTTGTTGGGGAGGTATTGTTTACACATGGATTGCATGATGTAATTATATTGGTGATGTTGAATGGCTCTATTATTAATCTATAAATGCATGGGCAACACCTTATGTTTGATCTGGAGGATGCTGTCAAATGATAAAAATTACAATCAATTCCAATAGTAGGCCACTCCTTGAGCAATTATTGTCTAGGTAACGTTAAAAATATATATTCGGAACAATCTTTATTATTTATTTATTTTTTCTTTTTTTTATTTCAGTAGATATATTATTTGGACCATTGTTATGTATCTTTTTTACCATTTCAGCCTTGCTTTGTGTCTGTATTACTTTTGCTTTACATGTAAACTATTAGATGTTTACTTTCCTATTGTCATCACTGTTAAACTGTCCACAGGATAGGGACTACTGAACAGTCCACACGGTAGGAACTGTGTGAAGTCCTGTAGGACTACTTGAATATACTGCTGAGTTGGAGAAGCACCTTACAGTCCTTGGTTGCTGAGTTAAAGAAGAACTCTACAGTCCTTGTTGCTGAGTTGGAATATGACTCTACAGTCCTATTGTGTTTATAGTTTTGTATCGTCCTATTGTAATTAGATCTCTTATTAGTATATGGAGTATAGACTCCTAATTAGTTTATTAGTTTGCTTTATTAGTTTCCTTTACCAATTAGGCTTTTAGTTTCCTTTTCCAATATGAAGTTTACTTTGTCTTTAGTTTATGACTAGGACTCTGATTTGTAGAGTCCTAGATCCAATCTAATAGTTGTTTTTTATTTTCTTTAAATACAAGCTATAAGGGGAGGAGCAAACACACACACTCTCTCTTTCCTCTACACATCAATTCTCTGTATCTCCTCTTATTCTCTATTTTGTTAAACTCACATATGCCTAAATGGTATCACTGAGCTTAATTAATCCTAAGCACCCGTGTCAGTGCTTTTTCTGCACATCTTTGTCTTTTGTTCAAGTGGGCTTCAATTCCTCAATTTTCCATGCAGCTTGCTCAACTTACGGAGATGGAGGTGAAGCATAGATTCAACCAGGTACTGGAAATTGGTTTTCCACTTGGGGGGCTTGCCAAGTTGTTTGCTCAAGATTGGGAGGGTGATGTTACTGTTGTGATGCCAGCAACTTTGGCTCAGGTAGATACTAGATCATTTTATCTCATACAATATTTAGTGGCATTTCTCTGAACTGCAGTATTTGGGTCGACAAATTATTCTTTTCAGTGTTAATAAGCTGTTTTAATCCAATTTTGGTATTGTGTATCAGTATTCAAAAATCATTCAGAACCCATCTCACGGGGAGCTTCAAAAGGCTGCGAACCAGGGCAGGAGGTGTACTTGGGAGAAGCTTGCTGCCATAAAGGCTAACTGTGGGATTGAACTTGCACTGGATGAATGTGTAGCAATTCTCAACCACATGCGTAGGCTCAAAAGGAGTGCTGAGAGGGCTGCTGCCTCCCAAGGATTTAACAGTACTGTTAAGTTCAATGCTTCTAAAAGGATTCCCTCATGGAACTGCATTGCACGAGAGAATTCAACAGGGTCCCTTGAAGAAGATGCCCTTTCCGATGCTACATGCTCATCCCACCAAGGTGTTGGTGGGCATATAGGAGGGGGTCCAAGCCAGAACTTCCAAGTCCAGCATAACATTTATGATGTAAGTGATAGTGAATCAGAGTGTGTGGACCTCAACTCTTGGACGAGATCTGGTGGACCCTTGATGAGGACAACTTCAGCTGATAAGTTCACTGACTTTGTCCAAAATTTGGATGTTGATACCGAATTGAGCAAGTACTGGACAAGGGAAGACGAAGTTAAAGGGTGGGTGGTTAATCCCAACTCTGTTGTGATCCAGACAGCAGGCAGGGATCCATATTATCACAGTTCGAGGGGAACAACACCAGACAGAAGCTCAGACACAGAAATTGACCAACGGGATGTCACCAATCCTAGACTTCCAGCCACTTCTAGCATCATGCTTAGTGAAGGAGACATGTTGCAGCCCGAAAGCGTCTATAATGGGATTATACTAAATGTCGTGAAAAAGGAAGAACTAACTCTTGCACATGCAGTCAATGGTTCTGAATATTTCCACAGTCCATCTGAGAGACCAGTGGAGTGTGTGCAAGTTGAATGTCTATGCAAGGAAATGGAAGAAAGCTTAGCATCTGAATGTGGTGACAATGATGAGACTGACGACAGCTGCCATACTGATATGGCTCCGCCTAATTCTGAGGATTATTCAGTCTCAGATGAAGGTAAATGTGAAGCTTTGGACAGCTGATGATTGAGGGATTCAATTTCTGTTATTTGTTTTACTATTTCTGTGAGTGTGCAAGTTGAATGTCTATGCAAGAAAATGGAAGAAAGCTTAGTATCTGAATGTGGTGACAATGATGAGACTGACGACAGCTGCCATATTGATATGGCTCTGCCTAATTCTGAGGATTATTCAGTCTCAGATGAAGGTAAATGTGAAGCTTTGGACAGCTGATGATTGAGGGATTCAATTACTGTAATTTAGTTTTCTGTTTCTGTAAGTGTGCAAGTTGAATGTGTCTATGCAAGGAAATGGGAAGAAAGCTTAGCATCTGAATGATGAGACTGACGACAGCTGCCATACTGATATGGCTCCGCCTAATTCTGAGGATTATTCAGTTTCAGATGAAGGTAAATGTGAAGCTTTGGACGGCTGATGATTGAGGGATTCAATTTCTGTAATTTGGTTTTCTGTTTCTGTAAATACTACAATTTGGGGGCAGACTAGAATCCCCTTGGGCCAAATATTAGGTAACGGCCTTGTGCGAAGTTCAGGTTCATGCTGCCAATGGAGTGTAGTAACACTGTGGCATTAAGGCACTGTAAAGCTACTTGAGTCTGAATACAGTATACTGGAAACTGACTAGAATCTGGAAGTGTAGCCTGTAAAAGGTAATCCGAGCCTTCAATTATATTATTGGTCTCTCTTTCTCTCTCTCTCTCTCTCTCTCTCTCTCACACACACACACACACACACACACACACACACACACACACACACACACCAGGATCAGAGAATCTGAGGTAGACAAAACACAGAGCAGTTTAAGCATTTCTTTGAGCTATCTCTTTGTGAAACAGAGTCCTGTACAAGGATTCTTTCCAGTGTCGTCTCCGGTGAAAAATCCTTCTGCAAATTCTTTTAGATGCTTTCATTATACACCTTGATGTCTCAATGAAATCTGCAGTAAAAAGTTAATAAAATGAAGGGTAATCTTTGGTGTCACACACCAAGTGAAGCGGTTCACTTCACTATGATATTTTTAACCCTCAAATATTTTTGCTGAATTGGAATGGTGTATGGTTTTGTAAAATCACTTTTATGGAATCATGTATCAACTCCCTACCCCCATCCCCTCTTGCTGCTGCTATTGAAATTCTCCAATCTTCACCATCCGTGGCAAGTGGCAACGTAGTTTTTCCTGAGCAACAAGAAACTCCATACTTTTCTTTAGGTTATTTGTTCAGTATCAAATAGGATTTGCATACCAGTGTCTTATTTGCATGAGCATGTAGAATGCTAACATGATCTATCTCAGCAACATTTATCAAATAAGTTCTGTTTCTTCAAATATTCATTTGCTCAATTTTGATTTAATAGGTTTACAGATTGGTATCTGTATAAGAATTGAATGGGGGTAAATTTTTATTCAGCTTATTTTGCCCTTTAATGTTTTCATTATGAAAGCAGTAGTTTGTAATATCAAATTCCATATTATGTGATCATGATCTGACTGCATAAGTTTTCATTTTCGTGCCTAAAATTTCTTTTGAATATGAAATCCAAAGGAAACACCACCATTGGTACAGTCAAAATGTGTTGGCAAGCATACAATTATGGCAAATGACCACACCATTTACCCTACTAAAACTATAAATTTTTTGAGAGAATCTGTCATTGGATCTTTAAATGGAAACTACTCACTGAAACTAAACTTAGAAAAGAAATAAGCGAACAGAGATGAGAGAACAGAAATGTAAAAATAAATCATCAATTTCATGCATTGGGATCATTTCCCTTGGAAAGAGGAAAATGAAAATGAAGAGACGCCTACTAAGAAAAAAGAAAACGATTCATTTAATAATCAAGAGAAGACTTCATTGTGGAAGAGCATGATCTCCATATCATCTTCATCATTACACATCGCAAGTAAGTTCAGCTTTCTCAATTTACTTATAAGGATCCTCTTATCCTAAAAGATTTTGTAAGTTCTTCTTGACCTTGAATGAAGATTGTAAGGTTTCTCTTTACCGAAAAGATTGTGTAAGAGGTGTTTTTCCCCACTTTAAGAACCCAGTGGACTAGCTTGTGGAATGAATCCTAAGTGAACCACTATAAACTTTTGTGTTGTGATTTGACTTTGATATTGTATTTACTTTACAACTCTTGGTTTAAATTGTCAAAAAAAAGTCTTAATCCGTAAAGAAGCTTATTTACCCCCTCTAGGCTTACATAATAATTATTGCTGTTAAACTACATTACAATCTGCACGATGGGGCCTATTCACAGTCCTCATTGTGTTGGATTTTTTAATTTGCACAGTTGGTGTAGGACTCTTTGACTACAGTTGGTGAGTTGGAATAGTTCTATACAGTCCTATTGTAATTAGATATTTTATTAGTTTATTAGTTTTCTTTACCAATTAGGCTTGTTAGTTTCTTTTTCCTATTTTCGAATTTACTTTTTCTTTAGTTTGTGACTAAAGCTGACTTGTAGAGTCCTAAATCCTATTTAATATTGTTTTCTATTTTCTATAAATACAAGTTACAAGGAGATGAGCATACATACTCTTTCTTTCCTTGACACATATAGTGTTTTCTATTTTCTATAAATACAAGTTACAAAGAGATGAGCATACATACTCTTTCTTTCCTTGACACATATTGATTATTTCCATCTTCTCTTATTTTTTATTTTGTTATAATTGCCATTAACCAATAGGGGACAAATCTTGCTTCACCTCTCTGATTTGCATTAAGAAATTGTTCTCTTGTTACATAGACCATATAGGAACTACTCGTCCAAAAGTTATATTTTTTACAGTTTTTTTCCATGCCCATGGCATGCTTTTAGATTGAAATTTATAGTTCAGATATAAATAGAGGCTAACATGAATAACAGATTGATCGAGAAAGTTCAAGGATACTAGTTGAACAGGTTTTGAAGCATGGGTTTGACTATTGAAACAGTACAGAAGGTATTTTAGACATTCGTTTAATAGATGCGGCTATAAAGGAATAATAATGAGACCACAGTAGAGAATCTTGTTCTCCTAAATTGAAAAAAAAAATTCTCTCATCGACCCAATCAAACAAAACTCCCTCAAATAATGCCTTTGCAATAGTGTGAAATAAACCTTAGTAATGATATATGACTTAGCAAAGGGAATCAATCGATTCAGAAGGAGACTTAATATCATAGTTTATGTAACTCACATGGGTTACTGGGTTAGTATTATATTATATAACTTAAAAGAGGCTTTCGTACTTCTTTTTAATCACCCTAGGAGTCTCGAAATTTTCTTTTATTTTTTTGGAAAGTTAATAAAAAACAAAAGAATACAGATTGACCCTGACCATAAGCAGAAAATTTAAATATAAATTAAACACTTTTGGGTGATTGGTTTTGGGTGTGGTTAATAGTTTTTAACAGTTGCTTAGAAATGAGATCATGTTAATTACTATTGTTTTCATTGGAACAAATGAAGCTCCTATATAATCGTTCAAAAACAATTTCATCTTAAATTAAGTTAATCCCCTATTATTATGAGAATAATTCACTTGTATGTATTTGTATCTTTTCTCGTATCCCATCACCATTCATATCTAATAGGTCCCACCATTCAGAGGTAAGTCTCACACAACATCAACAATGATGGGTCTCGGAGAGAATACAAATACATACAAGTGATCTGAACTTATGAAATCGAATGCTTAAATATGTAACACACTTTGCAGAAGAATAGTGAATGCCATCCAAACCACAAAATAAACATCATCAGTACTATCTGATTCTCTTCCAATCGCTTATAACAATAACCCTGTTGCTAATTGCATTATTTAAAGAAAATACATATACGATACATAATGGGGTCAGGCCAATCTTGCTTTTAAAAACCCAAACAGCCATTGAAGTGCATAATATGATAAGCATTGTCAAGGGGACCCTGGGGTCAAGCATCTAGTGGACCCCCTCCAATTATATTTCTTCATATATAGGGTTTCTTTTTTTGGGTATCTCTTATTAAGAAATTTTGGGATCTTCTAGGTGGTTTACCCTATATATCCCAATCCTAATTTTTGATGATCTCCCCCCTACCCTATATATCTCAGACATTTCGTCGAACATCTTAAGTGAGTGATTCACAAATGTCACACCCCCATCAACAATTAGGTTTACCCAACTGACATACCCTCATCCAGTCATGTAAAGCTCTGCATCAGATGCTTATTCACTTCCCCTATTAGATGAATTATGATAATACTCTTTTAGTTATTCCTAGATCCTAGTCTAACACCTATCCGACCCACCATGGTGCTATATAGAAACTGAAAATTTGGTAGAAGAGAGCCATAAAAAAAAAAACAAAAAAAAGACAAGGCATAAACAGCAGAAATGCTCATCTCAGGCCTGTTTGGGTTAAGGCGGATTCTAGTTAGCCGGCCCAAATTGACACTCTTAATTGAACCTATGATTCATTACCACTTGGAATGACATCATTCGATTTATCACAACATCATAGGGTAGGAAGATGAAAAGTGATATTTCCACATTGTTGGTATGTAATGACATCTACATTCTGCATCAATGGAAGTACGAGAATGGGTGCATCATATTAGGAATAATCCCACATTGCTAATGAGATTAGAATCCTATGGTCTTATATATGGAGAATCCCTCCACTTATTAGTTTGAATTTTTGAATTGAAAACTTGACATGGTATCAAAATTTCAAGTTCCTTCTCATAATAACTCTAAAAAAAGAGGCCAAGTCACCTAAAGAAGGACGTTAGATGCACAAAAGAAGGACTATATATCACCCAAAGAGGAACTATATGTCACCTAAAAAGGATCAGTCACCCAAGAAGAGGGACCAGTCATCTGAAAAGTACCATGTATTACCACATATACTACCACATATACACCACCTAACAGTGGAGTTACATGTGAGGGGGAATATTGGGAATTGTCCCACATTATTAATGAGATTGGAATCCTGTGGTCTTATATATGGAGAATCTTTCCACTTACTAGTTCGAACATATAAGTTGAAAACTTGACATACCATAGATTCCTACACAAGAAGACCACATTAGGGAAAATTGAGAGAGAAAGAGAGAGAAGGGGTTACACACACCGGCAATGTCTATAGCCTTTTTCTCTTCAGGCTATATAAATAATGAAAGTTTGCCAATTAATAATAGTATAATACAAAGGAGGTCATTTTTTTTTATGAAATAGAAAAGTTCATCTTTGTTTTAATCAAATTAATCTATTTATGAGAGAGAGAGAGAGAGAGAGAGAGAGAGAGAGAGAGAGAGAGAGAAAGAGATGATGGGGTCATTTTTAAAGAATATCTTAAGCCCAAAGATGCTTTTGTAAACCACAATGACACTGTTCCCTTGGAGGTGGTGGCAACCAAAAGCAACCAAACTTAACTCTAAACTAAACAACTCTTTTGGTGGAGGAGGGTTGTTGATGCAGTTAAAGAGTATTTAACAACTACTTGGAAATGAGATCATCTTAATTAATATTATATTCCATGTTCCATTTTAAAATTAAGTCAAACACGGTTTACAGAATACCAATGAACCCCATCTAAACCACAACATCATCTCCCAAGACATTTCGTCGAACACCTTAACTTCAATCACCAATCTCACCGAAATACCCTCAATGAGTGATTCACACAGGTAAAACCTCCATCAACCATAAGATTAGCACCACTTACATACCTTGCCTCATCGCTAGCCATGTAAAGCACTGCATCAGCCACATCATCTGCAGTTAATCTAACGTTCTGCAGATTAGCTGCCTTACCAACAAAAGCATGAAATCCAGACTTAGCATCTTCAGTTCTTTCATCTTCAGGCAAATGAGCCAAAGAAAGATCAGTACAAACCGCATAAGGTGAGACACAATTCACTCGTATCCCATGAGCACCTAGCTCAGCAGCTACATTCTTAGTTAAGCCAACAACAGCATGCTTAGACCCTGTATACGCATGAGGACCCATACCTCCAAGAGCACTTGAAACACTAGAAATTGAAACGATTGAGCCCTTGCCGTTCGGGATCATGACACGAGCTGCATGTTTCATTCCAATGAAAACACCCTTTACATTCACATCAAACACCTTCTCAAATTCACCAATGTCTGTGTTGCGAATATCCCGCACCGATTTGCCGGAAACACCAGCATTGTTAACCATAATGTCTAGGGTACCAAATTTGTCCACTGTGATATCAACCGCACGGCTGATTTCGTCTTCGATGGTGACATCGGCATGGATGTAACACAAATTTTGGTCGTCTCCGAGGGTTTCAAATAGGTGCTGCCCATGATTGTCTTGCACATCCACAATTGAGACTTTGGCACCGTGTTTATGGAAGAGACGTACGATGCTCTCGCCGATTCCGATTGCGCCGCCGGTCACTAATGCTACCTTCCCCAGAAGTCTGATATGTGGCAAATAGATATAATTAATTATGAGAAATAAATGCATTTTAATGGTCCAGGGTGGAATATTGGAATATATATATATGGGTAAAGAGGAGAATATAACAATATGGGTTTTTTTTTTTTTTTTTTTTGGTGGGTAAAGGTCTAAGCATATTCATATCATATCATATATCATGTTATTATATAAAAAAAAATGGAAAAGGGAATCTTATACACCACATCAATGGAGGGTAGAAAATGGTATTTCAACTGCTACCCACATTATATATGATATAGGAAGGGACCCATACTGAAGTTGTGGCCTTGTGGGGATATTTTCTCAAAAAATAATGTTGTCATTTATTTTTGTCACTTGGGATTGATTTGGTCATTTTAATAGTTGAAGGGTACTTCATATTGGTATGTGAGGCGGGTGAATTGGAGTAGTTGCACAAGTGTCTTGTACTCACACCAATAGGGGAGGAGATTCTAGATTCCTCAGTGAGGGGAAGAAGAGAGAGAAAATAGGGTATTGACTTGCAAAATAAAATTTTTATTTTGCCATATATTTTGATGCATTATGAACAGTTGGGATCTTCATTATCGCTTAATAATCACTAAGAGGATATAAAAATAATATTTCTAATGCTATTTAAATGGTCAGAACAAAAAAAGAGAAGAAAAAAAATCAAGAATATAAGATGGTATAGGAAATGACCCCATACTGACGTTGTGGGGATATTTTCACAAAAATGATATTGTTATTTGTTTTTGCCACTTCGGATTTGATTTGGTCATGTTCATATTGAAGGGTATTTTATATTGGTACGTGGGAGGGGCGAATTTGAGCAGTTGCAAGAGTTTTTGTACTCACCAATAGGGGAAGGGATCCCTCTATGAGTGAGTAAAAAGGAGAGAGGAAGTGGGGTATTGACTTATAAACAAATTTTTCTATATGGTTGCCACACATCCAAATGCGTAGGAGTGATTGGGATCTGTATTACCACTTGACAGTCACTACAGAGAGGATAGATAATGATATTTCTAATGCTACCCACATGATCAGGATAAAAAAAAGTAACAACAAAAAAAAAAAAAAAAAAAAAAGAAAGAGGAGAGAAAAATCTAGAATATAAGATGGCATAGGAAGAGATCCCATACTGACCTTGTGGGGTTTCTTTCTCAAAAATGATATTGTAATTTATTTTTGCCACTTCGGATTGATTTGGTCATTTTTATATTTGAAGGATACTTTACATTGGTATGCAGGGGGATAAACTTCAACAGATGCAAGAGTGTCTTGTTGCACTCACCAAAAAGGATATCCCACCAATAGGAGAAGAGACGGCAGAATCATCCGAGAGGGGTAGAAGAGGAGAGACAAAGTGGGTTATTGACTTGGGCATGGTTTCAGTTTATGGTATCAAAAAGGTATCAGCCACTCTTCGGCGTAGAACCAATGATAAGAGTTACATACTAACATGGGACCGATATTAAACTAGAAAATATAAAAATAATAAAAAATTGGCATGGAAAAAAAAACACTACGATGAATCCGAGAGGGGTTTAAATTAAAAACTGAACATAAATAATTAGAAAACTCATATAAATGATTTAGGAATATATTCCAATGATTTTAAATTGTTTTTTTGGGGGAGTGGCTGCAACGAGGAACACTAAAAAATACGAATTTTTTTAATCAACTTGAAGAGGGGTAATCCAGTTCTCCCCGGAAACAACCGACCACGGGAAAGGAGAGATTCAGAGAGAGAGAGAGAGAGAGAGAGAGAGAGAAGGCCAAATCAATGAAATTGGGAATTGCGCTCCAATTTAATCACAGAACTTGCAGAGACTGGTCCTCGGAATCGAATGAAATGAAGATGAAACCAACTTCTTCTCTGGATTTAACTTAACTCGGTTGATTTTTGGGCGGACAAATTGAAGCTCACGAGAAAGAGTTGTCTTTCTCATAATGAGCAAGCAACAAAAGCAAACCAAAGAACCTAATTTGCTAAGTTCACCAGAGTAAATTTGGATCTCAATTTGCAACATCGCAGCCGCGCAGGGGTTCAGTTTCATGGATTGTAAGGCGGTAAAGCCTGTAAAGTGCAGAACACAAGATCCAAATCATATTATATGATTCACTGAATGAGGAAAAGCAAATAGAAAGCCCTTCGAAGTGTGCCGCCATGAATACAAAGTACGAAAATGAAACAATAAAAAGGAGAAAGAGATTCTTTGTTGCTTACCTTTGGTGGGGAAGAGAAGAACTCTTTGAGTTGCTGCTGGACATGGTTGGAGCTCTCTCTTTCACGGTTTTCGCTCTCTCTGTCTCTGATCTCTTTCTCTCTCTCTCTCCTTTACACACAGAGTGAGGGCTTGAAGCGGTGAGAAGGGTTCTTCTGTTTATAGAGAGCGAGGTAGGGGAAGGGCCAAAGGCAAAATAGAGAGAGAGAAAGAGAGAGAGAGAGAGAGTCAAACCACCAAAGGGAATAAAATGAGTGACCCAGAGAATCTCCCCAAAATCTCTCCCTCAAATGAGACTAAATAGGAAGGAATAAGTGTGCCACATCAGCATAGAGTCAAAAGTGCAAAGTATTATGAGAATTTTGTAATTAAGTTAGGATTAAACATGGAGGATGTTGATGTCGTACGATGTTCGTCTTCTTTCCATTCACACAAAAACTGCAATGGAAAAAAAAGATTTCGTGTAGAGGGTCTAGTGATTTGGAAACCATTTTAGTAAGGGTTCAAACAGTTATGAAGTTAGATGAAAGATGATAAAGTTCAAAGATAGAGAATGGGTGATTAACTTTTGAAAAGAAGGGTAAGAGAGGACGAAAACCACAAATCCTTTATTTTACCATTGATTTGATTCTTATTTATACTTGTTCCAACTGGTTTGGACTAGGAGACTCTTCCATGTAAATATGAATGACATGGCTTGTACGTGTGAATGTGTTGTTGACATGAAGAGTCAATTTGAGAAATGTGCGTAACAGCTGGTGCATATACTATAGGCGACGTGCACGTGATTCGTGGGTTATCTAAAGAATATGCCACATCAACATATAGTGAATACTTGACCTGATTGATACCTATATTCTAAGGGTGTCAAAAATGGAATCGAACCGTGTATTGAAATCGAACTAAACCGTTTAAATCGAAACCGTGAAACGATTGTTAAATGGTTCGATTCTGGTTGTAGATTTGAAACCGTTTAGTTAAACGATTCGATTTTGGTTTTAAGAATGAAACCGTTTAAACCGACTATTTGAAATCGTTTAAACCGACTAAACTTTTACTTTAATCCCTTAGTGCTAAATATCTATATTTTTTGCTAAAATAAATTATATTTTAATGCTTTGCACACGATATACTTTTAAATGTAAATCCATTTTCATATTTGATTAAAATTATTTTAATGATTTCTTTGGTTTTCTCTCTACTTTATTCTTAAAACTCTCTTCCTCTCTTTCTCTGCAACGAAACGGTTAAAAATCGAAAACTAAAATCGATTAATAATCAGTTTTGATAAGTATTTTGAAACCATTTATTAAATGATTCGATTTTAATTTTATTCATTACACACCAAACTAAATCAAATCACATTATTAAACCGAACCGCAGCATTTAACACCCTACCTTTCATTTTTATTTTTTGAATCAAGATTTGACTGGCACGTGACAGTAATTGGCTGTCCACGTGGTTGTCCAAAATAGACGTTTCAGTATAAGAAAACAACCTCAAATTAATAATTTGGGGGAAAAGGGCCCAACAAAAGAAGGGGGGGGGGGAGGGAAAGGGGGGGGGGGAAAAAAAAAAAAAAAAAAAAAAAAAAAAAAAGAAGACATAATTAAGTAGTTAATGCCGTTTTGAAATTGTTAATCCCTGATATCCATGTGGGTGGCAGATCTTGTCGTCACAAAGTGATAATTCATTGGCCACTCATGTGACCGGAAAGTGGAATCTTTCGGGAAAGAGCGTTTCTCTTTTGGAAAATGAAATACGCGTGAAACGGTAGTTAGGATCCTGTGTTGACTCGTCAAATTGCGCCGCGTCTCGGAGACAGCAAGGCTCGACCACCGCCCGTGGTAGGGTACGCGTGTGTTTGACACTAGGCCTAACCAATATGGAGTGGAGTCATGCATGGCATTGACTGCGTTTCCCAACATGATATTTTCTAGGAACTTATACAACCTAACACCAATACCAATTTTCTAAGAACCTTGATAACCTTTTTTTTATTCAACAAAGAGTTTATATCTTAGGAAGCCAAGGTTTTGAGTTTGAATCCTTAATTTTCATACTATTTTAGGGTTTGTTTGATAAAATTTTTGTTTTAGATTTTGGATTCTTATTCAAAATTTAGATTATACTTTAGGCTACTCCAAGATTATTTAAGAGTAAAAACATATTTGATAACGTATTTTCCTTAATAGATTTCAGAATATCTTTAGAATAGAAACATGTTTGATAAACACTCTCCCCCAATTAAAGTTTAGAAAAATGGTGGTGATAGTGGTGGGTGGTGGTTGTGGTGGTGGTTGTGTTTGTGGTGGTGGGTGGTGGCGACGACGGTGGTGGTGGGCGGTCGGTGGTAGTGGATGTGACAATGGTGGTGGGGGGTGGCAGTGGTGGGTGGTGGGTGGTGGGTGGTGGTGGTGGATGTGGCAGTGGTTGTGTGGTGGGTGATGGTGGTAGTCAAGTGAGAATCAAGTGAAAGTCGGACTTTTTTTCTTCTCCCCAAAACTAATTTGTTCCATTGGAGCAAGTATTAGTTACTCTAAAATTTTGGATTATAAAGTTATTTTGAATCCGGTTCACTATGTGGGAGCTCGAATCCAACTGGGCTTATCAAACGTGTTTTTACTCCAAAATAGATCACTGGTCGGGAACCAGATACCATAGAATCCAAAATCTGAAGTTTTATCAAACAGGTCCATAGAACCATTCACACAAGGTGTTAAGTGCTATTTCTTTCTTGCTTTAGGTGCAAATGAAATGATTCTCATTCAATCTTCAAACTATATGGTCCATGTAGTTGTGGGGTCATTATGGGCACGTGGGAATATTTAGGCCTAGTCTTTACGGATAATATTTTAAATATGAGGGTTGTTAAGGTACAAGGAGAAAAACCCAAAACTGAAGAGTGAACATGAGAAATGGTGGAAGGAGAAGCATCATTAATTATTTGTTATAGATAAAATATCCTCGTGAGAAACATCTCTACTCGTAAATATGGTCTTGCTTGTAGGATTATAATACCCTTATAGTCTTACTAATTAAGGGGTATTCTACAAATCAGGGTTTCAACAGGGTCAGGTTGGACTGGGATTTTAGTCTAATGTGGAATCCACTTAGTTGGGCCAAGGCCAAGCCTGGTCCTGATTTAGGGCCTGAAAAATCTAACCTTAATGTCTATAGGGCCGAGCAGGGTTGACCCTGACCATAAGGAGGAGGAAGGGAAATGTTGAGGCTGGGACAGGCCGGCTTAAAAGAAGAAGAAAGAAGGAACCCACTCTTGACTTTGTTGATAGACCAAAGCCAACTTTCTTTTGAGTGGATTAATATCCAACATAAAATTTTCTAAGAACACACATAACTTACAACGATACATGAGTAAACTCAATCGAGCACTGACGATTAAATAAGAAAGTAAGAAGTAGAAACTACAAAAGTGGAACGACTTTGACAAATCCAAAATATTCAGAAAAAAATGGAAAATACATCAAAACCAGGGTGATTTTGAAGAAAATTTGCTTCAGAAAAGAAAAGGAAAAGAGAGTATATAACTCTTTATAATTCCAAAGTCAAATGTTCAAATTAATAGTGGTACTCATCAATAAATAAATAAATAAATAAATAAAAGTATAAGTGAAAAAGATGCAAGGTTAATTACGAAGAAGATAGGAAGTCGAAAATGCAAGGAGAGAAATATTTAATTCTCATTGATAATCTTGTAAATAGGAGGGTTGTCAAGACAAGAAGAAGAAAAACCTCAAGTTGGAACATGAGAAATGGTGGAAGGAGAAGCATCATCAATGACTGCTGGCAAGGGAAAATCTATGATAAGTGAAGAATTATGAGATAGAGAGAGATGTTTTTACGGATAAAAATATCTTCATGAAAAAAATGGTCTTATAATACCCTTACAGCCTTATTAACTAAGGGGGTATCCTATAATTAGGGCTGCAATAGGGTCGGATTGGGTTTGACTTTTTAAAATTCATGTTCAATTCTGAATCCACTTAGCTGGGGCAAGGCCAAGCTTGGTCCTAATTTAGGGCTTGAAAAATCCAATCCTGACCTGCCTACAGGGTCGGGTAAGGGTGACACTAATCATAGGAAGGGGAAAGGGAGATGCAGGGGCTGGGTCAGGCTGGCCAAGAAGAAGAAAAAAGAACAAGAGGAGGAAGAAGAAGACAGGGTTGGGCTGGGCTCAGCCTAAGGTCTTAGCCCTAGCCCCCAGCCTGACCCTACCTCATGACCAGATATTCCCAACCTTATTACCTGCTCTCAAGTCTCAGGCCAAGATATCTCAGCAACCTGTTCGAGTTCAAGGCGGGCTAAGGTTGGGTTGGGCTGGTAAGGCCAAACTTGCACCCTTACTACAAATACCATTGGCTCTAGGAGAAAATGTGTGTTAACCCGGGAAAAGATTTTTGGTACCCAACAACATGAAAATGATAATATTTAGGGGCTTTGTGAAAGATATTTTCATAATGTGATTTATCATGAAAAAGTAAGGAAGTGAGAAGCCTATAATTAAATATATGACAATGAGAATGCTGTAGAAAAGGAACCCTAATCATAAAGCAATAAAATAAAAGAAATAGAATGTATAAGCCTAAAGCTTTCATTCTTTGGACCAATTTTATGCAAGTATGGTTGACTGCAGAACCAAACCAATCCAGATTAATGTGCCTTGGTTGGTTAAAATGTTACAATGGTGTTCCTTTCAGTGGGCTCTATCGATCCTTCAAGATAGCATGAGAATCGAGAATCTAATTTCCTCAGCTTGCTAAGCTCGTGGCTCCTTTAGTAATGCTCCCCAAAATGTTGGATTATATCCTTATAGGGATATGGGTTATGGATTATGGGTTATGGCTATTAGGGAATGGGGTGGGATGGGTTAGTTGGGAATGGGACGGACCCTATCCATTAAATATATTATAACCCTAGTCTTTTTTTCTTTTGCCAGGATAGTTAATTAGGTAGGTAAACGACCGAGGTTAAGAGGTTTTTTTTCTACCAAGAAAGGCCGTCAATGGATTAGTTGGTCAGGGGAGGAGAGAAAGTGTCAGAGAAGAGAGAAAGACACATGGATATGGCATAGCTCCAACTCTTCCGTTCAGAGAACCTTTTCTTATATTTGCCTAACCTACTTAACATGGTGGGTAAGAAATGCCTTACATTGCAAGTATTTGGTTATAGGGTAATTAAAGAGTCCTTACCTCCAAAAGTTGGGCCTTCTGGTAGCCCAAGTTGGTTGGGTCACAGCTACATTAAAGTATTAATGCTGTTTATGTGAGTTTCATGAAAATATATGGGGTAAAGCAAATTTAAAAATTAAGTTTAACATTGGGCTTGGTAAGTTGGACTTAAGTTCAATTCTGTTTGGGCTTCAAACATCAGGCCTACCCTTAGTGGGGAAAAATCCATATGTCAGAAGGGTCTCTATCTTCAAATTCACAAACTAATTACTCCATTGCAAGGGCATAATCAATATTTGGGTCCACAAGTGGAGAGTTCTACATTACCACAAATCTTTTATTGTGAAAATGTCTGAACTCCAAACCCCTTGATTTTATATATATATATATATATATTCTGTCTTATTATCAAAGGTATTTTTATATTAGGGGAAAAATAGATTTTTCATAATTTTTTTATTGAAATTGATTCATGGTTATTATGTTATTGTTTTGCATGGTTTTCAAATAAATGTATCAAATGATAATAAACACCTTAATTAAGAAAATAATTTAATACAAAAAATACAAAAAGAATAAAGTATTAAATCATTTGACAATTTGTGAGGTGTCAATAAGATAATCTTTTGAGATACTTGAATGACACCTTTATACCTAGGTATAAGTACATGTATGTTTTAATTTTGATGAAGAATGAGTACAAAGAAAAAAAATATTCTATAACTTAATATCTGAAATAAAAAACATATCTTCAATGGACAGAAAAGCGTACTGAAATGAGGCAGGCTTTGTTATATTCCCAGTACTGATGAATACAGATAAACTGAACTATCCTTTGTACCATACCAGCTTTGCTCCTAATGAATGACAGTGACTTATGATAAGGAGAAAGTTACGAGTCTTCACATTATTTGCACTGTCAGTGTACGAACTGGTTGCCTTTAAAGCACATGTTGACATTACATATGGCCATGCAAGTTGCTACCCACACCATTATTGGTACCTTGGAGAGTTTATTCATTTCTTAACCAACTATTAATAATATTTTATTGAACTCTTGTGGGGCCACCATTTTATTTTTATATCTATCAGATTTATTTCAATTTCCCATGTTTGAAATATGTTATTAGAAAATTCGTAAGAAGATTCACTAAAATTACTGCATAAAAAAACTCTAACTCTAAAGATTTTTTTTTTTTTTTGAAAATGAGCAAAGAATATATTAAAAAAAAAAAGAATGTATAAGTAATTGATAAAATGAAACCCAAAGGACGATAAGCTAATAAGCCAACAAACAAAATGAAGAAAGGGACTGAGCCCACCTTTGGTATTTCCATCAATAGAGATCAAGACCGACACGAAAACAAGGTAAACTGAAAAAATGTGAATGGAGGCCTCCATTGAGCATCTTGAGCAACGCTTGCTACCCACAAAAGAGGGAGTAGAGTCCCACTTAAAATTTCTCTAGTAAATCAGCAAAAGAGTTTGTTTCATGATAACAGTGAATTATCTTCCAAGAGATAGACGAAACTCCCAACAATCCCTGGCACGTGGCAGCGTATATAAGCGTGCAAAAATTCACCGAAACCAACACAAACTGTTTATACAGGAACATGTAAACCGTTTACTAAACAGTTCGATTTTGGTTTGGGTTTTCACACCGTTTACAGTTTAACTTGAATACGTTCATAACCATTTATGGGCATTTAAATCGATTAATTTAGCTAATGAAATCCCTAATCCATAATCCTAAACTAAGCCCCAAACCCCAAACCATAACCTAACCTAACCAAAATCATAACACACATGCACAATCTCTTATTTTGACATCTCTTACTCTCCATTTTTTTTTTGGGTCTTCAAACCCCCTTTGGATGTTCTATTTCTCAACAAAAACCTTTAGATATGATATCATTAGATATACAATACTTTGGCTATAAATCTCTAATTTAAAAATGTGGCCATTATGTTAGAATCCATGAATGGATTTGAAGACGTGATCCTTAAAATGATATTTAATCGACATACAAGTCAAATTTAAATAGAAAATGGGTGGATCAGTTTTTAGTTAAACTGTTATAATTAGGGGAAACTGACTAATGACAATTAGACCATTTAATGGCAACCGAATCATTCAGAAACTGATTAGGGGAATCGATGCGTTAAAATGTGTATAAACCGCAATAAAAACCGTTTAATGAAAAACCAATTAACTAATTTGATTTTGGTTTTACCCTCCTATGCATTGCACCGCACCATTTAATTGATAATAAACCATTTAACACTCTTAAGTACATATTACATACACGGGAAAATTAGAGAAGGTGAAAATTCGATCTGATACAATTAATGTAAAGTTTCTATCTTAAAAGTTCAAACTAGTAACTAAAAAGACTCCCATGTATATATATTAGGGAGTTATAGAATAATTGATAGTCCATGATATTAATGTGAGACTAAACTCCAAACATTAACTTACCCAAATGAAATGCTTATTCTTGAAGGGTGGAGAAGCGAAAGATGTAATTTGGGTTTCAAAACAGTGTATTAATTACTTTGGCACTACACTTGGATGAGTCAACTTCATGGGTTCCATCGTCCATGTATGAACCACTAGGGTAAATAAAATCTGCAAATCTTGGTACATAAAAGGACGTATTTCACTGCAATTTACAGAAGGCTCTCATGCGGATGTCGATTTGTTAAAGTTTTCGAGGGGTGTATCCCTCCAGCTACTACTGCTCGTACAAGTGAGAGTTTAAAAAGCCATTACAGTCGTCACAGAACAACTAACAGTACTGAACCTCTTATCTAGCCAAATGGAAGAAACTAGTATCCTTTCTTCTCTTACCGTGCTTCTAATATTCCTAAGAATTTTCTGGGCCCACATAGGCTGGAATGAAACCTGCCCCATTACTGCAATTTTTTGGGATGATCATCAAAATGCATGTTTCGCCATATATGTCAGTGGAGATCTTGAATTGGTTCCAATCGAGCTGATCTGATACTTAGAGAGAGAGAGAGAGAAAGAGAGAGAAGGTAAATATATAGGTTTTACTTGGCACCAATTGCACTTGAATGGAAGATGGGTCATATGGCACACATTACTGTACTATATCTCTTCCAATTCAGATGTTTATTTAATGAAATTTGAATATAATAGCTAGTTTTGTGGCCCGATTTTGTTTCTTTGCTTTGTCATAATTTTTTTAACAAAAAAAAGTTTATCTGAATGGCAGAGTGGTGGAGTGGTAGTTACACCAACATCCCATTAGTTTGTTTTCTCTCTCCTTTTTTTCCCAACTGATGAATCCAACAACGGCCCTCCTCATTGATGAATGCAAGAAATCCGTCACTTAGAGAAATCCTTCCACTTTTTTAAGTAGCATTGTGTACGTTAAAGCTTAATTCTTTAGTTTGATATCAGAAAATTTGTTAATCATGCATAGCTAAGTGCAGTTGGGTAAATAGGTTTCAAATGTAAAAAATAATTTGACATCTCAACTTCATGTATCATAGGGTGGATTGTGGAGAGATCACACTAATTGATATTTCAATGGAAGATTTTAGGTATTAATCTTTACCTAGATAAACATCAAGAAATAAAAATCTAGTTCAACAATGTCATGGTACAATATTCGGAATTGTATTATGATTAGTCATTGCCAAGGAACAATAAGAATGCCAATAGAATTTAAAAATAACATACGATAATCATTTTTGATAGAGGATAATTCTATCATTTTGTGTATACAACCATCACCAAGAGTTAAGTGGAATTTGGAAAAATAAAATTTATCAAGATCTCAACTACATCCTTGATGTGGATGTCTTGTAATCCTTCTATGAATATTGACAAGACAGATAAATACATCCTACTAGCAGGGATTCAGTTGAAACTTGAAAGAAATGCTCTCTAATTTTTCTTGTAGCATTATATATTATACATTATGTTACCCCCCACCCCAAAAAAAAAAAAGAAAAAAAGAAAATCTATGATACATTCTTGTAATTACTGACTTATTGTTCTCCATACCTTGGTTGAAAAGAAATTCTGGTACCTAATTATATAAAAGACAAACTTGGGTACATTCAATTAAATTTTTTGTGTTTCATATTTGTCAGTCATTACTCAGTTTGCTTCAATTTCATATGTTGCGGGTTACATGAAGTACAATGGCGTGTGAACATATACACGGCAGGTAAAAATTGAAGTGCATGTTGACATTTCTTAGTGCATTAAGTTGCCTATATATAGGTGTCATCCTTTACTCCAAGCAAGACAAAATTTACCCTTTTACTGTTTGTAAACTTCTTTGGATAGGCTAGATTTCCATCCTCACATTTTGTGACTTCATTAAATAAAGCTACAACACTCATCCACGATAAATATCTTCACATTTTATGACTGCATTCTCTTTCTTTTTAATGTTTCACCAACTCTTTGAAAAGATAAAGTCAGTAAAAAAAAATGGTCAAATGTCACTAAAATCTTAATACTTGTGATTTCATTCAAACCAAGCAGTACCAATAACTTGCAGAAATTAAATAACGTAGTATTATTACTGTATTGTTATAGAATTTTTCTAGTTGTAACAAACCTTGTTACAACTAAATGTCGAAACAAGATATATTCACCATCAGTCCCCAAAGGAAATATCATAACTGCCTCTCCTATATATTCAGGTTTCCATGATGGCCCAATGAATGTGCACTGCACCGAAGGGAATTGGTTAAAAACATGTTGTTATAACAACTCTTGTTACATTTAGACAGACCCATTGTTATTAAGGTCTACGAAAATGAAAAGACTGAATTTTAAGTAATCATGCATGGTAATTTTGTTTATCTGTCATAAATCCCAAAACAGCTCTCTGTATATATGGATGAATTAATGATCCACTGTCACTTGAGTAACTAAACATGCAATGAAGAGTAAAGACTCCTACTCTCAATTTGGGGTTATAATGAGCTACTAGCAGCAGCAATCAGTGGACTTGCTTAATGACTCGATTGGCTGACTACCTATGAATAAATGAAGAGTTTTATTTTCTTACCTAGGCTACTCCAAGAAATGTGGATAAATTGCAAATCTGTAAACCGAACACAACCAAGAAGTACAAGGTGCAAGCTAAGAGCATTCCATTAAAGCCAATCCCTTTCATTCTAAGGACCCCAAGACATTTGGCCAGTTGCACTAAGGACTAAACCTTTGTGCAAGGCAAAACCTCATTCAAAACTAGGGTGTTTCAGCATCCGTTGAATATATAACTCCCCCCACCCCCTACAAAAAAATAAAGAAAGAAAGAAAAAGAGGCCAAGGGGACAGGAAAGAGGATAACATGCAATTTGTCAGGATTACATGCAATTTGTCGATGGAGTAGTTACACTCGGTGCTGCAATATTCAACCAAGAGAAGTTATTTATCTGTCCATGCATGGCAGAATGATATATTTCTTTTAACAAGATCAATAGATCATAAATAACAAAAGACAATTGAGTTCCTGTGGAAGCCAGAGAGAGTAAGGAGGAGACAGCTCACTTTCCTTGTTATATATGATACTCTATGCCTAAACCAAAGAAAGCCTTGGAGGACCAAGAAAGGCCACAAATTTAAGAAATTAAAAAGGCCTAAAGACCCACAAATATCTAACCCTTAAATTTGGTAAAAATGATGGTAACATACATGGAAGGATATGTTTGAAAATAAATAATCGATTTTATTTCCTATAATATTATTATATATAATAAAAGTGGTAGTGGAGGAACAAGAAAAAAATAAATAAAGAAATCATAATAAATATTTATGACAATAGATAACAGTAAATACAAAAGGACTTGACAGGCCAGGTTTGAAAAGATTGACCTGCATCTCCCCCACTCAGATTAGACTTAGATTCTCGTTGTTTCCACCCATGAGAAAATCCATGTCCAGAGGCATTGCACTTCATATCATCATCGAAACCCTACAAAACACCAAAAAGAAAAAAAAGGAAACAGGGAAGAAAAGAAAAAGACAAAAGGAATGACAGAATAAGATGCAAATCTAATAATCTCTCCATGAATTTTAATGAAGCCTTTAATATCTTGTCTTCCAGATTCATGGACTAAATATTGATTGAAGAAACTTAGTAGTCATGAGAGTGATGATACATTGATGGGTCACACCCACCTTGTGAGCGTGACCCATGTGGATTCATGGCTTCTCTTTGGCTATTGCGGCTATTGTGGCTATTGTCATCATCTCCATCCATCTTACACCTCAATTGAACAGCTCCAGCAGCTCCCAAATTCAGATAAACCATCCTTGAATCAAGGCTGAGGTTAACCATATTGTTGTTGCTATTTGAATCATTATTCATTGATGGGTATATGGGTGTGGTGGAGGGGGCAATGCTCCCTCCACCACTGCTTCCTTCTTCACGAGAGAGAACAAGAGCTGCTGATTGAACCAGCTCTAAGCATAGCCTTAGCTTGTTGGGTTCAATGTGGGACAGACCAGGAACTGCCCCCTTGAATAGAAAATCCGAAGTTAACGTTCGAAGTACATCGAGTGGCGTGATGCCATCGATGCTTCGAACATTCGGATTGGCATGGTGGTCTAATAAGACTGCCACCATGTCTGGGCAGACCATTTCCGCTGCAATATGCAGCGGAGTCTTGCCCGCCGGCCCAGCCGGGCAATTCACATCTGCAGCTCCAAGCTCTAGCAATGCCTTCACTACCTCTCTGCTACAATTCTCGACGGCGTAATGCAAGGCGAGTGCTTCGTCCAGATTAAGTCCTTCCCCCATGACCATTAGCTTTACAAGCTCGACGTCCGACGAATCGAGAGCTCGGCGCATTCGCCGGATCTTTTGATCTTCAAGGTCGTGGTGGAGATGGTGGTGGTGTGGCATGAAAGACCGGCGAGTGAGGGAAGAATTCATTCGGAGCTCTTCGATTTTAGTGACGACGTCGATCGGTAAATGTTTTGCCAGTACTTCTGCCGGAAGTCCAGATTTGGCGACCAGGTGAGAACAAGTACTCCATAGGTGGTGCATGTCTTGCTTTCTTGAAGCTATCAAGACTTTCATTACGTCCTCAATGGAAGCCTTCTCTACCATGCTTGCCAATTGCTTCTGTAGTGCAAAAGACAAATAAGTTGAATGGTTTTCAATGTAGAACCCTAACATCTAAATGAGGAAAGTTGAATGTTCCAAAAAGATTGTTATGTTACACCAAACTAAGAGAAAAGAAATGTGAAATTGCTGTGAAAGTAGAGTGAAAATCAAGGTCTAAATTTGGAAAGTCAAGGATGTGTAACAGCGAAAGACAGAAACCCAATAGAAGAAATTAGAAGTTGCTACATGAAAATCAAGTGACGTCTAAGAAAGCACAGTAAACCCAACCTAAAATGCCAAAATGGTTTTTTTTTTTTTTTTTTTTTTTTTTTTTTTTTTTTTTTAAACAAGAATCAGCAACAGCAGCAGCAGATGAAGAAGAGAAGCTCATGACCCAAAAATCATAAAGGACTCATTTCAGAAGAAAAGATTTAGATCTAGAAGGAACCCATATGTGATATGTTCATTTGGTGATATTTTATCAATAAAAATTTGGATTGCTGACCCAAATCCAACTCATCCACTTCATCAAAATAATAAATTTTTGACAAAATCAAAATAAAAAATTTTCACCCAAGAGAGAGAGAGAGAGATTGAGTTGAGATGATGATAAACAAGCTGACCTGAGTGAGCAATGCAAGCTGTTCAACACGAAAGGATCTAGCAGCAGAGAGAGTATCAAGGGCAAGATCAACGGCTGAGGAGCAATGCGTGTGCCAGCAACCCCTCTCCCCACAATTTGGCCTTGGCTCATGTTTATGAGGAACAATTGAGACCTGCCCACTATACAAGAATTGCAGAAGCAACAAGAACACCTCATACCCAACTGAATTCACTGGTATCACCTGAGAATTCCCAGCCCTTGGTGAGGATGACAGTGATGAAGAGCTCATCCTTGAACCGACGGGCGAGTCAAGCCCGGCCGGTGGGTCAGGTCCACAGAAGAACTCGCGAAAGAAGAGGCTTCTAGCAGCTAAGATGCAGCGGTGTGCGTGGACTAGACGTCCCTCTACACTGAAGGTTACATCACTGAAGGCTTGCCCGTTGATGAGCAGGTTGAGGCAGTCTAGAGATAGAGACTTCAGGGATTCCTCTAGACTCATCTTTGTTTTAGAAAGAGAATTTGAGGAGGATGATGATTTGGCTTGGAGCTTGAAGCGATGGGTTTGGTTTGGATTTGGATTTAGGTCAAGATGATATGAAGATAGGGTAGTGGAAGATGAAGAGGAAAGCTTTGTTTCATCCCTCTTCTTTCGATTATTCTCTCATGAACTGTTGCTTCTTCTCAGAATCTCTAGATGGCTTTGATGATATTGTGTATTCGGCAAGATAACCCTTTTTATTTTGTGTACTATAGAGAGAGAGAGAGAGAGATAGAGAGAGAGAGAGAGATGGGTGGCTGTGCTGGGCGGCCCTGGAATTTAAATAGTGAAGGAAAAAAGAATTACAATGGGGGAGGAAAAGAAATTTGGACAAAGGGTTAAAAAAGGGTTGTTAGATGGAAACTTCCCTCCCATTACTTTCTATTTTTATGTGATTTACCCTTGTTAGAAATTTACAAATGAATAGGTAGTATAAAATTTTTATTACTTTTATTAATGAGAATATCTAAAAGTAACCATTGGACTATTGGCTGAGATGCTCCATGGATTGATGTGGTGTTTAAAAAAAAAAAAAATTCAATACCTTAACACTGTTTTACTACTATTTAACAAGTTAAAAGATATGTGTCATCCTGATGGGGTGAAATAATGGGATATTATTCATCCAACAATCTGAAGTAATTAAGAGAAAACTTTGTTTAATTGATTATTAAATTTTAATCTCAAGTTCTTGTTCAAGTTAGATAATATTAGATTTCATTTTCAGCATTTATGAGTTGAAATTTCTAGTTTTTGCTTAAAATATTTTATGGGGAAAGGTTTTCTAAGCAAGTGTTGTGGGATAAAATCTGCTCCTTATATTGCACTGCAATTTTATTGACTATCAGATCATCATTTTTAGATCTTAAATATTCAATTTGTGCATTGCAGCAACCTATTATTTGTACCATTAATACATCCTTTCTGATCTCAACCGTTAAATTATAGATCATCTGCAAAAGTGAATTCTGCCTCACCTAGGGATTGGGTTGGTGCAATCTTCTAATTTAGAATATTTTTGAAAACTGGAAATCCATTTGATCATTACAGGGTTGAATCAAAAGTTATATTAAAACGAATTACAAAATTGTCAAATTCCTTTTTCTATCTGCCATATTTTTCTTCATAAGCATGTAGTTTTCTTCTAGTAGTGATTTGTTAAGTAAAAAATTGGACAAATTACTCAAATATCTTCTGTACTTAGGTCTAATTACAAACTGACCTCTTAATGGTTTACAAATTACACTTAACTCTTATCAACTAACGGTAGTGTAAACAATAAATGATGAAATGACTCATTTACCCACGTACTAATTGACTAATTATAAGTTGACCCCCTAGTGATTTACAAATTACACTCAGCTCCCATCACCTAATAGTAGTGTAAATAGTAAAGGGTGAAATGACTCAGTTACCCATGCACTAATTGACTAATTCAATATTTCTTTATCGGTCTGGAGATCTACTAAATCTTGCATTTGAGATTGGGAAGATCAAAGGTTGAAGATGAAGAAAAATAAAATGAGCACTTGATGAGACTGTTTTTTGGTTGCAATCGTGGCAACTCCTGAACCCAGCATTCTCCACGTGGCATTTTATGGTTGTTGCATTGTTTGCACAGCAAAAACCGATACCCACTGCATTCCTCGCAAACACCACCCTCCGCCACCAGAAACCCTTCCATGTAACCTGTTCAATCCTCGCTCTCATGAAGCTGTTGGATCTCCATTGTTCCGTTGATTTACTTGCATAGATTGAGAATGCAGGTAGTGACGATGAGTTTCTTGGCTTCTGGGAGAGAGATTGAATTTGGCATCCCTCGATTTGGTGGAGACTGAGCACCATATTGGTGAGGCAAAAAACATGCTTGAAGATATTGGGTTTCCTAGGGGGAATTCGCTCCAACTTTTCTTTGCATAGGTTGTGAATGTCTTTGAATGATGTGCATGAGAAATTCGATGAGGTTTGGGTTTGACCTGGTGACTTTCTCAATGGTTTCAGTGAAAGGGTAGGGTTACCAGAGATGACGTAGATGATGGATTGGAATGTATAGGGTTTGGGTGTCAGGGCAAAATAGTAACTTCACTCACCAAAAAAGATAGAATCGTCATATAGTCTTTAGGTTCAATTGTTTAAGTGATATCAGCAACTAATGATAACCACTAAATGGAGTGGAATTGACTCTAACAATTTTTCAGAATTAAGTAAAGTGAGTGTAATTTGTAAACCATAAGCCTATAATTAAACCTAAGAACAGCAGCTAATAAATTACAATAACGATTGAATTAAATGTTATGAAACTAACACTAAAATCCTAAGGAATATTCAACTACGTTTATTATTTAGAAACAGCAAACTCTACACCCCAAAAGGAGAAAGAAAAAAAAATACAGTTATCATTTTGAGATAAAGTGCATGTGTAAAAGTGACAAAAAATTGATGACTAAAAAATAGAAAATAGGGGGCTGTGTTGTCATTTTAAGCTATCATTAAAATACAATAATTATAGATGGTTTTATCTATTAGTAATTAGAAATTAACCATGGTTGAAAGCATATGCCAAAATCCAAATGACATGAAAACGACAAAACTAATAAAAGGGATTAATTATATGTGTGTCATAAAGGTAATTTTGTAGTAGACAAACGTCCTTATCAGCAGTTAGTTTTACTAGAGGAGAATGGCCATTAAAAGGATGGATGTAGCCATGTACACTGTTCACAGTGATTAAGAGAGAGAGAGAGAGAGAGAGAGAGAGAAATGCATTGGGTAGAGTGTCGGCCGGGCCTGAAGAGAAGTGTGATATAGGGAGTCGTGCCATGTGAAGGTCTCACACGTGAGAATAAATTTTGGACACCTGTGGAAGGGACCGGTATTGGTTTGTAGGTTTTTGGTTGGAGAAAGGAAGCTGTTGTTTTGCCCCCCACACAACAAATCCCATTGATTGACATTTCACTGACTGTCTTATGATTTGAATGCCTTCGACTCTGACGTTTGACTAGTCATCACACCTCCCTCCTTCTCTCTCTTTCTCTACTTTTCTATACGTTGCCTCTACTGTTACTACTCTAACATTAATTAGTAGTATGATCTGCTCTTCTTCCCTTTACTTTTCAACAGTGTATTCAACTAACAAGGGAAAAATATTTAATAAAATGAAAGGAATCCCATAAAATTTCCCCGGAAAACTATCTTATTTTCCTCTCAAAACTGCTTTGAAAAGGGTCTTCGATCTTCTTGTGTCATTTAACTATATCAGTTTGTATTTGAGATGCTTGACACATATGTCGATGTATTTCAATTTACTTGATAGATAACTTTTTTTGGGGGGGGACCTTTTTCGTTAGAAAATGCAGAGAGAAAAAGAACAATGGGAGAATGTATTAAGTCATTAATTTAAGGGTTGATGATAAAAGGGGAATAGAAAATCTATGATAGGTGAAACAATTGAATTTGTGCCCTATGATCAAAGAAAAAATAAGGAAGAAGATCATTCTCTTTAAGCCTTGACCAAATCGTTAAATTTGCCAAGCCACTCTCTATATGACATCATGTGTTATTGAATTATTAGATTTCTTTCATCATGAGCATGGTTTTAGGTATTCGGATCGAATTGATCGTATTGGCCAAAGTATTTTTGTTCACCCACTCATACTGGATACCTAATATGAGGAACATTGTTTTAATACAATGCGGTGAACAAGAGACTGACTTAATGAGTTTCCTTTGGGGGATGGTTTCTTGATCCGATCTCCCACTTGAAGAAAGGTAGCCATTGTGATTAGTATAAAATACGAGATTACGAACAACTTCTTTTTTCAGTAAACTGAATTACTATTGTTATCCCTTTACTAGTAGGGGCCCCTTTAGTAGCTGCTCTCCAACAAAAGAAAGAACACAACCTATTAAGGATTGGAAAAGAGGCACCAGTTGTCCCAAACAATTAGCTTCGAAATTCCTCCCTTGCCCCGAAGCTCTGAATGGGACCCACAGAGATTGTGATGATATTTCATAGTTGGAATTGAGGAAGGCAAATAAGAAAGAAAGTAGATGTAACGCTAGGTACCACTCGTTGTTGCTCTCCAATGTCTACCAGTCATTCATATAGCTAGTTGCCAAGAGGATTCCATACTATCGATTCCGGAGCGATGCCAGCCAAAGCTGACAAGGAACAACAAGGTGTTGTATCGGTCAATTCGTATCAACATCGGCAATGGGCGATATAGATATCTGGTCGATACAGGAACAAATATTTGATTTGTGAAAATGAATGCTGACTCAACGTATCAAATCGATACCATCAATACATATTTGACCACATATCGATTTTAGATGACATATCCATTTCAATACTGTGAATTTAAACTATGATCACAAAAAAACTTCCCCACAGTAGATCTCTCTATATTACTTAGTTTCCAAGTTTTTAGTTTGCCAAACACAAGTAGGAATGTGAGAGAGTATACACTATATACAACCAAAATAAAGACAACTTTCCAATCAATGCATATATCTCGAATCCTATAACCAAACATGGAATATCATGCAGAACTGCAAATGGATTGACGAATGAGCTTGCTAGCTAGCACTCCCTCTTCAGGCAGTTGAACCAATAACTTGTCCTCTGTAATCCCCTCCATGATCACTTTCACGGCCCTTTTCATCCAAGGATTATCATCATGCAAATATCCATGAATGTCAGTGTGCAAGGACTCATGAATGACGAGAATCGTAGAGACATACACAGTCTCTATGTTTCTAAAAAATGCGACAGCAATCCTCAAAACACTATATATAAAATTAAGAAAGATGCTAACCTACAGTAATACTTCGAATATCCCTAGGCAGTAGACACAATCTGTATGTTTCCCGCTCATCCTTAGCACATATTGTCTTTTTTTTTAACTTTATTAGTCCTTTTTTTTTTCAACCCACTTTAAGGGCAATCTTCCTTCATCCTCTAGGGGCCAAAATCATTTACAAGAAATTGCCTTATGGTTATAGTCAGACTTGATGAAACTAGCATCTGAATATCCTCAACTTCAAAACCAACTGCATCATATTAAACATTAATGGACCATAGAGACTTACTAATCAACATTAATGGACCATAGAGACTTACTAATCTCAGTAGGAGGGCAAGGATCCTAGCATCTTCAATCAACACCTTGTTTAGATTGGTTCTGACATCCTTAAAAATAAATTTGGATGACCTAGCAATGGAGACAATCTTTGGAGAAAGCATCTTTATATTAGTAAATACATTGTATTCTGATTTACTAATTTTTTTATTATTTTCATTTTTTTATGGTGCAGATGTGAGTGTACCCGTTGAAGCATTCAATCACTCTCCCCTCATGATCCCTGAACACTCCTCCGATACCTGCATGACCAGGATTACCCAAAGCCCTACCATCAATGTTCAATTTTACCCATCGATCCCACGTCAGGCTTGCACGATTTAACCTCTACAATCCTCTGAGTTAGTGATTCAGGTACTGTTAGACCCAAGGACCAAGATAAGAGCAAGTCTGATCGATATCGGTCTAACCTTGACACCCATCATTGACACACCTTCAAAAATATCAAACATAATGAGTATATATTATTATTATAAATCTGTCATTTATTTAAAAACAAAGTTTATAGTACCATTTTCCTACTGTTTGGAAGATTGGGAATTCCAACCATAATTTCTTGATTTTTTTAATCATTTAATTTCATGATTTTCGTTTTCCTACGCAAGCATTTCTTATTTTCTTTTATATTCCATTTGTTTCTAAGTGACATGTCAAAAAGAAATTCAAAATAGCAACTAAAAAGAATAAAATCACTTACGGATTCTCCTTTTTCACTTGGTTTTACTTAAAAAACCAAAAGATGCCTTAAGAACACAATAGCTTGTCCGAGGCAAACTTTTTGTAAAGATTTTTGTTTTGCTTACACATACACTTTTTCTCACAATTTTTTTATGAGTAATAAAAGAAACTTTAATTAATCTTTTAAAAGGCTGTGGGCCCTTACATATATAAAATATTTTCTTTCCAAATCTAGCTAGTCAGACACAAACAAAAGGAAAAGTAATTTTATTTTAATTTATTTGCTTTTTGTTCTTGGATCTTTTCTATCATTGTGGCAATCAAACACTTCATTAGTTTTTATTTATTTATTTATTATTTAATTTTGAGCTGAAGGTTGTGGGTGTTGGGTGGAAAATCTAAATTTCACTCCTTAAACCAACTATCAATTGATTTTAGCTGATCAATTTTGTATACATGCTGAATGAAGATTATTATTTCTCAAATTCTATCTCTTCTTTTTCTCCGAAGGGATTAAATTAAGCATTGTTGATGTTGCAAATGTTGGATTCTTTGAGTAAACAAGGATATTTTAGTTCAAGGGCTTTAGATTGAATGTGATTTGGCATCAGTGGTGGTCTCTATCCAAATGAATTAATTATATCCCTTGGTATTTTTTGCAGGATTGGTGTATCTTAATTAGATCTTTCTTTTTTCTCATTTAACTCCAAGGGGGTAACTCAGTTGGCAAGGAGTTAGTTTACACCTCAGGAAACGGAATGTACTGAATTCGACTCCTTTTACTATTTTGGGACCACTTACACGGGGTGTTGAGTGCTCTTTATTTCCCAATATGGGTGCAAGTGGAATAGTTCTCATTCAACCTTAGAATTACCCGATCCATCAATTATGGGGTCAATATGGGTCCACAGGATTAGTCAGGCCAAAGGTCTGGATACCTATCATTAACCCAAAAAAAAAAAAAAAAAAAAAAAAAAAAAAAAAAAAAATTATATATATATATATATATATATATATATATATATATATATATATATATATATATATATATATATATATATATTTCCTCTCATCAACTGTTTGGAAAGTTTCTCCTTATTATAGATAAGCTAATCCTATAACAGATTGTTTAGCCAAGGAAACAACAAAACAAAGAATATCTTTCCTATGGCAGACTATTTGGCCAAGGAGATAACAAAACAAGGAATATCGTCTCATATTGATTTCCTTTCACATTACAAGGTGGAGCTGTGGAGGCAAACCAAGATTTCGCATTCCTTGTTAAACTTTATTAGTTGGAGCCTTGCGTTTCCTTGTTGATACCGATGGTAAGTGGATATTCCTAAACTCTTTGTGCTTCATTTTGGTCTGAGTATACATTAGTCCTATACCTTTTCCTTTTTGGTTCACTTAATATAATTCTTTCTCATCTTTTAGTAAAAAATAAAAATTAAAAAAAATAAAAATAAACCTTCAAATATTATCAATAAAAATTCCAAAATCTTATACTCGTATGAACATAATGTCTAAAAATGAAACATAGATGGACTAATATTAGGTCAGGCTTGGCAAAATTAAGTGTCTAAACTAGGTGGGTCAACCACTTCATTTATATAGATTTGAATTACTTAAATTATAACTAACTTTTTTGTTTTTTATTTGTTTATTTAATACCCAAAAATGGAATTTAAATACTTTCAAATATGCATCACATGGTGCAGTCTTAAGCCACATCTAGAAAGAAAAATGCACATGTTATTATAGTAAATGAAACCTACCAAGTTTCTAATTCAGTTGGTATTTCCACCTTGGTGCTAGAACCTTCCTCTGAAATGATATGTTGAAGTTTTCTTGCTTTGTCTATTCCTTAGAATTAATCATGCAAGAAAAAGAAATAAGAAAAGGGAATAGGGAAAAGATGTACATTTCAATTTCTATACTTTAAAGATTAAAGCAACATTAATATGATGTTGGAAACCATTCACCATTTTTTATGCTGAAAAACTATTTGTTGTTAAATAAGGGTACTATAGACAGACATGTAACCCCTTCCATTATTGTCAATTATATATGTCAACTATTAGTTAAGTTAGTATTCACAAATTTCATCAATATTTTATATACATTTATTTTTAAGTAAAACATTTTCTAGTCGACATGTCAGGTATTTGACATGTGGTTTGTCTTCATCACTCTTAATCCAACATAAAATCCTATCCTTATTTAAAAATTATGACAGTACCTCAGTAATCCTACTATTTCATTTATCTTCTCCCCAAAGAGGAGAAACTCTTCTGTTATCCTTATAGTAATGTTAATTTTTAATTCTGTTTAACTTCATTATGTGTGACTTTGTTTGAATGATGATTAAAAATTAATTACCCTTGTTTAAGGGGATTTTTTTTTTGTATCAGTCACCTTTGTATCTTTTGCATTTGTAACCGTTGCTTTTGCTCCTTTGAATGTTTCCATTATTTTATTATTTAATACAATTTATTCACAAAAAAAAATTACTTTTTTTTTTTCCATTTTTTACTGAATGAAATTTGTTTAAATTTTAGCATATGGTAAGGCTTTTTTTTTTTTTTTTTTTACCGAATCAAAATCATATTAAATTATCAATACCGAATCAATTGATACTTGATCTATCCTCAAACTTCAAAGGAGTCATTTCACCTTTTCTCCCTCTCTCTCTATTACAGTTTTCTATTTTTTTTTTTCGGTAAATACAGCTTTCTGATTATAGAACCGTTGTAACAGCTTTTATTCCCCCTATAATGGAGTCTATATTAGACAAGAAGCATTTAAGGCCCTCAATGTCTGGAACGACACGAGGAATATATATTGTGAAATCCCATATCCAAATATTTTTATTAAAAAAAATAAATCCCATATCCAAAAGCTTCTGCTTCCGAAGGGACTGAGATTAGGTCGGTGTAGTACCCCTGTTGAGCAGGCAAGTCATCTAGGAAGGATCTAGATAGCTACAAAGGTGGGTTCTTTTAGATAATGAATATGAAATCAGAATTAATGCCTCAGAGAGTTAGATCGACCACTCTTTAACAACTCCGAATTCATACCTTATAGCCTTTAATTAAAAGGGAAGCATGGGTTGAGGTATCATTCAATATTCTTCAACATTAGGTATTCTTCCTCCACAAGGAAAAACTTTCATTTAAAAAAAGAAAAAAGAAAAAGAAAAGAAAGCCAAAAAGACACTAGGTAGAGAGAGAGAACACTAGACTCATAAATGAAACCTCACTGTAAATTTTCTTTAAAAAAAATTGTAGGATTCTCCACCTATGACCATATATAATTGGGTAAAATTTTATTTTTAAAATTATCCAACAAATTGAAAGATTCCAATTGGATTTATTGAAATAATATATTTTTGAAGATCTTATATATGTATATATAATTGGAAATTTAATAAAAGGTCATCAGATGCACCTATATTAGGAACCTTTGGGGCTTCCTTGCCCAGTTTAATTTCCAATGTAAATTGCTCATATAGTTATTCTGATTGTCTAGTAGATGGGAATAGTAGATGGGAAGTCCCTTAAATAAGACATATTTAAAAGCTGATGGTATATTCCAACTATCATATATTCTTCTGATATAGAGAGAGAATAGCCATTGTTTATACTCTGTGAACTGAATGAAATGTAAAAAGAAAATTTTCAGTACTAGGGTTTTTGGTTAGAATCACATTGGAGAAAGAATAATGTACATCCTATATCTCTTTGGTGGGAGGATTGGTGTCTACTAATAGTAATGTCGAAGATTGCCAAAGGAGGATTCTCTCCTCCTCTTGTACTTATCTTTTTCTCGTACAGGGATATATATATGCAATGTAAAACCTGTAAATCTTTTTCACTTTTATCTATTAATATATTCTTTACTGATCTTTAGCCAATAGAGGCATTTGGATAGGATGAACGTAGACTCTCGATCGCAGATGTAACGGTTAATATTATAATTGCATTGTGTTATAGACTATTACTTTGTTTATTCTTATACTTATATGTATGGGCTATGCAATTTCAATATTATTATGATGATAATATTTGAATAATTTTCAATCCATAGGGTTCCTATGTTGTCGTATTAATGGAGTTTATCAATATATAGGAGTAAAGGGTGGCGAGAGTGAGTGAGAGGAGAGAGAAAGCTTGTGAAATGTTGACATAGCTCCCACTCGACATGCACTTTCCCCAAAGATTTAATATAGTTAAATTTATTAAAAATTAGTATCCCTTAAAATCATGATTATGTGATGGTAAAACTACAACACTATAAAATCCTCCCAGAATTTATTTAAATTATTTAGAAATTTTCAAAATTTAATTAAAATTTAGGGAAGAGGTTCAAGGGTAGCAGAGGCAGAAAGGGGGCATTATCAATAGGAAGCAAGTATTGATTCTCCTAACCACATTGCATGATAAAACAGAAAAAAAAAAATTTGCCTAAAAATTAATATATTTTGAAATTGAAGGAACATTTTAACATATTAAAGATGGAGGAAAACAGGTACACACTAGCAGTGTGTATTTCTATTTATCTTTTTCTTACTTAAAATCCAAAAATCCAAACCCTCTTTCTCTCCTGTCTCTCCTTCTAATGACCAGCTAACATATAGATCCCTCTCTTAAAGATAATAAGCTTTTCATCATTTCTACATATTTTACATTAATTTTCTGGTTAAGACTCCCATAATTGGATCCATCGTAAGCATTAAGTGGTAAAATATATCAGTTGAAACGGACAAGGAGGAAAAAAAAGATAAAAGGACAAAAAGCTGTCATTTGCATCATTTATTTTATTCTAGATAAAGGTGTAGTAGGGCCATGCATCTGTCCCACCTTTGTGGTGTTCAGACTTTTATATGTGGGGTCCACCTTGATAGACCGTACTGCTTGTGATCCACCTCCACCCACATGGAATTTAAAGTCTAGACCAGCAACCGTCCAAAAAGGTGGGCCGCATTTTTATGGGCTATAAGGCCTACAAAAATGATTGAAATAAATAGTGAAATCTTAATCCCCAAATGTACAACAGTCCGGTGTGGGTCATCTGTTGTCTGGAGGAACCACAAAAGCGAGATATAGAAACTTTATTTTCTCAATAAAAAATTGATTGTCCAAAAAAAAAGAAGAAATCATGTATGATTATTATGTTTTTTTTTTTCACTCTTATCAACTTTTTCTCTTTGTTAATAAAATATTTTATATCATTTTTTTTTTCTGAACGTTAGAAAGAAATTTATTAGTAAAAAAAAAAAAAAAAAAAGAATATATAAATTAAACAAAAAAAATTATATTTAGACCAACTCTATCAAAGCCATCAGTAGGCAGAGACCAGACTACTCAAACAAGTCTAAAACTATGCCACTCATGAGCATCCCAAAGGACCATCTTAATAACAAAAGTACAGTTCACAAGCCAAGTGTTAGATATGTCTGCAAGCGAACCGTGGATCTAAGCAGCCCGTCAGCCACTAGAATTAAATATGAACTGGATGAATTACTATTAATACGTGATGCAAAATAATATCATTTGTTTTTGTGTGTGTTTATTGTTTCTCACTCAAAATCTTGGTTCCTTTGTTAAAATAAAAGAGAAAAATAATTTGCCTCCCCTACTCTAGAAAAAAAAAGTTTTTTTTTTTTTTTTTTTGCGGGTTGGTCTCCTCGTGCTGAAAAGTAGCCTCATTTAAGAGTCTCATTGAAATGCATTTCTCAAAATCATTAATATGCTTTTAGTCAAAATTCTGTTTATAAGTGCTCAAATTTTTTTTTAACCCCAGTAATGTTGTATCTATTACATGGTCGATAAGTTGCTGCTCAAGTTTGTTGACTTATTGTTAATATCAAAGATTTGCTGAGAAAAGAAGCCGAGCTAAAAAATAGTCAGACTACATTTGGGATTCACAAGAACGATATTGCTATTGTTTCGATGGAAGATATTTTTAAAGTTTCTATGGGTTTGAGTTTCTGTTGATGGTAAAGCCCAAGGTGAATTGAACCTGAGATTGTTACATTTGTCTTGAACTCTTCTGATGGCAATGCTGAAGGTGGGATCTTAAGTCAAAATTCTTGTTCTATTTTCTAGTTTGGAAATGCCTCAACTTTCATCTCATTATGTATATCCTTTCTTTTATTTATATATATATATAAGGGAATTGAAACCTAATATCTGGAAATAAAGCCTAATGGTTTACAAAAGGGATTGAATTAGGCAGGTTGAAAAACTAGATATTCTATATCCATTGGTCCAAATGATAGGAAACCATACGTGGCAATTGATGTGCATAAATACCATAGGCCAATGGGCGTATGGCACGTGGTAGCTTTACGATAGGAAAGGGAGTGATAAACTCTTTCCACTCTTGAGTGAACCTAATAGAAAATAATCAAATAGAGAATAATATTCCAAGCACAATAAAATCCACACACATAACACAAGAAATTTTTACGTGAAAAACCTCCCCAATGTGAGGAGTAAAAACCACGGGACCGTAGTCCACTCAAATCTCTTCACTATCACCAAAATATGAGAATACAAGAGTCTTCTCTAGTTAGAACTAGAGGCTTACAATAACATCATTCCTCAAGAACACAATATTTTTGGCATATATCATCTAAAACATCTAGAACAACATGTTCTAGGAAAACACCATCAACAATCCAAATATCAAGATGAAGATTGAAAGAGATCTCACCCGAATAGGTGAAAATGTTGATTATCGGACTGATCTAGAAGACTCCAATCGTCAATCGCACCGTTCAGAATGAAGAACTCTCAGTTACGAATCTGCTGTCCAAATTTCAGCTCAATCGGACCACGGATGACCTTCCGTTCCTCACCTTGATTGAAACCACGCAGCTTTCTTCTCTTTTCTGTTTTGGGCGGACAGCAACTCACTTAACCTCTCTTTCTCTCCTTGTTTCATTCTTATAGGGTTAAAGAGATAAAACCCTAATTCAACTATAAATAAGAAAGTTACTTAAGACCCCCTTATTCTTAATGGGCTTATAAGTAATGGGCCATCCTCTACATAAGAGGGAAACCCAACCCAACAAATCTCCCCCTCACGACTATATGGAGGAATCCATCATACCAGCGATCAAACGACAAACCTCAAGCTTCTCTCTTGGTAAAGCCTTTGTCAAAATATCTGATCCATTATGGTCGGTATGAATTTTCTCAATCTCTAGCAACTTAGAATTCAAAACATCTCTAATCCAATGATATCTCACATCAATATGTTTTGATCTAGAGTGAAAAGTAGAATTCTTACCAAGGTGGATAACACTCTGACTATCACAGAACAACACATACTTTTCTTGCTTGAAGCCAAGCTCCTGCACAAACTTTTTCATCCAGAGCAACTCTTTACAAGCTTCCGTTGCTGCAATGTACTCTACCTCGGTAGTAGAAAGAGCAACACATTTCTGTAATCTTGATTGCCAAGCTACAGCTCCTCCTGAGAACGTTATCAAATAACCCGAAGTAGACTTACGAGTATCAACATCTCCGTAGCCATATATGAAACGTGTAGCCAACCAATAAAGGTTTCTCACTTCCAAAACATAATTTCAAATCAGACGTTCCCCGGAGATACCTCATAATCCACTTAACTGCATTCCAATGCTCTCTTCCTGGATTTGAGAGGAAACGACTAACAGTGCTAACTACATGTGCTATGTCTGGCCTTGTGCAAACCATTGCATACATCAGACTTCCCACTGCTGAAGCATATGGAACTCTTTCCATGTTTTCCTTCTCTTCATCAGTAGATGGGCTTTGCTTGGTACTTAATCTAAAGTGAGTAACAAGAGGAGAGCTAACCACTTTAGCTTTGTCCATCTTAAATCTTTGAAGTACTTTTTCTATGTACTTCTCTTGAGACAACCATAATTTCTTGGCATTCCTGTCTCGAATGATTTTGATGCCAAGGATTTGTTTTGCTTTTCCCAAGTCTTTCATAGCAAAAGACTTGCTCAGTTGTTTCTTTTATCTCAAAACCTTCTGGTTGTTCCATGTAGATCTCTTCCTCCAATTCACCATGAAGGAAAGCTGTTTTCACATCCATTTGCTCGACCTATAAGTCAAGACTAGCTGCTAAACCAAGAACCACCCGAATGGATGACATCTTTACAACTGGAGCGAAAATCTCATCAAAGTCAATACCTTTCCTTTGATGGAATCCCTTGACCACCAATCTAGCTTTGTACCTTGGATGTGAAGTGTGTTCTTCATGTTTCACTCTATACACCCACTTGTTTTTCAAAGCTCTCTTACCCTTAGGCAACTTCACTAAGTCAAAAGTGTGATTCTCATGCAATGACTTCATCTCATCTTGCATTGCTTCAACCCACTTGTCCTTGTGTTCATCTTCCATGGCTTTTTCAAAGCACTCAGGTTCTCCCCATCGGTTAATAATACGTATTCATTTGAAGAATACCGTGTGGAAGGCCGTCTATCTCTGGTAGACCTTCTGATTGGAACATGTGGTAATTCTGGTACTGGCAGCTGCTCCGGATCATAAAACCTGTAGCCAAACTCATCTTGACCATAACCCACAAATACACACTGTCGTGTCTTGACATCAAGTTTAGACCTCTCATCTTTAGGAATATGCACAAATGTCTTGCATCCAAAGACACGCAAATGATCATAAGAAATATCTTTACCTGTCCAAACTTTATTTGGCACGTCATATTGTAGTGGAACACATGGTGACATATTCAATAAGTGTACAACTGTACTCAAAGCCTCACCCCAAAAGTATCTAGGCAGCCATGCATGTGAAAGTAAACATCTGACTCTCTCTACCAGTGTCATGTTCATTCTCTCAGCTAAACCATTCAACTGAGGAGTCTTTGGAGGTGTCTTTTGATGTCGAATACCATGTTCTTTGCAGTAGTCATCAAATGGTCCTGTATATTCTCCCCCATTATCTGTGCGAATGCATTTCAATTTCTTACCAGTCTGTCTCTCAACTGAAGCCTGAAATTGCTTAAATATATTTAGCACTTGATCTTTTGTCTTCAAGGTATAAACCCATAACTTCCTTAAGTGGTCATCAATGAATGTTACAAAGTAGAGAGAACCACCAAGTGTTCTCGTCTTCATAGGACCGCACACATCAGAATGCACCAAATCAAGTACATTTGATTTTTTTGAAGAAGAGGGACTCTTGAATGAGACTCTGTTCTGCTTCCCTGCCAAGCAATGAGCACACTTTTTCAAATGTGCATTCTTCATTCCAGATAGGAGTTTATTCTTGGATAGCAACATCATTCCCTTCTCACTCATATGACCAAGTCTCTTATGCCACAACTCAGTTGTACCTTCATTGTCAACTGCATTTACAAAATCCTTAGAAAGCTTTGCTTGCAATAAGTATAATGCTGAACACTTTTTACCTCTTGCTACAACCATAACACTTTTAGTGAGCTTCCATTGACCTCAACAGAAGGTATTACAAAAGCCTTCATCATCAAGTCTACCTGTAGAAATTAAATTCAAACGGATGTCAGGAATATGTTTCACATCCTTAAAAATTAATCTTGTGCCAATATAGGTTTCCAAACAAACATCTCCAATGCCAACAACTTTGGCCAAACCATCATTGCCCATTCTTACAACACCAAAGTCACTTGACGTGTAAGATGTAAAATGGTCTCTTCGAGATGTAGCATGAACGGAAGCCCATTGTCAATCACCCAACTTGTCTCATGGCTTGTAAGATTGACTATATCACTATCATAGACAGTAAGAAATTCCTCAGAAGTGGTGGCAACTCGCTCATCATCACTTTCATCATCTTTCTTCTTTTCTTTACCTTTTTCCTTTTTATTATCTCTTTTCAGTTTTCGACAATACTTCTTGGTGTGGCCCTTTAGACCACAGTAATGACACTCAACATTTATAAATTTATTAGATTTGCCTCTGCTTTTGTCTCTATTCTTCGGACCACGACTCTTACTCCTCCCCCTGTTTTCAGTGATCAAAGCATCTGATTGTGAAGAAGAACCTTGTGATTTTCTTCTCATCTCTTCATTTAAAACACTGCTCTTAGCCAAATCCATTGAGATTACACCATCTGGAGCTGAGTTTGATAATGACGTTCTAAACGTCTCCCATGAGTCCGGGAAAGTACCAAGAAGCCATAATCCCTGTATCTCTTCATCAAATTTAATACCCATCGAGGACAACTGATTGATGATTCCCTGAAATGAGTTCAAATGATCTGTCATCGGAGTTCCATCTTGATACCTTAAGGTCATCATCTGTTTAATAAAAAATAATTTATTATTCCCTGTCTTCCTAGCATACAATTGCTCAAGCTTGGTCCAAAGAGTACGTGCATGTGTCTCTCCACTTATATGGTTCAACACATTATCATCCACCCACTGTCTAATGTATCCACACACTTGTCGATGAAAAATATTCCATTCATCATCAGTCTTATTTTCAGATTTCTCACTAGCAAACATGGGTAGATAATAATCTTTTACATAAAGGAGATCTTCCATTTTTCCTTTCCAAACATGGTAGTTTGGACCCTTCAGAGTAACCATTCTACTTGTATTAGTTTCCATTGTTCAACTCAAGAAAAAATTTTAAATAACAACTCAGCTCTGATACCACTTGATAGGAAAGGGAGTGATAAACTCTTTCCACTCTTGAGTGAACCTAATAGGAAATAATCAAATAGAGAATAATATTCCAAGCACAATAAAATCCACACACATAACACAAGAAATTTTTACGTGGAAAACCTCCCCAATGTGAGGAGTAAAAATCACGGGACCGTAGTCCACTCAAATCTCTTCACTATCACCAAAATATGAGAATACAAGAGTCTTCTCTAGTTAGAACTAGAGGCTTACAATAACATCATTCCTCAAGAACACAATATGTCACACCCCAATTCTGATCCAACCAGAACGGTGTGAGTAAACCGTCATTGAACCAACGGTTCACACCAGGATCTCGAATAGGTCGTATCCACCCATACAAACCAATTACACATAACCACAATCAGAATATAAATATACAACGAAAGACTTTAAATAGAATGAACTGAGTATCTATTGATAATTTAAATAAATATCCCATTATTCAAATTCAAACATAAAATAATAATCTTTTACATCTCTTAATAACAAACAAAAATAACTGAAACAAATAAATAAAATCCATCACAGGTACACGCAGAAAGGGCACTCGCATGAAGCGTCATGCTTGTCCTGTCCTGCCTGTACGTCCAACGCCGCAGCACCACCATACGCCGGAGCGTTTACGTAATTGTCCACAGTATAACCTGCATCCAGACCTAAAACAAGATGTGCACAAAGGGTGAGCTCACAACACAGCTCAGTAAGACAATCAGACAGTTTCACCATATTATGCATGAGTAACAATCATTTTTATGTTGTGGTCTGGTTTTAAGTTTGCAATGTGCTATAGAAAGGTTTGGTGGCCCCCGCACCTCTATACACGAGTGTGTGGCGTCGCATAGTAATCACACTACCACCAACCCACATGCACCCATCATGGAATAGAGATAGAGCTAAGGTATACCCGCACCTCCCCTGATACTCTACCCATACCAGTACCTAAGCCCCTACTGGCGAGGGCTCGCAAACTGGGCTCACAACTAACCAATCCTAGATGTCAACAATGTATGCTCTATCCCAGCACAGCCGTCTACGGCATAGAGATAGAGCTAGAGCGTGCAGGCCGGGTCGGAGACCACCACACCTCACCTCCCCCTGATACCCTATCCGCAACTAACCCACTAGGATAGAAGCAATACGCAGGTAGACCCTATCCCAACATAACTCCCTACGGCATAGAGATAGAGCTAAAGCATCGTGGACAAGCCAGCGTCGACTCGGAATCCTTAGTACCACACAACGATGGCCGGGACAACATCAATATCGGAGACCACCGTACCACGATCTTCCCCTGATACCCCACCCGTACCAAGCATGTTAAGACAGAATACTACAAAAAGTGCCAGTGTGAAGAACGATCCCAGGCCCATGCCCCACTCCACACACCAACGAAAACAATCACATGCCTAACAATCACATCCTATGAATGCATGAACAATAATAATAACTGAAAGTAAAGGATGGCATGTGAATATGCACAAACATCACATCATAGATATTCAATGATTAACAACGATTTACTGTCCATTAATTATTAGGTTTAGGTCAGATTCCCTTACCTGACGCTCGTTCGATCACTTGCTCCACGTGGCAAGATCCAAACGATATGTCACAAAGTCCTACAATATTATTAGGGTTTCATTAGAATATATTGTTTAGGGTTTCATGTTGGTCGGAAACCAACAGAGATCACAAACTACCCTCACAGAGCTGACCGGTGGCATGTACCGGTCGCAGCTCTGTGGGAAAGACTGGCGACCGGTATGGTCAGCCGGTCCCCCACAAACAACCTCCCGAGAGGTAGCGGTCGCAACATACCGGTCGCACTATGTGCAACCGGTATAGTCGACCGGTATGTCTCCGGAAGACCATACATGGGTTCTTCGACTGTCGTCGATCATCCTCCATGGATTTTCAGGGTTTCTTATATCCATTCTAAGTCTAGGCTTTGAGTTAGAGTTATCCCTAACTCATTCAAGTCTCGTTTCGATGAATATCATCTCGAAACTAAATTCTAGGGTTTGACGGCAACTTAGGGTTATTGGCCAATTTAGGGTTTTAGATCAATACCTACTTTGCATGGTATTGATCCACCCACACAACTAACATAGGGTAAGAAGAGGGATTCAAACACTTACCGTTGACAGGCGTAGCGTGAGCTTCGTCAAACGGTAATGGCGGCACCTCCTTCTTCTTCCTAGCTCCTTCTCCTTTCCAAGCTCTTTCTCTTCCCTAGGGTTTGTGAGAGACAATGGAAAGGATTTGAGGGATTTACGGGTGTATTTATAGGCTAGAAATAGGGTTTAGTAACCCTACTAGGATTAGGAAACTTCTAGGATTCGAAATCAGGAAGGCGGGACCCGTAGAGACTAACTTCCAAATTCCCGCACATAGCTGTGCAGGCCATACCGGTCGACCGGTACCATCATCCGGTACCATCGACCGGTATACCTAAAATCAGGTATAATTGGTCGACTTCGATCCGATTTCGTACCTGTTTGTTATCCGCTTGCCCCGTCTGGCTCGGTGATGATCGGAAGACCTGTCACGACACAAAACCAAGGTTAGATCGGGTTTTCAGAGTGCGGGTCTTACACAATATTCTTAGCATATATCATCTAAAACATCTAGAACAACATGTTCTAGGAATACACCATCAACAACCCAAATATCAAGATGAAGATTGAAAGAGATCTCACCCGAATAGGTGAAAACGTTGATTATCGGACTGATCTAGAAGACTCCAATCGTCAATCGCACCGTTCAGAATGAAGAACTCTCAGTTACGAATCTGCTGTCCAAATTTCAGCTCAATCGGACCACGGATGACCTTCCGTTCCTCACCTTGATTGAAACCACGCAGCTTTCTTCTCTTCTCTGTTTTGGGCGGACAGCAACTCACTTAACCTCTCTTTCTCTCCTTGTTTCATTCTTTTAGGGTTAAAGAGATAAAATCCTAATTCAACTATAAATAGGAAAGTTACTTAAGACCCCCTTATTCTTAATGGGCTTATAAGTAATGGGCCATCCTCTACATAAGAGGGAAACCCAACCCAACACTTTAGTGTCACCTTGACCATTGGGAGCAAGTTTGGCAATAACCGTATCACTTGGGAGTACATCCGATCACAATAATCACAACCAGGGTTAAATTTGCAAAGGATTTTCTAAGTTGTATTGCAAAGGCTTATGTTGGACCCACGGAGAACCATTATATAAAGGATTCATTTATCGATGGTCATGTCATTTGATTCATCCTTTTTACTGATCACCTCATGATGTTTGTCGCTCAGATACCTGACTTAAGCATCAGAGTGCACCTTTCAAATCCCAAGTTTGACCAATCTTGTGCTCTTTTGTTATCGTCTACAAGACAAGTCCCACCTCGAATGATCAATTAAAAGTCTAACGGCAACAACCATCACATATGCCAATGGTGAAAACCACTTCTTTATAGGTTGTCGAAGGAACTTCTCGCATTTTATTTTCACTTCACTTTCAACCAATGTCCCTTGTAAAAGTTTCCTTTTATCTTAACTGAATTGAGATTTTTCTTTCCATTTCACTTTTAACCAAATATGGTCTTAGGCATGTATAACTGGTACATATCAAACAATTAAAGTGATGCATATTTTAATTTTCTAATTATTTTTCATCCATTATGAAGTGAAATATCTTTATCCTGTCAAAGGGATTAGATTAGGATCCAAGAATAGTGGACTATGAAGGAATTTAAATTTAAATACACAATTCCTAACATTCATCCTTAACAATTAAAATTTTGCCTAAGCATGTTTTGAATTGTAAAGAGGGTGAGTGTTGCATACCATTCATCATCATACTTGATGTGTTGACCTTGACCTAACATGGTAGAATCTCTCAACAATGGTGAAAACCTTGGTATCTCCCTCTTGATCCTTCACAATGTATTTCACTCAGTGAGACTGACAAACACTAGTTAAAGAGAGAGGATCAAGGTGGAAACATATAAAGTCATTATGTTTCCCTCTCATTAAGATAACTAGATAATAAGTAGATTTAATTCCCTTTTATAATCTCTCAATTAGGAATTGGCTACCAATAATGGATCCAAGCAAAAATATGAAAGCCAAATCAAATAACAAGACAATTGCTAAGGCTCTCTTTGGTATTGTTTATATTTATGTTTATGAGTTATTATTGATAAATCATTTATGAGAATTAATTATGAATCATAAATAATAACCGTTTGACACCAGTAGACATAAAGAAGTAATAATATATTATCATAATAATGATAAATACCTTGTAACATATTTATAGATTGCAGATTATATTAATTTTTTAAAATATAAATAAATACCATAAATCATACCAAACAACTGCATATGTTATAATGTATCATATAATTAATTCTATAATACATACTAAAGAAAATTTAAGTCTTGATTAATGAGAAAATATAATGGAGACAATAGAATAGGTAGAAAATAATCCCACAGAATAAAATTCATGAGATGATTGCAGCACATTGATCCAATACATTATTCTACATGTCAATATATATCTTGTCCGTATGGTGAAAACAATTTTTTTTTTTTTGTGTGGAAACATTGCAAAAAAAAATAAAATTACGTAGATTATTGGATGGTTATAATGAAAAAAATTCAAAACCCCCAAAATCATCTTTGAATTGATGTTGGTGTTTTGCTGAATAGACATTGTATCACTAGGAAAGGATGAAATTTTGGGAAAGGGGAAGTGGGAGAGAATCTTATTAGGGTTTTGTGGAGGGAAGAGGGTCAAAAAGCCATTTATTTTCTAACTTCTGGTGGTGGAAATTTGGGTCCGGGTCAGCTCAAGCCTTCCCATTCATTAGGGAATCATCAAATGCACTACCAGTGGATCCTGTCTCAAGTCTCAACTTTTAGGATTTGGGAGGAGTTAGTTTTACGATTTCTAACTATTTTTGGATTTCCAATTCAAGGTTGGCCTCTTTTGACTTGATGAGACATTGAAAGGCCAAGATGACAAGACTAAGGTTTGACATTTTTTTGGTATACTTCCATGTGTCCCAAATCCAAAGGCTATTTGTGGTTCCTAGGTTTTTCATGAGACCATATATAAAGTATTGACTGGCGTGGATGACTTGGATCCCAATCACACAACGATGGAATGCAAGGCCCTCTAATTTCTTCTCCTTCCATCATTTTAGAAGATTTGCTATGTTGTTTTCAACAACATGTAAATTGCTTCCAATAATGAATTGCATGACATTTCATGTGGCATATCCTATCCACTTTTGTTGTGTGATTCCTTTGTCTTGTCAAAATTTATTTTAAATACCGAAGGATTGAGATGAAGATTTTTTGGGTAAAATTGAGTTATTAATTGTAGGAAAAAATTTTATGTTCCTTCATGCTTTGGTCTTTATGCTTTTTTCATATGGATTGTGAAATAACTTTTATTCTCCCTCTTCTTGGATATTTATACGTGTCCTCTCTATGGACCTTATGTTGACACAAAATCCGTAGAGTCAAACAAAAAACCTCATCCTTAAAATTATTTAGACAAATCTATGTGCTCAAAATTATCATAAAAATGTACCCAAATATTTATGGTGTTGAAGAATGAAACATGGTTATAGTGGATGCCATGTGTATATATCATGGCTAGAGTCAAAATGCAACATTTTCAGGTCTGTTCTTAGAGCATATATACATGAATGTGAAGTGGGAAATTCCAAAGGGATTCCCAATCATAATGATAATTTTTTAAATAAATTAATTAGAAGATGAAAGACTAACAAGTAAAATTTTATTCTCCTGCATCCCTCTTAAAATGTTCAAAAATAAAGAATGACCTGAACTTGTAATAAGAATCATGACTTGCATGAATTAAAGGACATCAAATGGGTAGCTGGAATTATTGTGAAGGACACAGCAAAGTTGTATTAATGGGATTGAAAAGAATAATAGTAACTTCTTAACAACCCAAATTTGGTGTAAATTAAATGAGACTGTCTCTACTCCCATATGTTGGAGAGTGATTACATGTCATTACACAAACGACAATTGTTTGTGTTTCTCTTAACATGTCCCAATCAACCCCTCCACTGATTGGAGGGATTAAAAGGTGACAAACTTGTGAATCTTGAGTCCTAATTGTAATTTCATAAAGGCGATCGAGCAGATTATCATAATATTCAAAATCATCCTAGGAGAATCCCATGTTGTTTTCTTGCTCTTAATCCTGATTACAGTAGATAACCTTGTTTAAGTTTCAAACATGGGCTTATCCACCACTCACAGCCTAGTGCTTTCTTATTCTACAAGATGACACCAAGGAAGTTAAAAAGTATAACATCAATTTGGTAAATGAAAAAGACCATTCTTTTTAAAGTAAGAGCCCTAGAACATGAATGATTGAAACTAACCACTGGATTGCTTATATTAATACCTTTAGATTCTCTTTCCTTTTATTATTATAATCCTTTCTATCTTTGGAACTATTAATTTTATAATAATTTTCCATGTTTGGAAAGATTCTATGTCTTTAAATAACTCATTTGATCTGCTTTAAATATTTAGAACAATTAATTTCTAACTAGAAAATGGAGGTCCTAATTAATTTATTATTTTTCCATATCTTATTTTTAATGTGAGAATTTGAGGTTTAGACTGGTCCACGTTGAATAGAACTCACCTATGAGTCCTATAAAAAGATCCACCAACTATAAGATTAGCTGTCCTCCTCGTTCCATTGATTTAGATGACTGTAACAACCATAGGATGGATAATGTCAGCTGATATTGTTGCATGCATTTGGATGTAATAACCATAGGACGGATGGAGTTAGCTGATATTGTTGCATGCATTTGGATGAACATATCAAAAGTAGAAGAATGATTAAAGGATGTGTCTGAATGACACCGGTCAGCACTCATGAGAACCATTCAAATATAAGGAAGGGTATATGTAGTATTTCAGGGGTAAGACTGGTAGAGAGTTGGGAGATCTAAGGGTTCGGAGGTGGTTGGTGTCAATTTCTTGTTGACACCAATTGATGTCAAATAAAATAGAAAACCCCATGATTAAATGGTATGATAATATTAGCATGGTTTATAATACAACTCAATGAATTATTTTTTGGTGTTCGGTTAAAGGATTAAGATAAACATACATGTGCAACAATTGTATGGCTTAGATGATGACACCCATCGAGGGCGGCTCATGTATGCGTATGTTTTAGAGAACCCTATCACTCAGAGATGGATCCTGCAGTCCATGGACAATGATCAGGTCCGTGCAATGTGCACGTAAGTGTTGGTGGAGTGTACTCATACCTACAAGCACTTGTATGAGGCTCACATGGTCAAGGCTATTTACTAGGGTTTGTTGGATTACGAAGAAAAAGAAGGTATTTGGTTCCCCACACAAGTGCAAGTAGGGGATCATAACAAAACCCACTTCCTCCACCCTTTGACCTCCACCAATTAGGGCACACTACCATCATGAGATATGGGAAGAAACAAGAAGTTGTGGATGAGATATGTGGCCTCTCTTTCTCTCTCTTAGCTTTTCCATGATAAACCTATCCTTTGGGTCCCTTCTTCATGTCCATATTTGGTACTGCCAAGAGAATATTTTATTAGGAAACCTGAAAGAATCAAAGTACCAAATTAAGAAGATAACTAAAGGGGAAACAACTAAGTATCATGAAATCACTTGGAATCTTTTAAATTTTTTTTTTTTATTTCTGGTAGAATTGGAATCCTTTAAATGAGATTGCCTGAACATGGATTCAATATCATGTCCTATGTGCTTGTTTTAGCAATTGCTGCTTCCAAAATTCTAAAAGCATGATTTTGAGTTTCAAAACAACCCTTTGCTGTTTTTCTCAACCCAATAAAGAAAAAAACCTTAAAATAACAGTGGAATAAATAAAAGCACAGTTCTTGTTAGTTTCAGTCCAGTGGCTGTCAATTGAGTTATCAAAACCCTAATGACCATTTGATTAAAAATGAAGGATTAATACATATAGAGTTATCCCTTATGTAAATTAGAATATCCCAGCTTTCTAATTATCCTTTTTATTTAGCCATCACGTCATTCAGGTGTAAGGGATTGATGGAACATCTCATATTCACAGTAGCCATTAGAAAACATTCATTCGTTCAGTGTAATCTTCACTGTAGCTACAGAAGATGGAACTAAAAGTATATAAGTATAGAGGGAGAGAGAGAGAAAAGGAGAGACAAGGAGAGAAGAGAGAGAGAGAGAGACAAGGAGAGAAGAGAGAGAGAGAGACTTTCTTTGTCTGTGGGTTTTGATGGAACGGTTGGATACCTTTGACATGACAGGAGGTGCATGACAGCATGTGCATGTGAATTTGATGGGTCACATACGACATGAAATATGAGACGAAATGATGGTAAGACCTTTGACCCCTCTGGAATCGGATCCTATTGTCTTGTTTCTTCTATCATCACATCAACACAGAAACTGGAAAGAAAAAAGTCTACACGTGGAAACGGCCACTTCCTCCAAACAGTCAATCAGTTGGCACGTGTCGACCCTGATTTGATTTTCCATCTCAGAAAAGCTGAGACCCACACAGGTTACAGAAGAGCTGCAGTGGGCACTGACTCTCACGTGCCAGTTGTTTGCCTGACTCGTGCACTAACCCTACATTGGACCATTAGTACTGTCTCTGACATAGCTTCTCTCAGTCTCTCTAATTCTCTTTGCCTGTCTCTCTCATTTTGGCGGGAAAATCACAGGAAAAATGGCTTTTCCCCTTGAAAAACGTCTTTTACACGGCACATCCAGGAATGTATCCTGCAGGAGGATACAATAGAGGAGTGGCCCTTGGTACCCTCTTGAAGTTTTGAACCACCCGAAAGCTTTGATCGCAGAAAAATCCAGAACCCAAGATCACAAAGGAACTATTTTCAGGCATCTGTGGATTTTCTTGAAAATTAAGTAAAATTTTTAATATTGAAATCTTTTTCAATATATATAAGATTTCGATTGCAAAGGTACTTAGGGCATACAACATAATTCTTATGTGAATTGATAATATTTGGCATTCATTCAGACATTTGGATAGATGAACAATATCTTAATTTGATTTGATAGACTAAGAACTAAATTTGGTGGTTTATCTCAATTTTATGTCAATTCAATATGGGATTTTCTCCTTATTTTTCAATAATTTATATCTTATAATAAATAGTTTCATCGCCAAACAATGATAGAGATATATATCCGTTGAATTTGAGCCCCATTCAAATTACAAATTGAGTTGAACTTGATTGGCTTTATATGTGCGTCAAATGTTGGCAATCTATATATTAGCAAGTTATATAATTTTTGACATGTAAGTAGGGAACTTAAGGGTATATTTGTCCATAAAATTTGAACCCCATTTGATCCTTCACACCAAAGACATTTAGGGTGGTTTAGATTAAACTTTCTAAATTGGTCATTCTATGAAACTTTTACCTTTTTAATATTTGTCCTATTTTTTTTTCCAAGATTTTATGCATAATAATTTATCTCTTAATGCATTGTGGTTCTATTTAGTTGGATTAAGAAAATGCTAAAATCCCAACAAAAAAAGAATAATATGTATTATACTTATGTTGCAGTTGGAACCTGGAACACTCCCTTTGAGGTAAGCTGATCTTGCAGAACACAAGAAAGATAAGATAAAAGAGGTAGAGATCTTGGGTTCTGAACCCATGGACGACTCTGATACCTAAGTCATTACTCCGAGTTACAAGCAATTATGGAACACGATATTAAGTGAATACGAGTTTCGAGAAAATGGATTTGTAGAGTGAATTCAGCTATAAAGAGGGCATCCCCATACCTTTGAGGGTTGTCTTATTTATAGAAAGGTATGTATCATCATGTGTAAAGTCATATTTACCCTTGACTTAGTGGGTTAGTCATCCTATAGTTATCTCTTACGTGTCATCAGTTATCCGTGAATCTCAGCACATGTTCAGACATGTCTAAGAAATATGCAGAATGGGCATAACCTCTCTGAGTAGTTGACTCGATTGTTAGGAGTTCAGGTATTACGTTGCCAGGTGTTGTAACATCCAACTTGTGTGCTACTTAACCTGTATTCACGACACATATCTTGCCACGTGTCATTCATTGATTGGAGGTGTGTTTAATCTCCATAATAGTTGCCCATTGCTCTTTTGGATATGCAAGATTCAGTTGAGCAAAAGAATGATGCTCTTTATTTATCAAACATTGATCTGTATAAGTTAGCATTTGCTTCATCTCTAAACTCGAATTTGACTTCTTTTGAACTCTGACTTAAGTCTTTGATACCGATAGTGTCAATGAGAAGAGTTCAAAGGACTCAATATTGCAAAGTCGATTTTGATCTATCGCATAACCCTTTACGAGGGTTGTTGTGGCTTGGAAAAATTCAGGTTAATTGGGTCAGACTGGAGTGGTTTAAGTATACCGATCCATCATATTTTTGCAATGTGAAACGTCAGGTTGGAATTAGTTGAATAGTTGGGTCGACAATTCGCTCGTCCCCTAATTTATTAGATGTGAGTCGTACCTCGTCTCAGATTGACACGTGGCACTATTAGAGAGGAGTATGGCACTATTAGAGAGGAGTATCTAGGCGTCGTCGGATGCCTTTAAATACCCCAGTCATTTGTCTCATTCTCACATTTGAAAATTCTGCTCCGCAACTTGGCTGCGATTTTTGTCTACAATTCTGCTACAGTTTTGCCCCCCAAGTCTATTTTATTTGAAGTCCGCTTTTGTGAAAGTTGATGATGCAGCCCATGCCAGCAACCATGTTGCTGTCTCCTACCAATTTTCTATTCAAGTGGGTCAACCTTATGCTTTTAGAAGGTCAGCCCATAATCAAGTCAAGGCCCAAACAAATCCCAAGCTCAACTACAGATCTACAAATATTACAGCTCATTTTGAAACCAAAACAACCAAATCCAAACCAACCCATATGGTTCATGCTATGATCAAAACCAATTTTCAGCACATGTACTGACTTCAAGGCTATTTTAGGAATATTTATATTTTAAATTTTAAAATAGTCAAAACATGAAAGTTGTTGCCTTATGAGTTAAATTTCGTTTGGATTTGATTTTATATCAATCCAAGCTATGTTTAGAGAGTTATAACATTTTATTGAGCATGTGCAGAACAGTAATTTCATGTGCTTTGGTGGATCATAATGTGGACATTCTTCTTGAAGCTTCTTTGTACCTTCTCCACCAAATTAACTCTTCATATGAATTGACTAAGAACTTCTTTTAGTGTCTTCTCTTTGAAGCAAGTTTCTATGCCTAGAAACAAGAATCAATATATTGGGACAAGTTTCTTTATACTTGAGTTTTTAAACAATTTATGTTTCTTTTTTATTTTCTCTATGTACGATCTCAGCTTTAGGAGACTGGTTGAGATTATTTTGAGTTATTTAAGGGTTTGTGAAGCCTATAAATAGTGACTAATTCTCATGTAATAGAAAAAAGATGATTGGTGAATAAAATGGATTGAAGCTTGTCTTCTCCTTTGAACCTTGAATAATTCATATCTTGAAACCTAGAAGAGATTCACTTCAACCATGAAGAGTTTGAGTTTTTCTATCCTTATTTGTATCTTAGAAGAGTTGCAAATCCATTGAGTTACAGATCTATCCTAGAAAAGTTGAGTCTAAGCTCTTGAAATCTTGAAGAAATTTCATTTCATCCTAAGAGAGTTGGAACTTTATTCTTTACTTAAATCCTAAAGAGTTGTAGGCCACCTTCAGAGTTGATTTACATCCTAGAAAAGAAGTAAGTCACTCCATCAAATATATTTTATTGTTCTTGCATCTTGAAAATTTTTCAAAATCCATTTTTGCACTTCGCGTCCCTTTTATCCCATTTTAACATATCTTTCACACAGAATTGGGAAACACATTCTTCACAAAACTTATAGTCCCAAGGATCATCTTTCATTTGCCACTGGAATCGTATCATTCCGATCTGTATTAAAGAAGTTACAATCATTTTTCTGACATTGAGCAAATCTATCAAATTTTGCATAACTTGTGATTACTTTAAATTTGTATAAATCACTCTCCCGATCCATTCTTTTGAGAAACTTAGGTTGACTTACATCAATTGAGCTAAATTCTTCCTACTCGTCTTCATCCGAATATCCCTCCTTATAATTAGTCTCATGTCTTAAACTTTCTTTGCATAATGTCTTCTTTCAATGAGTCTGGATGCGAAGAATGGGGTCTCAGGGGAAATGAAGAGGAAAACGAAGAGGTAGAAGGTTCTAGGAATGTGTGAGAGGAAAATCTTGAAGAAGAGTCCAAAAAAAAAAAACTTAGAGTGAAGAGAGTGTGGGTGCTGCTACGTACCCTTAAGAATTACGAAGCTGTTACCATTTCTGCCCCAGTAAATAGGATACGAATTGCTCCTCCTAAGCCCCGTTGGCCTGTATTGCTACAAATGCTTCAAGTAAACTTAATGGCCGAGCTTTCTGTAGATTTGGACTTCATTATGCTATCCCTTTTGCTTTGAAGCCGAGATTTCCCAAACCCCATGAGAGAGCTCCCGAATGGATGGCCAATGAACTCTATGTATATGAAGATATGTTTAAAGCCGGGTTTCGATTTCCCATGCACCCTCTGATAGTCAACCTTTTTAACTTTTATCAAATATCAATAGCTGAAGTCACCCCGAATGGCTGAAGGAATGTTATCTCTTTCATCATCTTCTTCCTTAGAATTGGTGATACACCGACTATGAACCTGTTTAGATTTTTATACCCAAGTAAACGCCTTTGAAGAGAAGTCATTCGGTTGATATTATTTCAACCATCGTACCAAATGACATAAACTCTTATTCGGGGAGCATTATTCCATTCATGACTGGAAATACAATTTCTTCTTAATTCATGAAAAGCTAGGAAGGGTTTCCTTTTACTAATAGATGGAGGTTTCCTCAGACTCCTTCAACCAACGAAATGCTAGAGTTGAATGCCGAAGAGACCGAAGCCTTAAATCACCTAACTCGAGATAAAGGTCCAACTCTTCTGGGAGGTATAGGTATGGGGGGAAAAGGAAAGGGCCTGATGAAGGGACCACCTCCTTCAAAACCGAGTGAGATTATGATTGCCCCTGCCGATCCTAAAGCTCAAACCCAAGGAGGGGCAGAAAGAAAAGGCTGCTACAATATTAATCCGAGGAACTAGCGCTTCCATGTTAATTACATCAGTCAACTGTCTGATAAAGAGCGCACTCGAAGAGAAAGCTTTATCTAAACCACTTAGATTAGGTGCATGAACTTGACAAATATTTGCCAGTTGGAAAAAGGGAAAAGAAAAAAATTTGTAGTAAAGATAGAGTAGCTATTAAGATTTAAATTGTTGGCTCTCCTTTAGGTAAAAAATTTTAAGGAAAGATTCGGTGAAATCTAAAAAGTTACCATTTTACTTTAGTGGAGCATCTCAAAGAAGAGGGAGAAAAGAAAAAGAAAAACTAAATGCATTATACTAAAAAAAAAGATTTAATGTAATAAAAATGAAATTTTCTTGCTCTTTATTATAAAAGATAAGGTTTAATGTTAATGCTAAAACAAAGAATGATATACTGAATTCAAGATAATTAAAAAAATTGTGAAATGAAATTATATTTAAATGCAAATATATATATATATATATATGAGAAAATTATTGTTCTAAAATATTTAATTTATCTCCCCAAAAACTAAAGAAATAGCCAAGAGTTGGATTAAATGGAATCTACATTGCTTTATAATTTTTAGGGTTCAGCCTTTCTATTGACTGTGTGGAATCTGTGTCAAGACAGGATCTAATGGAAAGGCAAACACACTAGTATCCAAGAAGGAGGGTAGAGGGATCATTCCACAGGACATGTGAGAGGGCGTAGGGAACTACATGCAACTGGAAAAAAAACTTTTTCCTTAATTTTTTATTGTAAAATTTATATACGATTTTGATTGGACTTGGCAACTGATAGGATGGGGGATTATGATTTGTTTCCTCTTGAAAATCAACAATATAATTTTTGACACATTTGAAGAGTACCACGATCAGATTTGGAACCAACACAAGTACTTATAATAGGAGGTCCTCTTTAATTGCAATGTGCATGGTGCAAGGATTTAGAGCTAATTCAGTTTGAAATTGGGTATCATTTGTGTTCATTTGAAGACAAAACATGTGCACATTTCTTTCATCAAATACACCTACCATTTATTTTTAAAGGAAAAAGGTAGGTAAATCATGAGGGGATTTTGTTAAAATAATAATAATAATAAATAGAGGATCAATCTTGAATCTTGATTGTGTTTGACTGTATATCTTCTTTTAACCTTTTCTTATTTAGGACATTGTGCTTCCTTATGCCCCAAATTAGAAGCTAAATCATTAGCTTTTAGCTATGAGATTAAAACTAGATATATGATAATTTTCATTGCTGCAAAAGTAGGAAGTGGAGCATTGGTTAGGGACTTTAGGGTTATTAAAGTTTAGGAAGTACACAAGCAATGCACATTTTTAATTAGTTCAAGTCCCATCAATGTGCCCCATTATGCAAGGATCTCTAAAAGCTAAAACCAGTCTGAATTATTATTATTTTTTTCAGTCTGATTAAAGGTCTTCTCCACTTTTGTTTTGGTGGGATTTTATTGGATCATCACTAAAACCTTAAAATACAGAGAGTATTTTGATTTTTTAAAATTTTTTGCATGATCCAATAGACAACCGGGTGTCAACAAGAAAAACCCTGATTAAACGATTTAGATTATCTAATAAAAAAATGGGTTAAGTTTGAAAATTTTAATTTCCCTTTTCATTACTTTAATTTATTATTATTATTATTATTATTTTTTGCAATAAATACATGTTGGGGGAAGAGGGGAATGGACGTTTGATTTTTAAGAAACTTTGGAGTTAAGCAGTGCTACCACCTGCTAACATATTATGGGCGTGGGTGGACCCAGACCGACAAAGATGGAGTTGTCTTGTCAAATCACCCGACACTTAGTGGCCTCTTAAGAGACCGGTTTTCTCTTTCAACAACCTTGGTTCTTTCATTTTTACAAAAATACCCCTCTTGTATGTGTGATTAAGTTGGATCTTTTTGTGTTAATAGGTAATTAAATGACATATGTTAGGGAGTTGGGACACCAAACAGGGATTTTGAAGGGAAATGATATGAAAAGTGAATGTGAACCCAAAAAAAAACACCATGTGGAAATCTACATCACTCTAGTATGTCACTATCCATTGTCGTCGGATGTGCATCTTTCACGATAATTATAACATTTTTGGTGGGTGGTGGGGTACAGTGGGTCCCACATTCTATTAGTTTTTGTCACCGTGGTACCCATCATATGGTTTGAAGTATAATAATTATTTGATCACAGATAAGATGGGGATCATGCGTGCTGTCTAGGCTTACATGATGATTTAAGGGAAAATTACAGTTGCTGGGAAAGCTTCTTCTGGACAGATATTTCTTAATATGTGCTTCAATACAGAATCAGTTTTTTTTTAATTTTTTTTCCCCTTTTATTAAGAGGAACCCAAGGTCTCAAAATGGGAAAATGGGTGGTAAGGAAGTTATATTTTGGATATAAAATATTTGATCCTTTTTTTTTCTTTTGTAGTTCTCAAAGGCCGGGGAGTGGATCTCTATCCAATCAAATTTTGATTTTTTCTTTTTCTTTTTATTTTTCTTTTTAAAGAAATTAAGTTTTAAAGATTAACAGATTCAGCTAATAGCCAATTGAGACTGCTTTCTGAGATGCAATCTCAAAGTTGAGGGCTCGAGCTAAGATACTCTGATTTAACGTTTTTTCTAAATTTCTCAAGGTCAAATAGACCTTTAATTTGGGACCAGAATAAGGAACCCTCCCAAGACCGAACCGCTGGAACCAATTCCAGAACTGTCCCATGGCTAAATGGAATAGTTCTGAGTCATTTTTGGGACCGAATGCTAGATGGGATAGGACAGTTCCCAATTTGAAGCAGAACCATCAAAAATCATTTAAATCTGGATTATTGACATGGATGATAGCTATGCATGATGTTAAATTGAATGACTTGAATTTAAAATTTGATTTGGTGTAGGTACATTTGGAGACCATCGGGGTTGGTCGTCTAAATGTTTTGATGTTTAAATTCAAGTCATTGTAGTAGGGACTTAAAGTCATACGTGTGAAAAAAATATAGATTAGAAACTGTTACAGTTGGAAATCATCCGCCGGTCTGCGATTCGAACGACCTGTAATCACAAAAGTTAAACAAGGGAGTTGGGCGACTAAGCCCCGGGTACACTCGATGCCTAAGTCAGATTCCCAATGTAAACAGTCAAGAGACAGCAAGAAGCTATCTCCAGTTAGAGAAAAAGGGGAATGATGAGAGTGTTTGAGCGTATGAAAGAATTGAAGGTGAATAGTGAGATTGTGAGTATCCTTTACTGAAAGAATTGAGGGTGAATAGTGAGATTGTGAGTGTCCTTTACCTTGAGCGATCGTCCTCTACTTATAGAGATTGGGAAGAAGCATAGAAGTATCGGGACTCAGGGAAATAGATCGCCAATAAGACTGTCAGGTGTCGCTCTAAGGGACGCCCAAGTCATAGACTCAGAGTAGGAGTGGGAGACTGTAGCCAAGGAAGCTAGGTCGGTCAGTAATAAGAGTGACACATGTCACCATACAAGTGGTCGTATAACCGTGATGATCTACATCGTATTGTACTAGGAGAAGGACTCCTATGACGTAACCTAGTCGCCTTAGGACTCTGGACTCCGATCGGAAAACGTAATCCAATAGGATTATACCTCCGACCAGGCGTCGTGTCCTAATAGGACTGTGTCTCCGCCTAAGAGACGTATCTGAATAGAATTATGACTCCGACCAAGAAAAGCCAAGCGTCACTCTATCACGCCAGGTCGGCCTATATGATTTTGGATGCCACGTGTAAGATTTTAATTGGATGATATTTTTCTCCCATAACAGAAACTTATTTTGGGTATTGGTTTTATTGTAAGGTTTGGTGAATAAGATTCAAGAAATTTCAAGTTATAATATTGAGAATGTTTTGATTCATGGTAGATTTATTCCTACAGAAACTTTCAGTTCTAATAAATCAAGTGTACTTTATTTATTATAAATCTTTGTAAAGGTTAAAGACCCGGTATGTTTGAGTCCTATATAATCACTAAGAGGTAGGGTTTTGAGTGTCTAGAACTGTTAAGGCACCAAAACTAGACCGGGACGAGTTCCTAGCTTTGGGACCACTTATTAAATGGGACAGTTCTGGGAACCAGTTAAGAACCGTGCCAATTACTCGGAACAGTCCTAATCGACACCCTAAAATAGACCAGCCAAAGGACCATGTAAATAAGATTTCCCAGATAAAATAAATAGTGGTTTTGCCATTAACTAGGGCCCATATATGTAGCTATTATGTGGCCCATTGAGCGAGCCGTACTAGATATAGCCCAGCACATTTCACTGGACAGACATCAAGAACAAAACCAAGCAATGTCTTAAAACCAGACCGGATGTTACTTGTCAGACAGTTCAGGCAAAAAGGTCGGCAGTCCGGTGGTCCAACTGTTCGGTCCAATGGTTCTGAGAATATATTATATACTAAATTTCGTAAACAAGGTTGGTGCATGTATCTGGATTGCATTTTTTTTTATTGCAAAGTGTATGTACCATCAGTCTTCTGTAGATCGAGCCTTCACTCCTTTCAAATTTGTGGCGTATAGTAATAAAATATCCACCTGCAGCTCGCCGATCCGACTGTCTAAGGGGTTTAAACAGCCTGACCGGACAAACCAAATTGGACAATCTGTTTAATCATGAAGGTTCATTGACACCTTCCGAAATGTGGGATGTACTGCCCAGAAACAAAAAGGTTGACGGTCAAGACAGTCGGACCCGACGGGCCGTGAAAATCAAGCATTACCTCCAGGTCGCAGAAAATAGTTGATAAGGGCTGAATACATCCCAACTCTGTTGGTCAGGATTCATGATCCCTTTTTATCAGAAGTTACCCATGGATTGATAAGTTAAAAGGCCCAAGCTCATCCCATTTGAAAGCAAAATCAAATTAAAGTCACAAGAATTTTACAGCAAGAACATGGACAACACAGGTGATCACGAATAAAGAACTAATCTGTATCTAAGTTGGTGGGCATCCCATATTTGTTTATACTTTTAGTTTCTATATCTATGGTTTTTCACTTTGTGACCAGATCATGTAATGGAACAATAAACTATATTTAGAGAGTAGGCGACTATCTTCTTGTTTTAACTGTTAATTTCCATTTGTCTGATCAGTGGAACTATCACCTGGTGATGAAACAAAGCCCATTCAGACATCCACCCACCAAGATGGCTCTATTTATCACATAAAATCTTGAACCTAGGAAAACTTCTATTTCAAGAGAAATTGAAATTGAAATCTTACCTCTTGAGGCAACTTGGCTCTTTCTTTCACTTTTCCCCTCCAATGAAATTCACTTAAAAAAAATAGTAATAAAGATCTTGGTATTGACTAAGTAGACACATGGCTGAACCTAGGACCTAATCACCAAGACAAGTTGGTCTGGGTCCAATCGGATAACTATGATCCTGCCAAACTTGAGAGGTACAATGTTCATGAGACTCACACACAGTCAGTAACCTAATGTTAACTTGATACATTTCTAGCATACAGCTTACTGGAGAAGTTTGTCACAAGAAAATGCAAAGCACAAAATCGGAAGATGAGACCTAACAATTGATAATTGACCCCTGAAGCTAATCCTCAACAGTCTTTCTGAAAAACAGGGGAGAATAGAAGGTGCAAGCTAGTTATGCTTGAAACTAAGCGCTTTGTTCTCGCCCCGACCTAGTACCAATAGTAGCGGGATCCTATCTTTACAGCTTCACCTTGCACTAGTAAGCCCCCCACCCCAAATTGCAAAAAATAAAATAAAAAATAGAGAAGCAAATCAACATGACATGACAGGTAATCTGAAATTTGCTCATCCATTTGTTGGTTAGCTTAAAATTGGAAGCTAAAATAACATGACATGGAACAAGAACAACATAATTTAAGGTTCTTCCTATCATGTATACATTAAACGGAAAAGAAAAAAGAACATATACATATGACAGATAACTAAAGCACTTGCAGACCTCACATCTTACAAGGGAGAGAAAGGTGAGAGTACAAAAGGGTGGAGGAGGAAAGGAATCTTAAGCTAGACCTCATGCATCCAATTTTTGACATGTCCATCATACAACCTAGATACTGGGAGAATTAAAAAATTATTTTTCAGAAAAATAAATGAATACCTCAGATGATTGCCCAAAACTTCTTTCTGCAAATTAGCACATGTTCCATTTTCTTTTGTTTGTCCTCTAGCAGATGTGATTTGACATCCCAAAGAAATTTTGGTGCAAGGTCTTTTATTCTTGAGACAATAGATTCGTCATCTCGGATAATAATAAATCCCTGCACAATTTAGATTCTTTAAGAAATCTGAATCATTTGCAGTTCATTAGACCTAAAATACTGCAAAATGATATCAAATGCCAAAACTCTTGTGAAACTATCAATCCCCACAAGTTTTCATGAAGGTTCCATCCAACTGTCTCTGATTAATATATTTTTTTGTTTTCTTTTTTTCTTTTTGCTCCCCAACTCACATTTCAATGTCTATGGGAATTATATTATGGCAACAGTTTTCTTGGAGAGAAAGCTTGCCTTCACGATCCACTCTCTGCCATATACCAGTTCCTGTGGTACTCAAATTTCTTGACATTTTGGCCATGTCATCATCCTATCAGTTTGTCAAGTTTAAGCCCAATCTGATTTTCCCACGTGGGGATACAAAGCTTTGAGAATTGGTTGAAAATTCAATTTTGGATTAACTTCAACCCAAATACAAGGCTAGAAATCCTAAAATGGTGAGCCATACATTGAGATGAACCCGAAACTTGATACAGGACTGATCCGAGAAGTGGAGCATCCCACCCAATGGTTGGTTTGACCACAAGACCTTCCACACTCAAAAAGAGGCGGGTGGTGGAAGGAAGCCTTTCTCTGCAGGGCCATGAGGAATTAAACTACTTATTAGTTGAAAGTAGTTGTGGTCAGCAACCCATGGAAAATATTGGTCGGTGGGTGCAGTTGTTCTGCCGTATGAAAGAGTGATAATGGCAATTTGGACCGTTAGATATTTCCAAAATGGCCTAAAGGCTCCATATCAATTTTCAAAAATTCAATACCTTCAAATCTACTCTTGTGTACGTTCATGCACCCTCTTGGTAGTGCTGGACTTTTTCATGCTTTGTTTTACCACGTGCCCATCTCTAATTAGGCTGAAACTTGACATGTCAGCAAGGGACTTTTGGATTTACCTGTCCATAAAATTTCAGCCAGCAGGATCTGCCAAGTGGCAGATCTGGGCACCCACCACCATTTTGCACATCGATTGCATCCCACCAAAACTGCTCCCTACTTGTTATATTAGCTATCATATCTTTAGATTTTTTTTCATTTATGTGCATTCATGTATACAGTCGGACAGACAACCCAAATTTAAGTTGTAAGGTCCAGACACAGTGGTCAGAACAGCAATGTAAATTGGATTTAATAATGGCATCAGAAAATAATATAGTCATTGATGCAGAGCTGAGCAGCAGCATTTACGACTGTAAATAGCATAGGGAAACCCTAAAAATGTCTATTGGTCCACGTGTTTTATTAATCCTATATTAGCTCTCTTAGTCATGAGGAAATCTAAATTCATGCCCCTATAAATTATTGAAATTCAAACAAGTCTAGTGTTTCTACCTGAAACTAATTTGTAATTAGCTATAAAATATGCCAAAATTGTCTGTGCACGCATGTGTGTTTGTTTCTTTGTGTTTATATATACTGCCAAGAGGCACCTGTGTACCACTAGATTTTCACTAAGCTTTTCACAGGACTCTTTCAGTCTTCCTTCTCTCTTCTCAGTTTGTTATTGTCCCAAATGTATTCTATGGGATTAGTTATTTATTGATAGGTGTAAGAATGCAGGGTGTGATATATATATATATATATATATATATATATATAAAGAATGCAGGGTGTGATGAACTAATCTATTTAGACAACTAAGAAAGGTGTATTCTATGTTTGGCAATTGCTTTTTCTTTTCTTTTTTTAAGGTGTGTATCTGCAATTGCTTTATTACAGCTGATTGAACTGATTGCTTTATTAGTTATTTATTCTTAGGCTGTTGTTTTCCCTGTTCTTCACCTCAAGAACAAAGTCAACAAATTTTTTTACCTGAGGACGAAGTACACGGTCCATCTCCAGCATTATATCTTCTAGTAAGCAACCTTCTCGGTTGCCTTTGTAGTGAGAGAGCAGATGATTTGCATGAATCAAGTCATATGTGCGTGGATATGTCGAGAAGGGCTCACACCTAAGCACATAATAAATATCAATGCTTTCAATACAAAAGGGTTGAATAATAAATATAGAAATATATAGAGGAGATGGTAAAAACATTACCAGTCATGAAAAGCACCTATCAGGCCTCGATTGTATATAGCAGGCAACGTACTGTTCATACTTATAGGAACTATGTTCATCACCCAAACAGGAAATGTACTCAAAGCCACAGCAAATCCGCCACAGTAAGCATTCATGTCCATGACATTTCTAATCTCTGTCATATTAATATTCATCAGCCTCCAGTAATGGTGAACTTGGTCTCGCCAGAAATCCGTATCTAAAAAGAACTCTTCTCGACTGATGCCTGCAAGGAAATGTTGTCGAATATATCACATCTGAAAAAGTAGACCTCACATAGTGTATGATGAAAACATCTATATATACTGCACAAACAACTCCTATGGAAAAGACGAGTCAACAGGAGGCAATCCTATTGGTCCATCCAAGTCCTACAAGTAAAATATTCCGAGATACTTGGATGACTAGAAGGAGCTCAAACAAGACACATTTGAACCAAGACGTCACTGAACAAGAAAAACAATCTCATGGATAACAGAAAATACTTTGTCCAATGGGCGTAGATTCTGGCACCTCTTAGATGATCTTATTTTCTTTGGCGGAAACTAGCAGTAGCTATCGTTTACTGTGATTAATCGGTTTTGTAAATCAGTGTGGCCAGGGAATATTTTCACTCTACATAAAAGATGCCAACTATGGCTTCAAGATTAAATATCTAATTCCATTAGATGCCCAGGAATGCCTATTTTTAGATGATATTCATCCAAAACTGGTGAACTAGATATACCTGGTGCACAAGTTCTAACCATGTAAAGGGTTGTAATCCAGTGCAAGTCCCACTTCCGCAGGGACCTAGGAGAGGTGATTGAAGATGTTCATAACTTATTTCCGTTTTTGCACAAAATGACCACACTCCTGACTTGAGCCCGCATTTCCGTGTTGGAAGCCTGAGCTTTTTTACCATCGCACCAAACAATAGCCCCTCCCATGTTCTAACTATCTGAGCAATATTTTGGTCCATCCTCGATTTTAAATTGTTTCTCTCTGTTATGATCAATTGGACTACCTTAACATGATGGCTTTCCATCCTATGAGGCATGTAATAATTTGTAGGTTGAAACAAGTTCCTCAAGTAAAATTATAGGAAGTCAGGTGCAATGCTTCAGAACACACAAACAGAGGAACTATTACAGAACTTCCATTAATACCTAAAATATTCATAGCTGGATGTGAGCTTCAGTGAATAACTTATATGACTGGCATATTTTTAGAAGGCATTCCAAGAACCTACAAGTCTTGCGCAGATTAGCATACATGAAATCGAGAATTTACAGGATGGACACAGGAAAACCTCAATGTTTCTCTGTTAGTATATGTATTGTCGTCTTACTTTTGATATATAACCATAAATTTCATTGATAAGAATGTCGAATTATATAAAAGAGTGAGGACAGCCTCTGAATCTAGGCCACGTTTTGGACAGCGAGCACGGTCATCGACTCAGTGAGATCATATCCACAAAAGACAGCATCCTTGAAGTGTTTGATATAGAAGTACTAACATGTGTAACTGCGCAAGTATCACATAAACATGTAAAATTTCAGATACATTTCCAATTTCAGACCAGCACAGGAGCAGTTTCCTAATGTGATCTTATCAAGCAAGTGATTTGGATTACAGCCAAACAAAAGACAAAAGCAGAATGTTCAAGAACTTTAAATGTTCAAGCTCCTAAACTCCCGCCAGCCCAATTCATGAATCTCCTTAGTTGATGCAGCCAATTGTTGGGAAACTTCAAGATTTTTTTTTATTTTTTATTTTTTTATTTTGTTTTTTTTAACCATTAGCCTTTTGAATAAGTGAAAGCTGCCTAACTTGAGTGTTGATGTAGAAAAGGAAAAGGAATTCAACAAAGAAAGGCAGGGTTAAACTCCATGTGCAAACTGCTTATGGCAAGAAAACAACAAACATTTACCCATCTGAAGAAGAAAGAAAGTAACAAATATAAACAGATGTATTTCAAAAAGAAACCTTCTCATTTACTTTTTAGTTACACTGATGACCAAGTTGTTCATGCTTCACAGAGAAGAATTAATATAAGATCAGGAGAAAAGGAAACAAAAGAAAGCAATAATATCAAACAGATTATGGACAAACCTATATTGTTCAGACTCTCTGTATAAACTAAAAGATGCTGTTGTCTAGGAAGAAGTTTCTGATGATCTGCTTCCCCACTAGTAAGCTTTACACAGTTTCCCAGTGGTGTATTCCATGATGGCTTAGAATCATCCACTGAATCACATAAATTCAATAGCTTCTGGTCAGCATTGTGCAGTAGGCATGAACGGTCTTCCTGTTTAATCCAGATTGCTGTCTGCACTTCACGCGCAATAAGTTTCCAGCACATTGCTGAAGTCAGATTCACCAACTTGTCCCATATCAGTGGATAATCTTTATCTTTCCTATAAGCAGGTGGAGCAGAATACACAAAATATCCTTTAGGTCGCAAAATACGATCCGCTTCTTTGAGCAACACACCATCTGCAAAACATAAAAAATGACCATAAGAAACCTCCACTTATCCACTATTAGACCACAACAACACTTTCTGTAAATGTATCAAATTGAAGAAGTTCCAGTCCAATATATTTTGCATATATTGGATGCAAATTGAGAGAATATATTTGCATAGAAGTTGCTTCCCTCTTCTCATACTTACTGGCTGGAAAATAACATATAGGGATTTTATTTCATTAATATATGGGTGAGCAATTGCAAGTTAGTAGGAGTTGCACACCACAAGATTATATTTGCATTAGGCAGTTCAGGTCGGACCCAAATTTTTGTGAGTTAGTAAATCTCACTCCCTCCTACTTATGTGTCAAATCTGAGCCCAGAGTGTCAAATAAGCAAAGAAAAATGGAGAAATAACACAAATCTTTTGGCATTATATCCTGACCATAGTTAGTTAAAACATGTATTAAATGGCATTTTTTTGCTGTACTGTTTTGATATGCGTTTTCCGTATTGATCTGAAACGAATGGAAAAAAATGCCATACTTTTAAGTCACCGTTCTAAACATGTGTGGGACGTGTATCCTTTTTTTCTTTTTCAATACAAGAAAAAAAAAAAAAAAAAGGCATCAAATTACCCACCCAAAAATGCTTTCCCTAATACCTTATGTAACAAAAAAAAACCAAACAATAAACAAATGAACCAAAAGAGAGAGAAAACCAAGAGATGGAGAATGGGAGAGAGAGGTGTCGATTTCAGCTGTGAATGGCTGAGTACTAATGAACCCACCTCCTATCACCACTATTTATAGATAAATAAAGAGGTAAAATGATAGCTCCAGGACGTCACATGACAAAGAATCCTAGTTACAAAGGAAATAGTAGTTCCACATTCAACATGATAAGAACTCCCTTGACAAATAAAACGAAGGGAACTCCCCAAGATAATCCTAGTTACAATCAACCATAAGGGGATAACGCATTAAAGGACAATTACTCCACCACAAGAAGGTGAGTCAACAGGCCAACTGGATGGCACTAATCCTGAGAGGGATTATTGCCATCTATTAAGCTTGAAAATGGGAATGGGCCTTGGTGATCAGGCCCATTCCTTTACAGTATTATTATTAACACACCCAACACCCACCCCCTACCCCAAGTTGGAGCATATAAGTCACCCATGTCCTGCTTGGAACAGATATGAATCGTAATACCAATCGTCAATATATAGCACGAGACGCCAGGAAGCATAAAGAGAACTTCTAGTGGTAATACCAAATCACAAACATTAATCAGAATAAGTTTTTCCGAAATGCAGGTGGTAGTAGTAGTAGCAGCAGATAGCGAACAAGTAGTAGTAGCAGTAGTTAGGTTGCCAGAGACCCTATAATTCAGCATCACGTGTAGGGTTGCAACTCGTGCAACTGGTAGTAGTAGTAGTAGTAGGTTGTAGGCTCCTACATGATCAAAGAGGTAGTAGATTCAATGATGCAGTCCAACTACGAAGATCGGCCCGCATCAAAGCCCAAGCTTACAAAGCCCATTTGGCCCAAGACCAAGGTATGAACCAAGCTACAAAAGAACCAATGAACCTGGCCCTTGCTCCTTAAAACCAGCCCATTTTTGGTGATCTTTCAAGTCTTTAGTGGATAATGAGGTGGCCTTTTCTATTCAATGTTTCTAGAGTCTTCTCTACATTGGAGCTTGCATCAAGACATTGAACCTAACATCAATACCTTGGACCTTGAATCAAGACTTTGGAACTTGCATCAATGCTCATTGGAGTAACCCCTTGCATTGGAAGAGTTTATTTTTTTAAATCTATCATTTATTGTTTTCTATTTTATATTTTCAGCCCTTGGATTTAAAGATATGATTGTCTTTTTTATTTTCTCTATTATGCCTATAAAAGGCCACCAAAGTAGTTTGTATTGTAGAGACAATTTGAAGTGATTCTTATGAATGAAATTTGCCTAAGTGCAATTCTTGAACCTAGAAGAGTTCTCCCTTGAAACCTTGAAGAAGTTTCATTCCATCCTAGAAGAGTTGGAATTTTATTCTTCACCTACATCCTTGAAGAGTTGTAGGCCACCTTTGGAGTTGATTTACATCCTAGAAAAGAAGTAAGTCACCCCACCTTCACTTCTATCAATTATATCATTTTCTTTCTTTACCTTTAACAAAATTCAAAATCCATTTCTGCACTTCACCTCCCTTTTGATTCCTTTGATTTGGTATAAGTCCACTCTCCCGATCCATTAGTTCCATAAGCCCAAAATTGGCTTACATCATTCCAACATTAGCAAAAAGGCAGTAGTAGGCTTTAACACGAGAAAACACAAACTTACGAACTAATAGTAGAGGTTGCATCTCATGCAACTGGTAGTAGAGGTTGTATCACTTGCAATTGGTAGTAGAGGTTGCATCACGTGCAATTGGTAGTAAGCTTTGACATAAGCATATAAAACGGTAGTAGACTCCATCATGAGCAAATAGGTAAGCTCTCCATTACGAGCAAAGAGGTATTAAGCTCCATCACGAGCAAAGAGGCAATATGAAGTAGTAGATTCAAACTCCATCATGAGCAAGGTAGTAGTAGGCTAAGTTCTCTTCAATGAGAGACACGAGCTTGAGCAAAGATATATACCTTCTCCCCCTCACGAGGAACATTCCACGTGGAATAAGTCGAGAGACGTGAAACTGTAGGATATAGAGTAGAATATTAATAGGAATAAAACATCCAAATTTCAAAATATCTAACGTTGGATTAAGAAATATGGTGAAGTCCTGGTGTGACTACAAATAGAGCAATGATGCAAGTGGATTTTAGACATTAATTGAAAAGTCAAAAATCTAGTCAAAAGATGTTGACAAAAAATGGCAAACAAGTAATTAATGATAACTAGGATAAGTCATCAAAATTTGGGTACGATTCAATGGTGGAATTAAGAATATCAAGAATTCCTAATTGAGGTAGAAGTTCTTTATTTAGAAGCAGGAGGCTGCTAGTAGTAGATTAAATCAGATCAGATCAGAACAGACTGATCAAAGCAGTATTGCAGGCAGCAGATCAACAGATCAGATTGATAACAGTAGCAGGACAGCAGCAATATATCACCAGATTCGATTAATAGCAGTAGCAGGACAGCAGCAGTAGCAGATCAAAAACAGTTCAGATCAAATCTGTATAGATCAACAATAGCAATCAGAAACAGTAGCAGACAGTAGCAGTCTGATTAGATCTGAGCAGAATAGTAGATCAGACTTGCAAGCAGATCTAATATGTTCAAGTTTGTGTTAATGGTAGCAGCAGATCAGTAGCGGTCAGATCTGAAGGTTTTGACAGCAGCAGAATAGAACCAGTGTAATAGATCAGATCTAGGTCGATCAGACTCGATATAGTAGGGAGCAGGCAGCAGCAGTAGAGTAGGACAGCAGCAGTGTAGTAGATCTGATCTGGCCAGATCAGGTATATGTCACAGAGAGCAGGCAGCAGCAGTAAAGTAGCAACACAGATCAATAGATCTTGATAATAGGAGCAGTAGCATTGCTCAGATCATATCAGCAGCAAGGTCCAGAAAATAGTTGCAGCAGTAGCAGGTAGCACAGTAGATCAATGGTACACTACAGTAGTAGTACTTAGCACACAAGGATAGTAGAAGAAAAAGAAGGTAGCTAAGAGACTCTCAAACCATCAGTAAAAGATGACAGCAGTAATTTATTAATGCTCTGATACCATGTAACAAAAAACAAACACTAAACAATAAAACCAAGAGAGGGAGAAAGATGGAGAATGGGAGAGAGAGAGGTGTCGACTTTAGTTGTGAATGGCTGAATCAAACTAATGAATCTTCCTCCTACCACTACTATTTATAGATAAAATAAGGAGGAAAAGTGACAGTTCTAGGATTCCACATGATGAGGAGTTCTAGTTACAAAGTAAGTAAGAATTCCACATGTCAACATGATAAGGACTCCCATTACTAAAAGGATAAAGAGAATCAGTCTATCCTAATAAGAAGAAGGGAACTCCACAAGATAAGGTGGAGTCCCAGTTACAATCGACCATGAGAGGATAAAGCATTAAAGGACAATGACTCCACCACAAGAAAGTGAGTCAGCAGGCCAGCTGGATAGCACTAATCCCGAGAGGGATTAGCACCATCTATTAAGCTTGAGAATGGGAATGGGCCTTTGTGATCAGGCCCATTGCTTTACAGTAATATTGTTAACATCTTTGAAAATGAAAAAGTAGCTAAATGTGGCAGCCACCCATTTCTGGTGTAATAAAGGCCCGCAGGAATCTTGCACCCACACAAAGCTTGCTTTATGTTACCAACTCTTCACTATTTAGAGGCCACATGTGCTCCCTCTTATGCAAATCTAATCGAAATGGGACTAAGAAAATGTCCTTTCAACAGTCCCATGATGAGATAGATGACTGTTTACGAGAAAGTAGTGGGTCAGGTCAACAATTATCTAAACTACAAGCAACATGAGTTCATGGGCTGGATGTACCTGGTTGAGCCATTCTTAAAGTAGGTTGCCTCTGCTATTTTATCAAATATTTGTTGGGTTGATTTCAGGCCCAAGCTCGGATCTAGATATAGTATCTGCTTGTTTTCAAACTCACACAGCTCAACCCTCTACCAAATTCATCCTCCACTTTCCTTGTTCTTAGCTCCCCTACCCTCCACTTTCCCTGTTCTTAGCTCCCCTACATTGCGTTTAACAATGCTTATCCAGTGTTCGAACAAAATAGATGACCTATTTTGGGGTTAACAGTTTGGTAAGGTGGCCATTAGACATAGTTGTCAAAGCGCCAAGGCAACCCAATTACCCAAGGCGCTGGAGATGTGCCTAGGCACCTAGGCGCCCAAGGCGTATCCAAGGCATTCCCAAAGCATTGTAAGCGTACATCTTAATAAGAGGATTTACACAAAAAGGAGGGGGGTGGCGCATCAATTTTTATAGTTTTTAATACATATGCATGATTCCATGTATTATGATGTATATATGTACTTTATACATCCAATAAAAATGCTACAAATGGCATCAATTAAAAAAATAAATAAAACAATGTGTGATACAATAAGACGACTAATAGCCTAGCCCTATTTGACTCGTCCGGACACCTAGGCGACGCCTTGACAACTATGTCATTAGATGACTGTTTCAACATGGCCACTTATTTCGTCAATTTCAACGTCCTTCCAGCAAGTCAAGCGCTCATGACCCAAAGAAACACCACCAGAGTGGGATCTCTTACGCTATGGATAACATAGGTCCAGATCCGAGATGGAAGAAAAGGATTGCCTCTTACAACGTACTCACCATGGAAGGAAAGTTCAGATCCTTTGTATGCAACAACTTCAAGTGGATCAAGAGTGAACCATCAACAATCTCCACAAAGGAAAATACGGGAGCAAAAAAGTGGTAATATAATGGGAGTCACTAAATTTGGGCATTGCATGAGTGCCACAGGCCAACAGCTAGGCTACTAATGTTTGGATAGAGTTCCAGAAAAGTGGAGGTAGACTTGTCACATAGAAGTCAATATATTCTTCACTTTGGTCAGCTGGTGGAAGGACTACTGTGGTGAAAGGACTACCGTTATCAAGAAACTCTCTAGCCTTCCATTTATTAGATGTCATTGCTACAACTTCCATGCTGTGTTGACAAAAGAATGGAAAAAAAATGGAGGAAGCCCAAAGAAACTTTTGGTGAGAAGCTGAGGAAAGAAAAAAATTTCATCTTGGCAAGATGGAAATTATTTTGCCATAAGAAAAATGCTAGCAGGACTCTGTTTCTAAAATTCAAGAATGATTAGATAAACCTGTATCAGCCAAAGGGCATGGAAGTAGGTACTGAGGACATGACTCTTTCAAAAGGGAATACACAAGGAAGCATCGTCGAGAATAATTGTTATGGCTTCATTGTTTGTCGCAGACCATTAGTTTAGATCAGTTTTTTGAGGTTGGAACAACAAATTAAACTACTGGGCTATTTCTGTTATTACTCCTTGGGATATTTTTTACAAGGTCAAAACTGATCTGTTGAGTTAATTTTTCAACAAGACCATGATCTAGCAATGGCAACCGGTATTCAGAAAGTTATGACCAATTTACTAACAGTTAGTCTGACCAAATTCTTGGAAATTTTAATTAGATTAGGAGTTTAATTTAGAATATTCTTATATTAGTATTCTTATTTGTTTACAAAAAGGGTTCAGCACTCATGGGAGTCACCACATATTAATTAAAGTCATATTAGGGAACCTTTTGGAGTAAAAAAAAGTTGATTTTTTTGTACAAGCTGCAGGTCCTCAATTACCTATTAAAAGCCTTGTAACCAGCATATTGTAAATGCAATGGTTTGGTTTTTTGTTATGGATAAGAAAGTGGTTCTCTTCAAAGTGGTCTAATGGTCAAAACCTAGATTTGTTCATGCCTTGATGGTGAACAAGTCTCTTTCCCTTTCCTTTTCAATTTGTTCCAATCATGTTTATAGTTGTAGTTGGGCCTACTATCCACAGGTTATGTACATCTCCCTGCATCAGATACTGATATCAAAATACAGTTTTAGCAACATTCAATGAAATATTACTTGATCCCCATTATTGAGCTTCCAATAAATTGTTACTGGAGGGCACCAAGATATGATTTCTTAACCCCATCTCAAAAGTACTCTGATGCAGGCAGGCATAAGAGATTGGAATTTGGAAATCAATCAAGAGGCCTCAAGTTATATAATGGTGGCAAAGGGGTTAAGACATATCAAATTAACAAGCCCTCTTTGCTACAGGACCTCTAATCAGTCCAATACAAAAATCTGCAGAGAAAAGTAATAGAAAAAAATTCTTATCTGGAAATCCGACCGTCAAAAATTGATGAAACTTGGGTTGAATGGCCTTTATAATAGTTATGAATACCCCTCCAAAGTTAAAGACGATCGGAACAAAACTGAAGAATATATGAGGCCCCAAAGCTGGCTGGACCTGGTAGCGCCTGGTTCTAGACAGTGTTCTGGAGCTTTTGTGATCTGGTTTCAATTCAGCCACAGAACTTGAAGGAGCTTGTAGGAACAGTGTTGCCAGCCAAGGTATAGTAGACCTAGATCCAAGAAAGAACAAAAATTGCAAGGAAAGAGAAAAGAACAAGAGGTTGAGTCTCACAACCAGGTGAGGCTCAACCAGAAATTAATTGATTCTCAATTTTTCAGGAAAAGCTCTACTGCCGCCAGTTACTTCTATTCATATTTATAGATTGAGACTTTACAGTTAAGATAGGAAAGAACTAAATCTAGTAAAACCAACATTCCTTTATAATTTAGGAAGGCTCTAAAACAATAAAATAGGAAAGTCCTAAATCTGAAAATAGGAAAGTAAATACTTGGTCTCCAGGTAATTGAAACCTACTAACAATCTATCCTAAATATTAGGAAACTAACTAAACAATGAAATTAGGAAACTAACTTTAGGAAAGAAATAACAAAAGAGTGAACAAATATTTCAAAAAAAATCTGCTGGTACTGTTCACGTGAACAGTACCACGTGAACAGTGTTGATCATGTGGGCTGGTTGCTTTCTTGGACTGCATCATATAAATTCTTCCCCATAAAAGGCCTGGATTTGTTGGCACCAGGTCTGGCCTCTGCTTAAGAAGATTAGGCTTATTACTTAAGCCTTTGTTTGGGTCTTGGATAGTTGATACAGATGTTAGGCTACGTATTTTTGGGTTGACTGTTGCAATTGGCCAATTTGATAAGTCCACATGATAGTCAGTCAGTCCTACACGAGATTTCAGTTTAGTTCTATTTTAAGTCTGTAGAAGTCCCAACTCCCAATATAGTTTCTATTTTCTATTAGCTGTTTACTTGGTCTTCTCTTAGAGTTTCTAAATTTAGGGTTGAGTCCATTTAGTAGGACAAGCAGTAGGTTAGTCTATAAATAAGGAGTCAGGTTAGTAATGTAATATAGATATTTTGATTGAATGAATGCGAATCAAGTGAGTTGCAGGATAGCAATTCAATGGAGCTTATGTGAGGCTTCTCGTGTGGAAAACCCAGGGTCTGGTAGATTGGTGTCCATTTAACTGCTATTGCATCTCTTTCAGTTTTGAATGGTGAAACAACATCCATGAAACCAAGCCCATTTAGTTGGGATAAGGCTCAATTGAGTAGAGTCAAGTCAAGTTGAATTGAGTTGTTTTCTCCACAGGTAAAAAAAAAGCATTCAAATGGACAGCTGGATTGGGTAGAGACCTTAAAATTGAAAGCCTGTATAAGTATAGTATGAGGCTAACAAATTGGTTTGTGATGTAGAATAGGACTGGAGAGTCTATTTATCACCTTTTCCTCTCTACATGCCCACTAATCACCACCTGATCAAGCCATACAAATATAAAATGCATCTCAGCGTGCCATTTTATGGCTTAGCCGTTATAAGGCAGTTGTACTCATTAATCATTATATTCTGCACCAACAGAGCATATGGCCTGGATAAAATGGGAGGGCTTCAGTTTCAGTGGCATATGATAGGAAGGTAATAAAATATCTATCACACCCCCTGTAGCTTATCGTAATCTCACCCACCCACCATCCTTTGCGATCATATCCCTCACACCCCCTGAAGACACCCGAACCTTGTTTAGAAGCTAAAAAAACTTTTTTACCCTCAAAACTTCACAATTTCATTTTTATATTTTCTTTTTGTGATTTTTTTTTTTATTTTCCTTTTCCTTCTTTTTTTTTTTTTCAACTTTACCTTGTTTATTGGTGAAACTCCGTCCCCAAGGTGTCCTGGCTAGAAGATCTCTCATTGGCAGACAGTGATGACGATCTCGATGCATTGACCAAGGAAGTGGAGACACATATGAAGCATGTAATCTGCTTGTCTATCCGATTGAATGGTAAGCCGGAAAAGGGAATCCAGGATTTGAGAAGGAATTTGTTTCCAACGCCGTTTTCCTTCGTCAAGAGTACTTTTGAAGGGGCTCCCTAAGAACAACATGCCCTATGGGAATTGGAGGAACCGGCCACAAAGTTCAAGAGAGAGAAGGAGACATTGAAGAATACTCTTAATTATTTGTCTGCAGCCTCCACTGTTAAAGATGTATTCCCATCCTCGTTTGTGTGAGACAACTGAGAGAAGAGGCAAAATAAAATTGAATCTTTCTTTTTTAATCCACAACTTTTTCACCAGTAAGATGATTAAGGAAATTAATAATGAAGATTGTAAAATTTTTATGTTTATTTTGATTTGCTTTCAATCAATTCCTCGTTTCATAGCCTAAATGATACATGTTTGTTCTTCTGATGTTTACCCGTCTCATTCCAGAACTTATCCTTTAAACTCTTTAATTATTTGTATGAATTTTCCCTTTTTTTGGATTTTTATAGTTTGAGACTGCGACTGTGGAAGTTCTCGCAAGTTTAAGGTCCAGAGTCGTTGGCGAAACTGGAGAAATGGAAGAGCCAGTCAAAGGGGAAGTGCAGATCCTACTTACTTCCAAGGAGGTTTCCATCTCTATGTGGTCACTAGGGTTTAGTTCTTAGTTGCGTTGTTCTTGGATTTGGGGTTTTCCATTTTCATTCTCTCTCTATTTTTATTAGCTTTGTTGAATCTAAGAAAGAGCAGGCTCAATATAAATCGGAGGACTGAATGATGTAATCGTAATAAATCGGAGGAGGTGAATCAGCCTCTACTCCGGAAGGATCCGAAATCGGGAAAACCAAACCCTCTAAACCCTATTTCTGAACTGAATTTTTTTCCCAGTCAATTTACCTATTTCACAGTGTCTATTGATGTTCAAGGCATTTTTGATGGCAGCCCAAGAAAATCTGAAGACCCAACATGGATATCGTTCCCAGCAAGGTTCAAAGTTTTGTCGGCGTGGTTTTGGTTGAATTGTTGACGGACACGAAAACGATCACTGCCGTCGTCTTCTCAGCAGCACGGAAGAAATGAAGATAAAAATAAATCTGATTTTTAATTGTTCATCAACAATGAGATTGACAAAGAAAATAAATGTTTATCTAATATCGAATATGAAATAAAGAAAATAAATTTTTAAGTTTTACTAAATTAAAAGAGAAGAGTAGTTCTATCATTTATTAAATTAAAATGGTGCCACATCATCGATTGAGGGACATATCTTAAAGGAGGGGGTCTAATGGATACATCTTTTCAAAAGTAGGGGGTGTTAGGGATATTATTGCTAACGATGGCTGGTGAGTGAGATTACGATAAACTACAGGGGGTCTAGTAGATATTTTCCCTAACTAATAATAGTTTTGTATTATTCATGATATGGATTGGAATCTCATATGAAAAACCACGACTAACCCAGACTAGATTGTGAGCCTTTATCATAGTTGTCAAGTCATCTAGGCACCCATGCAACCTTGTGATGCATTGGAAAATTGGGCGCCTTGGTCGCCTAGGCGTTAGGCCTCCAACGCCTTAGTTCACCTTGGCGCCTTGACAACTATGGCCTCTATACAAAAAACAGTTTTGCAGTTCTCTACCATCACTACAAAAAATTAAGTGTTGCTTTAATAATCAATGTTATCATTTGATATAATGAATTAGTCCAACAATATTCCAGCATTTTCACCACCACTTTGGTGATAATAAACTGAGAATTATAGGCCTAACACAAACAGATTTTTTACACGATAATAGATAGGGATGGGAAACTTTACCATTTTCATGCCAATCAACACGACACCGTGAACAGTGAACCATATCAAATGAATTGGTGGGAAATGGTAGCTGCTTTGTGGCTAATGCAGAAATCATTGCACCAATTCCTCGCTCTAAGGCAAACTGAATCTGATTCTCATGGCCATCTTTCGGAGCAAAAGACATTGTTTGTATGTCCAGGGGCAGTAGGTAAGCTGAGAAACTGGCAACCCCACAACCAACGTCAAGAACTTGAACTACCCCAGCTGAATGGAGATCACCTGTCTCATTAGTTGTCATATTTCCTAACCTGCACTAGCATCAGGATGCAGAAAAATTTGAAGAGCTGAACTAAAATAGCTTTGAGATATTTCTACAATCATAACCACATGTAACCAACAATAGACAAAATGATGGCATTATCTAAACAACAGGGGTTAAAAGCCCAAGAGTAGCAACTTAGTCAACTGCCGCACATAAGGAAAACCAATAGTTGCACCATAGCATGTCATATATGTGAAAGTCAGTGATACGTTTTACATGTTAAAAGCACCATAACACGGTATCCAGTGGTTTGAACTTTCAGAGAAGTAGGAGTACCACAATTCAAACTGTAAACTCAATGTGTGCTAACAAGCATCATTAAATGACTATGTAGCATAACATCCAACCGTGAGATGACTCAGAACCTAAATTGTGAAGCATGCTGCATAAACATAAGGTAGAAGCCCCACTGAATTTCTATCATTTTCAGCATCTTCAAATATACATTTTAGTGTCCCCAGATTATATATTTTTTCTTTCTTTCTTTCTTCAATGGTGAGGGCAAAATTTTAGGAGTAAACGGAGCATGGTGCATATCCACAAGGTAGAAGCCTGTCCCGTCAATAATTTCTTTGCATTTTTATTTCTTGAAATCTGTCTCCCATCTTGAATTTAAAAATGCAGAAAAAATAGTTGTATGTTATAGCTTAATGGTATAACAAATGTATAAAACATGTTTTCCAAATTATAAAAATTAATGTTTTCCCTATGTACTAGTATATATAAATATATTAATCCAAAATATCTACAATACGTCTTAGAACAAGTTACACTTGGCCATCTCCAACATCAAATTTTTCCATTTCTAAAATTACTATGGTCCTACCTATCCATGATCAACCAAAACAATGAGAGTCATAAAATCAAGATCAAAGTCCAAAACTAAATAGAATAAATACATAATTGATTCCCAATAATTCTTATACAAGTACATTCCCCCCACCCCCCCACCCCCCAACTCCCCCGGCAAAAATAAAAAGAGAGAGAGAGAGAAAGGAGAACCTTCTAGAATTATTTGCCTATTTATTCTATGTGCATCGCAAAATATCTAATTTGTAAGACATACTAAAGTATGTGGCAAATAGCCTGTAAATAAGTAGCTTACACACAAAATATAGGGATCATGTAATAAAAATTTTCCATTTCCATTTATTACAGACAACATGTGTTTATGAAGTCTGTTTCTTCCTTCTTTTTTTTTTTTTAAGATAATTTTTCAGAAGTCAAAAAATTTCTTCCAGCCATTTAATTATCCAAACGTAAGCCAATTCACCAAAGCAGGAAACTGGAAGTCAAAGCACTGTAAATATAAGAGTTGTCCAAGAATTACCTGGCAGCATTATTTCTATATTATCATGCATAGTTGTCAAGGAGTCGCCTAAGTGTCCAAGCACCCAAGACGCCCTTGTGACGCCTTGAAAAATCAGACTCCTTGGCGCCCTGTCAGGCCTCCAACGTTGTGGTTCGCCTTGGCGCCTTGACAACTATGATATCATTGATATTCACCTGGATCATTATTGACTCTAGGAAAACTATTGTACTTTTCTCTAATTTAGAACCTGGATAAATTGTGACTAACTCCAACTTTTCTTCTAAAATGTTGAAATAGAAACTCAAAGCTCAAAGCTCAAACCCCAGAGCAAAGTGCAACAGAACTTGATAAGTTCATAATGATGAAAAATCTCAAGAAAATCAAGTTAACAATAATTTCAAGTTAACGAAGAAGCTATTCATTAGTTTCTTTCCAGCTTCTTGAGATTCTTGAAATTTTCCCAGCCAATTGACACCCAATGTACTTTTTCAGGTTTTTGGGCATTTTCATTAGTCTTTTTTGTATTCAATTCCCCTGCCTGCTAGATAGAAGCATAATTGGACAAGTAGTAATAAAGACCAGAAATATGTGTGTTCAACAAGGAAGAATTCAAGAAACAGCTTGAAAGGTCAGTAATAGGTACCTTTGGATATACTCTGAAGCCCCATGCTTGAAATGAGTACCACCACCAGGGAACCACCACAATTTATCCTTCTCATGCACCCAGTTTTGTCCTCCTTTGACTTCAGCTAGATGTGTATGGTTCACATTACTGCGCCACACAAAGTCCCTGCTAGTCGGCCATCTTATTGGTGTTTTATAATCTTTTGGTGGGGGCACCAAGCAAAACAATCGCCTTTCAAGTGGAGGGCAGTGCCTGTCAAGTTCTTCTCTTCTATGAATATCTAGATTTGGGAGCAACTCTTTTACATAAGAAGGATCATGGCAAGGGATGTACTCATTGTAAGTTAAAGGACATATGGTCATCCCAGTTTCAGGTATTAAAAGTGGTGATCTCCTAAAAGTAAGAGCAACTTTGTTTGTAAACTTTGAATGACCTGCAAGTATGAAAGATAAATCTACAATATTTTAGCAGAAAATCATGGCTGCACCCAGACCCTTGATCACACAAATCTATAATCTATATGCAACAATAATGATAAAAAAAACTTTATCACCCAACCATAAAGTAAGTAATATGAGATCACAATCTGTACCACCTCTACAACTTGCGACAAAAATATATACTCTCCTTACTACTTCAAACCCAGTCTCCTAACTCTACCATGAAACCCTTTCAAGATACAAACTAAAAAAGATTAAAACAGTGAAAGTGAACAATACTAAGTCAAGATAGCCTTACCTCATAAGAAATCTACTGACAATCTGTAAGACACCATTTTGTAATAAACAAATCTGGCAAAAGCCAAAGGGGCTACACTGCTTTGGAGCTTATATTTTAGGCAGGATACTTTGTCTGCTCCATTCTATGAACGTCTAGAGTAACCTAGAGCAGTTGAGATTTCCAAAGGACTGCAGTTTCCCAGCTTTTTTGGAAGGAAAAAAAGTTCTAGACTCTTCCAAGGCCATGGTTGTCATGTCAAAGTATCTTTGACAATATCATCATCAGGATCTCTCATTGGAACCGTACAGGTGATTCTTTCAGGAGCATTCCATGGATATTATCTGAGAGATCAGTTCATTGTAGGCCAAACTGATCACCTGTCATTGCAAATAATTTATAGCTGGTCTAAGCAGAGGCAAATTTTATTAAACTTCCTTCAATGTAAATTGGATGAGGAACTCAGGATCTACAAATATTGAGTCCTTTGGAATAGATCTGGGCGGGTCTCTTTGCTTCTTGGAGTCTACTAGGCATCAAATATTTCAGTGAAGTAGGGAATCCAACTTCTTCAGATCCTAGGGTATCTTACGCTCTTGGATATGGATAATTGGGAAGGTGATTTTCTTATTATGAAAAGTTGGTTCAGAATCTGTGTAGTTGCAGAGATTTTACATGACATCAGATATATGCATGCATAGGGTACATCGTTGCCTATCTACTCCATTGGATGCTGTTAAGTTTCCATTTTAAAAGCTCAAACCAGTAAGTGGAGGGACTCTCAAGTATATAAGGCATCCAAGATTGCGGACTTAACCAATGTGAGATTATTCCCAATACTCCCCTCACGTGTTGCCCCCATTTTGGGGTGGCAGTACACGTGGCATGTGGTCCCTCTTTCGGGTGACTGTACGAAGAGAACCTGGAGCTTTGATACCATGTGAGAAAGTAAAGAAAGAAGAAAAAGTTGGAGATAACCTAGAGAGGAAGAGAAGAAGCCGATGGAAGAGGTAAGTATTCCCCTTCCACGATATTGTATTAAATAGAAATAACATGTTACAAGATAAAGGCCTAGTACTACTAAAGAAATAAGACGCAATAAGACTCTAACTAGGAGTCTTAGTCTAGTTACATTAGAGGATAAAAGGAAAAGAAATAAACTACAGAAAAATACTCCAGTGCGGACTATGCAAGATAAGCTAATACCAACTCTGGGCTCCAACGCTGACTCTGCAAGATAAGCAAATACCAACTCTGGTCTCCAGGGCTGACTCTGCAAGATAAGCAAATACCAACTCTGGTATCCAATGCTGACTCTCCAAGATAAGCTAATACCGACTCTGGTAGACATTAATATCGATACGATAAACATAGGATAATCATATCAACCCACTCTTCAACACTTCCCCCCCTCCTCAAGCTGGAACATGGGACCATAGGAATAAATATGAACCGCAGCACCAGTCTTCAATATAACACCGACTCAAGAACACCAATCAGCATAAGTTCTTCCCAAGGAAAGATAATAGTGTAGCAACATCAATTTGTTGAAGAGCCAAATAACTCCACTCGAGTAACTAGGAACTAAACAACATCTGGTTGCTGTGAACCAGAGAAATTGCATCACGTGCAACGTTGCATCCCGTGCAACTGATAATGGTAGTAGGCTCTTCCACGAGCAAAAATATAGTAGGCTAAAACAGATGTCAAGTTTAACAAATGTTTAGTGAATTTTCTAGCCAAAAGTAATGTCACTTTGAGATATGTTGTAAACCATCTATTAAAAATAAAAAATAAAAATTATTCATGAGATTTTTGTGGATTTATTTTTTTTCCCCGCTTGGATCTTGTGCTGAATCAAGGTCTTTGTGATCCATTTGTACCATTTTAAATACTTGATTGTAATTGAGATGGTATATTGCACCTAAATTTGCTTGTACAAAATAGGTCCTCGGTTGATTTTCAACAAAATCTTTTGCCTACTCAAAAGGCTCAATATGCATTAATTCTATAACAAAAGGCAAGTCGAGAAGTTCATAGTTTGCTGCCGTCCAGCAGCCCCAGACCAACTTGAAAGCTGGCAAGACTATCCCAGAAATCATATTGCAAGAAGAATGCACTTTCTAATGCAATTAAGCTCCACCTACTTCTTTGCATCAGAAAATTTTCCTTCATTGTAGACAATTAGTTTTAATTATACCTAAACAATAACAAAGCAATTTGTTCTTCATTGTGTGGAACAAAAGCGAAGCGAAAATAAGAAGGAAGAGGAGAGAAAAAGAGCAACATTAATTGCCCATTCTCTAAACTGTTTAAGATCGAATTCCCTTAGCATTTTCCACCAATTTCCAGTTTCCGATAGAGCAAATCAAAAACCAGCATTGAATACCATGAACAAGTAAGAAGTGTTGGCGAGAGAAAGTACCAAGGGAGATGTCGTCGGAGTAAGGAGAGGGAGCTTGGAGAACGTAGGCTGCGCTGTTGTTACCAAAGAGGGTGCCCGTGTAGAAAGAACCCACCATGACAAGAAGAGTCAGGAAGATCAGCTGCACTGTCCTCGAATCGAATGCCGCAGAGATCAAATGACCCCCCATTGTTTCCTTTTCTTCTTTTCTCCTCTTCTTTCTTTTTTATCTATCTAAGAAATTCTGTAAGCCCTATTTCTTCTCTTTAGCTCGGCCTCCTCCTCTCATCTGCTATTTTTTTTGGGAAAGTAGAGCCGTTGCAGTCATGCAGCGTTAGAGATTCCATCTCTCCGAGTGTAAGAGTCACAGAGACGACAGGTATTGTCGATTTCTACCGAACATACATTAAAATTAGTCTGTGACGGTGGAGGTTTATTGGGCCGGGCCAGTCCGATATCGTTTTAAGGCCCAAAGTGAGTTTCTGTTGGATCAGGTATATCTTGGCCCAGACTGAATTTAGGGACTTGTAGCTTTGCAAATAGGATTGGAATTTTCTTTTTTAATTTGGGAAAATTGATTTTCCTATAGGTTTTTTTTTTTTTTTTTTTTTGGATCTGTCCTTCTCTCTAATTTACTATGAGACCTACCTCCCAACCCATGCTTCATCAAGTAAAAGTCAACCATCCGAAAAAGCAGGGATTTTGTATGGACTTTCACAATCATAATCACTTGCAGTTGGTTTGTTCGTATACAACAATGCCAGGTGGATGTTGATTGGTGGGTTTAGTTAGTAGGTGTGGTTCCAAACTAAAATGAGTGGGTTAGTTCTTATAAGTTGTAACTGGTAAAAACTAAGGCATGGTACATTATTGTTAGTACATAAGAGTGGTAAGTTATTTAACCGAAGGGGTTAGCTTAGTTGGCAAGGAGCCTACGCTTCAAAAAATGGAAGGTACTAAGTTCGACTCCTCTTACTACCTTGTGGCCACTCACACAGGGTGTTAAGTGCTCTTTATTTCCTACTATGAGTGCAAGTGGCATGGTTCACATTCAACCTAAGAATATCCCGGTCCATGCGATTGTAGGGTGAATATGGGTCACTAGTCAGGCCAAAGGTCTGGATACCCGTAGTTAGCCAAAAAAAAAGAATTGTAAGTTATTTAATATTTAGTACCTAGAAACAAGATAGATGGTTATTTGGGTTAGTTATTGTAACCAGTTATGGTTTTGAGTCAGATATCAATGATCAATTGTTTACAGTAATTATTCTATTCCCCAACAATCATTTCAATGAAGCATTCTATTATTGCTCTATTTTCTACAATCAATCCAATGAAAATCATTCAATTTTTAATCATTATCTCATATCCTTCCTCCATTTGCAGACATAATCTCTGTAAAACCTCATAAACCAATCCAATTTGCTGATGATTCTTATCACCCGCAACAAAGCAATGCACACTATTGTGAATCTCAATCCAACTACAACCAATCATTTTTTCAGCTCCTGCTGCATTCATAACTTCCCTAACTTCCAATGCATCATTCCACTCCCCAATGGCTGTATATGTATTGGCAAGAAGCACATAATTTGAAGAATTCCCAGGTTCATCCACATAAAGGCGCTCTGCAACTCGTCTCGCCATATTTGTGTTCCCATATAATCTGCAAGCTCCAAGCAATGCACCCCACATTACAGAATCAGCCTTGAAGGGTAAGGCCAGAATAAGAGATTCAGCCTCTTCTAACAGTCCACCCCGTGCCAATATATCAACCATACATGTATAATGCTCTGGTGTAGGCTTGATTGAATATCTATGAATCATGTCAAAGAAGTAGAAACAACCCTCATTCACCAAACCATTGTGGCTACATGCACTTAAAACACCAATGAAGGTGACGTCGTTTGGGACAATGGCCATTTGTAGCATCTCATGAAATAGGTCTAAAGCTTTCATGCCTTCACCATTCTGAGCATATCCACATATCATTCCATTCCACGAAACAATATCCGTTTCAGGCATGCTTCGAAAGACCTTCAATGCATCATTCATCTCGCCACACTTCAAATACATATCTACGATTGCACTTCCCACAACAACATTTGTATCCAAACCAAACATCATAACGAGGCCATGAAATTTTCTTCCCCTTTCAAATGCATTAGCGCTTGCACAAGCACTAAGAATGCTACCAAAGGTGAAAGAATTTGGCTTCACATCAGCCAATCTCATCTGATCAAACAATGACATAGCATCCTCCTCATGTCCACTGTGTGAGAGCCCAGCAATCATCACAGTCCAAGAAACCACATCTTGTACAGGCATCTCCTCTAGTAACCGGGAAGCAGAAGCAACAAATCCACACTTGGAATACAAGTTCATCAATGCATTATTAGTAAAGCGATCATAACAAAACCCAGATCGAATAATCAATGAATGCACCTGTCTTGCTTCAAAAACTCGTAAGAGAGATGCAAATTCATTCAACACTATCGCATAAGTAAACTCATCAGCTTGAAACCCATCTGTAATAAATTGTTGAAATAGCTTTAAACTAATCTCACCCATTCCAAGTTTAGAATAACCGAAAAGCAAAACATTCCATGAGACCAAATCTCTAGTAGGCATTTCATCAAACACCTTATTTGCATTCTCAATTTCTCCCGCATCCGCATACATTCCTAGAAGATTAGTACCAACAAAAGCATCCGAATACCAACCATACTTAACAACCTCAGCATGAATTTGCCGCCCAATTCCCACATCACAACATGGGATTAAAATCGTAAAAGTGAAATTATCAGGCCTAGTGGAGGTACAACGCATTCGGACGAAATGGGTGATCGCTTCCTCTGTTCTTTGGTTTTGGATACAACCAGAGATAACGATATTCCATGATCTAGAATCAGGTTGAGGTGTGACGGAGAAGAGTTTGAGGGCTTCATCGATTCGTCGAGATTTGATGTAACCTGATAAGAGGGTGTTGTAAGAGATCGTGTTGGTTTGAGGTATGAAGTGAAGGAGCTTGTTTGCGTCAGAGAGAGCGCCGGATTCGGAGTAAGCTTGGAGGAGAAGGTTACAGCGGTAGACATGGCTTAGGAGACATGCCTTCAGGAGGGAAGCATGGAATGCTTGAGCTTTGAGCATGTAGATTACCAAAACCCTGACTTTGAAGGTTTACAGGTATTTATAAAGACAGTCAATTTTTTTGTTTTAATGGATTCCAAGAAAGTTTCAGTTATGGGATTTGATTTTTTTTTTTTTTTTTTTTTCTTTCTGGTAAGAGTTATGGGATTCGATCGGTTACATGGATTTTACGGAAAACTGATTGGTATCAGTTTGAGAGGGAAACTCCCCGATAAAAAGCTAACGCGTGACGCATCATCCGGTTAAGGCCAAGTGGGTACGTCTTGGATTCACTCGGCCATGTCATCGGCACACTTTGAACGTGTACTTGGCCAACCATGCTGTAAGTCTAGTTTCCAATGGAATATTCTTATCCTTGTGTGATACGTAAGAAGGATCCTATTCCTTATAGGATACGACAGTGGAGATCCCTAATCCTTCTCGATTATGCATACGGGACGCATCCGTTGCCTTTAGGTCTCTCAGAACAATTCCATCATGCTTACAGAAGTCTGCTTTCAAGCAAAACACGAGTCATACCCGGCTCCAACACATCAAGAGTCGACTGGCTCAGCACGCACCCTTTTTGTAGAAGGATTCATCCACAGAGTGACACCTGGCACCCAGGAGTAATCAGACCTAGCTATCCGCTTCAGAGTCCTTAGTCCTACTCCAACACTAAGGCCTGGAAACCTTATAGCTTGACACTTGGCAGTTTGTCTAATCCACGCAACTAGGATCCAGATCTACACACTTCAAGTCTCATTCTATAAATATAAGCAATTCCCCAAAAGTAAAGGCTAATTAACTAATCTATTTTATGTATGAATTCTTTCTACCGTCTCCTTTTTAAACTGGAGCTCATCGCCAACAACTCTTGACTGCTTGAACTCGAAATCTGAATTAAGCATCAAAGTGTCCCCCTGGGCTGAGTCATCCAAATACTTATGTCTCTCGTTCTGTGATCACAAGTTTTCCTCATTGCAGATTGACGGGATGATTTCTGCCTACACCAATATCGAATATCTAGAAAAGGGATCGAGAATATCTATAAAAAGGATTGGGTCGGGATCAGGATCAAGTCCAAAACTAGGAATTTGGTACATAAAAAATTAATATTCCATATTTATAGTTAGTGATAAGGTTGAGATTTCTCATTAAATTAATAAAATCTACTCAAATCTTTGATCGAATCTCCTTCGTGGAATTTGAATGAAAATAGTTGACAAATTTGAGAGTGTCAACGGATTGGTTTGGTCTGCTTTCGGTCAAGGTTGAAACGGTACCGGGCTTTACAAGCCCAGACCAAAACCTGTCCATTAAGGGTTTAGGCTAAGGTAGACTGCACTGGACATAATAATTAATGGGCTGGTACAGTGTCGGGTTGTTATCGGGTTGATTTCGGACCGGGATGAGTTTATCTGACTTATTGGGTTACCTTCGCATGTAACTATTTTCACATGAAAATAATTTTTTGTGGCGCTTTTTGTTCATATTTAATCCAATTGTAAGCGATTGAGTTTTGATTGATCTTAGAGGCATCTAAGTATGGATAATGGATTACATATTTGCATTTATTTTGTTAGAATCACTAGATCCTTGATTAGGTGGTAATTATTGAGTAGCAAAAAGAATCGATTCAAACTAACTCTAGTTTCTTAATGGGCTTTATCGGTGTTAGGGTTGGGTATTATCAGTTGAGCTAGTTTGGGTTTTTTAACGGGCTACGCCGATCTGATTTCAATTCAAACTGAAACGGTGTTGGGTTTTATAAGCCCAGACCAAAACCATATCCATTAAGAGCTCAGTCTAGGCTGAGTTCAGGTTATATCGAACTAGCTCGATCTGTGCTATCGAATTGGGTCCAGATTTAACACCTTAGACAAATTCGTACCAGTAGACTTAGAACTTTTATTTCTCAAAGATTCCATAACCAATAAAACAAGAAAACCGCCATATTGGGCCAAGGATTTTGAGTTGTTGCCATTTATTGGTTTGGGTTGTTTGACACTAGCGACGGTGGTTGGCTTCCAGTAGATAGTGGTTGGTGTCTAATAGACAGAGTTCGGTAGTAGTAGGACTGGTTGCTCTTAATCACTATGTAAGATATTAATAAGTGGGAATTTGTATTATGAGTTTGACCAATTTTGATATGGTTTGTCACTGATTAGAGATAAAACAATCTAATCTATTGTGGGGGTGGTCCATAGTTTGGAATAATATTATAAATATTAGGTTCAGAGTCTGCCCAAGTTATGTAATTCCCCTCTCTATTTCCATACATAGAGAGAATGAAAAGGGATCTCTGATTCACTATAGAAGACTCAGATTAGAATAAACGGAAATCAATCTCCAACACACAAAAATATCTCTATTAATTATCTCTTGGGTATTTCCATTGTAGTTTAGAGTTCCTGTATGGACAGTATAAAGTTTGTGTGAATCCCAGTATTTTTAAACATTATTAATTGTTCTTGTTCCATGTATTAATTCATGGTTGAAATCAAGGTTTTAGTTTCAAGTATTAGCCATGGCATCCAATGCCAATTTGGATAAAGTACGTATCCAATGGTGTGTTTACATGTGATTAAAAAATAATTAAAAATAAGTAGGATCAACCTCAGCCAGGGCTGAAACAATCCGACCGATGCGATATCCGTTACTGAAACCATCGTTGAGATGTTCTCACCTCTCATGTTCTTTTATGATTCACATTTTTTTTTTCTTTTGATCCTTTTTGTCTTAAAAAAAAAGATCAACGGGTAGGAGTGTCAATTTCAAACCCTTACCATATAGGCTGACCATGCCCTAGCAATTATGGATCGTGACTGACCGACCGACCTGATTATCATATATGATGGGCTTGGGTCTGGCCCGATTATTAAACGGGCATTCATGTGCAAGGGTGATCGCAAACAAATACGATCCTAAAGCTAAAAGCCTAAAATATTATGTCTTCTCTTATTCTCTTTCATTTCTTGAGTCTTCCACTAGTTATTTCCGTCTTCATCTTCATCTACATGGGTGATTGCAAGTCTAATAAGAGTCATTTGCAATCCTACAAAAAGGTATCTAATCTACAACATGAAAATAATTATGGATTCGAAAACCAACAACTCTCTATTTTTATTTATACTAAAGCATGAGCCTGTTACAGTCCGTTTACAAACAAATTAGCCTGATTAGCATAAGATCAATTATCAACCGAGATCGACCAAATCAAATATAAATGTGTCAACACCTCGCCAATGATGTATCGATTGATTAAACGAGCCATCATGATACGATGTGTTAAAATGATAAAGATAGATTAAGCCCGATCGATTGATACCCCCTGTCAGCGAGTATGTGGGGACTTTGTAATTTTCAATTTTTTGAAATTTAACTTTTAGGAATCAAATATCATATATAATATGACAAATAAAAATAGTTAAATAGAGCAAAATTTGTTCACGTGTGATTGAAAGACAACTACAGCACTCGAAGAAAATTATAGTAATTGAATTATAATTCTCAAATTAAAAGAAAAAAATGTTATTGTGAACGGATAACACATTTTCCTTGAGAGTTCTACACTCATTATTTAAAATTAAAAAAAAAAGAAAAAGAGGAAGATTAATAAACTAGCGAAGCATATTTGAATCTTATATGTTAACGGGAAGATAGGAACACAAGAAGAACCAGCAATGGACAATCGATCACTTGGAAAAGAAAGAGAAAAAGAAGAGTGAATGAAAAGAGTCGGGATTTCAAAGAAGAGAGAGATTCTTTTACACTAGCCAATCAAGGCCCTCTTAATATTAATTCTTTTTAGCGCATATTTATTAGGTCATCACAGATTTCACAATATACGAGAGCAGTTTTGGTTTTCTAGACAAGAAGGGTGAGAGGATTTTACATTGATCCAACAAACACCAATCGTCAGTGTCGACGGTCATGGACATTGTTGTCGATGGATTCCGAGTGAGTGGATTTATCCGGGACAAACAATATGGAGACACAGTGAAACACTGGGCTCTTTCTCAGTATAGAGGGGTTCCTTGAGGTATCCTGGGTTTGATGAATCGCACACTACTGGTTTAGGGGCAGAGTTAGGGGAATCATCGGATTGAAGAAGAAGACTAAGGTGTTAGAGAGTGAGAAAGATCAAATGAGCATTCAAAGTCCCTCATTTTCATTCCATCTCTTTTTTTGTTACAAGCATATATCTATATATACATATTTGGTAAACTGGAGTTCTATTTTATGGGGAACTCTGCCACATAGCCGTCATTTGTCCTTTTCTGGCCACTACAGGCAGAATAGGTTGACAATTCTACGACCCTCTGGCCTGGGCTACTATTTCATATCCGCCGCATTTCGACCCCACAAGATGACATTTTCGACCCCTCGTGGGCTTTGTTTCCCGTGTCCACCAAACCTTGTCCACGTCAAGGTTCTCTTTCCAAGTGATAGCCCTCTTTTCCGCCGACTTGGACTGAGATCTCAAGAATCGAAGGGTCAGACCAGTGTGTCTCCTGTCTACAGTCGGTGTCAGCATTTATTATCATTAATGGCAAGTCATTAATGGTCCACCTACCCTTGTATCGTCGTCATATTGGACTAGTGTCAGACCACGAGGATCGAACACGAACCGCCCGGTGTATTTACTCGTATGCAATTTCTTTGATGTGTTAGATGATCGCCACATGGCTTTTCTTGACGATCCTTTTCTACGACCAGATGGATTGATAATCGATATTTACCCTAACAGACACCGGATCAAAAAATTCATAGTTGAACCCTACACCTCATTTATCAGCTTACTCGTAACTTCTTAATAGGATTTCTCCAGGTCTCCTCTCTTATTCTATCATTTTCATGTTGCTTTAGGTCAATTTCTATAATTTTATTCCATTCAACTCATCTCACTTAAATCCAAACACAACCCAATCCAACCGATTGATCATTATATCAATTTGTCTGATCGATCTATACATGTCTGTATCAAGCTGTTTGAACCGTTTAAAATTCAACAGCTCTTGTTTGGGTCAAGTCATTTTGCATCAATTGAAAATTGAAAATGACAGCTACGAAAATTTTAGCCAATTATAAATTAAGAAGTTTCAAGGAAAGAGATCACAAGATCAGGAGCAACGAGAAAGTCACAGAACAGTAATGGCAGACATTGGAGAAAACTTCCTCTCCTTTCTTATTCAGAGTTCATACCTGATTTCCATTTATAAATCCACAATAAATTAAATATCTCTTACCAAAGTCTAAAAATTAAATTTTATTCCAAAAATGAACTTGACTAGCATTGTGTAGTTGCTCACATGTGTGCATCATGCATGCCACCAAACAAGACCTCAACTAATTCCCCCAATCCAAGCAAAACTCTCCATTTTCATGATTTGTTTTTTAGACTCTGTAAGACTCTTAAGTCTCAACCACCCCCAATTCATCTTCAATTCTAGGTGATCAGGGGATCCTAAGTTCTTCAAATTTCACTCACCTCCTTTGAATTTTGCCGTTAAATTATTCAATCCCAAACTTGCCCAATAATGTCACCCAACCCCCTTTAAATGTTAAATATGTATCAACAGGACATGATTTAACAGACTTACCAGTTAAGTGATGATGTGAACAATCCTATAAATTATATAAATTATGTAACGCCTAAATTACCCTTTAACATCAAAACCTTAAAAAAAAAAAACCACTAAAATTACCTTTGTACCCTTTTAATTAAAAAAACAAAAAACCTAAAAGATTTATTCCAAACCCAACGTCGCCTTCTCCATCTCCGGCGATTAAGGCTACTGGTTCTGGACTCGTCTTCCACCTGTATTGTCGAAGAAATTCGAGGTCAAGCTGGTCTGCGAAGGCTTGAAAGGTTTCTTCCTATGGTTATGGCGGATCGAGAGAGGTCAGAAGCGGAGGTACCGAGATTAGTGGTGGAGATCAGATGGAAAGGTCCGAAGAACACTTTGAGTTCTCTGAGGCAGATGGTCAGGACGAACTTTACCAAGGAGGAGACCTCAACAGATGAAATTGGAAAGTAAGATCTGAATCACATAGAGAAGTGTTACCACCAAATTTCAGACCGAGCTATAAACTACCAGAGAAGATATGTATCAAAGAAATCCCCCCAGACCGATTGAGTGAAACTCGTTATGGGTTCAATGATAGCTGGAATATGGGAAGAGGGTCGGACTTTAATGGGTTCAACGATAACTGGAAGTGAATCAATTCAAAATTAGATAAATTTGAAAACACAAACTGATCCCAGATTGTAAATCGTGGAGAACGAAGAGAAAGAAATCATAAAGGGTGAAGTAGAATCCGCGCCTGATTTGCCATATTTGTTGTTGGAAATGCTCTCTGCCGCTGCTGAGGTTGATTACTTCCAGGTAAATAAATATCGGAACAACACGGTGGTGCTGGGCATGATTGTTCATCTAACAATGGCCGCGGGATGATCTTCCACGCCTCTGAGTTTCTCACCGTATGTAATCTTACTGCTCACAAAGACAACGAATTCACCAATGAGAGGTTGTATTCACCGTCATCAATGTGAGTTTCTGATTTTTCTATATTTTCTCATCCTTTTTTCTAAGGAGGGGGTGTCTCAGCCATATTGATCAACTGACTTGCAGCTCACAGGAATTCCGACTTTCACCTCCGATGACAATCTGAATTCTTCCCCTCTGATCTTTCTCTCCCTGTCCTGTGATCTGCAACTCATTTCTCTCTATTTCTTCCCCTCATCTCGATTTCTTTCAAGCCGCCTGTGACTGCAACTTCTTCCCATCCCGATTTCTTCCAACCCGCCAGTGATCTGCAAGGAACCGATATGAAGTTGTGAGGATGAAACAGAGAAGAAATCGAAAGAAGGGGTAATTGTGAAAATAAAATAAAAATCTGGGAAAAGTTTTTTTTTTTTTTGAAGAGAAATTATGCTTTTTACGGTAAGGGTAAAATAGACATTTTCAATTTTTCTGTTAGTCAAAGTTAACAATAAGTTGTGGTATAAATTAAACCTGAACTGGTTTTTCAAGTTTGATTTTTCGGTGGACTGGCCCAATTTCTGGGTTATATGTGTGCATTGAATTTGGCTGAAGCAGTTGCTCTTGAGCACATGCATGATGTTAATGCTTGAAAGAGCGTTGTGTGCATGTGATATTGTTCGTTTTGGATTGGTTGGGTTGAGGCCCGCATGATTTTAAAACAGGTGGATGGGACTCTATTTTTTTTAACCACAAAAGAAACCCTCATGTCTGAAGAGCTTGTTGCATATAGTCCGGGTTTTCGATAGACGGTGCCATTGCTAAGGCTTGAGAGGAGTGTTGCATCCACATGATATTGTCTGCTTTGGGTCAAGGTCTGCATGGTTTTAAAATGCATGTACATGAAAGGAGTTGACCCTTATAAACCACAAGTTATTGACACTTAACTAATGTGGGACTATCTTAATGGCTCCCCTCCTTATTTTTACCACGATACATTATTTGACTAAGTTTTAAATGTCCATAATTCCTCAAATCTTTGGTGGTAATAGCCATCCATGTAATTGGTAATAGGAGAAATATTCAAGGTGGTCAAGGCAATGTTTGGTATATATTTTTAGAATGCATTCTTAGACATTTTTTAAAATGCATTCTTAGAAATGTATTTTTGGATGTATTTTTATAAATACATTCTCAAAATGAAAAATGCATTCCTAATATTGATTGAGAATGAGTTCTAGTGCAAGACAATTCCAATCTAAGCATAGAATTTCATGATTTAAGAGCAAGAATTTATACCAGACAATTTTTTTTTCCATCATATGTGAATATATTCTTGACCTATAATGCATAAGAGAATTCCAATCTAGATTAAAGATTCCATGATCTAAGAACAAGAATATTGAATGTATACCAAATATATATATTATTATTATTATTTTTTGGTCATATACGAATATGTTCTTGACCTAGAATGCGATACAATACTCATATACTCTCTTAGAATATTCACAACCTTGGAAGATATGCCAGTAATTTTCATTTTCTGTTTGTTAAGGCTTTTCCATGTCTATGATGCTGTTTTATGAGATTTAGCATGAAGGATGGTGAATTTTGGAAAATATTTTGTTTTGGGAGTCAACTGATTCCTGTAATACATGGAATAGCATTTTCTTCTTTTTCTATACCTTTTTTAGATTCTTTTCTTTCCTGATTGTGATTCCAGAAGGCTGGATTTTTTTTAATTTTTTTTGGGTAAAGCAGAAGGCTGGATATTGGTGCCACCTTTAGACTGAATATTATAATTGGAAAATTTATTCCCGAAAAAAATAAATTATAACTGGAAAAATATTTTCACACACTATCATGGTACCTCATTCGTACACCATCTTAAAGGATTTTTTTTTCCTAACCATGTGAGTTCCATATATGTATTTTTTTTCTGAAGACATCGGCATATGAGAGATTCCTCTCACAGATTTTTTTTAATCATTAATTTTGATCAAAATGAATTGTATGAGGCTCATTTTGTGGGGCCGGTTTCAGAAGAGAAATACTATTTTCATTTTCGTAAAAAAAAATAAAATTAGCCGTCGTTTAGCTAGCGTGGCTATTTATGAGTTATGGCCAAATCCTAGTTTGGATCAACGGATTATATGATACGTTCCAGAGTGGGAATCAACAAGAAGTTGTAACATCGAATGCGAGACCTCTATCTGCTATCTGCACACTCTTTCCGCCTTAATAAACCATTCGTTTTCTTGACTATCATTTTCACATCCTTATGAGATGGGTGGAATTTTCAAGTGGATCTATTCTTGCTCAAGAAGTGTGGACCTTGGTCACTCCTCGTAAAGGTGGGAAACCAACCACCCTAGCATCTAAGACAACTGTTACCTCTTCAACTCCTCTTTGTCGAATTGTGATTCCACCTTCCAAGTTGCTTCCTCATCAACAGAATTTAAGGTTGAATAATTTATTTATTGAACAAGAGAAGTAAGTGTAGGGTAAGCTCTATCATATGTATTATTTTATATTTTTCTCTCTCCTTAAAAAATAATAAAATATTGAGATGTCACCGCAAAATCTGAAAGGCTCAAATTTTCATGGACATTCTTCATTCTCTAATCTAATTTAGATTAAGGGTATCCCAATACACAAGATTCCTGTTACTAATATAAAATTATATTTACATTCTAGATATTATATATGCTTATATTGGCATATTCTGATCAGAACAGTATCTTTAATTAAAAAAATGCATGTACATTCTATGGGTACACTACGTACCTATGGGCGCACTTCCTAAGGTAGCCTTCATTCCACTATTGGAGTGGAGTATAACGGGTAAACTCGTATACCCATTTTCTTAATCAATAAGCTGATGCATGTATAAGATCAATGTGAAGGATAAACCATGCAATCTACACAGCAATATAAATGTGGCAATGATTTTAATAATAGCACTGATTGGATCATCAAGGCAACCCAGAAGCACCATGTGACCCATTTGTCCACTTTCATGATGGATGGAGTGCTGAGCAAATTTGGTAGGTTTGGGTTTTCCTTGATTGATGGAACGAGGGAAAAAGTTTTATGTCTGGTTATGTTTCTTGTCGTCTCACATAGGGTGAAAAAATTAATTATTTCGTTCCTAAAATTCATGTTGTAATATATGCACCATAAACGTCGATCATCTTATTGGATATAAGATAAATATGAGATATAGAATTGTAAATTTATATAGAAAACGATTTATTCAAATATTCTATGTATGCATCCATGATTAATTCCATCAAAATAGGTATATCAAATGCACCATTAAACTTATGTACCAATGGCAAATGAATAATAAGGTGGAGACGTAATCAAGAATACTCTTTTTAAAATCGCAACTGTCGCATATGGTGCTACCTTGTTTTCAATGTGATCCCTCACGTGAGAGGGTGAAGGGTACAATAGAACGGAAAAGGATCTTCTCAACTTCAATGGTTCCTGAAGTTGTGATTCAATGGTTGGACTTGATTTCGTACGTAAATCAATGTATTATTATATACACTGAACTGACTCTAGCCACTGAATCACAACTTAAAAAATAATCCAACTCGAAAAAATCGGATCCCAACAGAACAAAGAACCCTGACCCAATTTTATCAATTGTTTTATTGCAATTGTAGTTGGATGGGATTTATTACCCAAAAAATATATATATAGTTGGATGGATGGGACTTTTAAGCAGTTTTGAACTTTTGGAGACAAGAGAAATTATGTTGCTTCTCTCTCAAAAAAAAAAAACAAAATGATCCTTGGAATTTCCAAGTTTCACTTTCTCTATTGCGATAACCATATTTCAGCATCTTTAAAAAAAAAAAAAAAAAAAAATAATTTAACCGAATGAATTTGATAATTTAGTACTCATACTAATTTCCTAATTAGGTAAAGGTTTTGTGATTTAAAGATATAGAGATATTTAAGCGATTTTAATTGAATTTTAACTTGATACTTTTTACTATTGTCAAGAAACATAATTGAACTATGAAGCACTTTTAATTGATTTTTAGCATTATTTTAAAAAACCTAATTGAGTTACTTGGTGGTTTTGAGTTTAGTCACAAATGTATGTTATTTTTCTATATATTACAAGGAATCTATTTTTTCACATTGATAAATGATGTGTTTATTTCAATTATTGGATAGAAAGAACATATGGTCTAATTAGTCATGTATCAAATTTAATTAAATATCCTCGTTTGTTTTAACATACATTTTGTTTATGTCTATACATGTGTAAGTGTACACTCAGTATTATTCTAAATGTTATTGTGTATTCTTCCAACTTTGGATGGTTTAGATTGAAAAATCATTAAAAAAAATTGGTTCAGATTTGTCTTGTGATTTTTCAAAAACATCAAATTCCGTTGTTACCTGAATTGATAATTACGTGATAGACACTTAAAGTATCATACACTGTTAAAATATGACTAGACTTGTTCCGAGTCTTTCTACGCCTCTTTTTGACTTGGTGTGGATTCTAGAGGAATCGAAAAATCTCTGGACAATGAAATGACCAGCACACCCCTCCTTTTGAGCATGCATTCCATGAGCACTTGCTTCTTGTTGACGCCACGCAGGCCTAACAACAAACCCATTCTCTTTTTTAATTTTTTATATTTTAATAATGGAATAAGGTTTCCTATCCAGCTGCGTGGATCCTACACTACCACAAAATCCATTAATGGGAGGGCAAGCATACGTATCCAAGAAAGGACTAGGTGATCATTTCACAACCCATGTAAGAGGGGGTAGGGAAACACAGGTAGACAGAAAACATTTTCTCTTTAATAATTTATTATTTATTTACGGCAAAAGCTTTCGTGTACCACCATGTACGAATACTTTCAACTGTTGGATAAAGAAGTGTAATCTCAAAATTACTCATCGCCATTAAATGAAGGTATGATACTGACTGCATATATACACGAGTTGTGTACGAGAATAGAAAATTCTCTTTGGTTTATTGAAGCTCTATTTGGTTGCAAGGGGAATGGAAAAGAGAAATGAAGGAAAATTGTTTTTTCTTTTGAGTCGTTCGGTTGCATGCAAAGTCAAGTGAAAGTAATTCCACAGTATTGTTTGGTTGGATATAAAATTGATGTAAAATACCCATTAACATATGCGCATTAATATATATATATATATATATACACACACACGTCACTAGGAAAAAAAAAAAAAAAAGAAGGAAGAAAACACTGATTAATACAATGTTAGAATAACTAAGACCAAGAAAGGAAAAAATTAAAGAAGAAAATCAAAGCTAGAGACCAACAGAAAGAGCAGAAAAAAGAGAAACAGAATAAGCTTGAGTCCTTGGAGAACTCTACCCAAATCAGTGAGAAGCCTCTCAGAATTTTCAAAGAAAAACGAGACGACTTCGACAATGTGATTGAGGTGGCCTTCGTCTTGCAGTTGCTGAAGCTGAGTGAAATCATCATCTAAATATCCCTTCTCATCAATAAGAATCCACCATCAAAACCATCCCAACAAACAAAATGAAATGAAAATAAATCCAAAAACCTAAACAAACAGAAGAACCCAACCTATCCATAAGTGTTCTTTTTATTTTATTACCCCATCTATTTTGAATGAAGAATAAACAGAAAACCAATCTCACAAAACAAGGATGTTGTGTGATCAACCTACCATCTCATGACTTCAAAGAGGCCTAGGAAATTCTAATCAATCCCTCATACCTTCAAAGTGGCCCAACAATACCTACCATTTGAGATGCAACAAAGCCTCTCTCTCTCTCTCTCTCTCTCTCTCTCTCTCTCTCTCTCTCTCAGTAAAGAGTAAGAAGAATGAAAGAAAGGTGCAAGGTGTTAAATTAGTGTGAATCGGTTAGACCCGACTTAGACTGATCGATTGACACCCCTACTACAGAGTTCCTCAACTGAGATGAGGAAGGTGGAGTTCTATTTTAGCGAGAGAAGGACAAAGTCGAGTTAGAAGGGGGGGAAATGTCAGGAAGGCAAGAAATTCTGTTCAAAATTTGTATAGAATGGGAGAAAAACTTTAAGAATCAAGACGAGAGACAACTCGGGTTTCCAATTGTAAAATAAATTTTACAATTGACATTCACTTTCCCATTTTATTTTTGGACAAAAAATGACGAACTATCAATTCTTTTTGTACTTCCATTTTTCCCGTTAACTTGTAGATCTTCCTCCCATAATCAAGTAATAATTAACCTCAATGACCCAATGATTCCCTATTTTCCACTGACTTTCTTTATCCCTCCAGGTTTGATAAATGTGGTGCCATATACACAAGCTAAGATCTTAGTTCCAAGATTGAGGAACAATCAACAGAGATGCTGTAGAAAAACACAGCAATAAATGTGGTTTAAAACTTAATCTTTGAATGAAAGGGGCAAACCAAAATTTACTTGATTCAGAATTTTTTTCTTCCAAAAATTGATCCAAAACACAAAAAAAAAAGCACCTTTTTTTTATACTCCAAAAATTTGGATTTTGAGGTCAAGTTGAATCCGATTCACTCCATGGGAATTCGAATCTAATCGGACTTATCAAACACGATTCTACTCCTCTAGTTGCTTTAAAATTAGTGTGAATCTAATTTGTCACATTGATAAATGATGTGTTCATTTCAATTGGTGGATGGAAAAAACATATGGTCTAATTAGTCATGTGTCAAATTTAATTAAATATCCTCCTTCATATTGACATACATTTTGTTTATGTCAATGCATGTGTAAGAGTACACTAAATATTATTTTGAACGTTACTGTGCATTCTCCCAACTTTGGATGGTTTATGATATGGGGATGACACCCACTGCTGGATACATGGCAAGTGAACCACCTAGATGAAACACCAGAGAAAGAAGTTTAAGGGTCTACACCCAAGTTAGACCATGGACAGACTTCCGAGTTACTGGAAGAGCGAAGCACCTTGCCCATAACATGTGGAAGCCTTCACCGTGGATATATTTGCACGTCCGAAGCCCAAGATACCAAGATAAAGTGGATATTACCATACTATCCCAGGGTTTACTTATGCCTCAGACTAACGCACAATGGATCCATTCTACACACATTTGAAGATGTCCATCAACCACGTGACGTTCGCATGAGATAATCCTATTAGAAAAAACATCACAGATGAATCTCAATATTACTGTTAACCTCATACCAAAGATGAAAACATATCACGAATATCATGTCACTTGTTTAATCTAAGAAATTAAGAAGAGTGTCATACCTTTTTGTTGATGATTTGAAAATATCTTTTGTTGAAGCACTCTACTTTTGATGAAGAACTCTTTCTTTTGTTGAAGAACCTTTGATGATTATACAAACAAAGCCACTTGATTTTCAAGGATCTCACAAGCAATCAGGGTGCTCACCCCAGCTAGACAGGTATATCATATCTTGATATTTTAAACTTTTTCCTCCCTTTGCCTGTGTGACCTTGAGATATTTTATATCTCTAGGGTGGAGATGACCAGCCATAAAGTCCAACCCTAAGTGAGATGTTAGCCTCCTAATGACATATCTAGATTGTCTTTTGGTATACCTTAACAATTACCACAAGTGCCCCTAAATAATAAATAGGGACACAAAATACAAAACTGTCATTTTTTATAAAATCAAAAAGATTTTGCAAAGAAAAATAAAAATAAATAATATTTTATATTTATAAAAATAAAAATATTTGATGCAAAATCAAACACGATTACATTATTCAAATTGGCAGTTTGTAGGTACGCGTACACTCTTATAATTGTCAAGTCACTGGCAATGAACATTAGACACTAAGGTCACCACTCAACGTACACGTGGTCTTATCATGAAGGACTTCACAGACCATATGTGCACTGATCGTCGAGAGACTAGTTCCCATGTCTCCCATAGTCTGAGTAATTTTGACTTGCACCTCTCAAACCTATCATGGTCCAATCAATGCTTATGTAAGCACATAGCGCATCATGATAGGTGCGATCAAGCCAAGGACTACAAAGTGACTCATTTGAATAATCATCTAGAAAATCAGTCTATTAATACAATAGACCAAAAACAATGATACCATATAAAAAATGTATAAGCCACAAAACATCTAAGCCACATATCACATATATATATACCTCACGATAGAGATAGAAATGCCCAAAGAGAATACATAAAAACAACACAATCAATTTGCGTTGGGCCACACAAATCCAACGATTAGAGAAGCATGGGATTAATCAAAAGAAATACACGTTGGCCATATGTATTAAATGCGAACCATGAGCATTTAATGCGCATTATGTCTATCAGTCTATGTAATTGGAAGGGAAATCTCTCTCGTATATAAGAAGCTAGATAGCATGAACCTTCCAGCAAGGTAGCCCATACCTACCACATCACCATGGACTCACCTACCACCACTCCAGTCAAACAAACGGTCCATCCTCAAGCACATCCTACATTCCTCAATGGAGGCGCGTGGCAAACATCTCGCCATTCCCATTCCTGGGCTATATAACGAAGATTCAAATACACCCCATAAAAACTAGTAACCCATTCACCCTTTGATCATCTCCAAGTTTGAACTAAGGCAACTACTAGAACTCTCTTACTTGACAAAAGGGGCAGCTACCTTTGTGTCTGTCCCATACTGCTTGTTTCATCAGACTGACTCAAGCATCAGAGTGGTTTCGAGGCATCCAGGTCCTGCTATCCCCGATGTTTGCTTTTCTCTTCTCTATGCAAGCATCTCCAGCGAGCTCAAGACTCATCCCGTCCGATGCGGCAACAGTTTAGATTGAAAAATCATTAAAAAAAATGGTTTGGATTTGTCTTTTAATTTATCAATAACATCATATTCCATTGTTACATGAACTGATAATTACGTGATAGAGACTTGAAGTATCATTCACTGTTATAATATGACCAGACTTGTTTCGAGTCTTTCTGCGCCTCTTTTGACTTGGTGCGGATTCTAGAGGAATCGAAGAACTCTGGAGCAATGAAATGACCAGCACACCCCTCCTCTTGAGTATGCACCCCATGAGCCCTCGCATATTGTTGACGCCACATAGCCTAACAACAAACCCCTTCCCTTTTTTAATTTTCTATATTTTAATAATGGGATAAGGTTTCCTATCTGGCTGCGTGCTACACCACCGCAGAGTCCATTAATGGGAGGGCAAACATACGTATCCGAAAGGGGGTTGGGGGTTATTTCACAACCCATGTGAGAGGGGACAGGGAAACACAGGCATACAGAAAACATTTTCTCTTTAATAATTTATTATTTATTTACGTCAAAAGCTTTCGTGTACCACAGTAAATACTTTCCATTATCGGATAAAGAAGTGTAATCTCAAAATTACTCCTCCCCATTAAATGAAGGTTTGATACTGACCACATATATACACGAGCTAGGTACAAGAATGGGAAATTTTCTTTGGTTTATCTAAAGCTCTCTTTGGTTGCAAGGGGAATGAGAAAGACGAAGGGAATCATTTTTCCTTTTGAGTTGTTGGGCTCCATGCAAAGCGAAGTGAAATTAATTCCATACAATTGTTTGGTTGGATGTAAAATTACTGTAAAATACTCATTAACATGTATGCATTAATATATAAATTTTACTAGAAAGAAAAATAGAAAGAAAACACTCATTAATACACTGTTAGAATAACTAAACCCGATAAAGGAAAAAAAAAAATGAAAGCTAAAGACCAACGGAAAAAGGAGAAAAAAGAGAAACGGAATAAGCCTGAGTCCTTTGAGAACTCTACCCAAATCGTTGAGAAGCCTCTCAGAATTTCCAAAGAAAAGAGAGACGACTTCGACAATGTGATTACAGTTGCTGAACCCGAGTGAATTCATCATCTAAAATATCCCTTCTCATCAACAAGAATCCACCATCAAAACCATTACAACAAACAAAATTATGAAATGGAACATAAATCCAAACCCCTAAACAAACAGAAGAACCCAACCTATCTCTAAGTGTTCTTTCTATTTTACCCCATCCATTTTGAATGAAGAATAAACATAAAACTAACCTCACAAAATGAGGATGTTATGTGATCAACCTACCATCTCATGACTTCGAAGAGGCCTAGCAAATTCTAATCAATCCCTCATACCTTCAAAGTGACCCAACCAATTCCAATACCTACCATTTAAGATGCAACAAAACCTCTCTCTCTCTCTCTCTCTCTCTCTCTCTCTCTCTCTCTCTTATCGTAATAAAGAGTAAGAAGAACGACATAAAAGTGTAAGGTATTAAATTGGTGAAGATCGATTAAACCTGACTGAGACTGATGGATTGACACCCTTATTACAGAGTTCATCAACATAGACGAAGAAGGTGGAGTTCTATTTTAGCGAGAGAAGGACGAAGTAGAGTTAGAAGGGGGGAAATGTCAGGTAGGCAAGCAATTTTTTCTGTTCAGAATTTGTATAAAACGGAAGAGAAATTTTAAGAATCGAGACAAGAGACAACTTGGGTTTTCAATTTACGTCTTTTTTTTTCTCGAAAATAAAACGGGAAAATGAATGTCAATTGTAAAATTTATTTTACGATGTAAATATTTTCACTAACAACCAAACATAAAAAATATTTCTCCTCTAAAACAAATTTCACCTCCCCTCAAAAAATTTGCATTCCCCACCAACCAAACAAAACCTAAGTAATAACTTATGTATATAAAAGACAAAGATAATAAGGCATTTGGGAGTTTCATACACAGGCTTATTTAGCAAACTTGATTGAACAATTGATCCCAATCAAACAGCCATCTCTGATCTTTCCTTTAAAAAATCCCAAACTGTGTAGGTAAAACCCAAACATACAAACAAATCCTCCACAACAATTTAGAAAAAAAAAAAAAAATATGGATGGGGGAATTCCTCATCAACATCATCTTTATCTCTTGCATTCCATGACCATCATTCTTGAGAAATCATCAAAACACACAAATCCATCTCCATCAGTATCAACACCATCTATCATACGCTTACAATCCTCTAACGTGCACCGGTCATCGCCAATGACCAAAAAACCCCTTAACAGCTCCTCCGCCGAGATCTTTCCGTCACGGTTACTGTCAAAGAAATCAAAAGCGTCACGCAGCTCAGAGCCACAAGCCGGACCAAAAGCCGAGTTAATGGCACCAAATTCCTCCAAAGAAACACACCCATCACCATCCTGATCAACGTCCATCAACATCATAGCCAGCTCCTCCTCGTTCTCCGGCTCGAGCCCAAGCCGAGTCAACAACACCTCCAGCTCCTCCCTAGTTATCTTTCCGTCACCATCTCTGTCTATGAGCTTAAACGACTGAACCAGCTCGAAAGACATATCAGCCGGTAAACCGGAAAAAGAAGGAAGAACGCTTGTGGGAGTACTTGGAACGTCACCATTTTTGAGTTGAGTCAATGAAGAAGAAGAATCTGAGGAAGAAGAAGATGAAGTACCTGAATTGAATGATAAAGGGTCGGACCGGGATAACGATGATCTATTCTTCTTGGACATGGACCGGAAAAGTTCTTTTGGGTTTATCTTGTCGAACTTCATGGTGGAAGTGAAACCCAGAATGCCAGAACCAGAAGAAGAAGATAGAACAGAAGATATGACGAATATGAAGGAGGAAAGAGATTTTTTTTTTACGGGAAAGAGGGAGGATGCAGAGGGCTGTTAAATGGGGGATCTGAAGGAGACTGGAGAGTGCCATAGTGAGCTTCCAGGAAGTTTCCCAGTTCCTTTTCTTTCGGTTTTAATTGGGATTTTAAAAAAAATAATAAAAATTGATTTGATTTTTCGGATCTTTGTGGCTGTTTTATGCTTGGGTTTTTTAGAAATGTGTGCACTGGCTCGTGGTTTGTTTCATTTTGTCGTGTGTGAGGGCTCTTTCATTGGGTTGAACCGGATCCGAACCAACCGGCCGACATCATCTGGTTCGTTAGTTACTTAATTTAGACTTGGTCTGGTTAGAGGATGGAAATCTAACCACCAAATTTCTTGAAAAGAGATATGGTGTTACATCACTGCTTATTGACCTTCTCTTGCTTACCTTATCATGTCCAATGGTGAGAAAATTTATTTAAGGATATAAATGTAAAAGGATCCAAATCATCTCGTGATGGAGTATCAACAGGAGACTCGACTGAGTAGATTAGATGAACAACATGTGTCCAACATTTAATCTGATGGTAGATATAAGATCCGGTACAGAAGATCAAATCTTAAGCCGATATCAGGTGATCAAAAGATGTTTTCGAAAATGGAAAAAAGGTGAAGTCCGTGAAATCAGATTTCAGAAAACTGAGCCGATTTCAGGGAAGAGAAACAGCGAAGCTCGCTACAACCTATTTCAAAACCCTTGCACTAATCTCTGGAAGAAAAAGCTCTACTGCAACCTATTTCAAAACCCTCGAAGTGACAAACTGGAGATTGGAACATATAGTTGCTTTTGGAACTGTTGAAAACTTCAATCAGCCTTCAGAACACCTAATCAAGCTTATAAAAAAGTGCAGATACACAGCTTTTAAAATGTAAACTTCAAAACAATAGAGAAACTTTGGCCATTTTCCATCTTAGAATCTCTGCTTATTGTTTCATAAGAGCCCCACCTTCCTTCTCTATTGTGGGTGAAGATCTTGCTTCTACAAATAAAATGTATATTATCTGAACGATGATGTTTTGGTTCTTACATTCTATGCTTAAAGTCAGCATAGATTAATCAAATTAATCAAATATACCACAAAGTAACTCCTGGCATATTGAAGCTCTTATCATGTTTTTCTTACCCTAGCACATTCTTTTCCCCGTTGAGCAGAAATGGGGTTGGTGCAACTATTAGTGCTCAATAGTATGAGAAAGACTTAACCAACATTAAAACTCTCATCGATGAGAGTTATATGGAAAGTCCCATCCAAAGCCATTGATTTTAGAACCAGTAGGGTTCAAACTCATCAGGATAACCAACAATAGTGGTCTCTGCAGATGTTCATGATTCTGTGAAAAGGCATAATCAAATCCTTGCTGAAAGAATGAAAGAAAGGCAAAAGAAAACTCATATTCATGCAATAGAAACAAACCGAGAGTTGCAAGCGGAGATCCAAATGAGTTGCAGAGCTCAGTATTCTGAAATGGAAAATAGAAATCTGATTTCGCGGATTTCACATTTTTTTCCATTTTCAAAAAAGTCTTTTCATCACCTGATACCGGCTCAGGATTTGATCTCCTGCGCCGTATCTTATATCTACCGTCGGATTAATTGTTGGACACATGTCCTTCATCTAATCTACTCAGTCGAGTCTCCTGTTGATACTCCAATAGGAGACGATTTGGATCCAATGTAAAAATAGTTCTGGCATGTTAGTAAAGGGTAATGATAACTCAACCTTAGAGGGGTAGCTGAATCAGCAAAGAGCCTACGCATCAAGAAGCGAAATGTACTAAGTTCGACTCCTCTTACTACCTTGAAGCCACTCATACATGGATGTTAAGTACTCTTTCTTTATTGCTATGAGTGCAAGTGGAAAGTTCTCATTCAATCTTGAAATGACCCGGTCCATATGGTTGTGGGATCAGTATGGGCCCACGGGATTAGTCAGGTCAAAGGTCTGGATAACCATCGTTAGAAGAAAAAAAAAAAAAAAAAAAAAGGTAATGATAACTCAATATATATATTTTTTTTTTCAAAAAAGAACCCCAAAGGAGTAGCTCAATTGACAAGGAGCTTATGTCTCAGGAAGCGTTCTGATCATATCGACTCCTTTCACTGTCTTGAGGCCGTTCACACTGGGGTGTGAAGTGCTCTTTCTTTTCTACTTTGAGTGCAAGTGGAATGGTTCTCATTTAACCATAGAATGACCAAGTCCATGCGATTGTTGGGTCAGTATAAGCTCGATGCAAGACTAATTAATTTGGCTGAAACTCTAGATACCCTTCCTTAGCAAAAAAAATAAAGAATACATTAAGCTATGAGAAGGTGCACCTTTGCTGCCAGCTCAAAGATCATTCATTGTAAAATTACTCATTTAATTGATTGGATAAGTCACGAGCTCAGAGATTATTCACCTTTATCGTTCTATTTGTTTTGACGAAAAATTTTATAAAAAAAAAAAATTATGTCAACATTTTTCATTTTAAAAAACTTTACAATGTTTGTTTTCCAAATTAACAAGAGGTTCTCTCCTACTCTATTTTTTCCAAAACCAAATAAGCTAAGTTGGCATATATTTTTTCTACCAAAAATAAGAAGTTGAAATTCCCCATTTATTTTTAAATGATACCTAAGCTCGTTATGAATCACACCATTTGTAATTTCCCTGTTTGCTCATATTTCAAAACAAAATAAAATTAGATAACAACACATTGAAGGGAATCTTTGGTCATTCTAAGGTGAAAAGAATTTTCTTAGTTCGTATCATTTACTATCTTATGTTTTATTTTTTTGAGGTGATATGAAATATTCATACAATTTTTTTGGACGGGGGATTGTTGGTCAGTAAGACTACGGTGAGGCAGATGGCTTTTCTAGGTATTTTGGATCAAAGTTTTTACATTTGAGATTATTTTTGACCGTTTATAATATAAGGGATAGTAATGATATAATGATGAGTAATGATTGGTAGACTATCGTCATGCAAAAAAAATATATTTTTGCATTAACAAGCAAACTTTTAATTAAATATTTTTTTGAATGATCAAATAAATCTTGGGAATAATTCAAGTGAGATGTATTGATATATTTATTACAAATAAATTGCGTGGACTCCTTGTCAATGACATCTTGTCCGTTCTCACCAGAGAGAGATATGCATACACAGTGGGTATATATATATATATATCTTAGCAGTAGTGTAGTGGGGCCATGCCAATAGCATCTGACGTAGCATTCATTGGATGGATGATACATCTTAAACCATCTTCATACACCAAATAGCGTTGGAATGATGTGGCGTACTGTCACGTTACGTGTTTTACGGGAGTATCTAATCAAGGTGCACATCAGCACATGCATGTTACACCGAAAGCTTTCATGTGATGAATCACGTGATTGTTTGTGTACATTGATTTCCTTTCTCTTTTTTAATGGCTGGGAAATCCAACGGTTAGGATTTCTGGTGACAGAGGAAAACTATACCTTGCATGCGTCATGCACTTCTTTGAAAAATATAGCCCAAATCTACAAAAGGAAAATTTATTTAACTCAAATCATCAAGGCCCAAATTTTATATTTTGTTCTTCTTTGTTATGACCTCATATAGTTAATAACTTCTATTTTTTTCTCATCCTATTTTTTCTTTTTTTCTTGACATCCAAACATGGCATAATAGATTCTGGTGTTTCGTTTCAAAAATTTCTGTCAATGGTGCAATTAAAAGGAATTATTAACAATAAGAAAAGGTGGGAGATTGATGCCACGTTACGTGACCCTACATCAACGTCTGAGCCAATGAGAGCACACATATAGCATCCAACAATTTGGGGAATTTTTATTTCATAGGGATAGGTTGGTCATTTCATTCTTCCTGTATCTGGGTGGTAGACTTCACACAGCTTGGAAATTTTCTTTTTCCCAATAAATAAATAATGGGAAAGTTGTCCGTAGCCCTGAGTGAAAAAAAATCCCACTATTCCTAGAACCCCTTAATATTGAATGGCTGAACTATCCTCCCCAATATTCTCAATCTAATTTAAATGTCACAAGTCTCATTTAAACGCCACAACCCGCGAGTGAAAGTGATTGCTCTTATCCATGAGTGAAGGAAAACTGTACCCAATAAATACAAAAGGTTTTCGTTAATTCTCTTCTTTTTTTAAAAGAAAAAGGGCTCGAGCACTAAATTTTCAACAATATCGAAGGACAAATGGTTAAAATTAGCTATGAATGTAAGAAAGAAAAATGTTCCTAAAGAGACCCTTGTGGTCTAAATTTGTTACAATGGATTGAAATTTCCATTTGATTAATATTGGCGTCTCGGAGGTACTCAAAATGACAAAATAAATTATGGGGGTTAGGTGATGACATTAGGATTTGTTCGGTTGTAAGGAAAATTATAGGAAACCGAAGTAAAATTAATTTTCAAACTTCAAACTAAAACTTATGTAATCATGGCCTCACATGATTATGTTACTAATTTTAAATAATTTTTAAATTTGACTATTAAATTAAATTTTGCATCCAACTAAAATAAAAATTACATATAAAAATATTATTACTAAATATGGCAAGAATCTTAAATAGTTTATACAATAATTTTGGATAATAATTATAAAAAAAAAAACTTAATTTGACAATTCACACTTCTCCTTTAATTTCCCTTGCAGAAAGATCCCAAACAATAGGCTTTTATTTGTGTCCATCAATTTGCTAATTACAAAAGGATATTTCTAGTAAAATACTCAAATTTGACACATAATTAAGTAAAATACCACAAGAGTAAAATTTGAAATTCATCAAAACTACCACGTGACAAATAAGGCTGATGGATTTAAACTCACTCACCAAATTTTAAATAGAAGGGTTCAATAGTACAATGCATGATGAATTAGAAAATTAGATAGACCACCAAACCAGATAGATAGAGCACTAAATTTATGACGTGGCATATTTTATTAGCAGTCCAAGTGGCAAAAATTGCTAGTGGTAAAGTAATTTTGCTGTCACTGCTGACGGAGGAATCCATTTTGCAAAGGGTGAAGAAAATGATAATGACATTGTCCCCATCCCAATCCCATTAGTGATATGATATGGTATGGCTTATTTAACAGTAATTTGGGTTTATCATGGCATATATGAACTATTTTGGCTCATAGAAATCACAGATTATTAGAATATTCCTGTTTGTTGTAGACAACAGTTGCCAACTTGGGGACTCTGGTTTTATTTTTATTTTATTTATTTTGTGAAAACCAGTTGCTTTTAAGAACTAAAGTGCATTTGATATTCTGATTGGATTAGATTGTTAAGAACAGGGTTGTGGGCTTGTGGCATAAACTGTACCCACCAGGGATATGCAATCAGCAATCCATGCTTCACTGGTTAATTTAAACCTATTTTAGGTTCATATATGGTTTTAAATCATATTGTTACTAAACCAGTTCGGTATGGTTTTAGTACGATTTTTATTCGGTATTATATACGATTTTATTTTAGTATCATATATGGTTTTTATTTGATATATATTTGGTTTTTTATCCAAAATATATACGATTTCATGTAAAATTTGTTGCATAAGAGAGAGAATTCAAAATTTGTTCCAATTGCATCTTCCTCCGCCTTGTCACGTGAGCTGTAAAATGATTCCCTTAGCCTCCCACCCCAGAAGCTTAATCTAGAAGCTAGAAAGAGGAAAGTTTTTCATATAAGTTTCCATGAAACTTTATCCAAATCATCAAAATCAAGAAAAGGGATGAGACTGGAAAGTAGAGAGACATGGATTAGGGTTTTCTCATAAATTGTGGGAGGGTTAACCTATAAAAAAGATAGGATCTCAGATTCCAAGTTGCCTAGTTTTCTAAGTGTACATTGATAAATTGAACTTTTCTTGTTTGCAAAGATTCCATTTTTTTTTTTTTTTTTTTTGGTAAAATAAAATTTTATTGATAAAAAAAAATGAATACAAGCCGAGGTATCATAAGAACAAAAATCATGAAACAAAGAAGAGAAAATCAACTAAAGATCATAAAACCAAGAAGAGGAAATCAACCAAAGATCATGAAACCAAGAAGGGAAAATCGGCCAATTTGATTTTTTTTTTTGTGGCTAACGTCGGGTATCCAGACCTTTGGCTTGATTAGTCCCAGTGGACTCATACTGACCGCACAATCACATGGACTGGGTCATTCTAGAGTTATGAAAACCATTCCCGTTGCACTCATAGCAAAAAAAGATCATGAAACCAAGAAGAAAAAATCGACCAAAAATATGAAACCAAGAAGAGAAAATCAACCAATTGATTATGTGACTCATGTCAAGATCTTCCAAGATTCCAACTTTAATACATTATATGGTTGGTGTCCACCATTTAATTGTGGTCCTAGTCATGAATGAGAGAGTAAATAATAAAGGAGCTTTTGTCGTCTTCTTTTGGTTATTATTCCAACTCAGGAAATAAAAAATAAAGACTTGGAAGAGGTCTGAGCACGCGGAGGTCACACGGAAAAGGGAAAACATCCTGCAATTTCTTCACGCCCGACTTACACTGCTTGGCGTGACAGAATCCTCTGCTTTTCTTTCTTGAGTGTCACAACTCCACAATAAACTATAAAGACTTCAAAAGTCTGACTTACTACCATTGCCTGTGACACTAGCAACTTTGAAAGTGATGTTTGACTATTTCTTCCCCATTTGATTTTTTGAGATATTCTGCCAATGTCGGTTGTATTGCACAAATCTTTCTCATTCTTGTCTCAAATATCAAAACCATCCCCTATATATATATATATATATATATATATATATATATATATATATATATATATGACAGATTGCATACCCAAGAATGGGTTTTTTCATCTTGGGAGATGGACAAGTCATTGTCATTTGCCAAGTGGAAACAAGAAGTTTTAGTTCAAATTGAATTTAGGATCCAGTTTTTATACATAAAACATGTTAAGTATGAACCTTTCTTTCAATAGGAAGGAGTAGTTTTGGTATTACACTGTCCCTCTTTCTTTCGGATGCACATTGACTCCTCCCAGTGATTTTGGGAGGACGCGGCAACCCATCTCGGATGGCTGCCACATGGCTCTCGGTTGAATCTGAGACCCACGTCTGAGCCGACAACCCCTGTCGGCTCGGCTTGTCGGCTGGGTGTTGACTCGGACGTGGGTCTCGGATTTACTGAGAGCCACGTGGCGGCCATCCAAGGCAAGTTGCCACTGTCCTCCCAGAACCACTGGGAGGACAAGATGCGGATCCCTTTCTTTTCTCCCAGTTCGACAGCACAAACCATAACCGTATACATGCATGATCATACATAAAACCTTTTACACTGATTTTGTTAATTTTAAGAATATTTAAAAATTCAACTTTGAATAATTTAGTTCCTTGATTTTACCTAATTTGGTATCCAGTGCAAATTGGACTTAATATCTATCACCTGATAGTTTAGTTGGAAACAATTTTACTTGTCCTTACCCAAAAAAGAAAAAAATTTACCCAATGTCAGTTATGTTCTAGAATATCTCTTTGCATACATGAAATAAATTAAAAAATTTCTCAGATGACCCACCTGATTGTGGCAAGTGGAAAAATGAAATAATATTTATAATTGTTGAATTTCTTGGAAATATAATAGAATTGACTCATGTCAAAATTTAAATTCAAATAAAATCAAACAAACTGTTGGCATTGTTCTTTTATAACTTTAGCCATCCATGTCTTTTAATCGATTTTTATTTTCCATTTGATTTTTTTAAGCCCTATTTAATCATTCTTTTTTCTTTCTTTTGTTTTCATTAAGCAATCAACTTCATCTACATATCCATAAAACTTCAAAACTCCAATCACATGACCTATACTATTGATCTGGAGTTCCAAATTTGACACCTGACCAATACAGGATTTCCTTCTTCCATTCAATGGTTAAAATATTACCTTGTTTGTCATATCATCAGAGAGCCACATTTGTCTTTCAATCTATATAAAAAGCATCCTTTTTTGCCTCTCTTTCTTTCTCTATCTTTCCCACAAGTTTCCACCACCCTCTCTTTACCCCACTTTTCCACCGCCTTCTTTTACCCTTTCTCCTTTGCTACTAGACCCATAAAGAAAAGCATTGGCAAGGCGAAAAAAGGAACTTTTCAGACTCTTAAAAGAAAAGCATTGGCAAGGGGGAAAAAAGGAACTTTTCAGACCCTTTGTAAGTTTTGAACTTAACAAAATCCTTGGAAGCCCATGAATCTTGACTTACTGGAACAGGTGAGCATCAACACAAATGATGGGATTTGGGGGAGGTTACATGTACAGTTCGTATTAGTTGTCAAGCAAAATATTAGGGAAAGGAGGAGGATCTATACACGGTCAGTGTACAGCAAGGAGGACAGAGGGGAAAAAAAAGGAATATGAGAGAAAAGTAGACATCTGTACTTCTCCCAATACCTGTGAAAAAGCAGCAGCACCATGCGTTGGATACTTATCCAACTTTATAAAGAGTTTTGAGCAATCTACATTAAAAAAAGTAGTAAATAAATAAATTGAAATTTAATCTCTAATCCAACAAAATACAGTGGATTTTCTCCACCACTTTGTCATTTACAACATAGTACAATACAAGCATCTGTTAATAACTTTACAATGTGTGAAATTTTTTTTGAGAAATATGTTCAAAACCAGGTGCATCTTGGACCAGGCTGGGTCGATAAGTTGATTAATTTTGGAAAGGATTGAACTTCAGGCCCAACCCAATGTAGCTCAGCATTTCAGCCGCTCAACCAACGAGGTTGAACATAAACTACCATACAAACAACAAAACAGCATTGAATAACAAAACCATCAAGTTTTCCCCACCCATTCTACAAAATATAGATCCTTCAAAATCCAGAGCGTGTACTTCAGGTGGGAATAATTAATCAAGTTGCAGTTGACCCATCAAAAAAAAAAAATTCAGTTGGAATACTTCTAATCTTCAATGAATAAGTATGAGCTTTACTAACTTGAAACACTCAGCTCTATAGTCTAGTCTCCCCATTTCTTTGATACTAGCCCCTGATCAAGAATTCTGAAGTTGTGATCTTGATTACTCCTACATTCAACCTCTCTTGAAGAAGATTCAACTTATCAACCAGAACTGCCAAACTACTACACTAGTATGCTGGAATGCAATTAAGTTGCCTGCTACACTACTAGTCTACTACACTACTGTTTTACAAAACCAACCAAAACAGTATTCTCCTTCCTTGTGGGTTTTTTTTTTTTTTTGACATTTTTACACTTGAGTTTCCCCTACCTCCAATTCTGATCACCACCTCCACTTTACAGTCATAGAACTCACTGTAGCCTCCCTCCCTCCTACCCTCCCCTTCCCAACTTTGGCCTCGACCTCAATCCTCACTGTAGCCTCCCTCCCACCTACCCTCCCCAAACCCAACATCGACACACTGACCGACCTCATCTCCCGTCCTCTGCCACCTTGACCCCTCGCAACCTCACCTCCCTCCTTCCTGTCACATGACATCCCAGTAGCCTCCCCCCCCTCCCTTTCCTTCCGCAGGGGCCTCACCTTCCCCCTTCCACCCCCGACCAATGAATATATGGTTTCGGTTTCACCACCTCCTAAGAATGATTAATTAATTGGACACTCTGTCCAGGTTTAATAAGACTGACAGTGAATGGAGATCAGTGAAACTAACCAAACCCGATCAATTTACCCCCTTTGTTGTCTTACCCGACTTCGGTAGACCCCAGATGGTTATCCGAGAGCCAAAATATGGAGATAGACTAAACCTGGGTCATGGCCGATCCGGTTCCTTAAGCAGAGCCACACCTGCAAATGTTCAGTACTGGAGTCTATCATCTTTTGACTCTCATATGGATATAGTAAATAACCTATTCCTTCCCTCTACTCTTCCTATTTCATGTATCAATTCCCTGAGAGGCCGTTTATTGTCGATTAAGAGAGACAGAAAGAAAGCAGCAGCAACAGCAAGAAAAGGAAGACGACCATCGATAAGGCGCAATGAGGGGTCTGGGGAAGAGGTAGCAGATGCGGATGTGAAGGCATCGAAAGGCATCGGGATGGAATCATGGTTCTAAATCCAGGTATGTATTGGCCATGTTCATTGGATCGGTGTACGGATCCAACGGCCGTGTCCGATCCTCATTAAAATAGTATTAAAACAGGCTGATATCAAGAATCAGATCAGGAATCTGTTAGGTCCAAAACCGATACGAATCTGCCAATTCGGCAGATTCGATACCAATACCTTGAACCATGGATGGAATGCCGAAGAAATTGGTCTCCTACGAGGCTCACAAAGATATTCTAATATGCAAATTGCAAGTATTGAAAACTCATCTTATCGGCATAATGGGTAAGGAAACCCACAAGAGAATAAAGCTTAAAAATCTCCAACCAGCTACCCTTGTCACTTGACAATATGCAAATGCCAAATGCACTTCAATCCCGACACCAGGGCTCCTACAACATAGTTGTCAAGGTGTTGCCTAAGCCATGCCTAAGCATCCGGACGGATTTTGTAATCCTGGGCGCCAGGGCGCCAGGGCACCTTATCACCCTGGGCGACCGCCTTGTTTTCAATGTCTCTTTTTTTGCTCTCAGGAACAACACTTATCAGGCAGTACTTATTTATGACCAATATCATTTAAGTAAATGTTTCTTTAATTTTATATTTTCATTTACTTAAGATATTATTCATAAATAAGCAAATACCCCCCTCCCCCCCAATTTGAATCTAATAAAAATAGTCTAAAATTCAAATTCCAAAAGATTAAAAAGTCAACTCTCCAGTTCAATAACAAAAACTGTATTTTTGGGTGCGGGGGCGATTTTCAACTTTCAAATGCTAGGTTTTTTTTCAAATATGAAAATTCCATAAATCTTATTATGGTAAAGTATCACTCAAACCAAGAGCACGCCAAAATAATCTCTTGCTTTGATGCCCAACAAATAATTTACATTCAGACGACTTTAAACAGCATTCGTGTACTCCGAACAAGATTTGACCAGAGTGTAACTTCTTCATTATAACTCGGAGTCAAGCAATCTCGAATTTGTTAGAAAGCTGGTTATGCTAGCTTTGCAAAGAATTCGAGATTGCTTGAATCTGAACTATATTAAAGGAGTTACGCTCCGATCAAATTTGTTAGAAGTACGCAAATGTCAGTCATAAATACATGTTGCCTACTTAAGTCTTTATTTGTTTCCTAGTTGGTTTTCTCATGTTAATTAAGTCATGTCTTAAATGTTGATTATTTATGTAGAATGTTGCATATAAATAAACATTAATATAGCATTAATATTTTAGAAATAAAAAAAATACACTGGGAACGCCTTGGTCACCTAGGCAACGCCAAGGTGGGCACCTAAGCACCCAGGATGGCCTCGAACGCCTTGGATCGCCTTGTCACCTTGTCAACTATATCCTACAGTCACGGATTCAGAGAGGAATTAAAACAATCAATTCTGAGCAATCTCTCTTCTTTCTCAAAACTGCAGCTGATACCCTCCGAAGAATCATTGATAGAAGAAAAGTTGTGATTACATAATCAGAAGCTTTGGATCCGTTGAAGGGTCAATCAAGGGAAGAAGTCATTGCAGCAAAGTAAGCTGTAGGTGTTAATGGAAGGCCATAGACTTTAGACATAGCGTCAATGACTGAATAGAGGTGCTGATGATCTTCCTTCGCAGAGTTACTGAATCTTTAGAGGATAGATTTGCAAAGTTCCTTACTTTCGTCCATGTGACTCGGGGATTCATGCATTTCCAAGCTTTCCGTGGTTTCCCAATGGTGAGGGCAGAGGTGAGGGAAAAGGGCAGAGATGGTGGCCCAGGTGGGGTGGAGGAGAAATAACAGCGAGCAAGGGGGGGAAGGGGAAGAAAGATCCTGCAGTGGGGCAATGGACAGGTGGGAAGGTAAGGGGTAAAAATATAAAAAATATGTGAGCGTACTATTTTGGCGAGTTTTAGCAGTTCCTAAAATATTTATTGGGAGGTGGATCTACAAGCTAGAGGGGTATATTGGGATCTTATATACTAGCAAGGAAAATGGGAGTACAAGAACTGATAGCTGGTCACTTTGAGGAGATAGAAAGAGGGGGGGTCCAGATTTTAAGGGAGGGAGATAGAGAGAGAGACAGAAGTACATTCCGGCAACATGTACTTCCTTTTCCCATATTTAAATGGATTGTTGACACCTCCAAAGGTGTATTTAGAACATGGCACATTTTAGTTGCCCATTGTCTTATTCCCAAAAGTTTTAAATACAAGTCTATGGGTAAAAAAAACGTTTTCCACAATTTTTGGAAGTGGGCTATCATTATGTCACTGGCAAGAACCATTATTGAATAACATGTTTTCCAAATAAACATGTTAGATGAAAATTCACCTTTACACAAAAAAAAGGGTGTATTATACTAAGAGGTAAAACAGTAAAATGTCAATAAGAAAAGGACCTAAAAAAATTCAGAGATATAATTGATCATCGCAATGACATTCTAAATATAGTAAACGAAGAACCATTCAGGCCCAACTAGTTGACCATTGCAAGGACATTCTAAGTATTCTCCAGTCCCAGATTTCCTTGCTAGGTGCAATAATTGATACTGCCACAAATGAACAAATGAATGGTGACAATACCAACCATAACAGCGACTAAAATAAATTTCATAAATGAGCTATGATTAGGAATTTAAGCTATAATAAAAAAAATTAGGAATAAGCTATAATAAGATACTTAAATTCAAAATTTTATACCCATTTTATAAATGGAAAAAGTGCAACAAAACAACAAAAACCAATATATATATATAGAGAACCCTCTTACAAAAAGATTGGTATTACTGTGGGATTGGGTCAATCTCCAAGAATTTTTTGTTTCTTCGCAGTGTTCATGTATGGTCTGATTACCCATTCAGTCTGGGCTTCAGTCTGATCCACAGTCCCCAGTTTGATCTGTGGCATATAAGAGAAGAGAAAAGGAAGAAGGATAAACACCAAATAACATGTTTACCATTCTATCATATTTAAAAAATAAATAAATAAAATAAAATAAAGTACAAATGCCTTGATACCGGCTCCATTCCATAAGCAATAGTACAAATTTACAGCAGAATCATGTTGGTTCAATAAGTAAAACTACACATGCTCATCTCCATATGCAGCAGAAAATTAAGATTCTGCATTTTCAACTTCATTGACAAAATCAAGAGGCATTCTCCACCTACCGTTCATATATACATGTATAGATGCATTTCATGCACAAACAATTGCATATTGAAGGATGATCTGAATTTAAACAAGGGATTTGATACAGTTTGTATCCTGTTAACATCAGCCATTCAGAGGCCAACAGTAATTTTCACTCAGTTGATATACCAAATTATTTTTTTAAAGGGTAATGTTTGCCATGTAAATGTAATGAATACAAATCATGATCAAAATAATAGTTAATGCTACAAACTACCAAAATATCAGAGAATTCGAATGCTAACTGCTAAGATACGCCCTTGATCCTTATATTCCCAAACGATTAACATATCTATACTTTATTAAACAAACTTGTATATATACATGAATATGTATAACTGTATGTAGGAATGACACTCCATAGACATTCCAAATCTTTGGAGCTTCTAAAAGTCCTCTCCAAAGTTCTAATGTTCCACATCAACCACTGCCCTAAGATCATTATGGGAATCACAAGCCCATTTCTATATAAAACCTCATCAGATCAAATGTAAGCCAGATCAAATTTTGGGAATCACAAGCCCGTTTCTAACTACTAAGGTATCTTTAGTTCTGTCCAAGCAGATTAAAATGTAAGCCAGATCAAATTTAGCTGCCATAGAAAGGATAGCTCAATTCCAGTAAGTAGCAAAGCACAAACCAAGATTTTCTCTATACCATGTGAGTCCACTAGTCAAACCCCCAACCCACAACTCAAAAATTCTAGCCCACAAAATCCCCCCCCCAAACAAAAAAAATAAGAACTTTGTTGGCCCCATTTCAGAAGGAAGTACTATCAGGAATAGCCATGCTAGGTCTTAAAACAGGAGTTCTAGCCAGAATCATCCATCCCAACAAAAGCTGGGCTACTCAGCAAACAAATTCTGAGAAAGCTCTCATTTTCCAATCCTTACATAAGAAGCTGTATCACATGTTCCCTGCCAACCAGTCTAATAAACCCATCTTCCTCATTTATGCCTAAGAACTTGGTAGATTTTCCCCCAAACTTGACTATAATTGAAGTCCAGTGTTTGTCTGCTAAAATTCCTCCAGACAAGATGATAACTTTATTTAATTCCAATTGAAAAGTTCCAAAGGATTCTATGCAATCTAGCTACAAATTCCTGCAATGAAATTTTAAATTTCTAGCCTAACATTATATCAGGTCCAACAACTCATCACCATAAAATTAGATGTTAGGAAGGCCGATAAGCGGAGTACAACCATCTATAAATACAAACAGAACGAGAAACACAAAGAAAGATACTACACACCATAAGATACATCACAAAATTCATCACAGGTAAACTAAAACATTGGAGATTGGCAACCAAAACATCAAGTCAGATAAGACCCAATGAGAAATAATGCCAAGACTGCTTTTTATCTGCTGTCTAGGCATTAGTAGGTTCCACATTTGTCTTTAAAATTTCAAGTAGATATAAAATTATCAATGAACAAACATTGCATTTTTCCAATGATAAGTAACAGATTAGAATTTAGTCCAACTGAACAGCAGCAAATCACCTGATAAAGGTGCAACTCAAAGCGAGGACCAATCTCCTTAAGCTCAATTGATTTAGGACCCCCAGGTTTCTCGTATATATGATGCCTGTACATTCAAAAAGCATCAGGAAGTGAAGGCCAAAAGTCCATATAGGATACTGTTTTGCAACTCATAGCTAGTTTATCAAACACCAAAACCCAGGAAGGTAGGACTTTGTAAAATCCCATTAGCGAATTTTTAAAGACCCAGAATTCCATATAAACAACTTATTGCCATTGCCACAAGAAAACAGAAAAAACAAAGCCAAAAAATAACAATGAAAAATTCATGCAGCTGCACCATTCACTTGTACATACGATAACATATCAACCACATTCATACAAACTTAGATGCACCTAAATTATAATGCTATCTAAGAGAATCTGGAAAAAACCAATAATATTGGTCTAATGACATTAAATCAGATAACAGGAGAAAATTAGAATTAAAAAAAAAAGAAAAAGAATTACATATAAACTAAATCAACAGCAAAACAGAATACTTTTATTCTATAAAACAAAAGGAAGTCCAGGTACAAGGAATAAATATGCTCAAACTTAAGCAGTTAAGGAATCAAGAGAGAAGTAAGTGGAACGTTCCCCAATAACATTAGTATACATCAGTAAGCTACAATAATTGCAAATAACCCTTCAATATATTCAGAACGGCAAACATGCCATAATGGAAAGGAAGAAAACCAGTTTTACCCTTTCTTTTCGATGTGTGTGCTTACAGGGTGGTCTGTACACAAGATTTATACAACACATAGTGTATATGATAAATGATAGATTGTCCCTTAGAGATCTTGCACTGAAGAAGCTAAGAGAAAGAAACTATTAACTATTAACTATTAAGGGGTTCTAATTTCAAACAATGGACCAGATAAAATAAGGCATCACCTGATTTCAATGGTACATTTACTCCAAATCTTCCATAGTGTTGTAATATGGGTACAAGGGTAGAATTGTCTCATAGGGATTTTTTGACCCGTGTCCCATTAGAAATAAAGTTGTCCCATGTCCCATTAGAACAATGTTGTCAAGACGTCGCCTAGGCATCCGAGCATTTTCTTGGAGCCTGGGTGCTTGGGCGTCTTGTGACTGTGAGAAAGGCGGTCGCCTAGGAGCTCTGGGCATCGTCTAGGGCTCCTTAGACGCCTAGAGTGCCTGGGCGGCCACCTAATTGCCTATGAGTGTTTTTTTTTTTTTTTTTTTTTTTTTTTTTGGTAAAAGTTTATCGTATAAATTATAAATCATTAATAAGATGGCTATGGGAATAAGGCTGCCCCCTTAAGGTTTCCATTTACTCGCAATTTAATTTCAACCATCCACTTTTATCGGCCACATGTTATTAAGTTCCCTAACGGAACAGATTTCGTTACCTAATTTGCGTCGCATGAGATTCAAGCTTGTGGGGTTAGCATGACCTTAAATAAGAGTACTCATAATATAACATATAGTATCTAGTGCATCGGGAGCACTACCATAAAAAAATAATAATCCAATGACATGATTCAGGTCTACCTTAATCACCTTCACATTCAATTTTTTTTTTATTCCAACACATATGGCGATAATTGAGATCTTTCCAAGAATCCAAAGTAGGTAGATATGAAATGACCAATTTCTAATCCAACAAACTCATATTAAATTATTAAATCATTAAATCATTAGTAATAGCAAGAGATGAAAAATAGTTTTTTACCCTTACACTAAAAAGTGAAAACCATTCGAGATTGATCTAATCCAGCAACAACAAAAAATGGTAGATACATCATACATCCATAACCATGTGGGCTTTTATTCGCAATACCATTTCCCGTTACCTCATTTGCGCCGCGTAAGATTCAAACTTGTGGGGTTGGCATGACCTTAAATAAATGTACTCATATATATATAACATATAGTGTCTAGTGGCATGACCTTAGATAAATGTACTCACATTAACTGGGTAGCAAGGTTTTCTATTTCCAGATCCTCATCCTCATCTTCCCCGTCACTGACGAAGATGGTACTGATTGGGGGAATGATAAGGATAGAAGGATCAACTGATGCTTTGACCTCTTCCATCATATTAATTGTTGGAGGTGGGGGAAGAGGATTAGTCATGACGTTCGCCGGACGACTACGGCGTACTTCAAAAATTATTAAATCATTAGTGATAGGCTAATAGCATAGACAATTAGATACTTTTTTTTTTTTGGTAAAGCATAGATACTAATTAATATCGATATTATTAATTTATTATTATTAAACTTATGTAACAATAATTATATAATAATCAAAAGATAATTCTAAGTTATTTATTTTTATAAATATACTTATGTAACAATACTAATATAATAATCAAAAGATAAATCTAAGTTTTTTATTTTTTTATTTTTTTTAATAAAACCAACGTGACATGTAAAATAACACCTGATGCGTCAAGGAATAAGGAGTTCAAGACAGCTTCCAAAGGAAGCAATCAAATCGTTTTGAGAATACTGCTCAAACTCGCGATTAGGGCTTCCTCTCTCTCAAAACTCATGACGGTTCTCTTCCTTTCAATACTGCTCAAACTCGTGATTCGGGCTTCCTCTCTCTCAAAACTCACGATGGTTCTCTTCCTCTCCAACTCTTCCTCTTCCGAGTCTCCAACAAGTTGATGGCGGTTCACTTCCGAGTCTCCGGCGGTCATATTTCATGTAAGAATGATGCTTGTTGCTTGTTGCTTGATGGTTCTTCTTCTTCTTCTTCTTCTTCTTCTTCTTCTTCTTTTCTGCCGACAACTACACCTTCGTTCCCTTTTTTTTTTTTTTTTAAATGTCGACCGACTGTCTCAGTTGACTCTGTTCTTCTTTTTCTTCTTCTTATTCTTATTCTCTAGCCTCTTCCGACTACTGCACCTTCCCTTTTCTTTTTTTTCTTTTTTTTAATGTCGATTGTCAAATTTTTTTATTTTCTTCTTCTTCTCTGCCGACTGTTGCAAGCCTGCAACCCATTTTTTTTAGTGTTTACTCTTTTTCTCTGCTGCACCTACAAGTTACAACCGAAAGAGCATTGATTAACACTTATCAGTTATCGCACAATTTTCTGGGGCACATAGTTATGTTGAAAAATGGCCAATGGTGTAATACTGTATAGTCTATATTACTCTATTTTGTTTGTTGGATGTCCATGCCAGAACTTAAGGTATTGGCTTCAATAAGCTGATTGGGTTATCACACAATTTTTTGGATTCAAAAGAACCATAGCCAAGGTTTCTATCATTGTCCAAGCAGGCAAGCATTTTCTAAATGTTATGTTAATGTTAATGTCAGTTAATGTTGTGTTAATGTGAGTTCATGTTGTATATTTCTATTTGTGCATGGTACAGCATCAGTGTGAATATGGATCCTCCTACTAGTAGTAATTCTACACCAAGTGTTGCAAACTATGATCCTAGTAAGATCCAGTCAGGAAGGCTAAATGAAAAGATCTTGGCAAGAAGTATAGCTATTGACTAGATTTGGCAAATAAAAATATAGCTCGATGTACTCTATGTTGTAGAGACATGAACCAAGGGATCAAAAGATTGAAGCAACACTTGACGGGTGGTTTTGGTGACGCAGCCAAGTGTAGTAAGGTATCTGCTGAGATTTCAAGAGAGATGCATCAATACATAGTAAAGAATCAAAAGAGGAGGATAGATGATTTAGATGATTTTATTCATAATGATGATTTGGATATACCTATTGAGGAAACATAAAGGAATTTGCAACACCCCCCAAAAAAAAAATCTCAAGAATGTAGAACTATCATAATTCCAAGCTCTAGAACAGCTTCTAAAAAAAACAAGTTTTTCTTCAACAAGTAAGAGATCCAATGGATGCTCATGTGAGGAAAGCTCTTGAAGAAATTGTTAGAGAGAGACATCGAAAAATGAAAGAGCCTATGCAAACTACATTGCACAGTCAATTTCTATCACCTGAGCAGAAAAAGAAAACTGAGTCACATTGCTGCTTGGATGTATGAGTGTGGAATTCCTTTTAATGTTGTTAAGTCCAAGAGCTTTGAGATAATTGTTGAATCCATTACTCAGGCTACGTCAGGATATAGGCCTCCAAGCTATCATGAGGTGAGAGTGTCTTTATTGAAGTCAGAAAAAGAGAAAATTACAGAAATGAAAAAAGAGCATGAAGTGTACTGAAAACAGTATGGTTGCACCTTGATATCTGATGGATGGACAGATAAAAGAGGAAGACATCTAATTAATTTCCTTGTTAACTATCCAGAGGGGACATTCTTTCTTGGGTCTATTGATGCATCTCAACTCAGGATGCTGACATGTTGATCAAATAGCTAGATAATAAAGTAGAAGAGATTGGAGAACAAAATGTCATCCAAGTGATTACAAATAATACAGCAGATTATAAATCAGGTGGTAAAAAACTCATGGAGAAAGAGGGCTATCCTATATTGGACACCTTGTGCAGCTCACTGTCTTGACCTTATGTTGGAAGAAGTGGGAAATATGAATGAATTTAAGAGTTCAATAGCCAAGGGTAGAAGAGTGACAACTTTTATCTATAGACACACCCGTCTTTTGATATTATGAGGGCTAAAACTGGTGGTCAAGATCTTGTTAGAGCTGGAGTAACCAGGTTTGCAACAACACTTCTGACACTTCAAAGTTTGTTGAAACACAAGGATACTTTGAAGCAAATATTTGTTTCAAATGATTGGACAAAAAGCAATTTAGCAAAGACAAAAGCAGAAAAACAAGTAGCTGATACATTGTTTTGTGTCCAGTTTTAGAATCATGTACAAGATTGCTTGAAAGCATCCAACCCTATTGTAGTTGTATTGAAGATTGTAGATGGGGATGAAAAGCCTGTTATGCCTGAAATATATTTGGCAATAGAAGAGGCAAAGAAAAAAAATACAATAACATTTTGGTGGTCAAGGAAGATTATGGAAGAAAGTGATCAAAATCATTGATGACCATTGGGAGTGTCAAATGGGCGGCCTTTATATCTTGCTGCATTATTTCTTAATCCTGGGAAATTCTATAAGTACATTGTTGATGAACCTGATGCAATAAGGAAAAAGAAAATCCTAGGGAAATTTCAACATGCATTCAATGAGGTAGTTGAAAGAATGGTGTCTGATCTAAATTTGCAAGACATTATGGATCAGACAACTTCTTGTACACTTCTTCGAGGCATATTTACAAAGGCACCCACAATTAGACAACACCTTTAGTCTTTGTAAGTATTATTTTAATTTGGGTAATTTACTCATACCACCCCTGGAATCCAATCTTACTACACATGAACCTATAAGTTGACGATATTTACTCATACTACCCCTACTTTTCAAACCTTGTTACACTAAGACCCACAATTGCTGATGTCATCATGGTTAAAAGATTTTAATGTCTAAAATACCCTTATGGGTATGGTGAAAAGACTAAAATGTTTTTACTTGTAAAAGCCATTTCATCCCTAAAATCCCTTTTGTACTACTGATGCCCTAAAATCCCTTTGGTTCAGCTCTTCAACTCTCAATTTCTCGTACAGAGACAATACCGCATCAACAACCTCAACATTTCTGAAATACTTGCCTTGCCAAAGCCTTCTTCAACAAAATGACCACTACCCGTCTGCATTGATGTATGCTCACTCTCTGGTTCTGAGTTTACAATCTCTCCTCCTCATTCATCATAGATGCACTATCCGCCAAGTATGAGAAGATGAAGGAAGGTCAACATCAAGTGCAACGAGGGTTTTCAAGTGTTTCTTTGAAGGTCAACATCGAGTGCAGTGAGGGTTTTGGTTCTGGTTCCAAGCTTTTTTTTTTTTTTTTGGGGGGGGGGGGGGGGGGGGAGGGGCAATGATTGCTTTCTTATTGATTTATGATTCTGGTGTTTCTGTTCGTTCTATATTTTTGAATGATTTGATATACGCTGAATTTTGGCTGATTAAAATTGAAATTTAGAATGGGATTTGTTCGACTTCATTTACTGGTTTCTTTGGCTTGGTTTCAGTGTTCTATTTTTTTTATTCTCTGCCTTCTAAAAATTCTTATGTTCTGTTTCTCTAAATTCATTGGTGCTCATACCATCGGTGGCGTTCTCTGCAAGTTCTTCGACGGTCGTCTCTATGATTGCCTGGGGACTGGCCGACCTGACTCAAAGGGATTCATGACATTACTGTGATTTGTAAGAAAGAGATGACCTACCAAACACTGTTGGACACAAATCAGAGGGTTCATCTGAAACAATCAAAGTATGCATTAGTAAAGACAAATGAAATGTAAAGACAGAGAAATCAGAAGGATCTCCACCGTAATATGATGCAATGGCCATCGATTCCCACCTTTAATGAAATGTAAAGATAGAGAATAAGAGAGAAGAGAAGAAGTACCTGACCGACGGAGAATCGCATCACTACAGTCCGGCGGAGAAAAGGAGCAATCCAACGGTAGTGCACAAACAGGTCAAATGTGTGTGAATCATTCTCTATAAAGGGTTTTAGGGTATTAATGTAATGATATGTATTTCTATTTTAAAAAGGGCAAATGTAATAAGGGTAAAATAGTCCACAAAGGTTTTGGGGGTAGTATGAGTAATTATCGTCAACTTATACGTTGATGCATAGTAAGTTTGGATTCCAAGGGTGGTATGAGTAAATTACCCTTTTTAAAAAGTTCAGTTTAGTGATTATTGTTTAAGTTTTAGCTTTATAATTTATTGTATTTTATACTTCGTAGTCAAATTGTGGTGTAGTCATGGATGCGACACCCCTGAACTTTCGAATATTGCATGTCGCATTCTAGGCTTGTATTGCTCGTCTTCTGGTTGTGAGCGCAACTTGAGTACATTTGAGTTTGTAAATACTAACAACTAACTACAATTTTTATTTTGTAAATATTATATTTCTTTGTTATGTACTAGTTTTATTCTTTTAAAAAATGACATAATCTATATTATTTATAAATTCAGATACACACCAAAAAGAGGAACAGGCTAGAACATCAACGCCTCAATGATCTAGTCTACATCCAATATAATAGACGTCTTTAAGCAAGATTTAATGAAAAGCGTAAACAAAACCGAAATTATGATCCCATGCTCTTAGATGAGTTGGACTGGAGTTATGAGGGGATGATTGGCCAAGAAGAGGAGGATATCGTCCATGATGATCTCACATGAGCTGATGTAGATAGAGCAGTTGGGACATCAGCATCTATTGAGGGATGCAATAGAGTAACAAGAGTCCAAGTTTTTGGAAACAATATCCACTATACACGCCATGTGAGGAGGAGGGGTTCAATTGAAGATGAGTCAGATCATAAAGATCAAGACGTGGAAGATGTTACTGTTGATGATGAGGATGTTGAGGATGACTTTGGACAGAGGCATGACGATCATAGTCGAGGGGAGGAGCAAGAACATGCAACAGACTATAGTTTATTTGATGATTGATTTAATATACAGAATTTTTTGAATTTGGATGTGGATTTTTATTGAGTTATTATTTCTTCTTGCATTGCCTAGTGCCCAGGATAATTTTAGATATATGAGAATTTCTTTCTTGCAATCTTGTTGCATATAGTTTTATTGCAAGATTTATTACTTTTAGAGGAATAAAAGCACAAGCACTTATTTTGGCATCAAAGAGGTAAGTAACATTATAGTCTTTTTCTTTGCAGTCTTGCTTTTTACTTATATGCTATGATGTTCTAAAATCTAACGTCTTACTTTATTGATTTGTAATTTTTTGTTTATTATAAATATGTTTCTTTATGTCTTATACTTTATTCATCATTTGTTGCCTTGTTGGTTTTCTCATATTAATGAAATTATGTTTTAAATGTTGATTATTTATGTAGAATACTGCATATATATAAACATTAATATAGCATTAATATTTTAGCAATAAAAAAAATACACTTTGCTTAGGCAACGCCTAAGTGCCCAAGATGGCCTCGAACGTCTTAGATCGCCTTGTCGGCTTAACAACTATGCATTAGACACAAGTCATTACATCAATTCAACACATAGGCACTATGCAAACCCAACAGAACGACAGTTCTCTGAAATAAAAAGTCCCCTGGAAGTTTCAGGCCTTTTATATCCATTACCATCTGGGTAGGAGCAAGCCGCAAACAGATCACAAGGGATAGCAAAATGTTGGTGTTTTGTTCCTTATATTTTCCTCAGGAGTAAACCAGATGGGAGTTTTATTTGGTCTAAAATAGGTGTTCACAAAGGCTATAAGTGTTATCATCCTCCTTCCCGGAAGATATATATTACTAAGAATGTTCTTTTTCATGAACATCTGATGTACTAAAAGCCACATCTTCAAGGAAGTAAGGATGAGCAAAGTGTAGAAGATGTGTCTATGTTTGAAGAAATGACAGAGGAACTAGAACAGGTTCAAGAAAGAGTCATGGATTCAGCTCCAGAGACAAATGCACCACCTTCTATACCAATAAATGTACCTGTACCTACACTTACAACTAATCCCATAACCAGTCCAGCCAAACCTCTACAGGTCCCCAGCCGAAACCGTGCTAGAAACAAGCAAAGAAAGGCCACTACCATCAACACAACTATACATATCCCTTCGCCAGCCTGGATCCAGAGACTAAGCTTCCTCCTGGTAATAAAATTTCACTCTCCGACTCTGACTTACCCGTTGCTATTCAGAAAGGTACTAGGTCCTGTACACATCACCAAATTTTCAATTTTGTTTCATATAATTATTTATCTCCTTCCTTTCGTGCATTTATGTCTTCGCTTTCTTTAGTGTCCCTTCCCCAAAAATGGCAAGATACAATTTTGGATGAATGGTGGAAAACTGCAATGATGGAAGAAATGAGAGCTCTGATACTATGTTGAATCAGAGAATGGGAGAGAATTAATTATTTCTTCCCACAACCTTCTTATTTATAATGAATACGATTACAAACTAACAGGAACTCTAGAGTGACTAGGAGTCCCAACTCTAGAGTGACTAGAATTCTAATGAAAGGAAATAAAACAAATATAAAATATAAAATTACAACCATGCCCTTATATAATTCAACAGATAAGAAAGCTAAAAATGTTCCAATCTACTCAGTGTGTGACAAACATGTTTTCCAGTTCCTTAGTTAGCTCAAATATACTCATCAATACTCTGGCCATGTGGAAGACATTCTATAAAATGAGAATCTGGATCTGAGGCTCACCCATTCAAGGTCACAACTCTTAACTGAGGTATTGTTTGCATCACAGTTCACTTAATCGTTATAAAAATCTCAACTCCTAAACCAATCTAAGCTGTTAACCATGAATTACTTCAAGTCAAATACCCAATTTGAAACCTTTCAAGTATCCTGAGGCTGCTCCTGTTAAAATATAATAAGACCTTCCACAGGAATGAAAAATTTAAAGTACAAAATAGAAAATCCAGAGAAGGCTATCGGTCAGCATTCTAATGGGACAAACCCCCCCAAATCAAAAAATGGGAGGAATATGATTCCTCACTCCTCAGTACATGTATTGTCAAAGAAATTCATGAATCAGGTGTGTAGATAATTTCCTTTTTCTTTAATATGCAAATAATTTCCTATATTTAAAGGGGATGATGAGCTGAAGAAAAATAGCACTGCTACAACGTAAAAGTTGCATCAATGGTGCAACATGGCAACACTAAAGATAAATAAAACCATTAATAAGGTAGACATTCAATTTGAAAGGCCACCAAATTCTAACTCAGAATAAGTGAAACCATTGAAAACCATGGACTCAGATGTACATAAGAGCATTCAATTCATTAAGACCAACAGATGGCCAGCAGGAGTACCTTCTATAAGATTTGCTTCTTTTTTCACCAAGCCACTAAATGCCAGAAAGCCTACAACTCATTCACAGTGTTGGGTGCCAGCTAATCAGTTTTGAAACTCTCCATTATTTCTTTGCCAAACATCCATGGAAAAAGCGCAATGGTGAAAAACATGACTTTGCATCGCAGATGAGATCATGTAATGGTAAGATAATGCCATTATAGATCTCCAATGGTCAATAGTCAAGACCATGCCATTGCTGCAGTCCAGAGGAAACATCTGCTTTTCCAAAGGATAAGGTTTAACCATATGATTATGGCATCTCGACATCAGAGATACTTAACAAAATCTCTCCTTTTGAATAGCATATGTGCAAAATTTCCTCCGGCGATATGAGTTACCACCCCTTGACCACTTGTGCAGTTGTGCTATTGCATAACCAAAAAAGGCAACATAGCAAAAACAGACATCTGGAAAATATAATGCATAGCAAGCCCAAAAACATAGTTGATTAATCAACCAACCTAAATGAGACATAGTCAGACTGGTTGGCAAAAGTGATGATGCGCTTTGAATCCGGTTTGGGAACAGGAAAGAGATGCTTCAGAATGTTTGCAGTCCTTTGACCCAGCTGCCATCATATCAACACATCCAAGATTAGAATATATAACTGGTCATAGAAACTATTGCAAGAGAGAAAATATATATATATATATATATATATATATATATATAAAACCTTTTCCCTGGAAACGCTAATTCAGCGCAATACCACACCAACATGTGGTGTGATAAAGCAAAAAGAGCCCAAGAGGGGTCCCACAGGGACCTAGAGGCTGGCCAACAACGAAGGAAATTAACCTAGGCTTAATGATTGAAACCTCAAATATATATATATATATATATAGAGAGAGAGAGAGAGAAAGAGAGACCAGATTCATGACAGTGTATCATCGAATTTCAATAGACCCTAAACTATTGGCGAGAGAGAGAGAGAGAATCTCGTGTACACCCATGGTGGTAGGCGTATATAACATCTATGCAGCAAATTGAGACTTTAAATACTTAAAATGTTCTTTTCCTCCCCTTATATCCATCCCCCACTCCCCTTCCACCACCCCAAAAGGGGGGGGCGGGGGGGGGGAATCATCCCTGCCTACCATGATTGTAGTATAAAGATGATCTCAGGATAGGGTCAGCAACAAATAGATTGAGTGATATGCCTTGCCCAAGAGGATGCAACAGACCATCTACTTATGTGGGAGCAAAAAGATGCAATATTTAAAAACGACAGTTACAAGGTTTGAAATTAACAGCAAGTTTGTTCAAACCCTGACGGTCATAATATGCAAACATGGCCATTCCAAGACATGGTAAATGTGCAATAGAACATACTCCCAAGGAAAAGTAAAAATAAAATTCAGCCCATAAGAAAAAAGAGTTGTAGAAGATAAATGTGACAAAAACAACAAAGAAAGGAAAATACAAAACAAGAAGTTACAGGCAAGGTTCTAACTACCGATACATATCGACTGTATTGGTTCAATATGCATATGATTTGGCCCTACTGGTACAATACAGAACCATAAATAAAAAAATAAAAATAAAATTATGGGGTACAGAGCTTTATCGACTGTATCAAACCAATACGGTACCACTACACTCAATACATAGGCTACCAAAACCCACAAAATTTCTTCCTCCTTTGATTTTTGGCTAAACCTAAGTGGCAATCCCAACTACACTAAAAAATAAACTAAGAGTGATTAAACAAACAAAAAATTGCATTAAAACTCATTAAAGTGGAGATTGGACATCAAAGCAGTGGTTCAAGTTAGTTAAAATTTATTTTTATTTTTTTCTTGAATCTTAGTTTTTTATGATTGTTTTTTCCAAGTCACATCTAAACTGAAAAAAAATGACCTAGATCTATGCATTTATTCTAGAAGAAACCATGGATTTCGTGCATAGTTTTTGGGATTTTTCCCAAAACCGAAAATAGTGAAATTTAGGCTGTGTTTGTTGGTCAAGAGATGGATAGAAAAGTAAAGGAAAAAGTATATAGAAAAGAAATGAAAACGATGAAACAGAAAAGAAAAAAAATTTCCCAGCGTATTAGGTTGGCATAGAGAAGGAGAAATGAAAAGATGGGAGAAGACAAATCGAGGGACAGACAGCCAGAAATCAGAGAGGAGAGAAAGGGCAAGCGACGTGCCACAGCAGTTTGGACTGTTCTCCGCGAGCTTTTGAATCAATTGCTCAAGGCTGGGACCAATGAAGAGGAAGGTAATGAAGACATCAGGGTTTTGCATTGCCACCGTTGTTGATTATGGTGGATTTCAGGGACAAAGAGGGCAGAGAGATTAGTGATGACTATGGTGGTGCTTGATATACAGAGGAAGAAGATAGATAGACGGAGATCTCTCTCTCTCTCTCTCTCTCTCTCTCTCTCTCTCTGCAAGTTTGCATCTCTATCTCACCCCCAGTAGTCTTCTGGCAAGAAAACTGCCTTGTGTCAAGAGTTGTTTTGGTGACAGTGATAAAAATTCTCGATCCCCCCCCCCCCCAAGGTGACTTCAATTTTTAAATGTCAAACCTTCCACCCACGCCAATGGGTTCCAAACAGCTAGAAATGGAGAGATAGAGAAAGAGAGAGAGAGAGAAGAAAATCATATAGAATCTACCCAGTTTTATCTTTTCTTCCCATTTCATGACATACAAATGCACCCCTATGGGAAATTTTAATTTTCTCAATTTAAATGCAATATTCTTGTGAATAGTTTATATATGCTTTGTCTTGCAGGGATCCATGGTTCCAATGATGTCAATTTTTTTTTTGAATTTTTCCAGTAAAATCAGGAAATTAAAAATAGTATAAGTAGGTTTATTTTCTGTCTTTGGTTTTAAATAATCTAGAATTTTTTTAAAAAGCAGGCAAATACGGTTAACCGTTTTGGTGCTGGTGTGAGTATTCCCTGCTTCCCCCCCCCCCCCCCCCCCCCCCCCCCCCCCCAAAAAAAAAATTATTGTCAACAGATAGTGTGTTATGTTCTTGAACTATTTGTGAATGTTCTTCTACTAGTGACATATTAAACACACCTCAAGTAAAATATAAGCATTTAATAATAAATATTTAGCAGCAAACATAAAGGAAAATTTAGAAAAAGAAGAACATCATAAACACATTCAGCATTTCCATCAGAATAAGAACTACAAGAAATTACAGATGATAGTACAAATCTCCTATAGCCGTAGTTATCAAGGCGTCGCCTAGGCATCCAAGCAAATCAAATAGGGCTAGGCGGTTGGTCGCCTTATTGTATCACGCCTTATTTGATTGGTTTATTTATTTATTTTAATTAATATCATTTGTAGCATTTTTATTTGGATGTGTGTGTGTGTATATATATATATATATATATACCATAATGCATGGAATCATGCATATGTATTAAAAACAATAAAAATTGATACAGTAATCCTCTCTTGTTTGTATAAATCCTCTAACTAAGATGTACCTCACAATGCCTTGGGACGCCATGGGTACGCCTTCACAACTAGGCACCTCTCTAGCAAAGGTTCAAGGTGCCAGTTTCAAGGCCGGTTTCAACCAGCCTCGAAACCGAGATATCTCAAGTTACGACCGAAACTCGGTCGAAACCTGGTATTTTTCCCGGATATTTTGAAGCTTGGTTTCCATACCCAAAAGTGTTTTTCTTGATCTGAGGGTTTTTTTTTTTCTGTAGCCTATTTTAATCATTTTACACATATTCTCACATTAGTTTAAATAAAAACATTCAAAATGATAATATGTGGTGTGAACCCAAGTTTGCTAGTATACGTTGAGACTTGAGATTGTGTGTAGAATTACATATGCAACATACATTTATGATTAAAATTCGTGTACTTCTAACAAGATTTGACAGGAGCATAACTCCTTTAATATAGTTCGGGTTCAAATAATTTCGAATTTGTTGCAAAGCTAGCATAATCAGCTTTCCAACAAATCTGAGATTGCTTGAGTCTGAGTTATAATGAGAGAGTTACACTCCGGTCAAACCTTGTTCAGAGTACGCAAATATTGTTTAAAGTCATCTGAATGTAAATAATTTTTTGGGCATCAAAACAAGAGATTATTTTGGCACACTCTTGATTTTTAGTGATGCTTTACTATAATAAGATTTACAAAAATTTTATATTTAGAAAAAAGCCTAGCGTTTGAAAGTTGAAAATCGCCCCGCACCCAAAAATACGGTTTATGTTCTTGAATAGGAGGGTTGACTTTTTATCCTGTTGGAATTTGAATTTTAGACTATTTTTATTGGATTCAAATGGGGGGGTGTTTGTTTAATTATGAATAATATCTTAAATAAATTAAAAAAGTATTTACTTAAATGATATTAGTCATAAATAAGTAATGTTTGTTGTTCCTCTATCTAGCCTAATAAGTGTTGCTTTCGTGTCCTGTTCTTGGCTTTAGAGTCTAAACCTATCTTCGATGATCGAAACCCAGCTTTTTATAGACCAAAACAATGTTGAAACTAGGACCGAAACCTGATCAAGTTGGACCAAGTTTCGACCAAAACCATGAGCTTTTCCATTTCAACCCTCCATCTCGTCTCGGATGGGTCAAAACCGAGTTACGCTAGTCGAAACGGTTTCGACCTGTACCTCGAACCATGCTCTCCAACGCCTTGGGTTGCCTTGGCAGCTTGACAACTATGCCTATAGCATTATTCTCCTCCTAGCTCTACATCCCTTTTCACTATGTTAAATCTTTTAACAAAAAATCAAAGCAGATAAAACCAAGAAATTTACTGCTCTATGCTCTCAAATCCCTCTGATTTTCTTTGCCAACATCTATGAAATACTACTTCTTCGTATCTCAGTTCAGTGTTACTCTCTTTTAGATTTAACACTTGTCGATGGAGGGTGCTAATCACAAGTAATTTTTTAATTATTAACATCTTACTCATCATTGTCATACAATGCTTCCTAGAGTACCAAACTCAAAGAGCTAATCAAGAGCAATATTTAACACTAAATCAAAACATAAGCATGTTAGGATCCTAAGATTAAATTTCAAAAATAATTCAAAGCATGCAATGCTAACTAAAAAGATTACCAAGTGTTAATGCTAACTATTCAACCTTTTCCCTTCTAAGGGATGGACATAAACAAGACTATACCTTGGTGGAGAAGTTGTTAAAAATTAGATGAGGATAAACCTCAGGCATTGTTCCAATAGATTTCCTGTCTTTGATGTCATGTCTTGTAACCTGCAGCCAAATAAGATATCAGAATCTCCTTGCCCAAATCAGTTATCCCAAAAAGAATCAGAATTTGAGAGAGAAGGAACTCGAGAACAAAGTGATCTTCACATCGAGTCACATAGTTAACCCAAAAAGAATCAGAAATTGAGAGAGGAAACTCGAGAACAAAGTGATCTTCACATCGAGTCACATACAATCCCTTTTACCATGACAGATACAATACCACAATTTTATCAGTACATTCTGCCAAGCTCAACTTACTTAGAATGACGAAGTGCAATAGACCATTGTATTATAAAAGGGTATTTGAAAAGCAGCCATGAATATAGGCCAGTTATGAGTTCCTAACTCAACCAAACCGAATAATGAATTTGAAATTCAGATACAGCTTAAAGTAGCCAGTTCACTAGCACCAAAAAAAATCATAGAAAGCTCCAAAATTGATAAAATTTTAAACCAAAACAGTAGAGTGATGGATAAACACTCCCAAAATATCTGCCAAATTACACCAAAAACAGATCAATCAAACTCAGTTAATTGGGAGAACTTACCAAATTACCTTGTGCCTTGAAAACCTCAATTTAAACTACTCTAAAGTAAATCTAAGATAGCCCACGTGGATGATAGGATCATGAATCCAAAAACACTTGACTCTGAAATTCTATTATATAAGATCTGTGCTTCGATTCTCCTCAGGAAGATCATCGACCTGATGCCCTTCAAAATGAATAATTCCCACCAAAGATCTATATGTTACACTTGGGAAGTCATGAGAAATTGAGACAGTGAACCATTTGTTGATCCACTTTCTGTTGATCTATTGTATCTTCACTAATCTTTGCCCTTCCATAGCTTTCAGCATTAACCAGATGGTGCTTGGGTAAGTTGGGTACCATGAGTGATGAGGCCGAGGGACCTTTTATATAGTTATGAAACCCTTTTGGAAACAAGGGAAAGGTCTTAGGGATTCTGATCTTGAGGAGTATTTATGCTCAGTTTGGTATCATTTTTTTTTTTTGATTTTTGTCTATTTATCAAAAACCAATTTTGAAAATCATTTTTGATCAAAAATAAAATGTTGTTTGGTAACTATAATAAAAAATAGATTGAAAAATGAGAAATAGATTTGGTATTCCTATGTCCAAAAATAATTTTATAATTAAAACCAATCAAGAGGTCATAGCTGAAAAGAAGACTCTCCTCCAGCTGCAATGGCAGCATCACCTTTCCATAGCTGGCTCCTTGAGAAACACCCAACCTAGGCAGTATGAAATCCTGCTTGAGTATGTGACCAGTTGAGCTGGTTTTTGAAACAAAGTATATGTGGCTGTTCTATCACAACTAAATTTTCCACTACAGTGTAGAAAGTACTATATTGATTGGTTCATCAATCTGGAATATGGTTGGACTACATAGCCCAGATACCATGTTGAACATTGTTATGAAAAGAACTAGGTTCAGGAAGATATCTGGATCACCTGTAATTGCATTTTTTACGTGTTCTCCCATCTCTTGATCACCTGTAGTTGGGCCAATTTTTCCATTTTTTTGTTGGAGAGAATCACAGATTTCGATTCATTCAATTTTCCATGGAATGAATCGAAATCTGCGATTCCCAATTTTCCCCAATTCCCGTTTCAAAAAATTGAATTTTGTTCAATCTGAATTGAAGTATTGAAATCAAGTGTTGCTTGATGAGTGACAATTTGCAGTTCTATGATCTTCACTTTCATTCCCCTATTAATTCAGTAGCTTTGAGGCGGAACCTTACACCAACGCACACACAATTCAGTCTCATAGCCCTAATCCTAACGAAAGATCTCACCATTCTGATTCATGAGCACTCATCTCTCCATGTGGGATTTTGCATTGTAAGGTCTGCAGAGCTCCCGCATAGAGGTCTGCATCAGCACTTGGGAAGTTGCAAAACAGGTGGTTGTCTTTAGGGGCCGTCAGGAGAGAGAGGAAGACGATGGCCAGATTGTTCGGCCATTGGGAGAGAGAGGAAGTCAATAGCTAGGTGAAAGAGAGGTTAAAACAGATATTATAAAAAAATATCAATTTTCCTATTTTACCCATGTTAAAACACACGTGTTCATTAAACAAATGTGCAAAAACAGTTAGAAAGAATTTTTGGCCAAAAATCAAAACGAGGACTTAGACCTCTTTTTGATTTTTGGCCTATTTTTATTTTTGTTTTTAATAAATAGCATCAAGAAATGATACCAAACCCTTTTAAAAACCAAAAATTGAAATAAAAATAGAAATAAAAATCAATCCAAACACAGCCTTAGTAAGGGTACCGGCATAGTTGAGCCACCAATAATTATTTAATCACATCTGCATGGGTTCCAAGTTCCAACACAAAAGAGCTAATCAACTTTCCCCTTCCCAGTTTGATATTAATCCTGTGTTCTCTGATCGCATTTTATTTTTGTGTCTTATTCTGTCTCTTTCCCTCCACCTTTTCCCTCTTTTGTCCTTCTTTAATCTTTTTTGGTGGGGGTGGGGTTGTGATGCAATCAGAACTGCCCAATTGGGCCTAGGAAGCCTTTATTTTGGGTCATGCATGAATTCTATGGGCCTTGGGGGTTGGGATACTTGTTTATTGCTTATTTGTGGTATCAGGCCTATATTATAGGACTACAAAGTGGTGTGAAGTCAGTACACGAGATTAGTGTCTTGAGTGTTTTCAGTTAGATTAGGATATTTACTAGTTATATGAGTCATGTTTTTAGTCTATTAAGTCAAGTCAGAATAAGAGAATGATTAGGAGTCCTTTATGAGTATAGTTAAGAATTTCTAAAATCAATTAGACATGATTTAAAAATAATTCAGAGTTTACTTCAAAAGTTTTTGAGCTGCTGATCTAACCAAACAATGAAACAAGGGTGAAGGGTCTCCTCTTCTGGCCTACTGCTTTCTTCTTCTCTTACTCTTCTTTTAGGTCTGAATTCTACTGCAAATCAGGCACTATATCTTCTTTCTTCTTATTCTTCTTGCAACTCTCCTACTTCTCCCTGATTTCTTGTCTCTCTACGCCAATATCTAACTTTGATTATATCTTTGTTAAAACTGAATTTGTCCTTTTAAATTTGGTTATTAGAGAAATATTACATAATTATTGAACTATTCATCAGTTCTAATCATCAGATTCTGCGACAATTCCTTACTTCTTGATTATAGCTACTTATAACAACCTGAGTTCCTGCCTCTGATTTTCAAGATTCTGATATTGGTCACTGGATCTGCTAAAACCTCACATTAGACCAGGTTTTCCTCTTGATCTATCAATTGAATTGAAAGATATTGAATTTCTCCTATATAGTCCTTGATCTGATCTATCCATCCTGGACTGTCAATGTGGTTCCTTGTGTTCTTCTACATTTCACTAGGACTCTTAACTGCATTAGACCGGAGACAAGGATTTAGGGATTGAGATCGGGATCAGATAGGCATCAACCAAGACTCATCGGAACTGGTCGGGACCTATACCAAGTTGACACAGAAAACCCTCAGAACTCGATTGTAACAGGCCTGGATAACCGCTGTTGACCCCAAACTCCACCATTCCAGAAAAGTACTGGCCAAGTTGCCATGGTATCAAATTGGATCAGCGATGAAAAGTTCATCTCTGAGTCCAGGAACTAAGACCTTGATGAACTAACCTTCCTTGGATGATTGTTTTTTAGCACTTTATACTATTAAGAGGCATTTTTTTCCATCTTAGTGAAATTTCTTCTTAATTATGAAAAGAGGAAAAAGATAATCAAGAGAGATTCAAGTACTAACCACATTGAGTAATCCAAAGTAAGCAGTTGGACCAAATGGTAAATGGCAAACAATCAAACCATCTGGTTGTCCACGATGCTCATGAACCAGCACAACATCTGTAAAGTCATGGGCGCGGCATGTCTCAATAATTTCAGAAATGACCTGCAACAGTACAAACCAGGAACAAACTTTCATAGATTTCTTCAGTAGTTGGTTAAAGGCTAGGATAAAATTGATAATCTGTAGACTGGCACAATATTATGACATAACAGTTCAAGTGAACAGAGCAAGCCCCTAAGAAGTTTGTAAATTTAGGATTCTTTTTGAAGGCCAGCAACATAAAATTTTCTCATTCACATGTAATCTAAAAAAAAGAGCGTCCCAATGCACAAGGCTCCCGCTACTGCAGGGTCTGGGGAGGGGCAGAGTGTACGCAGTCTTACCCCTGCAATGCAGAGAGGCTGTTTCCGTGTTTCTAACCCGTGACCACCAGATTGCAATATGACAACCTTACCGTCACACCAAGTCTCACCCTCTCTCATTCACATTTAATCTCATCTATATAAATAATACATGCTTTAAAACTCAGGAATCTACCTACTGTCCAAAGGGACACACCTTCAAAATTAGAATAGAGATCATAATTTGTTAGAATTTGTGCTTTAGATTACAACCCTACATATATTTGCTTGCTAAGACACAAAAATAGAAGATACTTCCTAAAGAACAAATCTTACTTAACACATAAAGACATTAGAAAATCTAAAAGATCCAAATCATATTTATTTTAGCCCACTCTTATGGATAGCCCACTCTTACGGATATAATAATAGCCCATAAAATGCACAAAACAAACCATGACCAAGGCTACAAAGCTACTTACTATGGTACAACTACTGCTACTTAAAGCCAAAAGCAACTTTGATTGGTTTTTAAAATAGTTAGGCTACTCAAAATTTGTTTTGACACCAAACACAACTTAATAAACCTGAATTATGAAAAATAACATCAACCTTAATGGTCCAATTGGAAAAAACTCAAAAAATGCTTTTTTGCAACTTTCTGAGGAAATAACGGAAGTGTTCAGCTTATTCATCCCCAAAAAAAAAAAAAAAAACCCCAAATTGTCCAGCTTCTTAACGGGGGGTGACTTTTAATTTCATCAAGCAGCTGGTGGAAGGAGGAATCTTGTATCTTTTGCGCATCATAATGCAAACAGTTAGAGGTAATGCTATTTTAATGCCTTTTGGTTTGTGCACTTGTATATCTTGATATTTTTTGGGTTGACCCCCTAAAAAAAGGCTATAATGAGTAGAAGCCACAGGTTTTCAAGGAGAAAGTGTAAGAAATTTACTTAGTAGAGTATAAAAAAGAAAATAGTAAGAAATAATGCAGGAAAGAATAAAAGTTCAGATCCAACTTGAAAGATTATAGTAGTCCTTGAACACAAAGGGCAGCATTGCAGCATTGAATCGTCACAACTCACAAAACTAGCATCAGAAATTTTTCAATAAAAAGATTATCATTTATTTCTTTTCAGAAAAAAATGTTTTTATTAACTTCTAGAATTAAAAAGTGGTCAACAAATTTATAGGATCCCCATGTTTTGAGGTCTTACCCTGCACAACTTAGCTCTACCCAAACTTATTTATGGAAAAAGATTTACCCAAACAAGACATAGAAATAATGTACTAAAAAAAGATTAAATTTGGAACCAAGAATAAATTATCAAAATAGGCTAATGAATCCTCCAAAAATTTTGGTCAGACATAAGCTTAAATAGCAATGAGGAAAGATAAAATTTGAAGGGGGAAAGAATCAAGAGACCAACCTGACCACCACGATTCATTCGTTGGGCATTAGGAAAGACAAACTTTAGTTCCTGAAAGAAGAGTGGGAATATTAACAACCAGTATTCAAACCAAAAGAATAAGCATGTCAAGAGTAGCAATGAAGCAACAAATTGGCCGCCCGGGGGGGGGGGGATGGTTAAGGGGGAAACCAACCTTCACAAACTGAGTAAGAGGAGCACTTGGATCACGAGATGTAGTCAATAAAATTTTAGGATCCTTTTCTGTCGCATTCGCATACTCATCATCGATGTTTGTTCTTGGCACTAAGCACATGCAATACAAAGCAACAAGAACATATCAGATATTATCTCAAAGAGGCTTTTGTATTATCAGAAAGTACTGTAAAGACGCGCAATCATTGAGAATAGATCCTTTGGGGAGGGTGTGGGGAAGGAGAGAAGTGATATGGCCTTCTAAAGGCAACCCGAGTCAGCCAGAAAGGGCTAAATTAATGTTATGGAATTCTTCTAGCAAAGTTTTCAGAAATCTTACCATGGCAGATATCAGAAGCGGAAATCATAAAAGGCCTTTTATATTTCATCAATACACCAAAGCTGTAACCATACCGCCCACCCCCCCCCCCCCCTCCAAAAGAAAGGGAAAAGCATTTCTTGTTATAATCGTAGCAACTAATAGATCTTTCCCGGAACCCAAGTCTTCTTTTTTATTTTATTTTTTCTAATTTTTTCAATTACGATGGTTCTTTAACAAGAGTTTCACAGTTATGATATGATAGGATGTATAAATTATTCAGGAACCCCTTCTTCCACCTTTTTATAGAGCGACTATCAGTAAAAGCTTTGTTACTTTGACGACATGACATAAATTGATGCTTTTTCATGTTTATAACATTCAATTCCGACACTCAAAACATTTTACAACATTCAGATCAAACAACTCATAGCATGCAATTCCAGTACTCCATAATTAAGAAAATTAACGTCAACAGGTGGATTGCCCACTTTAGAATGAAGGCTTTCACCCATCTATTCTACTGCCAAAACTATTTTAAAATAATATTAGAATGAAAACTTCTTTTTTTTTTTTTTTTTTGGTAAGAAGAATGAAAACTTCAATGCCTACATAGATACGGGAAACCCAGGTATGACTTATATCGAAAAGACTAATTATTTAATCATGTACAAATTTATTACAAACGGACCTGCAGTAGTTTCATCCTCAAGATCAATCTCTTGACGCAACGCAGCCTCTTCGTTTCTGAGCTCAGTAGGGATTGGTTTTCCCTCTGCGACACCAAAATAAGAGAATCTCCATAAAATGCGTAATATTAAATTAAAAAAAAAAAAAAAAAAGGTGGATAGAAAGGCGGGCATAGACAGATAAGAATACAGAATGAGAGGGGGGAAATATCGAATGGTTACCTTCTAATGCTTCTTTAATCTTACGTTTCTTCTCGTATAGCAAACGCTCTTTCCCTTCCAAGCTTTTTCGGTAGAGGTATTCCCGCCTCAACCGTATATTTCTACGCAACATACTCAGAGATCACTAAAGATTCTTATACAACGGACGCCAACCTTCTCTCAACCACCGTTTAGAGCTTCACAGACTGAAATAAGACTTCTTCACCGTTAATATCCAAACAAATTATTCACCCAAAAAAAAAATCCAAACAAATTGATAAGTATACAAATAGTGTGGAAGTTTAGAGACTACTGCAGATGAAAGCAGCTGAACTAAACTTTGCTCAGCTCCTGCGTTTCTTTAGGTTGAACTCGGGCTAATGAGCAGCCTTTCAGTTGTTCAAGATAAAGTTTGAAGGGACACAAAGACGCTTGGAGGATAAAAACCCTAACAAGTTGCAGAAAGAAGGAACCATACCTTCGTAGGGCGGGAGAGAGTAAGACGTAAGAAGTCCCTAGACAAGACGAACCACAGGGAAATAGTCTATGAGGTTTAATAAGGGAGCGTTTGGATATGCCTCACTCGGTATGACTTTCGAAACAGATTTTATCATCTATGACTTTCAATAATCCGTTTTAAAAAACGTGTAATATCATAAAAACTAAAATTTAATCATTCAAAGGTAAATTACATAGAAACCCCCTCTAGTGTTGTGAAATTAACAGAACTATCCTGTTTTTTCAAAGGTTACACAGAATACCCCTCTAACAATGCTATCATACAATCTCACCCCTACCGTTACTTTCAACTTAACGGCAGATGGTCAAAATTTTTTAAAGATAAAAATACCCTTTGTTCCTCTTTATTCTCAAATGAAAATCTCTCTTTGTTCCTCTTTCTTCTCCAACTACCGCATGTGTGTTCTTCTCCAACAATTTGAGGAGGTCTATAGATTTGGAAAATTGGGAGAAATTAACAGGGAGTTTACCAGCTTCAGGTTTTTTGAAAACGAGAACAAAGGAGTACCAGCTTCCTTCATCTTAAAGAACAAGCTTTCAATCTTCAAGGAGAAGTGAAACAAAACAGTTTGAGAAAAGGGTTTCAGATTTCAAGGCTTCTTCTTCTGCAGTTTCTCTGTTCTGATTTCTGAAAATTTTTTGGCTAGCTGTTGAACAAGTTGCAGATGCAACAACAGATGGGTTTTAGCGGTGATGGTGGAGGTGGTGTTGTTGCTGGTTTTGAACCCACAAGACTCTCAAGATTCCAGTTAGCTCCGGCGTCTTGGTTCGACTCTCTGCTTCCAAATGATGAGCTTCTTCTACAAACCCAATGTCTTTCTCAAGCTCCTGTGAACAGTTCTTCAACAACCAATTTTAGGAACTCTGGAAACTTTAGTTCAGCTGAGGCTGACCCCAACTTCTTCCAGACTTTCATGGCTGCACGGCTGCACGGCTGCACCTGGTCACAACAAGTTTCTTCAGACAGAACAGTTCTCCGGCAGAATTTTTTTCTCAACTGAATTCACCTTCGGGTCTTGGGTGTTATGAATTTGGGTCAAGCTTTATGAATAGTCTCGAGTTTCCTCCGTTGCCTGATATTCACTCAAACAAGCGTTCAAGGGAGAGAAATTATGAACAAACAGCAGCTAATTTGGCTCAATTGGTACTAATTTGGAATATATAGAAATTCAATCGAAGTATTCTAGGGTTTAAGATGAAAGAAGAGATGGAGGAATAAGAGGCATACCTGAAGAAGAAACTCGCTGAGACGCCAAGCCGTGGAGAAGAAAACCTTGAGAAGAAAACGGAAATGAAGAGAAGAAAGAGGAATATAATTTTTTTTAGAAGTAAGGCTAAACAATAGACCTTTTAGTCATTTTACCCGTAATAAGGGTATTTTCGTCTCAAAAAAAATTAAACCTCTACCATTAAGTTGAAAATAACGGTGTGAGTGATATTATATAATAGCATTGTTATAGGGGTGTTCTGTGTAACTTTTGAAAAAGCAAGGTAGTGCCGTATAATTTCACTACAGTAGAGGGGGTGTCTGTGTAATTTACATAAAAATTAAAATATCATCATCCCATCTATAAACCCCCCCCTACCCCTACGGCTAATATCATTCATGCTCAAAATTAAATTAACAGTTTTTCATCTTGGGCCAGGAGAACAGGTTTAATACCAACCTCTTCACTGCATTAATTCCAAAACCCATCATCAGTCCTGTTGAAACGACAAAATCCATATAGAATCCAGAATTGAAGTGATTTCTTTCTACTGAATTAGTTCTCAGAAACATAGAAATTACAAGAGCAGATTTTTTTTAAAATTTCTTGAAAGAATTTTGACAGAAAGTTATTAAGAAGTGATCTGCAGTAGAAGAAACAAGATAGTGATATGATTCTGCATGCATGAACCCAGCTTCTAGAGTTCTGCAATTTAGAATATGAATTCATTACCAAGAATCCCAAACAAGAAGTAGGCAAGCTCCATTTTAGTAGTGGAAAACTAAGAAAAAGCAGAAAGATGGATGTAGAAATAAACCCACCAAGAATGGATAGTGAGAGAGTACAGGATGACCAGGGTGTTACAGAGGAAGAAAGAAGAGAAAAGAAACTCGAGCGTTATGTGTGAAGAGTGAAGACAGTAGATATTGATTGCTCTCTCCTGGTCACGCTCTCTCTGGTTTCCTCGTAAGTTCGAATTAATGCCAGACAAAATATAACAACAAAAAAAACCCAATAATCCCTTTTCTCTATTTTTCCCCGAAATTAATATTTGTAACTGAAACCCAAATCTTTAATATTAACTACAAGATTCAATCTTCATTATACCCAAAACCGAGCCGATCAAGAAAAAAAGGAAAGAAAAATAGAAAACTTCTGGTGTGATTTGTAGAGCTCAGCAGTTGCAAATCCAATAGCTACCATCCTCTCCATACTTCTAAACCTTTATCTGAAGAAATTTTCTCACATCCAATACCTCAAAGAACGGGAAAGGAGTTGAGAAGATGCTCCCGTACACAGCGACAGAATGGTGATGTTCCCACGTCGACGGCCAGTGGAACGGTGGCGTGGATCTGAAGAGGAATTCGGGGGAAGGGTTTTGGGAACAAAACAGGGAAAGAATTTAGGGTTTTGTTCTAGGTAACTAGGGAAGTGACAAGCCGAACAACTACCCTAACTTCTACTCGGTACGCGAATTTGCTAATTATGATCGTTAGTTAAATCGCGTTTTAAACACGTATAATACGGCCATACTATTCTAAACGCCAAACAGGAAAAAACACCCTCGGCGTTCTAAACTCGTTTCCGTTTTTTATTAGGATAATAAAAGCTCTTTAAATATTTTACAAAATAACACTTTTAATTATAAAATGCAAACAGTCAAGCTGTCCGACTTAAAATGTCAGACTGCTCAGTTGCCCAACAAAGCTAACTCATATGTCAATCATCTCATTTTTTTTTTTTATAAATAATTTTTTACATTATTCCTTAATTCATAATCAATGTGGGATAAATATGTAAAAAGCTTTTTAAATCTATAACTTCTTTCACTTTTTTTAAACAAATAGTTTCTCTATCTTTTCATTAAGTTTCTCATCTCTTTCTCATTATTATCTATTTAATATTTATTTATCTTCTTTAAATACTTTCTCTTTCCTTCCATTACCATCTCTCCTCTTTTTTCTTTAATTATTTATTATTATCTATTTATGAGATCCACATCATTATTTGGTTTTTATTTATTATTCTTTAATTTATGAAAGTATATTGCCATTTTTTTTTGCTGTCCCGTATTAGTTTTGATCCGTTTAACAGTCTGTTTTTGTTTTTTTGTCATTCTCAAAATGTTTAATTGTTTTTTTGACCGTATCGAATTTTATTTTTACTGTTTAAAACCCGTACAGTTCTGTTTCATTTTTTTGCCATTTTCCGTTTTAACTAACTATAATCTAGACTAATGAATCAGGGTCCGGATCCTCTCCAGTTGCCCAGTCTAATCAGCTGTCCATAGGACTAACTGGGATGCTCAGCACACATGCAGATGCATGGGTGAGTGGTTGAATGAATGACAGACAAGAGAGGATATTTGTCCAATGATTCATACACTTACTACCCCTATTCAGTGCACAAGATATCTTTTTTTTTCTTTTTTTTTGTATGAATTCAATGCATAAGATCATTACCTTAAGATTCCAAAATATGGGTTTTGGTTGGTCCATATGATTTTTTTTGGCGTAAGACCCATAATTTATCATTTATGACTCTCCAAAGTGAAGTATTTGGAACTAGAAATGTGAACGGATCAAATTCAACACGGGTAGGCTACTATCTAAATTCAAATCCGATTCCTAAGCATCCTATCAGAATCCTCCTTTGCATCTAGAGGACTTTAAAAAATTAAATCCAAATTTGAATTTACATTTTAACCGGATATCCGGTTAAAATCATATTCGAGTCCTGATTAAAACGAAAGCACCTGTGTTGTTTGTCTCCTATCTTTGTTGCACAAATTTCAAACCTTTGTTTCAACCTTCAAATGAATCCTTTGATGAAAAGAGAGATCAAACTCATAAAACAAGATCAACAATAGAGTAATTCCAGGATTATTATTTAGAAGATTTGAAAGAAAGAAACGCACAATGGAAATGATAAGAAACGTTTGGAAGGAAACTTTTCTCTAGAAATTAATGGTGACGTCCTTTGGCAAAAATGGTATAACCCATTGAAAACCTATCAAAAAGTAAAATAAAATTTTGGAAAAATTTATCCTACCTTCCCTCTAAGAATCCTAAAAGACAACCACCCTCCAATTTGATTCAAAATGTCTCCCACCTCCCTTGCTTTTGAAAATATTTTTCCCATTCAATTTAGCGATGATATTTGTCATCACCAATATTTTTTTGAACAATAATACCTTTAGATTTATAAATAAATTTTATAAAAAATCTATAATTGAATTTAATTTAAGAACATATATTTAAAAAAAAAAAAGTGTCAAAATCTGTCAAAGAACGAGTCATCTTCAAGCTCTTGAATCTAATACCAATGGTGGAAACCAAACTTGAAAAAATCGAGAAAACTTCAATCAAGTCCAAATCGACTTGAGGTTTCAAGGGATGATTCAAAACAGCAAACCCTTCTGAAAGTGTCCGATGACCACCCCAAAGGAAGAGGGTTTATCTTTAGATCTGAATCTCGATTGACGGAAGGGGAAGAACCTGTGCTGTTCTTCAATTCGAGATTCTTAGTTTCCTGCTTGCTTGCATGGTCTTTGCCTTTGTCATCTCCTGGCTCTTCCATTTTAATTTACCATCATCATGAAATTATATGAAGGGGATTCCAACATTTCTTTCGCTACAATAGATGAGCAGAATTGAGCTCCATCGTGTCGGTAACAAATGAGGGTACATCAACCCTTGAATCAAGTAACCCTTCAGCATCCATGAACAGGAGCTATTTTATCTTCGTATTGTATTATACATTTGTACTTTTGTCTTCAATTCAGAGCTGTATCAACTTCAGCAATACTACTGTCTTCTTTCTTAAAAACAGGTTGGTTTGGTTTTGTTTGTTGAAAATATATTCAGATAAGAGAATCAAATCGATTAGGATTTAGGAATTTAGGTAGCCAACCTGTTCTTTCTTAAAAACAGTGTCGACTGGATGGCCGACATCTGTCACTCCACCAGATCCAATGGTATGAGAGTCATTGTACGAAAAAGTGAAAAAAATATAAAATAACTCAATAATTCTCATACCGTTGGATCGAGCAGAGTGACAGGTGTTGGCCATCTAGCCGACACTGGCAAGTCTCTAGTTCATTTCGAACTTGAAACGAGCCGAGTCCCCACTAATCCACGTCCCTTTCTCTTTCCCCATGAAAATAAAGAGAGAGTATATATATATATATATATATATATATATATATGTATAGAAATTTTCACATAGTACCCAAATTTTTTTTCAGAAAATCATTTATCACCCAAGTTTTTTAAAAACATCATTTACCACCCAAATTTTCAAACATATATCAAAAAGATCCAAAACCTTATAATAGAATTATTAGTTGATGATGTCAGCCGTGACAAAATCATGATTGACAATAATACCCTTATTATAAGGGAAAAAGTCTAAATGAAAACAGAAAACCCCTCTAGGCATGCTCTCCCTCTCTGTTAGTTAAAACTCATTTTAAACGCGTACCGTACTGTCGTACCGTACTCAACTGTTTAATACGCGTATTGCCGTATTGATCTCAAAAATACTTTAAAATACTCCATACTCCAAACCTTGCCGTTTAAAACCCGTTTAAAACGCGTACCGTACCGTATCCGTATTTTAACGTATTTTAACATGCATTTTTAATAAATAATGAATCGATTATTCCTATATTGTTTAATATTCTTATTACTTTCTACATGTAATCGATGTGGGATTAAAGACTGCCACTTCCTCATAATTATTTATAAACTCATTACTTTATTACTTATTAGGGTGGGGTGTGAGTTATGGGTCATAACAATTGTATATTGTAAGCCGCCATTGATCTCTCTCTCTCTCTCTCTCTCTCTCTCTCTCTCTTCATATGGATTCATGCTTAAAGTCTTAGACAAACATAAAATATCAATTAACTACTTGACTGAAGATAATAATTTTCATCATTTTATGACCAAATACTTCATAAATGTCATCTGTTCCTATTGATTTAGGTATAATTTTTCAATAGATTTATATGTTTCATTAATGTAATTCTTCAATTTATGGGAGTATATTGTTGTTTTTTTCACCGTACCGTATTATATCTGATCCGTTTAAAACCCGTACCGGCTGTTTTTGTTTTTTTGCCATTCTCGAAATGTTTGACCGTTTTTTTGACCGTACCGTTTTTGTTTTGCTCCGTTTAAAACCGGTTCCGTCCCGTTTTGTTTTTTTGCCGTTCCCGTTTTAACTAACTATGCTCTCCCTCCCTTTCTCACCCTCTTCTCACGCGCTCTCTCTCTCTCTCTCTGTTAACTCTCACCCTCTTCTCACCCTCTTTCTCTCTCTGAAAATCTCTCTCAGCCTCTTCTCACCCACTTTCTCTCTCTATAAATCTCTCTCACCCAAAAAAATCAGACAAAATTAATGGTAAGTTTGCGGGATTGCAATTACTTGCAGAAAATTGTTTCAGAAAGAATTCAAGGGACTGTGGTAATGAGACAAGCATAAGGAAAAAAATGCCATTGAGGGGAAAGAACGCCATTAATGGAGAAAGTCAACTCTTACAAAAAAAAAGGGAAATGTCAAGGACGCCATCGTCTCCCTCTTTTTCTGTTGTGGTTTTTTTCAATTTGTGATTGTGGGTGGCATGAAATAATAGGTTTATGTTCTTACCTGATCAGCGATTAGATTGAATTCCAAACATTTCCTTGAGATTCACTGAGTCACAGACAATTAACCTGACTTGAGAGAGAGAGAGAGAGAGAGAGAGAGAGAGAGAGAGAGAGAGAGAGAGAGAGAGGAGTGTGTTTTAGATCATATTTTGGATTATAAAGTTCTAATATTTGGGTTTGGCGAAACTTTTGGGTCAGTAATTATATAGACTTGGTTCCTGAGGGAGATGATGTTTGTGACTGAAAATATTACATTTGGGTCTTTCAAGAGGAGGATGATCTAATTTTTCATTGTCAACTTCAAAGGAACAGGGATATTTGGGTGTGATAATTTTGAGGTTTCAAGTACAAATTTTTTTTGAGTATTGAAAGCCAAAATCTTTTGATTAATATCATCAGTAGAAGCCAGAAAGGTTAATCTGTACCTAGTTTTTTGTGTGAGTGTAGGTGGTCATGGAGAAGCAGAAGAGCTTTCGAGGGGTGATGGAAAAACAACTGAGCTTTCGTGGAGTGATGGAAAAGCAGAAGAGTTTTCAGATAGCATTGGAGAAGCATCTAAGATTTCGTGATAGGAGGAAGAACAGGGAATCTCCGAGGAAAATGGGGGACTCCGAGTTTCATCTGATTGCTCGAACTGGAAATTTAACCAGGCTCAAGGACAAAAACAAAGTTGCAAACAAGAAAGGGAAAATAATGAATCGCCATTGATTAGATGCTCAGTCCAGTATAGGGAAAATGAGAAGGGTATATACACATAATTTCAATTCTTTTTCGTCAGTTAATGGACTAACGTTTGAAAATTTTGGAAGGTAGATGATGTTTTTAAAAAACTTGAATGGTAGGTGATTTGTCGAAAGCTTTTTGGGTGGTAGGTGAAAATTATATATACAAACGGATCGGAGCGGATTATATCCGTTCTTTTTAAGTGATATCCGAATCCGCCTCCGCCTCCGATTTCATCTATCCGAATTCACATCCGAATTTGATTGTTCGGATTCGGATTCCTTTAAACGAACACGAATTATAATTGAATTTGAATTTTTAACTATTAATTTACATCCTTATTTGGAACACTGATTTCTCATTTATGACTCTCTGAGATAAAATCTTTTCGAAAGTCCAGATTAATTGGATTTGGAACATTGACATTTATTTAAGGCCTTCTTCTTCTCCTTATGATAAAGCTCTTGTTTGGGTCATGTTTGGCTTTGTCGGTGAGAAATGGCTTTATTCAAATTCAGGCTTGCATTCTTTTCTCTTCTTGTCTTACTTCTCTCCATCATTTTCATGGGTTTGTATTTTTTTTTTCTTGTCTTTGAATCTAATCTCATTTTTAGTTGAGTTTGTTTATTTTTGTGATTCTTAAGGTCATCCAAGGCTTGTTCTATGATCAGTTATTCTGATTATAAAATCTGATTTGATCTTCTTCTTTCTTTTTTTTTTTTTTTTTTTGTTGCATGTGATTGTGTACTTGTAGGACTTCAGGCTGAAAATGATACATGTGTGGGGGACTGTAAAAACCTCCAGGAATGTATGAAGAAATGTGATGCATGGGGTTTTGATGCGAGTCTTGCTGAATGCTTTCCTAGGTGGGAAGCAGCCATTGGTGATTGTTGCTGCAAGAAGACATATTTTGAATCCTGAATGTTACAAATCTCATGATGGAAATTTTGAGATTGAAAAAAAAAAAAATTGTTCTCTCATCTGATGGAAAAATAAAATAAAAATTGTTCTCTCATCTGATCAAGTCATAGAATGTAAATGGATTGTTCTTCGTATCATATACTGTAATTTATAAATAATTCATTTCCAACGGAGGGGTCGGATTCATCCGACCCCCACGTGGCGACCATCCAGTGGAGTCGCCGCCACGCCTCCTGAATTTCAGGGATAAGACGATTTGGATCCCACAAGTTAATCCTATATTCATATAATTTAATGGATTACTTATGTATTCATGCATCAAACTCAAAGAAGAAAAAAAATCTTCTCTTATCCCTCAATATCTTGTGCTTATGTTAGAAAAAAGATTCTTTCTTGTCTTTTAATTCATCAGCTGTCCATCAAATAAGTTGGGATGCATCAGTATACGTGCCGAGCATCACAACCCATCTGATAGAAGGCTAGTGCAACTAGGCGATAGGAGAGGATCGAGGTCCACTTATGTCTCCTAAGGTTATCGTAGAAAATAAGTTTATGCATTCTATGGATGCACTTATAAATTGAACATAAGTTTATGCTTCTTTTTAATTGGATTCATTCTATTTGAGGCTCTTTGGATATTCAACTTTATTTATTTTATTAAAAAATAGAAAAATCTTCTTTTCTGGTATAACATTTTTTTACTAGGTTAAATCATGTCATTTCATATGTCTACTCAAAAAATATGTAAAGCAATGAAAACTATAAATTGCTTTCAAATTGAATTTGAAACCAATTTTTATTAGTACCTTACAAAAATTCAGGTAAATATTAGTACCTTAAAATAAATCAAAGACATGGTTACAACTTCTTAATTAACCTTTTTTTTGGTTGGTAATACTTAACCTAATTAGTGGCAACAAGTTGCACCCTTAATAAAATTTGCCTATAATTTGTGTAAATAAAAGGGTTTGTTATTAAACAAAAGCGGGAAACTAAAAGATTGGCTTGGGTAGAGCATCGATTCAAATTAAAATTGGATCAGAATCAATCAAAATCATCCCAAAATCAATTGGATCTGACCGAAACTTATTTGGTGGGCTAGTATCGGGTTAGATTCCAATCCAGTTTTCAAAACCATGTACCACTAACCCAATAAAATACTAAGCCATTTGCAGCACAAAAGCAACTCGGACTTTATATAGTTAGCCTTAGGATTTGGTCTCTTTGGTATATATTATATAATTAATTATGATATATGTATTTGTTTGGTATTAGCTTATATTTAATAAATTGATATAATCTAAAATCTATATTTTAAAAGATGTTTATCATTATTGTAATAATTTGTTATTATTTCTTTATGTTTAATGGTATTAAATGATTATTATTTATGACTCATAATTTAGTCTCATAATTGATTTGTCATAAATAATTTATAAATATAAATATAAACTATACCAAAAGAGCCTAATTAATCATTACCATCTAAATTGATCATTTTTTAGAATTTTTTTATGATCACGAGATGCATACTTTTCTTGGCCTTTTAGCTAAACTCAAGTGTATTATGTAATGTTATTACAACTCATTAACTGAGGATTTTTCTCATAACCTTAATGTCCTAATTAAATGGTTAGATGACTAAGGAAGGATAACGAACAATTTTGACCATGACCAAAGGACGTCCTAGCGCATGAGGCTTTTGTTACTACAGGCCGCAGGATCTAGGGAGGGGCAGAATGCATGCAATCTTATCCCAACAACATGGAGATGTTGTTTCTGTGTTTCGAGTCCGTGACCATTAGGTTGCAATATAACAACCTTACCATCACACCAATTCTAATCATGATCGATCTTCCATTATTTGCTAGATTTAAAAACACCTATCTTAACTCTGCCTGATGTTTCCATCATTAAACAATCTCAGAATGTGACAACTCTAGGGCATAATTTTGCTACTCAGCCCGGGTTCAAACTATTGACAAACTATTGGTTTGATACTCTGATGATGTATTAGCTAATGTATGTAGCTGATGTAGGATTTTAAGTAATCCTAATGTAAAATTTATTACAATGAATCCCACATGAAATGAAAAATACAACTGAGCAATAATACAATTTATTAAAATGAAATAAGACATACCTTTCGTTGGAGATTGTTTTCCGACCATTTCTTTTCACCTGATTCCTGCAGGGATCTTCTACAGTCTCATCTCCCTTAGGTATGGGTCCTCTTGATTTCACGCAGAGAGAGACTATAGGGACCCTGCTTCATATTTATAATGATTTAGAATTCAAATCTATCCCAATCTCATAATGGTATAGATTTGATTTATATTTGGAAATGGATAATCAATCAACCTTGATTGGATTCTTACCAGTCAAAATAGGCAAGTAAGATAATGTTACCCATAATAATAAAATCAGAATAAGTAAGATTTTACAATCTCCCACTTGGGCTATATTATTCCACAAGACTATTAAAAACTAGTGTGTCTATGGAAACCATTAATTAAAAATCAGATTATCTCAAACCTCATACCTTCCAACAAGCAGACTAATGTTGAACAACAGCAGAAGATACACCTCAATTATACAGCATATAATTTTCTGTTATTACGAACATAAGTCTCCTTGTTTATCTTGACATTGGCTTACTGCCTCTGAAACTTGGCTTAATACTGCCTTTATGTTTTTGGCTTAATACCGCCTTCTGAGACTTGGCTTAATACTGCCTTTTTGGGTCCTGGCTTAATACTGCCTTTTGTGTTCTGACTTAATACTGCCTTTTTGGGTCTTGGCTTAATACTGTCTTTTGTGTTCTGGCTTAATACTGCCTTTTAAGACTTGGCTTAATACTGCATTTTGGGTCCTGGCTTAATACTGCCTTTTTTTGTTCTGGCTTAATACTGCCTTTTAAGACTTGGCTAAATACTGTCTTTTGGATCCTGGCTTAATACTGTCTTTTGTGTTCTGGCTTAATACTGCCTTTAAAGACTTGGCTTAATACTGCCTTTTGGGTCCTGGCTTAATACTGCCTTTTGTGTTCTGGCTTAATACTGCATTTTAAGACTTGGCTTAATACTGCCTTTTGTGTTCTGGCTTAATACTGCATTTTGGGTCCTGGCTTAATACTGTCTTTTGTGTTCAGACTTAATACTGCCTTTTAAGACTTGGCTTAATACTGCCTTTTGGGTCCTGGCTTAATACTGTCTTTTGTGTCAATGACATGTCAATGAATGTGTAACATAGCAATAAATGAATGCTGAAATAAAAATAACCATGGTAATAAATAAAAATAACCATGGTAATAAGCAAGGGGTCCACTTGGTCAGACGGTTAACCCCTTGCTTGATGAGGTAAGGTATGGAGGAGGTTTAGAATTCGAGTCTCCTCCCTGGCATATAGTCCCTCATGGTAATAAATATCTGTGCCAAAACCATTGGCAATGTAAATAAACATAATGAACTAAATCATTATCAATGTGAGAAAAGTCTCCCACTAACCAAGCACATTTAATGAATTAACCATTTCTATATTATGGCGCCGGGAAGATTATTAAACATACAGTCCCTTGAAGACTCCCCTTGACAAAACCTTCGTCAGAGAATCTACAATCAAGATGTTTTAACGAATGTGCTGTACAATGATATAAATTCTTTGACATTTTTCTCTCACCTAAAGAGATTTGAATTCCGAACTCCATTATGCTTTGAATGACTAGATTTCACATTATTCTTTGAGAACAACACAGCTAAACCGCTGTCACAATACATCTCAATAGGCCTAAGTTAAACTTACAACATTCCAGGTCTAAAGATAACTCTTCAACCAGATATGCTACTTATTAGTTTCACATATAGTTATAAAATTTACCTTATCAAGAGGGTGATGCATGGATAAAGTACATCTACCATCACAACAAAAAACTGAGATGGGATTCATGCCCCCAATGCAATCACCAAAACACTACATCACAATAGCCAAGAGTGTCACTACTGCCACAAATGAATAGATAATATTTGGTCCTTTGCAAGTACCGCATGACCTTCTATTCTCATTGTTCAGTGAGCTATACCAGCATCCAACTAAAAATGTCTTAGAACACTCTAAACAAAGTTTATGTGAGAATAAATATAATCTTGAGCATACACCAAGCTATGTACTTGCTTTCTCTCTGAACATCATTTCTTGAACATAACTCTGTCAATTTGTCTCCTCTCTGATTTAAACATCTGCAACTTAACTGTTATGCATGTACATTCAATCATTCTAGAACACGAATAACTTATACCCTTTGAGACAAACCCAGAGTTTCATTTTTCCTGTCACGAGGAAACTCAATGTCAAGTACAAAAGTACTTACTCACACATTCTTCATCTCAAATTTATCAGACATTGAAACTATGGTTTCAACAGGTAAACCATATCACTACTGGTCAAGTGATTAACCATCAACACATATGACTAGGAAATAAATCCACTCCCACTGACCTCTATATATACATAATGATCAATGATAATCTCAACAAAGTTTTAAGAAGATACAACTTTGTCAAATTTCAGGTACCACTACCTGGATGTTTGCTTAATCCACATATTGATTTTATAAGTTTAAAAATAGATATTCTTTCTCCTTTACCTCAAAACCTTTTGGATAAAGCCTATAAACACCTTCTTTCAGATTTTCTTTGATCAAAATATCTTTACATCTATCAGATGCAACTCTAAAATAAAATACACAACTAAAAACTTCAAAGATTTGAAGTCTATACTTTTCATTCTCTTTGTGTGATTCCACTTCGCTACAAGTTTTACTTTATAGCAATCAATTCTCCCACTGGAATCACACATTTTCTTACATATCCATTTTTAGCATATGAGTACGCCGCTCATGACAAGAGCATAAAATCTCAAATCTCATTGATGTTTATAAATAAGATACATCATTTATGACTAGTAATCACTCAAAAATAATTTCATTATTGACAACTTGCTCAAAACTATTGGGATCTTCATCTTGTTCAATGCCAAAACATCTATTTTTTTGAGGTATAACTTGTGATTAGATGAAATCACAGATCTACATGGTCTATTATATCTCCTCATTGCCTTATCTAGCTCTGGTATTTTGACTAGGCATCAACTTGAATGAAGATAATTTCAACAATTATCTTATTACACTCTGATAATATTTTTGTTACCTCAACTAATTGCTCCACAACAATTTCCATGTGGTCTCATTAAACTTATGTTTCTTGGATGTGACTGCTAACCAACATCATTCATTCGGTTCTTGCTGAATCCTTCAAATATGAGTGGATATCCCAAAATGATAACTCAATATCGAAAAATAATCACTCTCCCACGAGTGTTATGAAAATACATTACTTTTACAGTTCCAATCAAGAAGACAATTTGAACTGAAAACAACTTACCTGGCACCCTATTAATACTATAGGCTGCAAAATTGATCACTCCAAATGAGCTAAAACACTCTCGAGTTCTCTTGATCACATCTATTTGTCACTCTTTTGTTGTTGAATTTCATCCATATGATGCTAAGCCATAAGCTTTAGCATTTGTAAACATTTGGCTAAAATCATTGGGAATAAATCAATATCACTCACTCTATCTTAACAATTTGCATTCTCCTTCAGATCCAACAGTCTTAATATTTTAATAAAATATTTTCCCCTTAAATAATCCTTACAAGTAAGCAAGTCATTAACTTTAGGGATTTTCAGAATTCTATTCTTTTCAATATTTTTATAGTCTTCAATCTCCATTACCTTCTCACTTGAAAGTTTCATGATTCTACTTTTCTTCCAGCTATAAAATTTTTCACATGTTCTTTCTGAGTTCTTGTAATTCCATAAAATCATTTTTCTTGTCAAAAGTTTTTTATTATTCCTTGAAATTTTATTTTTCTTTCTGTAAGACCCTACCTTTCACTTACTACATTTGTCAGAGTATGGCTTACGTCATGACGTTGGTATTCCTTCGTTTCTCTTTTCTTTGAAATTTCTTCCTTAATGAAAAGAAAATCAAATCAACTTCAGTCCACTAGTTTTATGGATCACCAGGATCTAACTTTGCAGTTTAGGTGAGGAAGTGAAAATCAAATGAATCATCTATAATATTCCAATAAGTTACCTACAGAGATTCACATATCTTAGAGCTTATTAGTAATGGCTAATAGCTCTAACATATGTTTCCTCATATACCATTATCATCATATACCATCAAAACTGGTACAAACAACCTTGAGAAAACAACATCTCTCCACCCCATTTTTAAAAATCAAAATTTCTTTGGATTTCACTCTGAACATCTATTTACAATGTTCCTTATTTGAATTTTCTTTTATCTGATCTTAGGGATTAAATATTCCTAAAGACCAGAATACAATCTTTGCTGAGTATATCTAGGTTAAACACTCCTAAACTAGCTTTCAATCTTTCATGCCAATTCATAGAACTGACCCTGCTATAACAGGCATCATGAGGTGTTTGATCATTATATGTTCTCTAATATGTGTGATATAATGCAAACATACACACAAGATAAGTTAAACTTACAATAATTAAATATATGCAAGTCTATTTTCTTTGAAGAGTCAACCGAAACTACACCCTTATCCTTTGGGACAAGAGCGCACTGGTCCTCTTACTATCTGTGCAGAACCTGTGAAGGGATAATGACTCTCGAAATTCCACCACCTTTGGGTGTATGAAACTCCTAAAGTCAAGATCCTTCAACCATGTGCATGAGTATACATGATCTTTGACACCGCCACCTTTGGGTGGACAATGGCGCTCTTTGCTGCTTCCACAAAAGTGAAAATCTTGATAATGTCACCTTTGAGTGAGCACTATCCTTCTTTGTTGTGTCTATAAATGCATAAGTTCTGGATTTGAGCATATCATGATAGAACTGAGCTTGCCACTTTGGTGGTCCCACCCAATCCTTACACAATATGTACAAATCTGTGTGAAATAATGCAAACATACACATAAGATAAGTTAAACTTACAATAATTAAACATATGCAAGTCTATTTTCTTTGAAGAGTCAATCGAAACTACACCCTTATCCTTTGGGACAAGAGCGCACTGGTCCTCTTACTATCTGTGCAGAACCTGCGAAGGGATAATGACTCTCAAAATTCCACCACCTTTGGGTGTATGAAACTCCTAAAGTCAAGATCCTTCAACCATGTGCATGAGTATACATGATCTTTGACACCGCCACCTTTGGGTGGACAATGCCGCTCTTTGCTGCTTCCACAAAAGTGAAAATCTTGATAATGTCACCTTTGAGTGAGCACTATCCTTCTTTGTTGTGTCTATAAATGCATAAGTTATGGATTTGAGCATATCATGATAGAACTGAGCTTGCCACTTTGGTGGTCCCACCCAATCCTTACACAATATGTACAAATCTGTGTTTAAATAAACTGGGACAATGCCACCCTTGGGTGAACACTGTCATTCTTTAAAGCATTTACAAACACAGTCGCTTGAATTTGAACACATCATGACAAAACAAAGAATACTACTTTGGTGGGATCTACCAAGTTCCACCATGATATGAACAAATTCCAAATTGCAGCTCTAGAGGGATATATATAACCATAAATGTTTTTCAAAAATCAATTTTATAAGTCTAAACATTTAAATAAACATGCACTATAGCTCAACAATCATTATGATACAAGAATATTGAGAAAAATTAGCAGAAACACTGCAAATCGAGCTCCAAAAAAGCATTAATTTGGAAAAATACTATTCCTAATGTATCAAAATGTAACTATATATATTCCAGATTAAAGAGCATTGAAAACCAAGTCCAACGGAATAAATCGGAGGTCAATCCGACTTTCCTAGCTCCCACAAATCCAGTTTAAAGTCGGATTGTGAACGCAGTAAAAAAAAAAAAAAACTGCAAGCCAAACAGGCCTTAGAATCTGGACCGGGGATGAACCGCGGTCTGATCCAAACCAAAACCGGTTTGGTTAAGCCAACCCAAAACCGGTTCATTCAATCGGTTAACGGGCCAAAATTTTGGGTTTTCGGGTCGAATTATCGGGTCAAGCTGCCGGGTTTTCGGATCGGGTTAGTGGGTCACCCATTCTGGTTCGGGTTGGATATCCATGGACCCCGTTCGGGTTTTCAGGCCAGCCCTGGGCTGGGTCTGACTAGCCGGGCTGGCTTGGCCTGGGCTGGTTCTGGGCCTGGCCGGGCCGACCAGCCGGCCGGCCGGGTTGGCCGGGCTGGCCGATCTAGCCGGGCCGGTTGGCTTTGGTTCGGGCCGGGCCGCCCGGGCTAGGTCTGACTGGCCGGGCTGACTTGGCCTGGGCTGGGCCAGCCTGGTCAGAATTGGTTTGGGCCTGGGCTGGGTTGACTAGGCCTGAGTCAACCAGCAAACCCGTTAGGGTTTGCGATTCGGCGCCGAGTCGACCCGGCGATGACTCGACGCCGTCAGGTATTTTTTTTTTTTTTTTTTAATTCTGGCGCGTGGATCTCACGCGCCATTTCAGGCGGCGAGTGGCGGCGCGTCCGGCCACCGCCGGCGACCAACTTAGTGTCGGTCGACTCGATTTTTCGAGTTCTACAATCTGGTATAATCCATTTTAAATTTCACCACTCTAGAAAAATTATCCGATTTTTAAAATCTCTTTTATTTTTCCAAAAATTAAAATGGATAAGTAAGAAAATTTTCTTCATGTTTAATACTCAATGATTTTAAATTCATGTGGGATGGCTCTGATACCACTGTATGATTTTAAGTAATCCTAATGTAAAATTCATTACAATGAATCCCACATGAAATGAAAAATACAACTGAGCAATAATACAATTTATTAAAATGAAATAAGACATACCTTTCGTTGGAGATTGTTTTCCGACCATTTCTTTTCACCTGATTCCTGCAGGGATCTTCTACAGTCTCCTCTCCCTTAGGTATGGGTCCTCTTGATTTCACGCAGAAAGAGACTATAGGGACCCTGCTTCATATTTATAATGATTTAGAATTCAAATCTATCCCAATCCCATAATGGTATAGATTTGATTTATATTTGGAAATGGATAATCAATCAACCTTGATTGGATTCCTACCAGTCAAAATAGGCAAGTAAGATAATGTTACCCATAATAATAAAATCAGAACAAGTAAGATTTTACAGCTGACCCCATTTAGCTGGGATAAAATTTATCCGAATTGAGTTGCCTTACAAAGTGTATGACTAAACAAACTAAACATTGCTCAAATCCATAGTTTTACGTTTATGAATTATAGAAGGGTTCATTGGAATGAATAAGAGCATGTCCATATCTGAAATAATCAAATGGATCTTGACAAATTCTGGGTCATTCATCACTTTGATGAAAATCTTAAAGTCAAATAATACAGTAACTGTAAGATTCAAAAGACTACCTTTCACTCAAAAAGGTTGATAGAATCTTGTTAATGTCCAAATGAAAGAAACCAAATCGTTTTCATTCAAAAAAAGTGGGAGCCATTTTCCATTGTAACGAAACTTGTTACAATGCTAACTTCTTTCCATCTCTTAGTCTGCCTGGCCTAGTAAATTTCTTCATAATATCGAATAAAGGAAAAGAAAAGACATTCCTAATATGAATTATTTAATGACATTCATGAAGTGAAAGTCACCAATAAATTCAGGTTAAAAAAAAAAAAAAAAAAAAACAACGAACAACATCATCTTAGAAAAGCCCTGGATTTTGTGAATCTCATAAATCTTCTAGTTTTGATAGCATGTGTTCAATACTGAATACACTATAAAATAAAGCTCATCCATTTATGAACCTTCCAAGTTCAAACTTGCACTTGCTTAATTTACATGGTGAATCCAGATCTGTTATGACTGAAGAAAATGAATTTTCTATAAGGGGAATTTCTCAATATACAGACGAGAGAGAGAGACCAGTGCAGATATCTTTAGAAGTCATTAGCACCTGGTAACCATCTGGAGACATGTCCATTTGACACAGAAGTGGCATCAGAACCGAAAGTAGTCTCAGCTGGAAGGTTATCAACTGATATTTCACTGCACCATCGTATTTTGATGGAAGTGTTTTTTGCAAGCAGAACTTCAGAAAGAGATCCATTAGAAGTTCCTGAATGCAGACTAGCACATCACCAATTAAACAAAGACCATTTGATCGCCCAGCAATAGCAGTTAGCACGTCTTATATAGTCGGGTCCATGGCAATACAAAACTATTTGATAATCAGTACTGTGGCCACCAACAAGAAGCTACAGATCATGACTTCTGTTCAGTCACTTTCTTGAGGTAGCTACCAATGCCAACCTGCCTGCTTTTTATCTCAACAAATACCAAAGTAATAGAGAAAGTCAAACTTCACCGAATCTAAACATCAACTAAGCTATGCCAATACTCAGTGGAGTGGTATACATGAAAACCAATCATTACCACTAGCTTCATTTGTGACTGAGTTGCACAAGGACTTCTGCAGTAATATTGTGTCTGCAAAAAGCATCATACTCAAATTCCTGATCTCCTCTCTATGGGATGACTCCAAAGGTGTGAAGGAAAATGATGTCATCCAGGTTCCCAGCAAATCAGGGATTGCTGGGATAATAAGCTTCTCCACATGTAATGAAGACAGCATCTGATAAATAAAGTTTGAAACAGTTAGGAATATGGCATTAAGACAAAAGAAATAAAATGCCATTGATCATTAAGCTTCAGGTCAAAGTATACACTAACAATAGAACGGTAAAAGTTGGAAGAAAAGCAACCTAAGACTACATAATGGATATATTTTATCTCTTTAATAAAATCATTCAGTTGCTACCCTCCCCCAACCCCGTCTTTTTCTTTAAAAGAGAAAAAGAAGTTGAAAAGAAATCAAGTGTAGTCAACTCATTTTCACAAAATATGAGTCAAAGTCACCAGAAAACTTGAAAAGACAGAAGCTCAGAATTTATTTATCTATAACAATGTTATAGAACCGGGACCAGTTGAAGTGGAACATACTGCTTTGAAAATTGGATTTGTTGACCATAACATTAACCTTATGAGTACCAGGGCCAATTAGATATAATTTCAAAAGCTAGGCCTGGTCATTAAGCATGAATTCACACCCTACAGTAGTTTAGGGATATAAAAATTGAATATAGGGTTTTTAAAGGATAAGCAATGAGAATTTTGAAATTAGAAATAAATAAAAAGAGTTGGCAGGAAACAGAAGTTTGAGTTAAAATAAAAGGGAAATTATGGTTAGGATTTTAGAATTAAGAGAAACAAAGGAAGCGAATAAATCAGCAAAAAGAGATACTGCAGGGTCAGTGGAACCCACCAATGGTATATGTTAATCAGTACTGTGGCCACCAAAATAGGATGAAGTCATGTAAATATACATGAGTTTTATCAGAATGACATGGTACACGGTGTTAGCCATAACCAACTTTGGAATTTGATTCCTTTCTAATTTCACAAAATTAACATATACCATGCACTGTGCTTCGTAGGAATTTGACAAAGGCCCTAATGTGATTTTGTTGCTTTGTTTCTCAGAAAGGAAGACCACAAGTGCTTAAGGAATACCTCCAGGAGCCACAAGCATAGTGGGGAGCCAATATAAATTAAAAGTGAAACTCTCTAGATTTCTTAAAGGAAGATGGCAAAATAACTTTTCTTCAACAAAGATGCATTTTGGATGGTGCATCGGCAAGAAGGCAACTAATAAGTTTGTTAACTTAATTCTATGCAATACTGACAGTGCCCTGCCATTTCTCACAAAGTGGATAAGGAGAAACAAATACGGCCCTTGAGTTGCCTTACCACTTGGACCGCCACCCCCAATGGTATTTTCTCGGCCTCCTCAGCTTGGGTTCTTGTCAGAACGCGCAAGCCCAAAGTTCCCTGGTATGATATGGTATGTTTTAGGGGTCACTCTCCCCTCCATAGCTAAAATAATGCCATGCCCTAATCATGTCCTTTCCTACTGGCTCTCTCCTGTGTAACAGGGGCATCATCCCTAGCGCTAGTTGTGGCTTCTGTTGGGCCGTTGATGAAGATGTCCAGCCCTCTTCTTTGATTGCCCTTTTTCCAAAAGAGTTTGGGGAAAGATTCTTGGGAAATGATGGCCGCGCCACAGAAGGAACACCCTTTTGATCAAGAATGGAGAGAATGGAGGTGGATAGTCAAAAAGTTCAAACGGAAAGCTACTTGTGATGTAGTGGTTAAGTTGGCTTTTGTAGTGACAGTTTACCATATTTGGTTCGAAAGGAACATCAGATTGTGGGAGTCCAAGTCAAGATCCTTCGCTCAAATCTGGAACGCTGTGGCCCCTTCCCCTCCCCCTCCCCCCAACCCCCCTGGGATTCTAAGAGAAACAGATCCATTCTATCCTCTTTTGATCTTCCCACCGGTTAACATTGTCTGGAATTTGTTCCCTTAGCCCTCTGTTTACTTGCCGTATGGGTTTTAGCCCTTTTGTAAGGAGTGAAGGAGTCTGGCTCTATTCTTTGGATACCCAGGTTTGGTTTTTTCCTTAGTTCCGAGGAATTGTTAATATATTCATTCATTCACCCAAAAAAAGATAATGGGGTTAAACTTCAGATGGAGAGGCTACTATAAAGTATGTAAAACAATAAATAACTCTCTCTCTCTCTCTCTCTCTCTTGCTCTCGTAAGGTGATAAATGACAGAAAAAATTATTGCATATGAAAATATAACAAGTCGGAAGATAAAATCCATAGTATGCAACAACATGAAAGGACAAAGCCAAAGAATGCGGGCTAAGCCATTGGCTAAGAACCCAAATACAAAGAATCCCTAATAAAACCAGTCTCACCAGCTCGTTTCACAGATGCCATCCTCTATGAGAGAGAGAGAGAGAGAGAGAGAGAGAGAGAAGTAGAGATGTGTTGGCCATCTCGCTGTCCTCACGATAATAGACTTATACCAAATCCTGAATGGACCTCACCGAGCCCCTAAACATTCTGTGGTCCCTCTCCTTGGAAATGATCATATTATTGTGAAACACAAAGTTGGTCAGATAGTCAGAGAGAAATTGCAATGGATGAACAGGTGGCTATTAAGTTTCACGCTTGACATGCATAACAGATAGACCGGAGGAAAAGTGAAGTCTCTCCAACCTCTCTTTTGCAGTTTATCAAGTGTTCACTTTCTAATGACTCACTTTCAATGCTATTACCCTTAGTATTTGGGAGGAGCCTGAATTTTCAATACAGATTAAAGAGGAAACCCATATTGTTGTGCAACTGAGGGAGCAAAGCAATGAAGAGGGCTTTAGTAGACAACCTCCCATTACTGGTGAGGGTCCAAATGTGTATTGTGTTCACTAAAAGGGATAAAAACATCAGCCAACGAGTCAATTGACCTCAAAAGTTTCACTCTCAAGTCCCTCCTGAAATCAAAGTCCCAAACAAGCCATACTCATTACAACACCTATAATATGCATTAGAGTGAGAGAGAGTAGAGAAGAATGACTTGGATTTTGTTTGGCGAAGAGAAATGCCTTAATCCACCAAGGATGAGTAACACGATCTGACAAAGAAATCGCATTCAGAACATTGCCTCCAAAACTTCTAATTTTTACTACAATAGCAAATCCCAATAATTTTTTTCCCAAGATTCAATTTTTCATGTCAGCCCACACAAATGTAGAATATCCCATGCACAGAGCCATGCTTAATTCCTTAAAAGGTCCGTCCAAAACCTTCTATGTTCACCTCAATGAAACTTAAAACAAGAACCTTAAACAAAGTCATCAAGCACTTTTCCTAACCTTCAAGGAATATCTTTCCAAAATATCATGGAAAGTCCTCATGATACCCTACTACCCTCAATGCTTTCATGCTGTAACTTGACTTTATTATCCACCCAATTTCACAATTATATTTTGATTCCACGACTCTTCTAACAACCCCTAAGATCTCCGAACCAATTCAGGATGAGGCACTGCTTTAAACTTGAATAAAGAAAAAGACCCTCTTCATGTAATGCATACAACCACTTTCCCAGTAAAAAAGTGATACTTGAGATTCATTTACCAAGTTACCATTTATCAATGTAAAAATTATATGCATGGCTGTCAAGGTATCACCATGGTGCTTCATGGGCAACAAGGAAGTGTAAGCATGTCTTTACCTATCTTAGCCATGTCAGCAGACCTTTGTATCTCTTAAGTTCAATGAATTTCCCACTCTAACTGTATTGTAAAGATCCGTCGTATAGTTGTATTTTATTAGAGTTACAAAACTCTCAATAACTATCTGTTCTTACCTTGTACAGCAATTATTCTTTTATCACATATATAAACAAGATTTTCTCCCTCATCACTTGAGTGTAAGAACTCTAAACTCCGCCATGCTCTATATTTCTTCAGGTAGGCCTGAAGGCCCAATGTGACCAGTTCCCTCATGTGTCAAAGCACATATAAACCCAATCTTGGGTCCTCAAAAATGAAATAAATCTTATTTATTTCTTGTTTTTACCCTTATAAGATTCTATTATATAACCTTTTTAACTCCCTACGTTTATATTTTGATATATATAATCCAGAAATATAAATGTATTTACGTTTACAAGAAGATATGTATCTAGAAAAGATGGTGCGGGCCATAAAATATGGTGCTTGCCTTAGCAGTAGGCTCCATGCCGGCTGGCCATCACCTTGGCTTGCATTGGCAACGTGACAACTATGATGATATGACAACTCATCACGAAGCGACAAAAAATCCTGAATAGAATAGAAATGGAGGGATAACAAGCAAATATATTCAACTTTAAACAATATAAAAAAAAATAAAATGCAGAAGTCATATTATCATTTTGATGTAGATATTTCTGTAATTATCAAGATTGCAAATAAAGCTTAGAGAGGCTACAGAAATAGAATTAACAATCAATCATAAATATGTTGACAACAGAAAAAAGAATATATGAACTCATACATGAGGAACATACAAAGAGATAGAAGTAAGCTTAAATGTGGTATCTAATTAAAAACATAATCACATAGAAATGAAAATGCATACCTTTTCAATGGAATTAAGGAGGCGACGGCACATGCCTTGCCGTCTGTATATAGGCCGTGTTCCAATGAATGGCATTTCGGATAAACGTGTCCCATGAAGCCTTAAAATTAAGCAGAAAATAGCCCAAATTAAAAAAAAAAAAAAAATCCAACATAAGTCATGTTAAAACATAAAACTCACCAGCCTAAGACATAATCACAGAAATACATTGGTGAAAAATATTAGAAAGCTCATGGCTTGCCGAGCAAATAAAAGTTCCAGATCACTCAAAATAGCATTACTAAACCACTACTACAAGAAATTGAAAAAAAATGATTAAAAAAAAACTTTGAAGAGTATTCAATAGGCCAGAAACATCATATTGGCAAATATTAACATGTAATAACTATGAGATATATTAAAAAAAAAAATGTAATATCCATGAGCAAAATAAGTTACTGAGTCATAGATCTTTGATTGTAAGCTATACTCTGCAGCAGTGTTTTCACGGACTGTTGGCTGCCAGGCCACAATGATACTATACAAATCATCACTCGATGTAGTCCAGGAACTGCAAAATGATCAGCTGACCATCCAGTGTTTATAGTCAGACCATCAATTAACTGTAAAGATTTCTGGCTGAATATTCGGGTAAAAATATGAAGTGTGGCCAACTTGTGGCCTGGTGGCCAGGCAACTGAGTTGAGTTATCAACTACTGTGTTATGACAATTGTTTTGAGTGTTTGCTAAGAAATTATATTATTATATTAACATACTTGATTTTGTAAAGAAAATAAGAAATCAAAAGTGGCAAACCCAGGAAACCATAAAGTTCCGATTTGGGAAACAGAGAACGCAAGTACATCAGAGCTCAGTACTTGGTGATAGATGGACATTGCAAACATTTATATTGCTCTTCAATTATATCACTACTTTAACCATTCAGACAGACTGATCAGTCAGACTATCAGACAATTGGCCATGAGACCATAATAGTTCAGTCTCTGCTTCAGTTTAAAACAGCTTTCTGCAGTATCCTTTTCAGAGGCAGGCATGCCTCAAAAGGCCTTGTGTAAACAGTGATCTACACTGAGCTAGAAAAGTAGACGAGTGAAGCAGTAAGGTGATAGAAGTTAATTCTATAGGCCATATGTAGTACCAATGCTTTAAAAGATTGGCCATATGGCCTGTACCAGTATGAAATGTATAGTCCAGATTGGTATCAGCAGATGATGATTGGGTACTTCAATAATAATTGCAAAAGAATCAGCTGAACCTCAGCTTGATCAGCAGGATTGACTAATCCAAGGGATCCAACTCAAAATTGGATCGTCCTTTCAGTTGAAACCTGAAAGAGGAAACACAGAAACACTGTGCTTACCAGTAGCTTTTTCCACATCAAAAACTTGTTTATTTGGTCTAGAATTTTGCCAAACTCCTTGAGACAGATATTCCTCTAAAGATCTTCAAATCAAATGGTGAACCAAACAAAAAAAAGCGATTAAATTTGAGCTGGATTTTTCATTGTCAGGGGTCCTTTTTCACTGGTACAAATACAATAGGAGGCAATTAAACTCCTTTTTTTTTTTTCATTGCAAGAGACCTGGAGATCAGCACAAACTGAATATATGGCAGTTCAGGGATTTCATGAAAAGGTATGTCGTTGCTGTTGTTTTGATGAACATACTTCAATTTCAAATAAATAACTAACTTAAGAGAGTATAAATATAATCTTTTGCTTCTTTTTTTTTTCATTTTAAGAAATTAATCATAAATTAAATTGTTAACCACATGATAAATTGTTTCTTAATTTAATTAGTTCTATACATAAATATCAATAAAGTTGTTATTCCTCTACGACGTTTCTCCCTTCCCTTCCCTTCCTTTGGGGTTTTTTTCCTTCTTACCATTAAGGGGTTGCAATTCAAAACACCAAGGTTCTTGACGATGATCAGATACTTATCTTTGGGCCTATTCAAAAGCAAAAGCAATCCATGATCCAGATCATGTGGCTAGGATTAACTTTGAGTAGTATAGGCACAGATCTTGTATGTCAGGACAGGATATTCCTTTCATCAAAATTGGGGGGAGGGGGGGTGCTATGTAATTTTTTCTTATTTTATAAAAGATTTAAATCAGGTCTTATGGTACATGATTAGCTGTCGATTAGGAGTTTTTAGAGTTCAAAATACTATTTTATTAGAAGTTGAGTTGCTTATTATTAGGAAACTAGAGGCCTTATCTCGACTTGGTAAGGGGATTCTATCTCCTCCTTATCTCTCCCTCTCTCCCTCATTAGATTCTCTCTTCCCTTCCCATGCCTGTCAGTTTTGCCCTATGTTTCTTCCTATTCCTTCTCTTCCTTTATTAGGATTTAGGACAGTACAACAGATATAATCTACTCTCTTCCCTTGTCCGTCCTTCTATCGCATAGTTAGATCCTAAACTTTAGGAGTAAGGTTCCCTACTTTATCTCTTCTACAACACTGATCGTCCTCCATTTCTCTCTCTTACAATCCACCTCATCAACTTGATTTTTAAGATAATTTTGTTTCTGAATCTTATCTTGGAAATTAATTATTGAAGTCTGAAAATTATTTTCCTAAATACGGCCATTACATCTGAGATCAGATCCGAGCAATCTTAGCCGTTAGATCTGATTGGTAAGTCTAGGCAATACTATCCCTTGAAACAGAATCTTTGAGATTGGACCATCAACTGCAGATCCATCTTGATCAATAACAAACATTGCCCCTGCATCTGGCTACCCAGCCATTTTATGGCCCTAGTCTCCCTAAACATATTATGAATTTATGATTGAAGATTGCAGATAATCAAAGAAATTATGTAGAGTAATTTCACTTGATTTGGTCAAAAAATTTTCTAGATATGGATAAATTATTAAAAATCCTTGAAACCTTTGAACCAATTTTTCTTTTCTTTTTCTTCTTTGATTCGGGGGATTAGTACAAGTTTCCTGTAGCATTCACTACTCAGGTCTTTTTTATGATACCCAACAGACAGTACCAACTTAGCTGGCATCTTGAAAATTATTTTTTCAGCAAGATTATTTTCTTATATAGACACCAAGACACCCTACAACTTTTGTAGTACCCTGCAAGCAGAATTTTCTTGGAACTTGGAAGGAATATATTAAAACTCTCTAATGGAAATTATAACTAAGAGAATTTCGTACCATCATATTACAACACCAGAACATTTCAGGAATCGTCATATAGCATCTGAAATAGAAATAAAAATGTCCTATTAGCATATCCAAACCTTAATGTTGCTACTGATATTATCTCCTCGTCCTTCTCCAAAACCATGGTGTAGAATCTTTCACAGTTAAGACGGTTGTAATTTGATCTGAACAGAGAAATTGAACTAATACTCAAAATATTGTACAAGCATCTAAATTCTTAACACCAAGATCTAGAAGCATGATATGCTAATGGTTACAGGAATTGGGTCATAATTGATCTTAATAGAGACTTTGAACTAATACTCAAAATATTGTAAAAGCATCTAAATTCTTAACACCAAGAAGCATGATATTATGGGTTACAGAAAAAGTCCTCTGACGTTAATGAAAATTAAAAAGTCAAAGGATTGAAGTTTGTAAAAGGAAATAAAAGAAAATAAACAAATAGATGGCTTAACTGATCCCTCAAGTCAACTAAAAAAATCTTTTTAATAATTAATCAACAATTCCTGAAAATCTCTGATGAGGACATCCCAGCAGTTTTACAGCAGAGCAGCTAATCAGCAATTTCATTTTTTATCTTCTTCTTTTTTTTTCTTTCTTTTTTTTTTTTTTTTTTTTCTGTTTTCTGTTATGACAGTTATTTCAGCTATGTTAGTTCCTTCTTTTTTTTTTTTTTTCAGTTTTAGTTGTCTTTTTTTTAAATGTAATGTAAAGACCCCACCCCCTGTTCACTGTTCACATTCACCCACCCCCCCAAAAAAAGTTTTCCCTGTAGGCCTTTTAAGGCCATTTTTTTTCTTCTGAAAAACTAAATTATGCAATGATTAATGAAATGAAATGAAGTTTCTCTCTTGGCTGTAAGTCTTCTATCCTCCCTCTCTCTCTATTTCTTCCCTTTCCCTTCCCCTTTCTCCTTGAAAACTTCAAGATAATAATAAGAATAAGAGAGAGATGAGCTTGAATAACAAGAAGACTATATTCGTTCTTCTTTTCAGGATAATTTGTTTATATTACAGTATGATGTATATATAAAGGTATTACAAGAGGATGGTACAAAATATTCCATTTACAACTATTGCTCCTAAATGGGAGGGAGCTGATTACGGTATGATTTACAGGTGATTATGGTATGATTTATAGGAGGTAGGTAGGATATGGTTAGGTAGGAGGCAGGTAGGATATGGTTAGGTAGGAGGCAGGTAGGATATGGGTAGGTGGGATATGCTATTGCATGTGACTAGGAGAGGAGCTGACACATGCGATACTGGGTTCTCTATCATCCCCCTACAAGTTCAGCGGCGTTGTGCGCAGCCGTAGCTTGAACTGGAAAACCTTGAGGCGGACTGCTGTCAACCCTTTCATGAAAATATCGGTAAGCTGGTCATCCATAGAGATATATTTAACATCAATGAGCTTTTGAGCAACGAGTTCGCGAATGAAGTGAAAGTCGACGGTGACGTGCTTGGTGCGGGCATGAAATACTGGGTTGAAGGCCAGAGAGATGGCGGAGATGTTATCACACCAGATGACAGAGGTGGATAGTATGGGGCAGTGCAGCTCACGAAACAAAGTGGACAGCCAGATCACCTCAGCAGCAGTTTGTGATAGACAACGGTATTCGGCTTCGGAAGACGAACGAGCGACGGTGGCCTACTTCTTAGCACTTCAAGCAATGGGGTTATGAACAAGGAAAAACAGAAGCTCCCGGTGGACCCGCGATCAACAGGGCAGCCGGCCCATTCAGCATCACAGTAGGCAGTGAGTGTCATAGGACCAGGTTGGAGGTGTAGACCAAGAATCCAAGATGAATGGTGCCCTTCAGAAACTGAAGGATTCGCTTGACTGCAGCAAAGTGAGTGTTGTTCAGCGCCTGAAGAAACTGGGAGACTTGATTAACTGCAAATGATATGTTTGGGGGCTGGTCAGGGTGGCATACTATAGAGCACCCACGAGACTTCTGTAGGAGGTAGCATCGGCCAAGTGGACTGTCATCAACACCAAGTTTGCTGGAGGAGGCAGGAGAAGAGACAGGTTTGCAGCCAACCATATTAGAATGTGGAGTAGCTCAGTGATATATTTGGATTAATCAAGATAGAGGCCTTCTGAGTTACACGTGATGTGGATGCCAAGAAAATGGGATAGGGAGCCCAAGTCTTTCATGCGAAATCTGCTGCTGAGGAAATATATTAGATTCTGAACTTGAGTGGGATCATTGCCAGTGAGGATAATATCATCCACGTAAAGGAGGAGATATATTGTAATTGCCTTGTTGTGGTAGATGAAAAGAGATGCATTTGACATAGAAACAATGAAGCCATAGTCGACCAGGCTCGAGGTAAATTTCTCATACGAAGTGCGGGGAGCTTGGCGGAGACCATAAATAGCTTTTCGCTTGAGGCATACTTTGTCAAGGCCGGTGGGATCAATATAACTTAAAGGCTGAGCTATATACACAATTTCCTATAAATCACCAAGGAGAAACACACACTCTACATCCAACTGAGTCAAGGGCCAGTGATTGGTGATTGCTAGGGAGAGAATGGTGCGGATGGTTGTCACTTTTACGATAGGATTGAGAGTCTCAATGAAATCAACACCCGGTTGTTGGAGAAATCCTTTAGCAACAAGGTGTGCCTTGTATCTATTCACGCAACCATTAGAGTTCTACCTGATCCTGTATACCCACTTGCATTTAATGATGTTCATAGAGGGAGTGGCGGGAACAAGGATCCATGTACGTTGTTGTTGGAGCATAGTGAACTCCTGATCCAGGGCTTGACGCCATTCTGGGATACAGTATGCCTATGAGTAACATGTGGGTGCCTGCAAGAGAGGTGGTTACTGCAATGGGCAGGGGGTGGAGGGTACTGGCAATGGCCTTTCGCTTAGAAATTCCAGATTGGGATCTAGTGCGCATGGGATGGGTGCTGGTGGTGGCGGGTTGGTTAGGGGAGGTGGTTGGGGGTGGGATAGTGGTAACGGTTGCGGGGAGATGGAGAGGTTCGGTTGGAGGTGTTGGTGGAGCAACCGATGGTTAGGCCACGGGGTGTGGAGTGGTGGGTGGTAGGGTTGGGTTGAGGGGAGCTATGCCAAAGAAGTCCAAATCACTAACGGCAGGGGTGGGTGTTGGTGGACTAGGGTGATGGTTCGCAAATGGGAATATGACTTCGTCAAAGATGACGTAGCGCGATATATAAACCCAATTAGTGTAAAGGTCAAGGCAGTGGTAGCCTTTATGGGAAGTGTTGTACCCCAAAAAACAGCAACTAGGGGAGTGGTTTTGTAATTTATTTGCAGAGTATGGTCTAAGCCATGGATAACAAAGGCAACCAAACACACGCAGATGTGTGTAGGTTGGTTTGGTTTGATGGATCCGTTCATATGGGGAAACCGAGTTGTTGCACAATGTGGGCATGTGATTAATTAGATAAGAGTGTTGTGGTAAATGATTCAAGCCAAAATTGCTTAAGCATAAAAGCATGTGTGAGTAGAGTCAAAGTAGTCTCGACTATGTGACGGTGCTTGCGCTCAGCAACCCCATCGTGTTGGGGGGTGTGAGGGCAAGAGATTTGGTGGGTAATGCCATTAGTTTTGAGAAAATTTTGAAACATGGAACTGATGAACTCACTGCCACCGTCAGATCGAAAACTAATTATGGGACGGGTGAAGAGCTTTTCGGTTGTAGCCTTGAATTGCATAAAGATTTCAAAAAAATCTGATTTATTCTTGGGAAAATAACCAAGAAAATCGAGAGTAATCATCAGTAAAAAGAACATAATATGAAAAGTTCGTATAATATGAACATTAGTGGGTTATCTTCCTATTGTTTTCGTCGTAGAGATAAGGTTTGTCGTATCCATAAATGTCCCAAGAAGAATAATGACCGTCATTTAAATTTGAGTGAGGATATGGAGGGTAATATTGACCATAAGACCGATAATGAGGATGTTGAGTGTAACACCCCATATTTTTATGAATTAATTGTTCAATTATTTTTTTTAGTGACGATTAGTGTCACTAGGTGACATTCAAACAACTAGGTGACGACTAGACCTTGGTATGCCATGTGGATAAGGTGTGTAATATTATACTTTTTAATTTTTATATGCTAAACTAATTTAAATTCGTACTCATTAGTGGGGCCCACTATATCAGTAGGTGAATCTTTGAATTTGAACCTCTTTTTAAATTTTTGAAATTCAAAATTTGAGATCTATAGTAAAGGATGTATTCAGACCATATTTTGGCTAAGGGGGATGATAATATCTAAATAGAAAGACGATCCACCTTCCTTTCTAACATTAAATCTGCAATGGTAACTCAATATTTGATTGCCTATTAAGTGAGAAAGATATCTAGCAGTAAAGTAATAAAGGAAACAAAAGGGGGATAAGATTCAGCACACTAATCAATGGGTTAAATCAGATCTCACCCTAATAGGAGAAAAAGAGAGATCATTCATGATAAAGGAATAAAATTAAAGAAGGCAGAAAAGGGTAATGAACAGTATCACATGAACAGTAACCAAGAGAAAGAACAGAGGAAGAAGAGAAAAAAAGAAAAAGAGGAAGGACAGCAGCTAGGGTTGCAAAGTAAGTATCCCATTCTCTTTGTTCTACACACTTTGAGTAGGGATTTGATGTTTAGATCAAGGGGGGAAGGTAAAAGTGGTCTAATATCAAGTTATAAGGGTGATTTAATATCAGTTTTTATACAGATTTGTAAGAGTTTTTCTGTTCAGATGGTAATATCAGATTCATATTAAATCTTAGTTTTCTTATCAGTATAATCAGAGGTTCATACCAGTTTTAAAACTCATAAACAAATCTGACTCGAGGAAAGTCTCATATCAGTATATATAGTAGGTTCAGATTTATGTCCTTTTATATATGTATATATACCAGTTTTTAAAGATTTAGATATAGTGGTTAAATCAGTAGCAGTTTTGCATATCAGTCCATGCATTAAATTATAATTTCAGACTGATATCAGAATATTTTCATGTATACTGGTTTATACTTATATCGATTTCAAGTCCAGATTTTGATTAGGTTTATCATTCTAGATCAGATTGCATATCAGATTTATTTCATACTCAGTTTCAATTTATATACAATCCATACTCATTACAGATATTATATTTCAGTTCAGTATATATATATATATATGTACAAGATTGTATGACTAGTATTATACTAATATGTTTTGTATTCAGTCCACATTATATATGCAGTCCAAAACCATATTCAGTCAAATTTATTATATCAGTATCAGTGTTCATATATAGTCCAGTATATCAGTACTTATAGTAGATTTTGGGTCAGTTTCTATATCAGATTCATATACCAGTAGCAGATTTAAATATCATTACTTACATACTGATTTACATAGCTGATTTACATACTGATCTACATACTACATACTGTTTTAGATACAAAATTGTATAAAGATTTATATGTAGTTTTTATACAGATATACATAGTTTTATACTGATTTGTATGCTGACCAATATACTAATTCATATGCAGATTTTATACTGATTTGTATACTGATCTATATATATATATATATATATATATATATATATATATATATATTTTTTTTTTTTTTTTTTTTTTTTTTATACTAATCGATATACAGATCTATATACTGATTTGTATATAGATTTTTTTTATACAGATGGTTATACAGTTTTTATATTTATCAGTGTACATCTATGTTTACCCATTTCAGGTTTCCTCCTTGCCGTAACATCAGAATCAGGCTATGGTTTCAGGTTCATATAATCAGTAGTATATTAGGATAACTATGTAGATTTCAGATTTGCGTAATCAGTATATTCATTACAGGTCAGTTTAAAGGTCAGATTCCATGCCAGTTTCATGTCATATCACTGGTTAGAATTGTATCAAGTTTACATCAGTTTTATGTCAGAATTATATCAGCCTATGTGTTTATGTCAGAGTCAGATTTATATTAATATACATGTGTCAGAATCTGATCAGAGTGTATCAGTCCAGATCCTTGGAACCGATCTGGTGGTTAATAACTAAATAAGAAGATGTAAGTTTTAAGACAGTAATCAATGTACTGATTTAATAATTAATTTATGTACTTGATAATATATGTAGGGTCGGTACTGCCTATTATTGAAGCATCGATTGATCTGTGAGCGAGGAAGAAGAAAGAGGAATGTTACAGGTGTAGACTATTAGGGTGTTACCGAATTGCTGATTTATGCCTTATGCTTGGTGCTGTTTAAATATTTGATATGTGGCTGATTGTTGCTTTTCTGTTCATGGTTGGACATATGATTTATTATTTACATGAATGCGACGAGAGAAATCTGTTTTCATTTCATTACAGAATTTCATTTGTAAGAATTGCATCTTTTAATAATGGTTTGTCATATAATAAAAGGGAATGTTGAGAATGTGGAGGAAAGAGGTAATTAGTTACGCTTTGTGTCTATTAGAGAGTAAATGAGAACAAGAGGATGGAGAGTAATTGTTATCTGAGTCCCACCCATTACGCCACGGATGAATGAGAGTGGGCTCATGAACGGATGATCGGGAATACGTTTTGGTTATGTAAACTCTCTACTAAAACAAGGGTAACTAGTTATTCGTGGCAGTTGGCCATGAGTGAAAACAAATGTGGAGGTGTTAAAATGACAGAAAATAAGTGTAAGTGTGTTAAAATAAATTGGAAATCGAGTTTTCTTGCATTCATTAAATAAATTGATTCGGTGTTCATCTTTTTGTTGTACTCTTGTGATATTCTGTCTTATTGGGCTAGTAAGCTCACCCCCCCTTACAATGACATTATGAAAATGATGAGGTGACTGAAGGGGATCAAGAGGGAACGTAGAGGACACGTGGATTCACCCCTTAGATTCTAACTACAATATTTTAAATTTCTAGTATGGTTGTATAGAGATTTGAAGTTGAAGTTCAAGAACATTTATCTTTTTATTTCACATTAGTTTGCCACTAGTAGCGTTATAAGTTTTATTATGATGAGTTGGTTTGAGATGACTCATTTTTATGAAATAAAGTTTAAGTTTTAATTCTATTTGGTCGATCATTAGACCAGCGTCAGTGAGGGTTGTACTCATACGGTCATACCTCATACGGGTTTGGGTCGTGACATTGAGCCTCAAGAGATATGTGACCCCGATAGTGGAGCAGAGGAAAGCCTTATCATACAACGAGTTTTAACCGCCCCAAAAGTTTGGTAGATGACTAATAGCTAAGAACCAATATTTAATATTCTTGTTGTATTGCAGATGATAAAAAAATGTTTATTTTTAATTGATTCTGGTAGTTGTGAAAATGTGGTAGCCAAAAGCATGGTAGAAAAATTGAATTTGAAATATGAATCTCATCCCAATCCATATAGTATTTCTTAGTTTAAATAGGGAGGTAAGGTTTTTTCCATTAACCAAAGATGTTCGGTAAAATTTTCAATTGAAAAATATTGAGATGAACTTTGGTTTGATGTTTTAAGTATGGTGCTTGCCATCTCTTACTTGGAAGGCCTTGGCAATTTGATCGAAAAACATAACATGATAGAGAAAAGAATTATCATGCTTTATCCCTTAGTGGGTAAGATATATTTTAACTCCATTAAAGAAGTTTCCTTCCAAAGGCCATAAGAATGAGAAATCCAATTTATTATCAGTAAAAACATTTGAAAATGTCTATAAAGAGATTTCTCAAGCTAACGTTCTAATTGATAGGGAAGTTAACTAAGAGGAAAATGAGGAAATACCTAGTGACATAAAAGATCTCCTTAATGAGTTCACTAATGTTGCTCCAGAGAAATTACCAAATGGTTTACCTCCAATGCAAGATATTAACATGGAATTGATTTGGTTCCAGGAGCAACTTTGCCAAACTTACCCATTATCGAATGAGCCCAAAAGAATATACCAAACTCCAAAGTAGAAGATATGCTAAATAAAGACTTATTCAAGAAAGTCTAAGCCCTTGTGCCATTTTGGTCCTTCTTACACCAAAGTGGATGTTTCTCAATTTTGTATTGATAGTCATACCATAAATAAAATTACGGTAAAGTTAGATTCTTAGTACCCCGACTTGATGATGAGCTTGTTACGCTACATGATGCAAAAATATTTTCAAAACTTGATCTTAAAAGTGTGTACCACGAAATTCGCATCCAACCGGGTGATGATCAGAAAACCGCTTTTAAGACTCGAGAGGGACTCTATGAATGGTTTCAATTTGGTTAATACAATGCACCAAGTACTTTCATGAGACTAATGATTCAAGTTCTTAGAATTTTCATTGAAAATTTTATAGTAGTTTATTTTAATAATATTCTCATATTTAGCTCTTCCTGTAAGGAACACATTAACCATGTGCACTAAGTTCTTGATGTTTTGCACAAGGAAAAGCTTTATGTTAATCTCAAGAAGTGTTCATTTATGGCCGAAAGTGTATCTTTTTTGGATTTTGTTATCTCTTCTCAAGGAGTCAAAGCAGATAAGGTAAAGATCAAAGCAATTGTGAATTAGCAAACTCCAAAGTCAATTACTAAAGTTCAGAGTTTTCATGGATTGACAACATTATATAGGTGGTTCATCAAAAGTTTCAGCAGTTGCTCCTATGACAAATTGCAAGTTCAAAGAATTTATTTGGACTAATGAAGTCGATGGAAGTTTCAATTTGATTAAAAGGAAATTGGTTGAAGCACCCATACATGCTTTACTCAATTTTGAGGAAATTTTTGAATTAGAGTGTGATGCATCCCATATTGGGATTGGGGGCATCCTAAGCCAAAAGGGACACCCAATTTCCTATTTTAATGAAAAACTCAACAATGTTATTTCTCTTTTTTATCTCCTTTAATTTTTTTATGCCCTGTTCTTACAAATGTAAAACTTCCAAGTAGACTTAATTTTCTTATTAAGAGCACTTTGCAGAGCTCCAATACCAAATCAGTGATTACAAAAACTACCACCTGCTCATAAATTAATTAACATTCAAAGGAATATTAGGCTGTATTTAGAGGGGGTGTTACATTTGTCCACAAAAGAAATTTTATGGTTTTCAATTATTAAGATATAGTTACCAATTCTGAGCACCCAAATTCTCGACCATAAATATAATCTAAATAAAAACTAATAGTCACCCACCATATCCCCCTTTAAGAGTTTGCAGAATCAATTTGTTTTTATTGTTGTAATATCATTATATGGGTATAACTTATAACGATATTTATGTACTTGTACATATTTCACTTATTATAAATAAAGTTGTGGGGCTGCCACTGATAGTCATTCATTCCTCCAATCAACATGGTATCAAAACAAACTCCCTTGGGATTCCAACCCTAGCCACCACAACCACAGCTCTCTCTCCTCTTTTTTCACCACTACCGCTCCTCTCTCTCTCCTTTTTCTGCCTCTCTCTCTCTTTCAGCCTCCCTCTCTTGCCTTTGCTCACCTCAAGCTACTCTCAGTGGCTTGACAACCACCACCGAGAGTCTCAGGGTCCTTTTTCCATTGGGTTCTCAATCTCTCTATCCATGCCTTGAGAACTCGGTTGGTATTTCTTACTGCTTTTTGGTTTTACTCGGTGCGACAAGCTTATTCAATATTCGTATGGCTCTAATGGTGTCTACAATTACATCTTTTTTGGTTTGTGGCTTGTCTTGGCTTGTCTGTGGTTTCTCTTTGACTGCTAATCATGTCTGACCTCTCACTGCATCATCTGGAGTTGAAGGGATGGGTCATGGCACCCATTCTGATTTCCCTTCATTCCCTGTAAGCTATGCCTGTCTTAATGGAGGCAATTATTTGATGTGGTCACGACTCACGATCCTCTTACCTATCTATTGATTCTCTTGGTTAAGTGGGTTACATTACAGGTGCAAAGGCCAAGCATTCTACTGCTGGTGACACCTATGACAAATGGGGTTCTGCGAACTCTCTTGTGATTTCGTTCCTCGTCAATTCTATGCAACCTCAAATTGCAAGAGGTTATATTCTCTTGGATATGCCAAGGTCTGGACAGCCGCCAAGGATATTTATTGCCAAGTTGGAAATGATGCACAAGTCTATGAACTGAGAAAGAAGCTTCATGAGACCAACCAAAAAGATTTCACATTGTCTTAGTATTTTTCTGAGTTGTGTACTTTGTGGCAGGAGTTAGATTTTTATGACACTTTCAAGCCCCCAACACTAATGATGCTACCCCATTTCTGGGTCTATGCTATCCCGGCGGGTTTGTACGAATAGATTCGTGCTCAAGTCCTTAGCCGGGATCCTTTTCCTACCTTGGCTCAATCGTATTCTTGGTTCAATTAGAGCATAGCTGGCGCACTGCCATGGTGCCTCCGGTCTCCCAAGACTACTCTACCTTGTTTATTGGTTATAGTTCTCAACCTAAAGGTGGCTCTACTAGTTCTGGATCCCTCCACTGATTGTGACCCTATCAAGTGTGAGTATTGCAGTAAGAATGACATGCTAAAGAATCTATTGGAAACTTCATGGCCGTCCTACCAACTGCTCCTCTCGCGGTCGTGGGCGCGACCGATCTTCACATGCACATCATACTGAGGCTTTTGAGTCCTCTTGCCAATATCGATTCTTCATTTTCCCAGGATGAGCTGGCTATGCTCCATCGTATGAAGAGCCGCTTGGATTCTTCTCCATCCATTGAGCATATGTCTGCCACTTCCATGGTTCAATCCGATTCCAAGCTAACTTAGCTATTCCTTTCAGTGGTCACTGTGCATTGCTTGTCACTCGCCCTTGGATAATTGACTCTGGTGCCACTGATCACATGACTGGTTTAGCTAGTCTTTTCTTTAAGTACTCTCCTTTTTCATGTAAGGACAAGGTTCAGGTAACCAATGGTTCTCTTTCCTCTGTTTCTGGGAAGGGTTCCATTGCTTTTCCACATTACCTTTGACCTTTGTCTCCATGTTCCCAATTTTTCTACCAACCTTCTTTCCATTAACCGTCCCATGACTCCCATTACTGATCTGAACTGTAAAGTAACATTTTTCCTTTTTCATTGTCTGTATCAAGATCTAGTGACGGAGAAAAAGAATGGTTGTGGTAAGGTACATGGGGGTCTCTATTTGCTTAACGATGGGATCTCCACTGCTCGTGAGGCTCATCAGACAAATTCTACTTCCATTGGTTCAAATTACTACTACTGATTTGTTACTTTGGCATAAACAGTTGGGCCAACCACCTGTCTGCACTTCCGTTGAAAATTTTCCCCATTTATTGCAGCAATGTAAACACAAAGATTTCTTTTGTGGTACTTGCGTTTTGGCAAAGGAAACACGTTTTATTTATTCTAGTTTAAATGAAAGAAATCCTGCTCCTTTTTTGTTGATTCATACTGATGCGTGGGGTCTTGTCCATTGTACTTCAAGTTCTGGGAACCAATAATTATCACGTTTATTGATTGTTACAACCATACCACTTGGGTCTATCTCCTTCATCACAAGAGTAAGGTCTTCTGATGTTTTCAACTTTTTCACAACATGGTGCGCACCCAGCTCAACGCCTCCATTCAGATCCTCCATAGTGACAATGGTACTAAGTATATAGATGGTGCCTTTCAGGATTTTCTTGCCTCCCACGGTATTCTACATCAAACTAGATGTGTGGTATACTAACCTAGAATGGTGTTGTCGAGCTTGAAAACTGCTACTTGCTGGAAGTGGCTCGCTCCCTCCTGTTTGAGATGCATATTCCTTCTTTGTACTGAAGTGATGTTGTTTTGACTGTTGCCTACCTTATTAACCAGATGCCAACCTGTGTCCTTAAATTTCAGTTTCCACTTGCGGTTCTCCAAGGGGTGGCTGATTTCCTATTCCCCTGAGGGTGTTTGGACGTGTCTGTTATACTCAAAACGATCATCCCCTTCGCAAGCTAGATACGAGGGGTCTCCGATGTGTCTTTCTTGGCGACTTGGCTACTCAAAAGGGCTACAAGTGTTACCACCAACCGTCTCGTTGCATCCATGTGACTATGGATGTGATATTCTATAAGTCTGCCTCTTATTTTTCGCTGACACCTCTTATTGGGGGCGGGATCAGTTCCTCGATGATGATGTGCCTCTTGTTTTTTCCCTTCTGGCTCCCACTTCAGCAAGGCTTCCTGCAGTTTCAGTTCAGGGGGAGATCACGCCTCCCGTGAAAGGTTATGTTCGTCAACCTCGTGAGCAAACAGACACCACCACAGCTCCAACAACTCTACCCGGTCCATTGCCGACTCCTAATCTAGGTCCTTCCTCTGGTAATCCTTCTGATCCCTCTCTGGATATACCCATTACTGTCCGTAAGGGGATAACATCATGTATGCAACACCCTATTGCTCAGGTGGTGTCTTACACATCTATGCTCCCTTTATACCATATTTTCGTGTTGTCCTTGTCCTTTGTTTCTCTTCCTCAGAATTGGAAAAAGCCTCTTATTAATCCCAAGTGGAAGGCAGTCATGATTAAAGAGATGCAAACCCTTAAAAAGAATGATACTTGGGACATTGTCTCTCTTCCTCCATAAAAGAAAACAGTGAGCTGCAATTGGGTCTCTGTTGTGAAGTAGAATATGGATGGGACCATGAATCGGTATAAGGCCAGATTGGTTGCTCATGGCTTTACTCAAACATATGGCCTAGACTATAAGGAGACATTTGCCCTAGTGGCCAAGATGAATACCATCCGTGTGTAAACTTATTCGTGTGATTCTCTCTTGTGCTATGAATCTAGGATGAGACTTGCAACAGCTTGATGTCAAAAATTCATTTCTTCATGGTGAGCTAAACGAAAAAGTGTATTTAGATGTTCCTCCTGGTTTCTCTGGTCCTGAAACTCAAGGGAAGGTGTGCAAGCTCAAGCGTGCTCTCTATGGGTTAAAGTAGTCTCCTCATGCTTGATTTAAGAGATTCCACAAAGCTATGGTGGCTGGGGTCTACACTTAAAGCATGCTGATCACATCTGTTTATTAAGAAATTTGGTTCACAGATTACTGTTCTTATTGACTACATGGATGACATTGTGGTCACTGGTAATGATACAGCTGAGATCATTCGTCACAAGAAACACTTGAGTCAAGGTTTGAGATTAAGAACATTGGCAAGTTGCGCTATTTAATCGGCTTTGAGGCTCTAACTACCAATGGTATATTCCTTTCTCAGTGGAAGTATAGCCTAGATCTTCTTTCTGAGACTGGGATGCTTGGGCTTGGTTGTAAGCTAGCTGATACTCTTCTTGAAGCCAATGTCCATCTTTCCCACGGCAATGGTGACCCTGTGGATAAGAGCCAATACCAGCAGCTTGTTGGCAAAGTAGCAAACTGATTTATTTATCTAATACTCGTCCTAACATAGCTTTCGCTGTTAGTTTGATGAGTCAGTATATATATGATCCCTACTCCTCATTAAGAAGCAGTGCATCTGATCTTGCAGTATCTGAAGTCTGCACTAGGAAAAGGGGTTTTTTTTCATCTGTGTGTGGAAGCCTTTATCGATGCTGATTGGGCAGCTCCACTATAGATCACTGATCTACCACTGGTTATGGAACGTTTGTGGGCGGAAATCTGGTCACTTGGAAGAGCAAAAGACAAGCTGTTGTTGGTTTGTTGCAAGGTCTAGTGCTGAAACCGAATTCCGAGCCATGTCTCATGGCATTTACAAGTTGATATGGCTTCAGAGTTTTATGCAAGATCATTCTTTACCTATTCCTCTACCACTGATGCTCTACGGTGATAGTAAGTCTGCCATCAACAAAGCATAATCCAATCCAACACTACCGCACAAAGCATGTGGAGATTGATCATTATTTTATCAAAGAAAAGCTGGACTCCGGCCTTATTTGTATTCCTTTTGTGAAAACTAGGGATCAACTAGATAATGTTTTTACCAAGGGGTTAAGTCGCAACGTTTTTCATCCTATTGTATACAAGTTGGGCATGTGTGATATCTATGTACCAACTTGAGGGGAAGTGTTGTAATATGGGTAAAAAGGTATTTTTGTACTTATACCTATTTCACTTGTTATAAATAAAGTCATGGGACTGTCATTGATAGTCATGCATTCCTCCAATCAACATCTATTTATAATAATAACGCTGCTAGTGGCTGAGTGTCAAGCCTCACATTTGCTTACAAGTATTCAGTTGGAGTTGGACTGCAAAAGGGGAAGCCATGCAACCACAAGCACATCAAGCCCAAGTTTCCAATTTGAAAGCAAATATTATGATTCTAAGGATAAGGAAAATGTAACTATGTACTCATGCTAAATGAATACAGTGAAGAAGTCTCAAAAGTTATTGTTAGAACTTAAAAGAAAATGAAACATGATTATCTATACACAAGGAATCACCATTTCTCTTTTGGGGTGTAGAACTACAGCTTAACTTGAAACCAAGAAAAATCATGCAACGGATGGAAAGCTAACCTGTTAATAAATAGGAAAAGCAGAGCATAGTTCACGAAAGAAAATGTTTTAAAATCCAAGATAGGTATAGAAAACTAAGAATAAAAGACAAAAAAATATCATAAATGGTAACCTTAGAATTCACAATTGGCTGCGAAGTAGACTAATGCCATTGTCAAAATTAATGAAAATTGTAACACCCCTAGCCACATGAATCAAGAAGCATAAAAGTTTATAATTCAGCACACTGATATCTAAGGATTAGACGTACCCACAATTGTAAACTGCTTGCACAATCATATCTAAACCTGATCTTGGATCGACTAAAGGAACAAAACACTCATGAAGTGCAGAAAGAGCCAAGGCAAGTTTTATGTTGCATCCCATAATAAAAGATAGCCTTTGATCTGAGCTACTACCAACATCTTCATCTTCATCAAGACGCTTTAATAGAGTCCAGGAAAAACCTCCATCAAGAGGGTTTGAGACACCGAGTATATCTGATAGTCCCATAGCTACCTACAATTTAAGAATATGAAAAATATATTAACATTGTCACGAACTCATGATACATCATACAATCATCTTTCTTTATATGCAATATGTATTGTTTCCATGCAAAAAAAATTCTTTTTATCAACCCAAAATCCAGAAAAGATGCACTCAGGCACCACACATACACAAAGCGTAAAGCCTCACAACAACAGAGCAATGGAGCAAAAACCCAGCTCCGAAAATGTGAGCCCACTGCATTGGCAACTCTCATAGTAATAAAAGTCCCATTGTACAAGCCCTTGACCAGAGAAATCACACACAAAGAAACAACTAAGAGTTATGCCAAGAAGAAGAAAGAGAAGTAGGAAATAAACACAAACCTTCCTGCAGTTTTCTCCACAGAAAGATAATGAATTTAAAAAAATTGCATCCTTATCTTTCTCCACAACACAATCTCTATGATCTGCAGGAGAAATCAAACCAAAGTTAGCAGCAAGGTAAAAAAGACATGATAAAAATACATAATCTGAAAGAACACATGTATCATTGTTTACTCACATTTGCATCCGCATTGATTACAGCAGCACATGCTAAAATTTTGACTCAGTATATCGTGTCCACTATCAGCCAGCATGCAGAATGCACATCTACAATATGGGCAGTACCAACTGCCCTCAGGAAGTGACTGGAACAAAGAAGCAAACACATCAGCACAGACCAATCTTTAGTTAGATGAATATTAAATACCAAAAGAAAACAACCAAAACTAAAAACCTGTGGAATTTTTCCTAACAGATTAGTAGGATCTCCTTTATGGTCAACACACACACACACACACAATAGACATAAAAGAAGAGGATACAACTTGAGAAATTGATAACAGCCAACAGTAAGCACGTGCTTAAATTAAAAGAGGGATGAACTATTAGCACTGTAACAAACTAGAAAAAATAAGAGAAGATGAAGTGAATCAATGTGTCGAAGAGAGCAGAATCGCTCATCAGCTCCTCTCTCCTAATACTTGTATATATAAAGAAAGAGTCCAAGATTACAAAGGATTCTAATCTAAAGCTACCATCAGTAGCTTACTGCAAACCAATAACTAATTAGTCCAAAACAGTAAATAGAAAATAACAATAGAAATCCAAACTATAATAGGAAACAATCTAACTAGAGTTATAGACTAGATAGGACTATGAAGTCCTCTTCCAACTCAGCAACAAGAGTCCTTCTCCAACTATGTATCAGCCCCAAGTAAGTCCTCCACGATGAGGACAGTAATTGATGAAGAAGTCCCACATGATGAGGACTGTTAGCAGTCCCACACGATAAGGATATTGAGTAGGTCCTCTACCATGTGGGTTGTAGTACAGTCCTACCGTGTGGACTGTAGTGTATTTTAACACCTTACTTTAACACCTCCCCTCTAGCTGGAGCACGGGAGAATGTAAGAGCTTCAACTTGAAACAATGTAGCAATGGAAGCAGCAACAACAGAGAGAGTTTTAGCTTGAAACAATGTTTCAATAGAAGCAGCAGTAGTAGTAAAGCATCACAATTTCGGTTATTATGAACCAAGCAACAACAGCAACACAAGCTTCACCTTGAACCAATGTATCAACGGAAGCAACAGCAGCACAGTATAAGTTACTGTGAACCAAGCAGCAACAACAGCACAATATAGGTTACTGTGAACCAAATAGTTGTAGCAGCACAGTATAGGTCACTATGAACCAAGCAGCAACAGCAGCATAGTATAGGTCATTGCAAACCAAATAGTTGTAGCGGATCACAATAGTAGATCGCAGTGGCAGAAATAGCCGTAATCAGCATAAATCTTCAGGTATAATCTCCACACATGTTAATCATCTTTATCGAAACCCTAGTTCTTCTTCTCCTACGAACTAGGGTTTCACCACAAACCAAAAAACCCAGATACGACTCTCAAACCAGCAATTGTAGAACCCAAGGAAAGATCAACTACTGCTCTGATACCATATAACAAAATAGAAAAATAAGAGAAGATAGAAGTGAATTAGTGTGTCAGTGAGAGCAAAATCGTTCATTAGCTCCTCTCTCCTAATACTTGTATATATAAAGAAAGAGTCCAAGTTTACAAAGGATTCTAATCTAAAGCTACCGCCAATAGCCTACTGCAAATCAATAACTAATTAGTCCAAAACCCTAAAGGGCCCCTACGTCAGTCAGGCCAGCTTTCGTCACAGTAAATAGAAAATAACAATAGAGTCCAAATTATAATAGGAAACAATCTAACTAGAGTTATAGACTAGATAGGACTGTGAAGTCCTATTCCAACTCAGCAACAAGAGTCCTTCTCCACCTGTGTATCAGCCCCAAGTAAGTCCTCCACGATGAGGACAGTATTTGATGAAGAAGTCCCACACAATGAGGACTGTTAACAGTCCCACACGATAAGGATATTGAGTAGGTTCTCCACCGTGTGGACTGTAGTACAGTCCTACCGTGTGGACTGTAGTGTAGTTTAACAAGCACATAATGGCATTGCAGGAAGAGGCATAAATGAAACATGGAAAAGTTCTCAAAACCTCATCTTCAGCAGATATAACTATGTAAGTATACAGATACACACATGAAAAGTAAATATCGGTTCCCCTTTTTGGTCAACTCATGATACCGACATTGCAGTGCTGGCAGTGCTGCACATATTTCAGTGAACTTAAAGTTAAGAACTTGAGCCAAATGTCTCAAATGTAATGAACTAAAGCATTTCTTTCTCAAACTGTACGGCTAGCACAGTGATGATTCACTACTCAGGTATCACTGTTGCAGGAAATAGTTGAACCTTCCAGTATTAGATTTGAGTATTGAAGGCCTTATCTTCAGTATGCAAATGAAGATTCAGATATTGTATACACACATAATACATACACTGTCTAAAATTGGTTTCGTCAACTGGAGGAAAATATTTTCAAATGTCAAAGGGAAGTTTTATAACCAACAAGTAGGCAAAACCTCATTCAATGACCTACATTCCATACAAGGACAAAGTGGGAAAAGGACATTATATGAATGATCTCATTCTCTTTCTAGTTGAATGTCTTCTTCACACTACAAAATGCTGATGTAGTCAATAGTCAAGCAAATCCAGCGTAATTTAACCAGAAATATCATCAATTACTTATGTAACCAACTGCCAACCAATATCAACAGAAATTAGGAGAGAGTGAAAAGACAGGGTAAAGCACAAAAAAAGCATGGGGGAGAATAAAACCTTCAGCATCACGCATTCCTGGTGAAAGGTTGACAAGCAACCATCACAACATATTAAGTGCCCTCCATCAGCACAAATTCCACAAGTATCATCAGTAGGATCTGCATCACCAGCTCCTACTGTCTGGAAACCAAGCTTTCTTTCTTTCTTTTGCTTTTCCCATGCTTCAATCTGGTACTGCATCAATGACTTCCCAGAGATGAGACAAGTGTTAAACCATGGTTGATGAATATTACTACCAGCATGAGCTTCAAACTCTAACAAGGACCAAACTTTTCTGCAGCAGTTACACCGGATTCCACCTCTAGTAATGGAACCTTTTGTTATATTACCTTTACCATTCTTTATTTTATAGAAAACCTTTTCACCTTCGGCCAGTGCACCATTATCAATCAACCAAGATAGCATGCTACACTTTGTTTCAGACACTATATCACCCTTACCACTTCTCCTGACAACAAGACCACACCCACCTCTCCTCCTTTTCTTCTTTTTGCCATTTGAATATCCACCACCAACTCGCTTCCTTTTGGTAAGAGAAAGTGGTGACCGCTTCTCAGTGATCAGAGTTTGTGTCCCATTATTCAGTAATGAAGGAGACCCTGTCTCAGCAACCAGAGTCTTCACTCTAGATTTCTTTTTCTCATACACGCATAGAGGGCTGTTACTATCCAACTGCTCCTGATTTCTAGGTGTTTGGTTATCAGATTTCCTCGTGGCAGATTGCTCTGATAGCTCTTGATTTTGCTCCTGATTTCTAATTTTTTGGTTATCAGATTCCCACATGGCAGTTTGCTTAAAAGCTTCTGTCACATTATCCAGTAACAAAGAAGACACTTTCTCAGAAAGAGGAGTCTTTACTCCAAGGTAATTCTTTAACACCTTCGCATGGATGCACAGAGTGCCATTACTATCCAACTGTTCCTGATTTCTAGGTTTCCAGTTACCAGATTTCATTATGGCAGTATGTTTCACCGGCTCCTGATTTCTAGGTTTTTGATGTTCAGATTTCGTTGCAGCCGTTTGCTTCAACCAACCAGGTGCAGGCAAACCCACTACAAGGTTTACCATTTCAGAAATTGAGCATGCTGACCTTGGCTTAACATTTTTTATACATAATTCATCTAAAAAACCAGTTGCAGGCAAACCAATCACAATGCTTACCATTTCAGAATTTGAGTTTGCTGACTTTTCCTCATCCTTATTTTCAACTCTGTCATCTACAAACATTGATAGATCTAATAAATCATCAAAGACCCACGTGTCAATATCAAATTCACCATCTACAGGAACATGTTTTCCATCAATACGTTTAGACCTCCTTAGTTCAACCCCCTCACCGTGCCCGTGCATATCTCCATCTCTGTCTTTGCCATTATTTGCCATTGACCGCCTTCTAGAATCCAACATTTGGCCTCCCTTACTTGAGCATTCAGTACAGGATTTGGCGTTCCCATCTGCCATACAGGATACTAAAATATCATGTAGTTCTCTATACCTCCTTTCTCTGACCATTGGTAAGACTTCGTTGTCACTTTCGTTTCCAGTCCCCTGATCCAGTGGTAGCATATCCTGACTTAACAAGTCCACAAAAGTGCAGGTCTTTCCCTTCCCATCTTCCACATGAAACACTGACTGCTTGTGTATTTCTTCAGATCCCAATTCTTCCTGCACTGCTGAAAGCTTGTTGTGAGCCCCTTCATCAGGCTTCTGCTTCTCTAGTAGTGCATTCGCATCCGTGATGCCAAATGTGGACACCTCATTCACCACTTTATATCTAATTTCTTTTGGCATTGGAGAAGCTTCTTTGGCAATTTTGTCATCAGGTTCTTGTGTTCCCAGATGCAAATCTGTGGTAAACGTGTTCACATAATCACATGAATCTAGATAATAATTATCATCCCAAATATCTATATCCAAATCAGTATATACAGGAACATGTCTTCCATTGATACGTTCAGACCTCCTAACTCTATGCAACTTGCCATCCTGATTTATATTAACAATGCTTTGATTACCCTTTATAGCTACCCTACTGCAGTCATCTGGGTTTCTGTTTTCTTGGTTCACCTTCTCATCCACCGCCACCACATCAAACAGTTGCTTACATCTTGTTTCATCAGCCATTAACAAAGCTTCCTCCCTTGTTTCTTTGTGAGTCTGTGGTTTTTGTAGAAGCAAATTCCCAGTCATAAACACTTCATCTTTTGACAATTTAAAGAGATCTTCATCTTCCCTTATTTCCATGCCAATTTGGTCATCTACAGGAAGAGGTTTCCCATTGATAAGCACAGACTGCATAGCTCCATTAGAACTGGCACGTTTCTGTATCTCAACATCATCATGATGATTACCTTTCGACATTACCACAATGCTATAATTCAATTTCTTTGTTTCACTACTAAAGCTTCCATTTTTTATGTGTGTCTCTGTCTTCTCATTTACCTTGGAGCATGCCACCACATCTTGCACTCCATTGGATACCATTTCTAGTGGGACTTTTGTTAAAGATTTCTTGATCTTACCCTGGTCCTGCAATAGCATATCTTTTGAATCAACATGTTCAACAGGTGAACCTATTTCAGCCATTTGATCAACTGTTCCCTTTCCCTCATGAATATTTTTTGCAACAAGGTTACTGTCTGAAGAATGACCATGAAGATCTGAGTCTCCGAAACGGCCACCAGTGTACCCCGATTGGTATGAGTTGCATTCCTTCTCTCTGAACCCAGAAGCATCAGGAGAAAAGGCCTCCAAGGCTTTGGATAGAGATCCATAAACAGAACCTGATGGGGAGACATAAAGGAGATCACTGTGACCTAGTCGTGAAACAACAGTCCATCCGGCTGCCAACAAAAGATGCTTTTGGTTATTAGATGCAGATGTAGATTGACTTCCAGGTTTGGAAACATCCACTCCATCAAGTTCCCCAAATGGATCCTTTCCATCTCGATTATATCGCTTTCTTGATCTTTTGCCAACCGAATCACCCCTGTTTTTTGCTCCTGGTGACTGAATGAAACTCCCTTGTTCAGGCAAACGATCACGATCCTCTTCCAATGCAGCTCTCTTCTGGTTCTTCCTCGAGGTGTCATGCACTCTCTTTCCATTCGTACCAAGCCTCCCTTCTTTCTTAATCAAATTAATACGTTCTGAGACCCCAGAGAATCCTCCATGCAGGGAGGCGAAGTGGGAGAACCCAAGCACACTTCCACATCCAGTAGAACATGTTCCTACATTGTTGTCCAAAGTAGAGCCATGCAAATCCCCCTTCGTATTTTCCACCCCAATATTAGAGCCACTCCATGGACGACAAACAAACTTCAACTTTCTCCCCTCTTCTTCCCCAGATCCCGTCATCTCATTGAATCCATAAAAATAACCAACTATTGCGCATATGACATTCTTGAATCAGAATCCATTACCTAAATGTTAACCTTCAATAACCCCAAAATGAACTAAAATTTCAAAAACTCCATAAAAAAACAATCATTGTGCACCATTCCAGTTTCCAACTGACAAGTTGCATGCTTTCAACAAATCCTCGATTCCCTGATACACATTCCAACAATAAATAAATAATAACACTTAAACCAAGAGAACTAGAGTCATCCAAAGCAAAAATACAACCATAACCAGTGAAATAGAAACAAAATTTTACTTCAACTTACTTGAAATTCTATGTGAAGTGTATGAAACTTCAGATATTTCTCTCTGTCTGTTCTCTTCATTCGACTAGATTGGACAATGGATTGGTTGATCAAAGAAGAAAAAGGGGCATTGTCTATCGGAGAGGACGTCAATCTTTCTGAATTAGTTGCAGAAGATGAACTGAGAAGACTGAGGATCACATATGAATAGCAGTGGAAAAAAGTTTTAGTTTTGATGATGATTTTTGCAGGTCAAAGACGATTTCTGAACATTGGATTGTTATCCACTTGTGAAACCAAAGTCACGATGAATCGTTTGATGCCAATCTGACAGTAAGATGAATTCCTTCACGTGGGACATACTCACTGAATCACAACCCTTTTATTCTCTTTCTGGTAAGAGAATCACAATTTATTATTGTTTACCAAAAAAATCACAATCCGTTATTCTTAATGATATCATATCATTTAATCATACATATCTTCACTTACATTAAAATATTCAAACTAGGATCGAGGTGGCATTACAAATGTGTTACATTCATTTGGCAATAAATAGGTGAGGCACTAAAACTGCACGTGGGATTATCTAAGTAATATGCCACGTGGGCTAAATCACTTGGGCCACCATAAGCCTCATCACTTTCCGACGGCCGTGCACCTCTTGATTAGTGCATTCATATTAAGAAAATTAAAAGGGTTTAGTACTTCCCATTACAAAGATTGGGTTTTGGCATCTGTATCCGTGATTGTTTGTACGGTAACTAAGAAAAAGTCCGGAGATTCTCGGATAGGTCAATCTTTTGAACTGCTGCGGAATCCATGGACAGACGAGAGGCGATCTTGTAAAAAAAATGTCGCTTAAAGTTTTATGTTGTCTTAGAGTGGCTTTGGCTTTACAAGAGAAAATCGCAATGCATCTTACTCAACAAGGGTAGCTTGGATGAGAGAGGATTTTGGGGCCCACGGAGTGATAAGGAAAGTAGTCGCCATAGAAGAAGCCGAACCAATCTATTGAGCGTATCTAAGCTATATGCACCGGAGAGAGTGGTGGTAAGTTCTATTAACTTGGAGCATTGATTCTCCATAAGGATTAGGTTAGCTTGAAATAGAATTGCCTATTCAATGCTCCGCTAGCTCCCAGTTCCTTGGTAGCACCTCGATGCTCCAAGGGAGCTGTCTTGCATGATTGTAGGGATATTCTCTACTCCATGGCATAACACCTTTCGCTCATCCATTCCACCCGTTCTAGATGTTGTGCCGTTTCTTTCCTCCTGGCTATTCACGGATGAAGATCATCATATTTACGTTAGACTTTGGTTGCCGGTGCTATAGGTAGGAATATATTTAAGGATCACTTATCCAAGTAAAAACCAACTACAAGCAGCTCTTCAGTATTTCAATATGTGAGTTTTGGCTGTGAGAAAGGCTAACATGCACAGTTAAATACCTTCATTTCGGTTTTTTTTTTTTTTTTTTTTGGCTGGGGGTAAACCGTTGTTTGAAAGACATCAACCCAAAGTACTGTTGGTGAAGAGGCGCGAGCTAACAAAGAAAACCCTGCGCCAATCATGTGTATGTGTTTGCATTCAACTTGTCCAATCAGTTGAGGTGTATGGATGCAAGCAATGCCTTTGTAAATCCCTTTTTGATTGTTCCTCTTATTATTTACAAACTCCGATTCCCCTGCAGTTTGAATATTCCTGCTGCATGCATAAAATTGATTTTACAATTTAATATTATAAAGAGTTCAATTCTTTTCACAAAACCCTTCTCCTTCCATAACATCAAACCCCTCCCTCCCCCCTCCTACTGTGTTTCTGATAACATCCCTGTCTCCACGCCTCGAATTCTCTGGTCTGCTGATCAGAGAACCTTTCCCCCAAAATTTTCTATATTTTTTCGATTTTTTTGTCAAATATTTTTATATATTTCTCGCTGATTCTTGGGCCAATCCCAAAAAATAAGACCCGTTGCAGAGAATCCCCCTGTGACCAGATCATATAGGAGATACTCCCCTTCCATATCATCTGATTTTTCTGGAACTCAATAATCTCTTTTCTATCACTCTCTTTCTAAATACAGCTTACAGTTCAGCAGCCCTTTTTCCCGCTTTCAACTTCCAGCCTCAATCAAAGATCTCTCTCTCTCTCTCTCTCTCTCTCTCTCTCTCTCTCACACACACACACACACACACACACAGCCCTTCTCGCCTCAACTGTCTCCCTGAAGTGCATTTTATATCCTCTACCCACCACTCGCTTGAACCTGTGAATACTTCCCTTCAATACTGATAACCCCTTAAATACTCTAAACCATATCAGAAATTAACATTATTTGAGCTTTTCAGTTTGTAATCTCAATCATATTCACTTACACTGGAAAATCATATCCCATCCTTCCAAGTGCTCGGCCTCTGTTGTGAGAGCTATTGGACTTTATTACTGTGAATGGTGATGAATCGCTTACATGTATGCATCTTTGACAAGCAAATTAATAGGGCTTCAAGGTCCATTGGATCCAGGGAACACTTCCGACTAGCAGTGAGACCTCAGTCTTGCATGGCCACCGGCCAGCCATGCTTTGTAAGGGGCATGCTTCACCGTCTACCATGCCGATTGGCGCTGTTTCCTAACTTTCCGTGAGCACAGCTACCAACATAATGACTCATCATCTTTGACCAAAGCAAGCTCGACGGTTCGGTCTTGGCATGGATTTCAAAACATCATTAGTCATACAAGACATTTTCGGTTCAAGTTTTGAAAATGACATTTGAGGACTGAAAATCAATGCAAATGCAATACCACTTATATTTCCTGATCTGTTTTTTGAGTATGTGGATCTTCAAGGAAACAGGCCAATACAAATAAGCTTACATGTGATACAAAGCGTTGAGCAATCAGGACAATTCGCAGGGAAAATGTCCCTCCCTCATCTTTATTTCCATGAACTGGATCTCTAAAACTTTTATGTATATAAATATATTTTTACTACTAGAAAACAAAATTCCCTGGGTACTCCTAATAACAAAGGTAATACTCACTGATCACTTTGATTCTGTTATATTGCTGAAAAATATTCTTTGCTAAGCTTGGGATCTGGCTTCATGGACTTCTCGCCAGGCTTCCACCCAGCTGGGCAGACCTCGTCCGGATTCTCTTGGACGAACTGCAATGCCTGTAAGACAAATGCATGCAAAGTAATCATCTTTAGATTATAGAGAATAAAATTGTAAATAATAGAAGTCGCAGCATCCCCAGAAATTTAAGCATAATAGATTTGTAAAAGCTAGGTGCAAGCTACTTATTAAATATATTCACCTGAAGTGTTCTCATTGTCTCATCAACACTACGGCCAATGGCCAGATTGTTGATGGTGGAGTGTTGAATAATTCCTTCCTTGTCAATGATGAAAAGTCCCCTCAATGCAATTCCCTGTTATTTTGAGAAAAAATATTAATGTTTCAGGTAGAAATGCAATATACCCAGATCTTTACAAAATGTGAAAATAGAATAAGAACACGCATCAAACGTGGAAGGGGAAAGGGAAAAGCATTAGAATAAATGATGAATAAAACCTCTGCTTGGGATTGGGACCTGGTTTGCGTTAGGTCATGTTGCTACAAAAATGTTCAATCATAACCCGGTCAAATTATCTTTTGTGTTGAGACACAGACAGACAAAATCATAGAGAACATCAGGTTAATTAGCCAGGTTTTGCAATAAAACATAAGGTTGGTCAGGTTTTGGAGGATTGGTTCTCAGCTCCACGAAATTTTCTCGTAACTTGAAACCAACGTATACCAGTAAAGATGTTATATTTATGCCAACAAATTGCAGGTTGAGATAATACATGGAAAAGGTCCAAACATTCATGTACATGACTGGCATGCATGTCAATTAACTTGAAAGGTGATAAAATGATCTATATCTAATCTACAAAGCATAGTCTGTCTCTTCATGCAACTTTGCATGCAACTTGAGAAAATAAACCAGTTGTTGCTAATATGCTGCCCATAAGGAACTAGAACCAGAACCAGAACCATAAAATCATTTTATGTTTATTTCCCCTCTCATGAATTTTCCAGAAGATTTCTAGATGGTCATGATAAACCCCTTATTCTAAATGGAAAAAACCTCCACTCATTAAGGGATAGTGGAGTTTTCTAACGACCCAAAAAATTTAATCCCAATTTGGAAAATGCCAGGAAGAAAGAGTCAACAGCATACCTGATCAGGGATCAATACATCATAGGATTTTGAAATTGATTTAGTGACATCAGAAATCAACGGATACTTCAGGTCACCAAGTCCACCTGACTTTCTATCTGTTTGGACCCATGCAAGGTGCGAGAACTACAAGGGAAAAAATTAAAATCACAAGGGTGTAAAAAATATTTCAGATATTCATGAGGGTAATAAAATTGAAATTCTTAATAAAATACGTGGAAATACATTCTCAAACATTTAACAAATGTAGCCTTGGTACATTAAAAAAATTAAATACAAGTATAGTTGTCAAGTCGTCGTCTAGGCGTCCGGGCGGTTAGATATGGGCTAAGCGATTCATCACCTTGTGCATGTTCAAAAGGCAACCGCCTAGGTCACCTAGGCGTCGCCTTGGGTGCCTAGGCAATCGCCTTGAATGCCTTGGAAGCCCTAAAGGCCTAGGTAGTCGCATTGTTGCCGATGTGTAGGTAAATCATTAATTAAATGAAAAATTTTACAAACCTCCCTTAAGATTTCCACTTACCCGCAATTCAACCCTCACCCACTATCAGCCACACGCTGTTAAATTCCCTAACAGAAAAGGTGAATAGAGTTTTTTACCCTCATACTAAAAACCAGTCCAAAAGTACATTATAGTCTTGCTCTTGCCCTCTTGTTTCTTACTTGTATACTATTATGTTCTAACTTCTTAATTTATTGATTTATACTTTTTGTTTTTTATAAATATGCTTCTTTATGTCCTATAATTTATCCATTATTTGTTGGTTTTCTCATATTAATTAGGTTATGCTTTAAATGTTGATTCTTTATGTAGCATACTGCATATATATAAACATTAATATAACATTGATATTTTAGAAATAAAAAATAATACACCAGGAACGCCTTGGTCGCCAAAGCATTGCCTAGGCGCCTAGGATGACCTCAAACGCCTTGAGCCGTCATGCCACCTTGACAACCATGAAATACAAGATACGAAATCATTACCATCTTCAAGAACTAAAAACAGTACAATAATTTTCTTTTTTCTTATTACAGATAGATATGATATAATAAGTTGAAATGAACTATAAAAACCCAAGGACCAAAAGATTTAGTAACACTTCGATACCACATGTCTCATTCCACAATAATCTTCTTCTTTATTTGTGTCACAGCCATGTCTAAAAGGCAACTATTTATGCCTTCTCTTCTCCAAAAAGACATGTTTTCTCTATACCCAGGAGAGAAATCATGTCCAAGCATTTTTCCGGACATATTAATCAAAAAAAGGAAAAGAAAAAAAAGAAACTTTTTTTTCAGCAAAGTGGTCATTCTCATACTTCCACCAATAAATATAGTTAGAATTTCAGAATAATAAAGGATTATGATTTCCTTGACAGGTGCAGCATGCCTAATTTCAGCAACTTTTCATAAATTACCTAATGATCCCAAATTTATTACTAAGGAATAAATCTTGAGTTTCCATTTTTTTTCATCTACCCCAAATGTAAGCCTCATTTGAAGTTCCAGAAAAAAGGAGGAAAAGATTAAGTGGAATAATGTAGACTTCAACCTCAATGACTTCCATTTCCCAACTCTTTCTCAACTTTGTTTTTATTTAAATTTTTTTATAAGGCAGGGTATAAAACCCTTATTTTATTTTTATTTTTTTGGGATTTTAATCACATTTGTATATTTTCTAATTTAATTAATTATATTAATAAGTTTTATAATTATTTTCACGACTCAAGAGTCATCAAGGTAACTCCACTCTTTATGCCATCAAGTGTCCCAGTTTTGAGTTTTAAAGATTACAGGAAGGCTTACTTCGTACCTTAAATCTCCTTTTACTTTTCTTTATTCAAATTTCCTTACTCTTATCTGTCAAGATATGCCAGTAAGCATCTACAGGCATTTCATCTCCCTAGGCAAACCCAAACCTCAAAACAAAGCGAACCTCCAATCCTATAGTTGTTTAACACTCAAGCCCCAGATTGGTTTCTATATTTAAAGATGCAAAAAAGGGCAGTGACAACATGTCATTAATACAGTTTCTACAATTTAGTCTTATCCCAATATGATTATAATATATAAGACAACACAAGATGACCAAGTCTAAGTTTTACTTTCATGTCATTTAGTAGAGTTCTTCTCTTTTTCTCTTAAAAGTTAGAACACTTCATGGGCTACGCAAGCCATACAGTCGGTCTCCGAGAATTACTGCCAGAAGTTCAAATAGTCCATTCTTCTCAACTGGAATAAAGTTATGAAGAAAAGTTTCATGCACTCAATTCATTTATTAAATATAATATTGACAAAGTTTGAAAAACAGTGGCATGTACTTGCAAAATAAGAAGACAAGCTCGGACATTGTATAGTCTAATTTGGTGAAGATTGAAATTGTCATTATTTGTGAAGAGATGTCAGAAAAAAGTATGATATACGGTTGACTAGTGAATTGGAAAAGGTATGAAATAGTCCATTCTTCTCAACTGGAATAAAGTTATAAAGAAAAGTTTCATGCACTCAATTCATTTATTAATATAATATTGACAAAGTTTGAAAAACAGTTGCCTGTACTTGCAAAATAAGAAGACAAGCTTGGAAATTGGACAGTCTAATTTGGTGAAGATTGAAATTGTCATTATTTGTGAAGAGATGTCAAAAGGTATGAGATACGGTTGACTAGTGAATTGGTAAATTATACTTGACAAACAAGTAATTTTCTTCTCCTAAAGTTGACAATTTTCCAGTGTCAATCATAGAACACAAAAAGAATTTACAAGGTTGCAAGATCATAGCAATAAAGCCTTACGTTAAAAAATACAAAACCAACTCACCACACTGTCAGTGGAAACACCCAGTATCTCTGTGTTTAACTTCTCAAACTCTGAGTATCGGTCACTGAAAGCAGTGATCTCTACAAGCATGAGATACACGGAAGGGGAAAGACAAAAGAATTCAGTTCCAAAATACATCTAATTATCTAACATTCAATTAACATTCTTCAATGGTCAAACTCACCAGTGGGGCAAACAAATGTAAAATCCAGCGGATAGAAAAAGAGAATCACATATTTCTTTCCAATATACTCGGACAGCTTGACCTATTAAAACAAACTCTCAATTAGGAATGCAATAAAACATATGGCTACCCGGCATTTAGTCCATGATAAATTATGATGAACCAGTGGCATACATTATAATACTGAAAACCACATATTCAGTTTCAAATGAACAGATGTGAAGCACTTAATATGTACCACGTTCCATACCATAAGATGGGCTGTCATTAAATGTGAGATTTACACTAGATATGACAATAAACTGAGGTTAAAATCTAAATTCAAAACACTATTCAAAAACCCAGACAGAAAAATCTAATTAACTAACTCAGCAGTTTGTCAGATCTGGTTCACGTTCATGGTTCAATCTCACACCCTTTCAGTAAACATGGTTCATTATGCATAAATTTCCCACAACCCCCTACCCCAACCCATCAGACGGTTCAAGAATGAGGAATAGGTGAGATTGGTCCTCCTTGAGTTAGTGGAGACTAAGAACATTGTTTTCTTTGCATTTCTGAAAACCCAAACAAAATGACCTTTTTGATAAATTTTATCAAAGGATAGGCAAATTTTGACAGCGAAACCAACATAGCTTTTGTTTAAGATTGAGAATGGAAATTGACCATTAGGCAGTTGACCATAAAGACCAGCTAACTAGCTCATCATTCTAATTTCCAAACTCCACAATAATAGGCCCTTCTATTATTCCACTTACAGAAAATTACTAAGATGAGTAGTGATAGTAAAAAGCAACTTAAACAAACTCATTGTTACAAACTAATTTATAGATACATGGTAATTGTAGGATATGATATGAATTTTTTTTTTTTTTTTTTTTTTGCTACATTGATATGATATGAATATTATTCCTAATTGATTCAACATTTTTATTCTTATGGCCCCATTTGTTTACAAACCACATAAAAGAAATTTTTTAGATAAAATTAGTATACAACAATTAGGCTTGTTTGATGTTATACTTGAAACAAGGCCTAAGCTATGCATGTTCTTCCTCACCACCTCCCCTAAAATCATCTTAGGTGCCCCTAGCTCTTTTAGATCATTTAATCTTAATCAAATCACTCATATGTACGGCAACATCTAATGGCCTCCGTTGAACATGGTCATACCATCTCAAATGACTTTCTGATAGCTCATCTATCATGTATCGGCATTAGTGCATTTCTCACAAATCAACTCTAATACGATCATTGCTACCTTATCATTCATAGTTTTGCCACACATCCATCTCAACATCTTCATCTCAGCTACACTAAGTTTATATATATGATGCTTCTTAACTGTCCAACGTACCATACATCATACGGTCAAATGAATATCTTATAAAATCTTTCCTTAAGTTTTAAAGGAATACACCAGAAGCACCTCTCCACTTCATCTATCCTATTTTAATCCTCTATGAAACATCATCCTCTATATCACCTTCTTAATCTATGATTGAACCTAGAAACCTAAAATAATCACTTTGTTGCACTCATCAATTTTCATCACCTCATTATTTCTTCTTGTGTGACTAAAGAGTTACACACCATATACTCCATCTTTGTTCTACATATCTTAAAACCTCTTGATTCCAATGTTGATCTCCTTAGCTCCAACTTGGCGTTAATCCCTGTTTTTGTCTCATCAACAAAAAACATGTACAAGGAACTTCTTTGAATATCTTTGGTTAAATAACTTAAATCATCCATAATGAGACATATAAAAGCTTAAAGCTGATCTTGATGTAACCAAATTGAAATTTCCTTTCACATGGGTTTTTTTTTATTACCTTCAAACAAATGCAGCTTGAAAGACATACCTTAATGAACTCCTGATCAAAAACTGCTTCAGCTTCAAAATCTGGGGCTGGATTACCCACCAACGGAAGTTCACTCTGGGAAAGGAAAGGCAAAGCAAACATCAAAGATCAGATGTGGGAAATAGCGCAGTTTAAACAGAAAATAAATAGTCATCAATCAAAATTTACAAGTAAACCCATAAATATTGACTAGTAATCCATGTGGATAAACATGGTTACAGTGCCGTTACAGGTTTTGTATAAGTACAATACATATTCTGCATTTCATACAAACCTCACTTAGAAAGCTATTCAAGAAAAATATTTTGCTACAAAGAGCTGTATAGGATATAATCACAACAAGAACTCTAAGATATTCCTCTCATAAATTTTACAACCATGGGAGCGAAATAGGGGGCAGTAGTTGACTGGATATTTTGTTTTGGATAACCCAAACGGACGGAGTTCGTATTTGAGGATACTTTTAATAATTGTACAACACTGAACCTTTACAGAAACTGTGGAAATGAAGCAAAACCATAGTTCTAAATGTGTCATCTAGGCGCTGCCTAACTGACAAGACACTTCTGGTTACCCTAGGTGCTGTCGCCTTTATGTATGCATGAAAGGCGCACGCCTAGGTCGCCTGGGCGTTACCTAGGCATCGCCTTGGATGCCTTCGGATGTTTTACATGGGTCTGCTTTTTTAAAAAAGAAAGTTGATTATTTTTCTAACTTTTATTGGGCTTTTACAGAGATTTAGTACAGTAAGATGCATCGGAAAAAAATCCTCGGTAATGACTGCCGCTTGGGAGTGAAGATCCAAACCACTTATAGTGCATTGGCATGTGTCCCTCAAACTCTTCCACAACTCTAGCAACGGCCACCGGTAAGTTACTGCATCTTCTTCCTCTCTGTTTCTATTTCTTTCTTCTTCTTCTTCTTCTTCTTCTCCTCTGTCTCCGTCTCTGTTATATTCCTGTTCTTTTTACTGTTCCCGTTTCTCCTTCTTCTGCGCGCCTATGACACCTAGGCACTTGGCCACCATTTTGGGTCGCCTTGACGCTTTGACAACCATGAGTACAACTGTAATACCTCAAGGGTCTATCATATGGTAAACTAGGAGAGACTACAATATGCATCCATCCACGGAAAGGGATGGCGTATCCAGCAAAATCCAAGATCCTTTAAAGGCTGTAACGGTTCAATGCAAGGCTGTCACTCGAGGCCCACGTATTATACAATAAGTCTAGCAGTCTCACGACTCTCACCTTGGACAACTTTCTTCCTCTTCAAACTTTACCATGAAATTGAAGTACTTCCCATTTCTGGTTCGACATAATTTTTGACAGGATATATAGCTCATGCACAAAAAATAGCACAAGTCAGAGCGAGAGAGAGAAGGAAGGGCCCGTTCAAGATCTTAAAATGTGATGAAAACTACGAAGTTTTTTTTTTTTTTTTTTTTTTGGTAGAATTACGAAGAAATTTAAGCACACAAATACTGTCAGATTCCCAGCATGAGTCATCCAAGACATAAATTGTCCGTCACAGAATCATCAAAAAAAGAAGAAAAAAAAAATCGGTGCATCTTCACTGTAGCTCACGAACGTTTAATTAACAAGTTGCAGATTACCAAAACACACAAGATAAGGCAAATTCAGCCAATAACAGTACCATTCGATTCGTCTTCACAATAGTTCACGGAAAACCCCAAGAGAACGATGTACAGCACATATTCCCAAAACCTCAGACGACTAAGCAAACGACAGAAAAACTCTAAACAGAGATATAGAAGAAAACAAAAGCAATAATTCCAAGAATACTTACGGCATTGACAACGAAGCTCCTCCTGGAAGAAGATCTAGGGGTGAAAATTGGCCTAGAAACACGAGACTGGAAGGGTCTCCGGAGACCGTTGAAGCTTTTGGAAATGGTTAAGGTTTGAGAGAACTGCTTGGAACAGACCATAGAAGCCATGGGCTTCGCAAATTTGCATGAGAAAGAGCCAGGATTCGAAGAGAGAATTGCAGACGGAGCTGAGCAGGCCATCTCGGACGCTCTTCTCTCTTCACTGAGCAGGGTAGACTCTGGTTGGTGGAGAAAAGGTTGGTCGGTGTTGTTTGTGTTGATAAAGGGAAATAGGAGTAATTCAGGAGCTTTTTTAGGGGTATTTTCGTTATGTAATGAAATGTGTGCTCTTGTTAACACCAATTCAGATATCAGATGGTCAGCATTACTCAGCATACACGTTAGCAACTTCTGACCGTTAGATTGGTACTGGACTGCTGATTCGTGCGCACCGTGTGGGTGTGCCCGACAAGGCCTGTCCAACTTGGACTGGGATTTTCTCCCGTGGGTCAGGTTAGAGTTGAGATTTTATTATCCATTGTAGGGTTGGACCAGGTTTGAGTTAAGCCCCTCAAAAGAACGGGACTGAAATGGACCAAATAATCAGTCGATCCACTTCTTAAGACCAAGTTTGACTAATCCGGATGGTTAGTTAAAATGAGAATGGCAAAAATATGAAAGGGGATGCAATGAGTTTGAAACGGAGCAGAACAATAATTCACCGTCAAACAATTCGAGAACGGAAATAACGCTAGCACGAATTGTACATGTTGATACGTGATTGTCCACGTGGCATACTGGGAGGATGACACATGTCGTGACAGATGTCATCTACAAATAGTCACCATAAAAAGAGAGGAAAGACGTGCAAGTTGGCATGTCTTGGGTCTCTAGGCTGGCGTTATAAGTTCGAGTCATACTCCTATTACATTACGACTTGAAGAGTCTGACTTGTAAAGGACTCTCCAGCGAATGGATACAGATGGTCACTTGACATGTCGGAAACTGCTACTTGACCTGATCGTAGGATTATCATCCTATAGTGGATGGGCACGATCACGAGAACCCTCAGGAGAGTTAGACTCCTTATGGAATTCAATCATTGAGTAACATGTTTGACTCCAACTACAAGTACGTCCTCTATATATACACTCGATGGTCACAAGTAACGGAAACTGATCTTGAACTCACTTCATCGTCCCCTACATTGAGAATACTCAGGCAATCTCACAATCTAAGGAACTTACATTTCCCCAGTAAACTCCATACTGTGCTCTATTACTGACCTTACCATTGGAGTGGACGCTGGGCTACACAGCCCATTTTTCGATAACCTTTTTCACAATCTTGCATGTGGCAGGACACGTCAACCAACCTAGTTCAACAGCAACAATACGGGTTTAAAGGGTCAAATATAATATGGTATGCTGGAAAAAAAAATGGCAATATACTAGGGGTGTCAATCGATCGATCTCGGTCGGGCCTAACCGGTCCTCACCAATTTAACCCCTTAGACCATAATCGACATATTTAACTAATTGGTATTGATTTGCAAGACATTATCTCATTTATGTTCGATCCAATCGATTTGGGTCCTTAATCGGTCTTATGTTAATAGGTTCAATCGGTCTATTAACGTCCATAATCGATTATCTTATTCGGTCTTATGTTCAGTTATATTATTCGGTCTATCAAAAAGCCCATTGCAATATGATTTAATAAGGTTGTATTCACTGCAAGTACTATTTTCACAAGGTCCTATGATGGATGGTATAGTGGAATCGGCCATAACTTTCAACAATTTTGTCTTCATGTTGCACAAGTTTAAAATTGAATAAATTGTGAACAAAAAATCAACTACATGTTGCATGGTGTGAAGCTGAGAATGAGCAGTTATGTTTTGAGCTATGGTATTTTTCCATGACCACTGATGTCTTCCATGATGTCAGCTCAGTTTGCACTCTGAGTCGATTAATGTTACAGTTTAGCTTTTTTTCAAAATTAAAAGTTAAACTATTAGAGAGAGAAAATGATGTTATAAAAAAGATGAAGTAAAAAGTTAAAAAAAATTGGAGGGAAAAACGGATGACAAAAGAAAAAAAAAAAACCTATATCACTCTAATTTGTCCTTAGTCTATCTATAATCATTCGGGCTTTAATCGGATGATCATCGATTTACACTCTGCACCATGAACGATTTATTAGTAATCGATCCAATTATAAGACCGATACGTTTATTAATCGATCCAATTTGGTGCGATTTTTAACCGGTTGGTCCAGCTCGAGAGACACAGTGCGGTCTCAGGATTGACACCCCTACAATATACTCCAATAAATTGAAGGATTACACTTAAATCAATGGTAATACATGACATTTATGATGTGTCCAGTTATAAAATAGTGAGACTTCTCGTCATCAATTAAGTAGTTAATTGATGTTTTATGTTTGTCTAAGGCTCCAAACATAAGCATGAATTCATATGAAAAGAGAGAGAGAGAGAGAGAGAGAGAGAGAGAGAGAGAGATCTATGGTGGTCTACAATCTGCATTTATTATGGCCCACAATCCACAGCCCACTCAAACCAATAATAAAGTAACAAGTTTAGAAGAAGTATGAAGAATTGGCCAGCCTTTAATCATATACCATTATATATAAAAGCAATAAGAGTATTAAATGATGTTAGATTAGTCGATTCATTACTCATGGTATATTAGATATGATTTTTAGGATTCAATCAAACTTTGAACCCTATCAAGTTTAGTTTTTTTTTTTTTTTTTGGGGGGGGGGTGACCCTATCAAGCTTTAACTCTATGATTTATAGGCTTGAACATGAGCTTGCATTTTCCTGGGGAACACCTCAGTCAATGATGCTCTGCCCTAAGGGTGTCAACGGATCGGTCCGGGTCGATTTCGGTTCGAACTGAATCGATGTCGGGTTTTATAAGCCCAGCCCAAAACATGTCCATTAAGAGTTCGGGCTGGGTTGGGCTGCGCTGGACACAATAACTAACAGGCTAGTCCGGTGTCAGTTTGTTATCGTGTTGGGCTTATTGAGATGATTTCGGGCTGATTCGGTCTGGACCGGGCTTATCAAGCTTATCGGACCAATTTTATATGTAAGATATATTGTCTATTTTATTATTTCTATCTATAAAATTAGCATCATTCATTCTATATGTATGTAATTCAATAAATTGTAACAATTAACATACTTTTTTCAATTATAGATTCATATAATCTTTCGGATCAAGAAGTGAACTATAACAATGTAATATAATCCATCAAAATTTAAAAGCATAAAAATTAAGAAATTGGCCCCGAATGAACCTTACCGGTGTTCGGACTAGTTCGGGTTTCTTAACGGGCCGATTCGGTCTGGTTTCAGCCTGGGCTGAAACGGTGTCGGGCTTTACAAGCCGAGACCGAAACCTGTCCATTAAGGTTCGGTCCGGGCTGGGTTCGGGTTATTTCGAGTCGGCTCGGTCCGTGCTACCGGGCCGGGCCCATTTTTGACACCCTTACTCTGCCCTGATAGATCTTTGAGCCATTGGAGCACCAGCCTTAACATATTGATTTCCTGATGATTGGCTTTATAATAAAAAATGCATAATCAGCAAACAAGAGATCGTGTAGTAGTGGAGGATTGGATTCAAATCGTCTCATCCTTGAGATTCGGGAGGCATGGCGGCGACCCCATTGGATGGTCGCCATGTGGAGGTCAGATGAATCCGACCCCTCTGTTCGAGCTGACACTCTCTTGTCGGCTTGGCTTGTCGGCTCAAACGGAGGGATCGGATTCATCCGACCTCCACATGGAGACCATCCAGTGGGATCGCCGCCACACCTCCCAAATCTCAGGGATGAGACAATTTGAATCCCGGAGGATTCTATTTGATTGATAAGTAACTGAAGACTTCTGAAGAAACATTCCATATCAATAATAAATATGGATAGGAGGTAAGTCTCCTTGTTGGATTCCCTTACTAGGGATGATGTGCTTAAAGGCAAACCCATAACCTCCACTTTAAAGGTTATGGTGTAAAGGCATATTGAAATTAAGTCACATCATCATTCACAAAATTTATGATCTCCACTTTTTTTTCATGAATGATGGATTGTTAGAAGAGACCAAATGAGATCCTAGTTTGAATGTCGTTGTCGATCATGATCCAATGTTTCAGCAGAGTCTCTACTGTTGGAAGCGGTCCTAGAACTGGTTCGAGGTTGAACATGAACAAGAGGGACAGAAATATAGAGAGACTTGAGCCTGCATGAGAAGCTTATCAGCAGCAGCAACATCTGTCAGTCAACAAGAATGGCTGTTTATTCGATCATGTCAAGTCATAGCCCATTTCCAACATCATTCTTCTTATTTTATGTTTGGAAGTTATGAAATTTCGGTTTCTGTTTGATGGCGAGGGCGTCGCATGTTGGACGCAACAAGCACTCAAATGTTCTCACAACGCCTATGGCTCCTTATGACAATAATGTATTGTCTGGCATATTTTGTGCAGTCATGTTCACCGTCTATTTATTGACCTTGTTGTTGGTAAGAGGGTTTGGTATGTCGTTAATCTTGTACTTACCTAAGTTAGGCTTTGGCTGTTTTAACAAACACTTAATTATACCATGTGATAGAATGGACGAAATTGGAATTTTGTAGTCAATGCGAAAAGGTCATTTCACATAGAAATTTAATCCAAAAGTGTTAGTCAACTGTCAAAATCAAACTTTGGAAATCCAAGAATATAAGAGAGTGCATGCTAATGCATTAACCATTGAATAAGTATTAGATGCCATTACATAGAAGAATGTATAATTTAATTTGAATTTAAAATTTGACATGTTATAATCATTATCATCCCTATATATCCAACAATTGGAATCACTACATCATTCTACCATGTGATTAAACTACGTTGACTGTTCAAAAAATTATTTTCATACCATCACCCGCAAAAAGAAGACATGCTCTAACATATGAACAGTTGGGATTTATGGGAGATTCAGGGATCCACATCCTCTCCCGCCTGAGTTTTGGCGGAAGACTTGGCGGTTGGGATGGATGGCCGCCACCTGGCTCTCGGATGGATCCGAGCCTCCATTCTAGCCGACACTCCTGTCGACTTAGCTTGTTGGCTCGGGTGTCGACTCGGATGGAGGGCTTAGATTCACTCGAGAGTCAGGTGACGGCTATCCATCCGGGCCACCAAATCTTCTGTCCAAACTCAGGCGGGAGACGATTTCTATACAAAATTTAGTGTTATTTTCAATTCTTATTCATATGAGGGTGTGAGTTGGTTGATTTGGTACGGTTTCAATCATTGCACCAACAAAGCCCAAAACTAAACTGTTAAGAAAAATCCAATTTCATTCCGGTTCGGTTTCATTTTTTTTATCAAGTTGGCTTATTATGGAAATGTTATCAGCTTGGTTTGATTTAATGTATTAATATATGATAAAAGATTCCAATAGCGGGTTAGTACTATTTCGCTTTCGGTTTTTAATATATATATTTATTAAAAGCCTAGCTTACTAGGTTCTTGTTGATCTATTATCAGGTTGTTATCGGTTCAGTTTCGTTTTTTTTAATAAGTACATTGGGTCAGTCCGACTGATTTCAGTTTTTCACCATCTCTAAAAACTAAGTCCAATTTTGATCCAAGAAGACTTTGATCCGGTTGAGTCTGATTATATTTTACTTTATTTCCCAATCGGACTCAGTTTTTTGTTTGGACCCAATTTTGACCATGGTTTAAGTGAATAGACTTGGGGATTGTATCGGCCCAGCCAATAACGAACGATCCAATCCTGAGTTGGATTGGTCTTCGCGAATAGGTTCAGCTCGGATCAACAGGTTAACGCTAAATCAGACTGTACATGTTTGGGTCAACCTTTGTTAATTAAAACATGTTTTAAATGCGTATCATACTGACATACTATATTTCGCCGTTTAGTACTCGTATTACCATATTGACCTCAAAGATAGGGTAAAATACTCTATACTTCAAGCTTTGCCATTTAAAATGCATACTGTACCCATATCCTTATCTGTATTTTAACTTGCATTTTCAATAAGTAATGAGAATGAGTTGATTAATCCCATATCGTTTTATATTTTACTGCTTTTTACATGTAACCTGTGGGGTTAAAGGTTGGCGGCCACTTCATCATAATTGCTTCTAAACTCAATACTTTATTATTTTGTTCTCACAATTTATTTGACACATCATAAATGTCATGTGTTCCTATTGATTTAAGTATAATTATTCAATTTATGTCTTTATGGAAGTATATTGCCTTTTTTTTTGTCGTATCGTATTATATCTTATCCGCTTAAAATTGTACCGTCTATTTTAGTTTTGTTGCTGTTTTCATAATGTTTGACATTTTTTTGACCGTATCATTATTGTTTTATTCATTTTAAAACCTGTTTCATCCCGTTTCATTTTTTTGACATTCCCATGTCACACAGGATCTATCCGACTGATCTGATCCGAATCAATCGATTCTTGTCAATTCGATTCGATCCCTGGATCCATGATTTTGACTTACAACAAAATACTCACATTCCAATCTGGCCCCACCATCAATTTTCATCAGAACCACTTAAAAAATGCCACGTCATCACAAAAAAAAGCATCCGCACTATGCATGACATGAATACTCCTCTGAGTACCGTCTAGGGTTTTGCTTTTGGTGGAAGGAGGAAAGGTTGGAGTGGCGAAAGCGCGCCAAATAATCGCGACATATTATTATGAAGTCTCATTGACAACGACAACAAAAGGCGGGCATCGCCGATTCGAACCCAACTCACTTATATTATTATTTTTTTATAAATACCACACGTGTCAGCCTCTATAGAGCATTTCGACATGCGTTAATGTGGGCCCGGCCTATTATTTAATTATTTAATTATTTATTTCATGTTTATAAATTTTTTCTTTCTGCTTCCCTCCATATCCATCCGAACTAAATTCCCTCCTTCCCTCGTTTTCTTCTCTCCCGGCTTTTTTTTAACCTTTTTTCCCTCGAGAACGCTCTCAGATCCTATTGTTTCTTCCTGATTCGCTCGATTTCTGCCCTATTTCGCTTCTTTTCTCGCTTCTGCTTCGATCGTCTGAGATTTAAGAGGATTAAGCTTCGAGAGGTCTTGATCTAGATCGCGTTGAAAATTAAAGACAAAGAGGGTTTTGTTTGATCGTTCCATCCGACGAAAAATCGCGGGAAACCTGCTTAAATTTGATGTCTGGCGCCCGAGCTCCACATCGCTCGGTGCCGCCGTCGGGGCAGATCCTCCAACATCAGCAACAACAGCCTTTGAAGCGTCACCTTCCATTTTCGTCCACGAAGCCGCCGTTCGTACCTCCCGATGATTACCACCGATTTTCCTCGGAGAACCTCAGGGTTCCTGATGAGGAAGATGAAGTTATCGTCGTTAAATCTACTGTGAGTTTTACTTTGATACTTGTTTCTGTTTGGGTTCTGTCGTCATGGTTTGTTCTTTGTTGTTTTGAGGAGAATTTGACTGAGATCGGCTTCTTTCAATGCTCCTGCTTGTTCTTTAGTGTTTGGTTTCTCTGAATCTTAGGAGCTTTGTTTTTCTATACCTGCTTCTTATGGGACTGGGTTCAATGTTCCATTTTTAATTTGTCGACTGTTTGCTCGAATAGAATGAGGTAGTTTGGTAGGGATCCTTTCCTACCAAGTTTCTTTATGGTTTAGTTTACGAGTTTGCCAGTGCGTTGCCTTTCGAGGTTTCAATTTCTTGTGGTATTACTTCCGTCTTTTCCCGATCCATGCGTTTCTTGTTAATTTGGTGCGAGAAGCTGCTAGTGGCTGGGATCGATAGAGCAGTAATGGATGTCTACAGTGCCAAAGAAAAGAAAAAGATCATGTGAAACGAGGTTGCATATGGATACATAACTCACGATTCTGAGTTTCAACTGGTTCTGATTGATGGATCTTGGCTTAGGTTGTGGACTGAAACAAAAGGAAGAACTGTCCACCGATTTTAAGTGTTTATGGGAGTGAGTCTATGATTCTGGAATCTGGACAAGGTTTTGATAGTTTGGTTTTGGGGGTGGGGCTAAATTTAATGCTATCCTTGAAATGCACCTAAACTACTTCACTGAGCACTTTGTCGAAGTTGCTTTATATCAGCAATAGTGCCTTTCTTAAAAATATTTAATTGTGTTTTGTTTCAACCGATGTTTAATGAATGGAATGGTCTGCATTATGATTTTCTTTGAGACTATGAACCTAAGGGTGTAATTCAAGGCTATCCTTGAAATGCACCTAAACTACTTCACTGAGCACTTTTTTGAAGTTGCTTTAAATAATCAATACTACCTTCTTTTTTTTTTAATGAAATTGTGGTTTGTTTCAACTGCTGCTTATTAATAGGTCTGTAAGATGATTTTCTCTGAGACTATGGGCCCAAGGATTAAGTAAGAAAGTTTTACTTGGTTCTTTGTTATTGCATTGTTTGTTAAAACATCTTTGAAATTTACCGCTGTTCTGTGGCCGAAAAGAGTCCTTTTGAAGAAGGAAAAGTAGCATTTGTTACAATTTTTATTGCAACGCTTGAAAATTTATAATTTCTCATGGCTTTTATAAAATGAATGCTTAATTTTGGTGATTAACTTTTCTATCACCAAGTATCTCTGCCGGAACTGCCGTGTATGTTTTCGGTTTTCTGTTCACTCATGATCGAGCCTGACATATATTGCATGTGCCTGTGCGTCATATTTCCACTTTGAGTAGGACTTATGAGTCCTAAGGTGAAAGGAAGTGAACTTATTGGAGGATCTGAAACATATACCATACGCACCATATGTATTTTTGTCTTACTCGATACAAGTACTGAAATTAGGAGTGGTATTCCAGAATGAAACAGCTCCATGCTAGTCCATGTTAAGTTCTTAAAAAAACTTGCAAGCAGCTTAGTCAATCGAAGACACAACAACGCAAATTCAGATGACCAAGAAACCATCCTAGAACCTATTAAGTGAAAGAAAAAACAGTTACCTATTGACACTCTATTCAGCCATACAGCTTTAAGAAAGTGCCTACCCAGTCCCTTGAACTCATCTTACTGCAAGATTTCCCCACATTGTAGCCTGCCTCATCATATTTTCTCTCACCCTTGGATGGGAATGTGAATACACTTTACTGCCTACCTATAATTGATATAGGATTGGTATGTACAATTTTTAACTATGATAACTGGAACTTGGAATGATAATGAAGATATTCCCCTTGCATATGTATGTTGGTAGTGTTTTTTCAAGTTGAACTCATAGGGTAAAGACTGGATCTTTCGTCCCAGAAATAGGAATAGAGGATTTGGTATGAAAAATTAAAGAGTACTGGTAAAAGAAAATCCGATATTGGGGAAAATTTTCAGGCTTGTTTAGAAGGGGATATCCTAGGGATAGGCTGAGAGGGAAGAATTCTTTCCTCTCTCAAATTGTATGGGTCAGCTGGGTTGTAGCCTGTAGATGGGGATTATGAAATTTCTTGGTAAACTTGTTACTATTTTTTAATAGTTGAGATGGTAATTGGTTGAGGTGGGTATAATGCATGGATGGGGTGAAGATTTGAGGGTCTGATGGTTGGTGGGTACAAAAGCAAGGGAACTTCTGTGATGGTGGGTATGGTTTTGTGAGAAAATAAAGAAAATAAATAATGAAGGAAAAGGGTACAAAGATCTGAGCTCTCAGGAACTAGGAATTTGCCTAGAGGTTGAGGGGCTTTGTTTTCACCATGAATCTTCACAGCTGAGAGATTAAGTGCTCTGCCTAAAGCTTAATTTCACTCAGTTCTGAGAAAGATGCTTTAGTACATCTTTAATTGGCCCAACCGCTACTTAAACTAAAACTACTTTTATTTAGCCTAACTTAAACAAATAAATAGCTAATCCCAGAAAACTAAAGCCCCTTGAAAATAAAATGAAAAACCAAATTGATCGCCATGCCCAGAAATATTTTAATTTTGTCTTTAACATTGGCTGAACTGTTATAATAAGTGAAGGTATTCTTTCAAACTACCTTCTACTTGTTGAATCAATTGTTTCAACCCTATACCCTATTATTCAAAACCCTACGACCTGAAGCTAAAACCAACCCAATATGGTTATTTTTTTAGCCCTTCAAGCTAAAACGACAATGCCTGTATGTGTGATCCCCTTGTTTTTTTGGGGTGGGGTGGGGTTACATATGCAGGGGTTAAGATCATGAGCTTTTGGGGTTACACTTAATTATTAGTCAAACCTTGTGTGGAGTACGTGAATGTTGTTTAAAGTCGCCTGAACGGAAGTAATATTTTGGACATCAAAACAAATGATTTTTTGACATTTTTCTGGTTTTTAGTGATGTTTACAATAATAAGAGATGATTTTTTTTGTTATTTTAAAATAGCCCTAGTTTTGAAAGTTGAAAATTACCCTTGCCATCTGAAATGCAGTTTTTGTTCTTGAACAGGAGGGTTGATTTTTTATCCTTTTTGAATTTGAATTTTAGGTTATTTTTATTAGATTCAAATGGGGTGTTTGCTTATTTATGAATACTATTTTTTAGTAAATGAAACATAAGAACATTTACTTAAATAATATTAGTCATAAATAAGTGTTGAGTGTAGTGTACTGTTCTCTAAACCATATTATGTAGGTCATTAGGTCTCAATCCAGTATAAAAAAAAAGGGTTTCAGTCAAAAAACAGGTCTTGGTCTATGGACTTGAGATTTTGGTCGAGGCAATGCATGTTTATTGTCTTGTATAGGATCTTGTCTCGACCTTGTTCGAGATCCTCGAAAAATCTGAGTTCTCGGCGAGATTTTGCCGAGATTTAGAACTATGAACTTGGCACACAATATAACTTGATTCACTGAAATTCATTGTTATATGTACCTTACTGGTTGTCTTCCCCTTTTCATCATTTTCTTAACCAATTTTTAACTACGTGTAAATGATCAATTAGGAATGTCCTTTATATTGAAGGAAAGAATGTGACATCATTAGCTCTTTTTCTTTAACTGAAATATATGTTACCTTGAGTGTAGCCGGAGAGAAATTCCATTTTTCGCAGCATGAAAGTGGTTGGTATCTCAACATACTCAGATAACTAAATCTGACATTGGTTTACCGAGTGTAAATAAGAATTCTAACAATATGTACTAATTTGAGCCTTTGAGCTTTCTTTGGACCCCTTCCCTTGCGGTTTGCTTATATTTTCTACATCTGGATGTTGCCCATCATCTTAGATGGGACTGTAAGGTTAAAAGTTAGTCAAATTCACCTTCATGTGGAGATTGGGCAGCTAGTTCAACATAGAATTGTCGAATTTGGTAATACCATGGGTATGGTATGCATGTGTAGGTTCAAGTGATTTACAAGACAATGGGGGAAAATACTAAATGGTGCTTCCAGTGTACATTGAATCTGTAAATTACTAAATCACCTTCCATGGCCTGGGTGGGCAACTTCCTTGGTGTTTCTGCAAGTATGCTTAAGTCAAAATTGAAAATTCTAAAGTTGGTAATCTTCCTCAATATTGCGTAGCTCTAGGTAACACATGACAAATCCCCAAAGAAAATCTCTGGAGCCACACAATGGCATTTGACAACCACTCTTCATGATCAATGGTTATTAGAGTAACATTACTAGTTTCAGTAGTCATTTATCTTGCCGATTCTTCCTTGGAGTTTTTCATACGCATCAGATTAGTGGTTGATTGTGTTGTTTGTCTGTATTGAGTTGACAAAGACATCTTCGGAATCTGCTATGTTTATTTGATGTCTGTCATTGGGTTAGAATGTCATATGGCACATCGCTGACTTCAACTGATCAACATTTATGTATCTGGAATTGGAGTCATTGGTAATTTCCATTTTATGTTGCTGTAGAACTACTTCCAAGGGTTTTCTGCTCTGAAGGGGTGATTTGTTGCAGCACTATAAATACTGGTCCTTCTTTCTTTTGTTTGGAAAACCTTGGTATTACGTCCCAGCCTTTGCTTCTTGTGTGTTTTTAGATCTTGAAAACATTATTGTTTAATTGATACATGTACAACGTTTTTCTTTCTCGTTGTTAGTTGCATTGCAAGCTTTTAATACTTTCTGCTTCAATTGGATTAGGTTAACATAATGATAGAAGTTATAACAAGTGGCAGTTATATCCCGTTGCAACTATTTTGTTATGGAATGATACTATTTTTGAACGTTGTCTTCCAATTACTACTGCGATTAATTGATTGCTTCAAGCTTGCTGATTCCAATTTGGGAAAATATGACATTTTTCCAGCCCTTGAAGCGGAGGAATGAAATAGAAGATTTTGAAGCTGAGTCTAGTGAGTGGACTACCAGTCCTGGATACACTGAAGTGGTCAACAGCCCCATCCGCACCCCTGTATCAGGAAAAGGGGGCAAGACATATAACAAATCAAAAGTTTCGAAGCAAAGTAGAGCTGGACCTCAAACTCCGGTGTCAAATGTTGGTGAGAATTATTTTTTCTGGGTATTTCATTTCGGACATTTATCTTCATCACTAGATCTTCTCAATTTCTCATGGATCTCTGTGAAAGCTCAGTTTAATTGTATAAAACTGTTTTTCTTGGGGTAACCTTGGGGAAAAGAAACCATATAAAGAAATAAAGGAGGAATAAAGATGGGATATTTAATGTGATATTTTATGTACAATTTGCAGGTTCTCCTTCTGGCAATACTCTCACTCCAGTTGGTACTTGTCGCTATGACAGCTCTCTAGGTGATATAGCTTGTAGCTGTCTTCTTATCTTTGCCTTTAGTTTCTACCAACCATGATCAATTCTGCAGTTTTGGCACTATTGAGTATTTCATGGAGCATTTACAGTTCAAAGCAAGACATTGACATGTTTGAGTCCCTTCAGGTCTCTTAACGAAGAAGTTTATCAATTTGATCAAACATGCAGAAGATGGCATTCTTGATCTAAACAAAGCTGCTGACACTTTGGAAGTGAGCATTTCAGTAATCAATACATGTTGGAATGTCACAGATATTTCATAATACATTAATAATAGGACTTCCAATTGTACAGGTACAGAAGAGGAGGATATATGACATAACAAATGTTTTAGAAGGAATCGGTCTTATAGAGAAGAAGCTAAAGAACAGAATACGTTGGAAGTAATTTGAAATTCTCTTTTACATTCTTCTAGGCCTTTTTTTTTTTTAATATTTATTTTCATGTTATGGACTTCAAGCCCATGGGTATTTAACGTAGAATTATATTGTTTCAATAGGGGACTCGATGTCTCAAGACCGGGGGAGGTTGATGATGATGTTGCTATTTTACAGGTATATAGAAGCTATATTTTTGGTTCACCACCATGCAAACACTTGATGGCTTGGTTATCATATCTTTGATCATTTTCTTTCCCATTTATTTGGAAGTATCAGCATCCGTAGGACATTAAGGAATGCAATTTGATCCACAAATATGAAACCCAGTTTCATCTCCTAACAACAAACTGCTCACTGACCATCAATGCATGCATGCACGTGCAAATAGTTTGATGTATTTGGATGGGTAGCAAGTCAGCGGTTTGTGGGTAGGAGATGAAGCTGGGTTTAAAGCTCAGGTCCATAGTGTAAGAACCTCTCAAGCAACCAACTTAGTTAGCTAGCATTTGCAGTTTCTGTAGAATTTGTTTGTAGTGTTCAGGAAAAAGGGTTAATTATGTGATTTTGCAGGAAGAAGTTGAAAACCTTTCCACGGAGGAGCGTAGATTAGATGATCGAATAAGGTTTTATTTTTAATTCAACTAATAGTCCAGTTGTATGATGTTGCACCTTTGCAACCACTGTTGATGCTAATACTAAATTTGTTGCAGAGAAATGCAAGAAAGATTGAGAGACCTCAGTGAGGATGAAAACAATCAAAAGTAGATTATTTTGCCCTCTTGCCTGCTCTGAGATTCTGTTATCAGCAGTAGTATATCAATTAACTCAAGAGTCACTAACCTCTACTTTGATTGACTGTTTAGGTGGCTTTTTGTAACTGAAGAAGACATCAAAGGCCTACCCTGCTTCCAGGTTTGGTTTGTTTTCTGATGCATTTAATGTGACGTACTTTCTGTTGGAAGTAAATGTTCCTGTTTCCAAGTTCCTTGTTTCTGAGACAAAAAAAATTCAAGTTCACTCTTTGTATCTAAGATATTTTTAACATTCTATCCCTTGCTCCTGGCAGAATGAGACCTTGATAGCAATTAAAGCTCCACATGGAACTACTCTGGAAGTCCCTGATCCTGACGAGGTAGGTAGATTTCAGGCATGACTGACAGAGGGAAGTTCTATCCTATTCTGACGCATTATCGAATTTTCATTTCTAACAGGCAGTTGATTATCCCCAAAGGAGATACAGAATTGTTCTTAGAAGCACCATGGGTCCTATTGATGTTTACCTTGTCAGGTACTGTTGCTAATACAATGATGTAACTTCTATGAGCACTTATGTCCCATCTGCATTTCAGAAAAGAGGCTTAAACAATGTGTTGATATGGTTTTAGAGGATGGATGATTGTTGCAGAGATTTCCTCAGTGCCTCTTTGTTATTTCTTTCTATGTAGTCAATTTGAAGAGAAGTTTGAGGAGATGAATGGAGTTGAGGCACCTCCAAGCCTCCCACTTGCATCAACTTCAGGATCCAATGAAAATACTGTAGCAACAACGGTCACTGAGGAGGGCAGAGGAAAGGAGATAGAGTTACAGGGACAAGATATGCATGTGATGTGCTCAGATCCAAATGCCTCACAAGACTTTGGAGGTGGTATCATGAAGATTGTACCCTCAGATGTTGATGTAAGTGATTGATGTGAATTCTGAGTGTTTATTAATTTAGTCCGAACTGTCGATGCTTTCCTATATCTAAAATTTTTGGAAAGTTGGCTGAAAAAAATATGTTTGTATCCTTCTGATTTCATAATGCAATCTAGGGTTTTCTGCAAGCAACTTTAACATAAAGATGTTTACATGTACACAGTACAACATAAGCCTACTTATAGTTTGTATGACTGGTTCAAACTTGGACTTGTAGATGTTACATTTCCATGTGCAGCCTAAACCTATGTATAGAAATTGTTGTTCGTATGACAGGCACAAACTCATTACTATTTTTAAGCCATCTATTATTTTCTTCTGTGTATTGAGTTCTCGTGTGTTGTGTGTTTGTGTTTCCTGGGAATGTTAAAAAGTCTGCATCTTTTAAACCCCTTGCTCTGGTCATTTTAACATCAATCATTATTTCCTTGTGCGTGCATGCGTGTGTGCATGTCACCTGGTCATGTGGAAATGTCTGCATCTTTTAAACCCCTTGCTCTGGTCATTTTAACATCAATCATTATTTCCTTGTGCGTGCATGTCACCTGGTCATGTGGAAATGTCTGCTTCTTATAAACCCCTTGCACTGGCCATTTTAACATCAATTATCCTTACCTTTTGCAGAGTGATGCCGATTACTGGCTTTTATCAGATGTTGGAGTTAGCATCACAGACATGTGGAAGACAGACCGTATCCTTTCTTCAGCAACATTGCCCTTGTTCTTATTACCATCTTTTTTTTCCTCGTTTTTGTTTATGATTGGTCACCTTGACTTCCTATGTAGCTGTTGTAGAATGGGATGGTGTGGATACACTTAATGCAGATGATTTTGTGATGCCTGATGTCAGCACGCCACAGCCGCAAACTCCTTCATCTGGTATTGTAGAAGTGCCATCTAATGGTAACTCCAATCAGAGATAATTGGGCTTGGCTATTGGACTTGGTAACCTCCATCTGGACTTGTAGAAGTGCCATCTAATGGTAACTCTAATCAGAGATGATTGGGCTTGGCTATTGGACTTGCTCAACCTCTCTTGTATGGCATCAGCGCCTTGAGTACCATCCACCTCTTCTAGTTTATCAATTCTACCGTAGAGGTGGAATTGAACAATGTAGATGGGATGAAAACTGCATGATCCTGTGAGAATTTACAACAAGAGGCCAAGGGGAAAGGTGGGTGGAAGGTAGCTAGTCCAATGTACAGTTGGGTAATATATTTGATACCGGTGATTCACTTATCAATAAAATCTTTGTTTTTGCAAGCCCCCTCCATGTGTATGTACATTTTCCTACCTCAGCTCTATTATAGTAGTTCATCAACATTGGTTTAGGTAGGATTGTCATAGCAATGACAAGAATACATCCATTTCTTTGGTTTATTATAGTTTATGACTGGTCCAGAAATGCAGCTGTTGCAATTGCTGCAGGTTCACGCTTCACAGTATCAGAATCATGTCGTTGTGCTTACCTCAGGCATGCTGTGACAAAAGCTGACCATACCTCAGGTTTCTTGGCTTCTCATGGGGAAGGTCTCTAAGGTGTGACCTGTTGGATGGTGGGACCGTGTCTGAGCATGCAGCACCTTGGCGTTCAAGGCATTTGTGGACTCATTCTAGTTCCTGGAACATTTATGGAAGAGTCAGTAATTTAAAATCGTTGAGGTCAGTATGATTTTCTGAATTGGCATGGTAAAGAGGATCCATGTTCAATCAGACAAGATTAACCCATGAAGCTCGAATGCATAGAAAGTACTCCCAACAGTATTCATAGTCCAAAATGAATTCACCCGTCCCTGCTTTTCAAGTTTTATGTATGCTTTGAAGGGATTCCAGTGTCATGTTTTCTAGGGTGCTGTGATGATGGCATGTGATGGTTATCGTCCATCAAGTTATGAAACAGAGGAAGCAGAAGAAACCATTAGGCTGTGAAAATTTCGTTCTCTATTCCGAATCAATGGAGTTAAAACAAAGTTTAACTAAGTATGAATGAATGGGTACAAAGATGTCTACAGTCACTTCAGTCTTTCTGGACTAGTGACAGCTACTGTGTATGAATGAATGGGTACAAAGATGTCTACAGTCACTTCAGTCTGTCTGGACTAGTGACAGCTACTGTGGGACGAAAACTTAATTGGCAACGCAGCCTTGGGTGCAACATATGCCCAAGGTCTAAAGCAAAGGTTCCAACTTTTATCTCCAGTTTCTGTAGCATAGATAACACAATGCATGAGCCATGCCGCGTTACTGGATGAAAGGCCGATGCACAGACCATCTGTGTACGAAAACTGCCACCATACCAACTTTGGTCAACAACTTCACCCTCACGACCCCATTCCAACGGCCACCGTGAAGGTGGTATAACAACGAAGGAAGAAGTCTATTAACAATAGAACCACTGGATCCTTTCTAGATCACTGTTTGTTCCACGTCCCCCCTCCGTCAGATTCATGCTTATCCCCACTAAGTCCATCGTCAATACATGTATTACTTCTAGCAGCTTCTCTCCCTCTTCCACAAACGGTTGGTCAACGCCATTTTATCTATTGCAAAAACTCATGCCTCCTTCCAAGTTTAGTAAGGCTCTGATCTCATCGACGAGATGCTGGTGTAGGCACTCTCGTATGAGCCCGACCCACTTAATTAGGGAATCGAATCCTCTACTCCACGGCTCCCCGGCTTCCACCTCATCCAACCGTTGGAGGGGTGAGCCGGCTGAAACTCCAACCCTCTCCAACAGTTGGATGGGGTGGGAGCTAGGGAGCCGTGGAGGAGAGGATTTGGACGCCTTAACTAGGGTTGGAAAAGAAGCAAACTGGCATGCCCAACGCTAATCTACTCATAAGAAATCAATGAAATCACTTTCGGAGAATATTACAAATGCAACTAAATTGTGATCGGAACTTAAATAATCCCGATTTGATCCATTAAAAGTAGACCAGACTATCTCATTAATAAATAAAAGGTATTTTGGTCAAGTCACTTTTTTCTAACACACAATTTATAAAGTAGACCAGACCATCTCATTAACAAAATACCCTTTATTTATTAATGATATGGTCTGGTCTACTTTTAATGGATCAAATCGGGATTATTTAAATTCCGATCGCAATTTAGTTGCATTTATAATATTCTCTGAAAGTGATTTCATTGATTTCTTGCGAGTAGATTAGCGTTTGGCTATGCAGGTTTCCTTTTAAGGTTTGAAAATTTTCATTTCCCTTTTTTTTAAATTTCCTTTGCAACCAAATTGAGCCAAAGTGATTATTTTAAGTATCTAAGTTCAATCATAAAAAATGAAGGTGATATAAAAGATGATGTATTTTAGAGGATTAAAATAGGATGGATGAAGTGGAGAGGTGCATTTAGAGTGTTGGGTGATCAGCATATTCATTTAAAATTTAAAGTGGAGTTTTATAAGACCGTCATTCGATCGGCTAAGATGTATGGGGTAGAATATTGACAATTAAGAAGAATCATATAAATAAACTTAGTGTAACTGAGATGAGGATGTTGAGATGACTACGTGGGAAAACTATAAATGATAAGGTAAGAAATGATTGTATTAGAGCTGATTTGAGAGTAATGCCAATACATGATAAGCTACGATAATGTCGCTTGAGATTGTATGGCCATGTTCAACGGAGGCTTTTATATGGTCCAGTACGGAAGAGTGATTTGATTCAGATTGAAGGATCTAAAAGAGCTAGGGGCAAACCTAAGATGACTCTAGGGGAGGTGGTGAAGAAAGACATGCATAGCTTAGACCTTGTTTCAAGTATGACCTCTAATAGAGCCGATTGGAGGGCAAGAAACTTTATATCTGACCCCATTTAGTTGAAATAAAACTCTATTGTCGTAGTTGTATAGTGTGCGAAATTATTTCGATGCCATATGGGTAAATGAGTAAGGCCAGTAACCTTGCCCTCCTTGCTCGGTCTAAACAGTATAAAATTTTTACCTTTACCTTCCAAATGAAGGTCAGATAAAATGGGTAAACAGAAAAATAGCTCATTGTGTGCTAATTTTTCTTGCAGGCAGAACCTTTACATTGAGAAGGGCATATTAGATGATTAAGTAAGATTCTATTTTTAATTCGAATGCTAATACAGTCCATAAAATCATGTACTTTGAGATCAATGCGCGATGATGATAATTTGTTGGAGAGATGCAAGAAAACATGGAGGACTTAGGATTCACATCCTCTCCTCCTAATGTTTCGGGAGGAGGGGGACGCCCCCCGTTGGATGGTCGATACGTGAGGCTCTGGTGAATCCAAACCCTCCATCTGAGCCGACACCTCTTATTGGCTCAGCTTGTTAGCTCAGTTTCGACTCAGATTTCGGGTTTGGATTCACCCGACCCCCACGTGTCGGTCATCCAATGGGAGCGTCCCCCTCCTCCCGAACCTATGAGAGGAGAGGATTTCAATCCTTGAAGAAGACATCAAAGTCCTATCACTTTTTTTTTTTTTGATGTTCTTAATGTAGTCTAGTGTAAATGTTACGGTTTTCTAGTTGGAACCCCTGAGACACAAATTCCTCTGGGATTTCTAGTTGGAATCCAGTGGCTTTAGTTTCCTGTTTCTGAGACACAAATTCTCTCGGTTGCCTGTTGTAGTTAAGATTGCAGGAAGGACTGAAAGAAAAACGTTATACATTCCTGATTCTGATGCGCATTAAAACCTCTCATTTCACACAAATCCCGAAGGAGATATAAAATTGTAATCAGAAGCACCATGGGTCGGTCCTATTTATGTTTGCCTTGTCGAAGAATTGCTAATACAATGATGTAACTTGTATGAACGTGTCCAAATCCTCTCCTCCACGGCTCCTCGGTTCCTACCCCATCCAACCATTGGAGGGGTGAGCCGGCTATGAACACTTAACTCTATCTGCAGTGCGAAAAAAAAAAAAAAAAAAAGCCCCCTGAAAAAATGTGCTATGATGGATGATTTTTGCAGAGATTAGCTCATTGGCTTTCTGTTACTTCTTCTTTTGTAGTCAATTTGAAGAGAAGTTTGAGGAGATGAATGGTGTTGAGGCACCCCCAAGCTCAACACTTGCATCGAGTTTAGGATCCAATGAGTACTGTACGAGCAATAGTCCACAAAAGCGAGCAGAGGATGAGAGAGAGCGCTGCAGAGGGGAGATGCCCAGAGGATGTATTCAGATCCAAATGCCGGGCAAGATTTGGTAAGTGGTATCATGAAGATTGCACCCTCTGTTGTTGATGTTAGATATTGACTTAAGCTCTAACGGTTAAGCTACCATGAGTATATTCTGATCTTTCGATGCTTTCCCTTTTCTTCAATTTTTTTGGTTAAGTTTACTGAAAAACAAGCATTTTCTGATTCAAAATGGAATCTAGGGTTTCCATAAGCAAATAAACGTGTCACATTTTAGTGTACATGATAAACCTAATTACAGCAATTTGGCTATTCATTATGATGCTTGTAGTATTCGGCCCTCTTCCTGAAGATACAGAGGAGTTTTATCAAGCTGGAAAGCTACTGAACTAAACAAGGAATATATTTGCACTAAATATTGCCCCCTGCCATCTGCTGGACCTTATGGCTAGACTGTAACATAAAAAATTTTGAAGGCGGTTTAAATATGGGATCTCCTTGCTTTTGGTGCCATCCTAACAGTGAGTTCACAGGAATTTCAGCTTGTTTCTGGCTGATAACTGTTGATCAGAACCTAAAGTATATTGTGGTAGTTCTGTATTTCTTCTTTGATGTAATTCTAGCTCACTGTTTTTCCTTTGTTTAGGTTTTTGCCTATTAGAAATTGCGTCTTCTGGGATTCATTGATCTCTTTATTACCCCAACCGTCTTAACAAAATTCCCACCAATAAAAAAAAAAATTGTTTGTATGACCAGCACAACCTCATCAATATTTGTTGTGTCCTGGTCATAGTGAAAAGTCCATGCCTCTGTTTTCCCCCTTGTCCTGGTCACTACAACATCAATTATTTGTTCTTTATTTTTGCAGATTTATGCAAATTACTGGCTTTTATCAGATGCCCGAGTTGACATCACATCAGAGACATGCAGAAGTTGAAGCATATATCCATTCTTCTGGAATTTCGCCCTAGTCTTTAGTTTTGATTCCCATTCAGCTGGTGTAGAATGGATGGTGTGGATACACTTCATGCGGATGAGTTTGGTATGGCTGATGTCAGCATGCCATGGCTGCAAACACCTCCATCTGGTATTGCAGAAAAGCCACATAATGGTATCTCTCATCAGAGATGATTGGGCTTGGCTAATGTACTAAATCAACTTATCTTGTAAGTCATCAGAGCCTCTCATGCCCATCTACCACTCTTGTATTCTATTGATTCAACTGTTGAGATGGAATTGAACAATGCACTGATGAAAGTGTAGGATCCCATGAAAAGTTGCTTCAAGATGTCAAGGGGAAGGTAGGTGGAAGGTAGCTAGTCCAATGTACAGTTGCGTAATATATTTGATACCTGTGATTCAGTGATGAACAAAATCTTTGTTGTTGCAACTTGCAAGCCCACTCCAATTGCATATACATAATTCCAGCCTCAGCTCTATGCATTAGCTCATTAACCTTGGTTTAGGATGGTCAACCCATTGAAAATAACAAACACACCCATTCCTTTGGTATGATTGCAGATTTGTGGATAGGGATGCATACCACACTCTTTGCTTGTACTCAATATATAGTCATTGTAGCTAACAAATATCATGGTTGCAAATGCTGTAGTTTCATGGCATCAGAATTGCCACTGCTTGTAGTCTCTTACCTTAAAAGTATCCAATGCCAAAGTTGACCTTAAAATTTCAGAGTATCAGTGTCAAATCTTATCGTCATGGAACTCCACCCAGGTTTGTTGGCTTCTCATGTGGAATATGTCTAAAGTTAAGACCTAATGGCTGATGGGCCTCTATCTTGAGCATGCAGCAGTCCTATGTTTGGTGCCTTTAAATGGAAGATAGAAAGGTATACGCACCATTTTCTTCTGATTTGAGCTATCAGGCCAACATGGTATCCTGGATTAGTATGGTAAATTAGAAAAGGATTATGAAGTCCATATTCATTCTTTACATTATGCCTTGACATTTTTCCTAGCTTCTTCATTGTCAAGATCAGTTATTCATAAATCCTAAGTCTGACAGAAAAATCAGTTAAGATGACAAGGTTTATCCATCATATACAGATATGTGTAAAATTGCTCCAAGAGTGCTCAATTCCAAGTTCAAATAACTTTACCAATCCTCTCTTGTAACTGTAGATTATAGTGTTTTATGCATTTGTTTTTTTTGGTTTTAAGGCATTCTGGCATCATGTTTTCTGCAGCTGTGAATTGTGATGGCATTTAATGTTTATAACCCTTTAATAATGAAACAGAAAGATGAGAAGTAACCACTGGGGTCTCTACCAAAAAAACATTGGAATATCAAAATATCTCATTTAAAAACAGTTAAAACAAGTATACAAATGAAGTATGTATATAGACATGATGTATGACTGAAGGGGTACCAATACAATGCAATCACTTGTCTTTCTGTACTTTCTTCCCGATCCAGCCGGCAACAATGGGAGTGAGAGCTACTGTGGGAGGAAACCTAATTGGAGATGCAGCCTTATGTGCAGCATAAGCCAAAGCAAATGTTCCGACTTTTTCTCCGGTCTCAGAAGCAGGGATTCCCACCTGAAAAGCAAAACCAAATATTCAGTCATGGAAGAAGCAAGGCCATTGAGAAAACTATAATAGGGGAACTGGTACGGTGTGCGGTTCAATTTGAAGGAGATCCCAGTTGATCTTTTACCTTCTGCAACAGAGTTTGGACGTCAATCCCTGCACTGACGAGGATGTAACAGAGGGAGAATGAAATCAAGGAAAGCGTGATGGAGGTTGCCAGGTATGCACCTCCATATTTCGCCAACAGCTCTTTAGCTTGAGACCCTTTGGATTTCTCCCCTTTCCCTTCCTCTCCTTTCTCTTTCGAGCTAAATATCTGCGGATAATAAATTCATCAAATCGTAAATAATACGATGTGCATTCGAAGAAAGAACAAGGTTCGAACAAGAAAAAAGTAAATTTTTTTTAAAGACCTAGTATGAGGGAATCAGAGACTTCTTTGTCAAAATCTTTTGAATGAACTCGTCATGCTACACACACTGGAGGAGAGAGAGAGACAGAGGATAGAATTATTGTTGTATTACCTTCCAGAGACCAGCTTCGAGGCCGTACTTCTCCGTAATTTCTTCAGGAGAGGTAGGCGTCGTTTTGGCTTCCTCTGTAGTTTCTTTGAGAGCTCTGACTCTGAAGTGCTTCAAATCGGATTTGCAGCGAACTGGTGAGGCATAGTTATACAAAACTGTTTTATCATTCTTCAACAGCAAAGACGAAGAAGATGAAGGTGAATTGGACGAGAGCAGAGGGAAGAACAGAGCTGCTGCCATTACTACCAAAAGTATTTCTCTTACTCTTATCTATATCCACCAGCTCACGGAGCAAAAGAGAGAGGGAGACGAGGAATAAGTGAAAAAGAGAATATCGATCTTTTACTCTTTTAACCCTCACTTTTATAGAAATTCCTGATTGGCGGTTGGAGACTTTTTTGTCTCCACATTGGACCGGAAAGAGTGGACCCTATTCCTATTGTAAGACCCAAATAGGATAGTCTATGACCATGGCCTCTTTTTTGGATTCGAATCCTCTCCTGTTATTGGAGGGACTTCAGTCGAGATCTAGCGGTTGTGCATGTATTAATACATTCGTATGTACGTCGTCAGATAAACTCTATGCATCAAGTGAACCGAACCGTTGAATCATGGCTGGAAGTAAGGGTGTCAACGGGTCGGTCCGGGCCGGTTTCGGTCTGGGCTGAATCGGTGTCGGGTTTTATAAGCCCAACCCAAAACATGTCCATTAAGAGTTCGGTGGGTTGGGCTACGTGGACACAATAACAATCGGGCGGTCCGGTGTCGGTTTGTTATCGGGTTGGGTTTATTGAGGTGATTCGGATGGTCGGTCGGACCGGACTTACAAGTTATCGGGCCTATTTTATATGTAAGATATATGACCTAATTATTTCTATCTATAAAATAGAACACATTTATATGCATGTAATTCAAGAATTGTAACAATTAACATACTCTTTTCAACTATGGATTCATATAATCTTCCGCGAAGTGAACAAAACGAGGTAATATAACCACAAAATAAAACCATTAAAATTAAGCGGGCCAAATGGACCCGGTGTTTGGGTAGGATATTGGTTCGGGCTAGTTCGGGCTTCTTAACGGGCTGGTCGGTTTGGTTTCGGTTTGGGCTGAAACGGTGTCGGGCTTAAAGCCAAGACCGAAACATGCCATAAGGTTCGGTCCGGGTTGGGTTCGGATTATATCGGGCTGGCTCGGTCCGTGCTACCGGTCCGGGCCCATTTTTGACACCCTTAGCTGGAAGGAATATACAACAGGAAAGGATTTTTTTCTTCTTTTTTTTTTTACAAATTTCATTAGCCAGTGAGATGGGTTTAGGATCCTCTAATCGAACTATATTTGCCAAATGCAAGTGATGTTGAATTTTCTGTTTTCATTTCACCTTGTATCTCATGATGAACACAATTGAGGGGAAATCAAACAGGGCATGGGGTGGTCATTTCTCCCTTCTATGTTTTGATGCATGTTTTACGTAACCTGAGAGTCTTCTTTTTCCCATAAATGAGGAATATCTAATCATATTTCTCAAGAAACCTGTATGTGTGAGGCTTAAGTTGGTTATGTATTATTATTTCACCACTAAGGTGATTAGGCTGAAAGTTTAATATTTAATGGGCCAAAGTTGCACAATTAAGGGGAGGCCCAATGTCCTCAGGTCCATATATAAATATAACAAGGTTGATTTGGTAATTGTAAGATTTTCTCTCAATTTGAAAAAACATATGGTCAGGAGAATGAGCAAGTAGCAACCTTCAAAGCTATCACTAGGACTGGACACCAGATCGTTGCATGTGGTGCTGTTTAATAGTTATTGTCTCAAAAGTTTGAACTGGTAAGTGGAGGGACTCTTACATATAAGACATCCAAGGTTCTAGTCTCTAAGCAATGTGAGACTATTTTCAACACTCCCCCTCATGTCACCCCTCTTCTGGGTGGCAATACACATGACATGTGGTCTCTCTTTTGAGTCATCGTACGGACTGAACCTGGAGTTCTGATACCATGTTAAGTTTTCAATTCAAAAGTTCGAACTAGTAAATGGAGGGACTTTCACATATATTTAGGGTCCGTTTGATAAAACTTCTGCTTCTGGATTCTAGATTCTGGTTCAAATTTGGATTCTACTCCAGGATTATTTTGGAGTAGAAACTTGTTTGATAGCGTAATTTTGAAATTGATTCTAAAGCATCTTTGGATTAAAAACATGTTTGATAACATACTATCCCCCCAATCGAAGTCTAGAAAAACAGCCGCGATAGTGGTGGGCGGTGGTAGTGGTGGCAGTGGCGGTGGTGGTGGTGTTGATGGTGATGGTAGAGGTGGCGGCGATGGTGGTGGTGGTGGTGGGTGGTGGGTGGTGGTGGTGGTGGGTGGTGGTGGCGGTGGTGGGGGTGTGGTGCGGTGGTGGTGGTGGTGGCAGTAGTGGTGGCGGTGGTGGTGGCGATGGTAGAAGTGGGTGGTGGGTGGTGGCGGCAGCAGCGGCGATGGTGGGTGGTGGGTGGTGGCGATGGTAGTGGTTGTGGTGGCAGTGGTAGTTGGTGGCGACGGTGGTGGTGGTGGTGAAGTGACAATCATGTGAGAGTCGATTCTTTTCTTTCTCCCAAAAAATTGATCCAATACCTTGGAGCAAGTATTTATGACTCCAAAATTTTGGATTCTAGAGCCATTCTGGATCCGGTTCACTTTGTGGGAGTTAGAATCCAATCGGACTTATCAAACACGCTTCTACTTCAAAATAGCTCATTGGGGTCAAATCCATAGATCCGAAGCGGATTTTATCAAGGGACCCTAAGGCCCCGTTTGATAATACTTCGACTCCCAGAAGCTATTTCAAAATGCTTCAAGAGGATTTTTTGGAGTAGAATCATGTTTGTTATGTTGCTCCAATTTAATCAAAAGACTTTGCTTCGGAATGCTATTGGTTGTGGTGGTGGTGGCACTAGTGGTGAGTGGTGATGGTTGGTGGCGGTGGTGGTGGGTGGGAGGTGGTAGGTGGTGGGTGGGTGGGTGGTGGTGGTGGTGGTGGTGGTGGCAATGGTGGTGGGTGGTAATGGATGGTGGTGGCGGTGGTGGTGGGTGGTGGTGGGTAGTGGTGGTGGATGGTGGAGGGTGGTGGTGGTGGTGGTGGGTGGTGGTGGTGGTGGGTCGGTGGTGATGGTGGTGGTGGTGGTGGTGGTGGTGATGGTGGAAGGTGGTGGGTGGTGGTGGTGGTGATTGTGGAAGGTGGTGGGTGGTGGTGGCGATGATGGTGGAGGGTGGTGGGGGATTGGTGGTAGGTGGTGGGTGGTGGTGGTGGTGGTGGTGGCGGTAGGTGGTGGTAGGTGGTGGGTGGGTGGTGGTGGTGGCGGTGGTGGTGGTGGCGGTGATGGTGGAAGGTGGTGGGTGGTGGTGGTGTGTTGGTGGTGGTGGAAGGTGGTGGGTGGTGGTGGTGATGGTGGAAGGTGGTGGTGGCGTTGGTGGTGGCGTGGTAAGGTGGTGGATGGTGGTAATGGCGTGTGGCGGCGGTGGTGGTGGTGGTGGCGGCGGTGGTGGTGGTGGAGGTGTGGATGGTGGGTGGTGGTGGGGTAATGGCGGTGGTGGGTGGTGGTGATGATGGTGGTGGGGGGTGGTGATGATGGTAGTAGTGGTAGTGGTAGTGGTGTTGGCTCGGTAAGTGGTAATAGCTCGAGCAAGTCGAAAAGCATTTTTTTGAGCTCCAAAATTTTTAATTCCAGAGCTTTTTTGGAACGATTCACTCTATGGATTCTCAAAACTTGAACCATGTTTACCAAACGTCATTCTACTCCGGATTTATGACTAAGAAATCCAGGACTGAAGTGTTACCAAACACCCCCTAAGACACTCAAGGTTCTAATCTCTAAGCAATGTGAGACTATTCCTAACAATTACTAATATTATAATGGGAAAATGCTACATATATTATCTCTTTAGTCTTTGTTGGTTCTTTTTGTATTTTCATTTTTTTTATATAAGATTCTAATAGACACTACTAGCTTGTAGATCCTCTCTATTATGATAGAGAAATATAATTTATATCCGTATTGGTTATAAAAAAAAATGTGGATCTTAATGATTAGACCAATTTTTTTCTTCTTGTTAGTTGTTGTTATTTATTTTAATATAGTTTTTATTGGTGATTAAAAAATTTTAGAGTTCATGTATGCATTTGTGTCAAACCATTGTAAATTTTTCGTATTATATGTGATTGTTTGCTTGATTTTCTTTCTCTTATTTGTATATTCATCTCAACATTTCTCATGCAATGGTCAATTTAACCACTAGTGACTTCCATTTGGGATTTAGATCTTCTGTCTATGTAATTTAATTTTGTATCCCACATACAATGTTGCCATAAAACATAAATTTGTTTGATTTAAGTTTCCATACGTTGACTGTGTATTGACATCACAGATGATTCGGTGATTTATCTAATAGAAGAAGAAATGCTATTACATGCCTTCCTTCAATCCCCCATCCGAAGTTTAAATTGATGGATGGCAACAAATTTTTTCTCCATTTTTTTTTTGGAGAAAGATAAAAAAAACTATTATATGAATATAGGACAAATGATCTTTGAGCTACTCTGAGTTATTTTTACTCATAATTTAATATTTTATTTTTTTTAAAGAAAAAATAAAATAAAAATATGTGAAAGAACATAAGCAAAGTTTTAAATTTAGTTATCCTTTTTGATGAATAAATTAAATAGAAAACTTCTACAACAACAATATTATATATAATAATATTAAAATAGAATCAAATTGGGGTCCATCACATCTAAAACCAAATTATTTTTTTCCATTAATATAACTTGGCGAGAGGGGTCTCCCGCTAATCGTAAATTCATCGGTATCCAAATCGTCTTTTGTCGACTTACCGTCTGTCAATGGCCGAATTTCAGTCGATCCACCTCCCCATGTATTAGCAAGCGGGCAGACTGATCCCCAAGCTTTTGGATCAACTGTAAAAACCTCATGTCACAGGAAACGATTTGGATCCAAATTCATCGTGGAAGAGAGAGAAAGGAAACATTGGCGTAGAAACCACTCCGCCGTTCAAATAGCCTTTCCTTGGGAAACAGTAGAAGGCGTTGAGTCCTTGAGCCTCACAATACTTGACGACAAAGCTAAAAAACAAGAAGAAAAAACAAGTGGATTGGTGGCCCATAGATTTCCCCGCGAATATTCCACGAAAAAATAAAAAATTAAAATAAAAATAAATAAAAATGACGTGGAACCACCAATACCGGGATTCAAATCCTCTCCTTCTAGGGATTCGGGAGAAAAATTGGCTCTTTTCAATGGATGGACATCGTCTCCTCCCAGTGATTCTGAGAGGACGCGGCAATCTATTTCGGATGATTCTCACGTGACTCGGGAGAAGAATTGGCCGCAGCCCCACTCGGATGCTCGACACGTGAATGTCGATTGAATCCGAATCCTTCGTCCAAACTAATTCATAAACTGACACCGCCTCCCAAAACCATTGGGGATTTTGGGAGGACAAGATGCGGATCCCTTTTCAATTGGATGCCCGACATATGAATGTCGACTGAATCGGAATCTTTCATTCAAACTGATGCATAAGCCGATACCTTCCGTTGACTAACCTTATCGAGTGAGATCTAGCCAATACGTAGCATTCGACTCTCTTCCGGAAGTCCTGGGAGGAGAGAATTTAGATCCTACCCACCTACCTGTAAGGGCTGCCGCGTCATCTCTGACCAGATCCAGCTCTCCGTTCCGTAATCGCGTTCAAATTGTCTAGAACGCAATTAATATCATGATTATCATCATCATCATCAACAAACCAAACGAAAGAGACAGAGAAAATAACATAAATTCAACGCCATTATTGGCACAGCTACGTGTCATGAAGGGTGTTTTTGTAATTTAATACCAAGATATCTATCCACATTTCATTCCTCCGTTCAATCTTGACCGTCTAATACATCATATAAAACCATTGACCGGTCCATTTCCATTGGATGCCAATCATACGGTCCTAATTAGGGTATGTTGATGGAAACATCATCAAGAGAAGAAGCTACAGAAAGCAATGAAAGGGAAGGAAGAAAGGTCAGACAACGACCTCCAATAATGGAAGAAGGCCAACACAGAGAGGTTGTCGCGGCACGGTTGAAACTCAAGCAAAGCTCCATTAGAGATTTTGAAAGGGCAATGAATCAAAATAAAGGGTTTTGATCGTTCATTCCTACCAGATTGGATTGATACAGATTAATTTTGACGTTTTCTTCATCTTCTCCTTCAATTTTTCTCAACTATGCCTCCTGCTACCATGATGCCGGATGCCGTTCTTCGACGGAGGAACACCATCTCTGTTGCAGATGATCTGGAGCTTATCTCCTTGCGATTACAGACGAAAGTCACGAAATACACTTCTTTGAAGGATTTGCTGCCATCATCGCCTGCGTCTAGCACCCAATCTCCTACGGATACTGTAGGTTCTGGCTATGAGATCTGCATCAGAAACCGCCTTGTTAAGCAGGCAGCTTGGGCTTATTTACGGCCAAATTCTGTGTCGCCTCAGTCTTCTGGTCGACATTTGATTGAACGGATATGGGTCAAAATTTATAGTGAATACTTGAGGAGACCTGTCAATGCCTGTTTTGATTTCATAAATCGGATCATTCTATCGAGGATCAAACATGCCATCAATCGATTGCTTGGATTGATATTTGGATCCGGAGAGCAGGGGAGGATGAAGATGGTTGACGTTTATTGTGCCTGTTTATGAACTTGTGCAGTTCACAGAGTAGATTCCACTTTCGATGTATTCCGTTTCACATAAAAGATTCCACTTTCCATTTGTAAATAATATCGCTCGATTTGCATCTTCTACAAACTTTTGAAAAAAAGAATTAACTATGATTCAATGAAGAAAAAGGAAGAGAATTTCAGTCTCATAAATTCCCAATTGGAGAATTTCATTTCAACTGCATATTTTTTCTTGTTTTGGCTTCATTAATTTGGTCGAGATATGGAACGCCGTAGTCTGGTCCGAGCTGATCTTAGTGTTTCATCCAGAGTGTCTTCTTCAGTGACAAGAGATCTGGTTCTATCATCGGCTTCTTCAGTGGCAGGAGGTCCGATTCTGTCATCGGATGCCGGTATTTCACAGGGCTGTTGCTCTTGCAAAACATTGGATTTTGGTGATAGGAACTCTGATCGTTCCACTGACATTGAAATTGACCGGTGTCGTAGTGTTGAGGGCCAGTTCTTACTTGGCTGTTGAGTCTGCTCATCAGAAACCGGCTCGGAGGCCATTGCCCTTGGAGGAGGTGGTGAATTGGGAGGTTGTGGATCGACCTAAAGGGTTCAACACCAAAATTCAGAAGAAACTTGGTGGCATGAGCAGACATAATTGAATAACCATAGGTTTAAATGTACAAATTTTGGATATCTTGTTTGATGAACTAATATTGAGTCATGTATACAGTTTAACAGAAAGTGAATTGAGTATACAAAGTTTGATGAGTCCAACCATCTGGTGTATTTAGTAGCAGGTAGACTACAATGCTGTTCCCTTACATCTAACTGAGCATTGTTGGGAGACAGAGTAGAGCTGATAGAAATACGATGTACCTGTGAGTTGGGGACTTTCATCTTTGCAGATTGAGAAACTATATAATGTAGCAATTGGAAGAATGAGGTTTGACAATAACTGGAGTATTTTTGCCAATAAAAAATTGCCAAATCCCAGGCTCTAAACCTCAGTTCAAGCAACTTTCGATCGATATCTGTCTCATGCTTTGCAATATGAGGCCGCAAGAATGTTTCATAGACGAAGCTTGTTCCCTAAATTCACAGCAAAGTTTCTGGTATTAGAACACCAGGCAATGCAGCTCTTTAATTTTTTTTGAAATGGAAGGATGGAGAACAATATTTGGTAAAGATATGTTACCTTGGTTTTTGGGTACCATAAGTAGATGAAAAACGCCAACTTTAATTCACCATACATGGGTAACCTTCACAAGGATTAGCAGAAAGCCCATTATAAGAAGTTGATACTACTGAACATCTACAAATTTATAAAGAGCTCTGCATACCATGAGACAAAAATATCCAGAATCCTCTCGGATACTGTCAGCAATGCAACAATGATCCTGCAAAATCCACATTCATGGTTCATTCAACAATCAATGGAACAATTGCCTATATTGATGCTATTCACTCACAAAATAAGGCTAAACCACAGAGCTTTATCTTTAATTCCTTTTTAAGAGTTGGTATCTGATTGTGTTCATCAATAAACTTTGAATTGGAAGCATCATAGCATACAGGAGATAAGAATGAAAACAATATCACGCAGGAGCCTATGAGCTTCAAATCAGACTGATCTCTTCCTCAGTTTTCATTCAATAAATCACTCACTCATGATAGAATTGGTGCTAACAAATCAAAATCCATGTCTACAATTTAATTGATCAATGTGTCCTATGGCTACTGAGCTTATTCTGGTTTCAGATTTTATCAAGATTGAAGTTGTGTTCCATAACCTGAACTTGAAATATAGTCTCTAAATCTGGAACTTGAAATGTAGAAAGATATATAATTTTCATAGTACTTTGTTTTGTATAATAGAAACATGAAAAATTTATTTCTTATATTCCATTACATCCCTAGCTCAGTGAGTGGGTCGATGAGTCATTCGGCGTTTCTGTTGGGTCAACTCAGATCAGTCTGGGTTGAACAAGTCCGCTTTCTTCTGCTAATCATAGGATCAAACTTAAAAAATTCAAAGCACCCTCCTTAAAAAGGGGCATCATACAAAAACAAATTTCTGGTTTAGTAGAGAAGTGAACTGGATTACTGAGATAAACTACTAAAATGGGAAACGAAACAAATCAACAATAGCTTCAGAACTTTTTTTTTCCCCAATATTTACAGAGAAGGTTTTTTATTACCAATATTGACACCAAAACCGGAGTTGTTCGATCTCGATTCTGTTCTTTTCCACCGCTTTGTAGCACTCAAATGCAGGGTATGCATATCCGAAAATCATCCTGGCATCCAAAAATAAAATAAAATTCTCATTTACTTCTGAAACAAAGGGGATAAATTTCTCATTTCTTGAAAGAAATTCAAGAACAGAAAAGAATCAATACATACACAAGACTTCTATTTATGAAATACCCCAACATTTTAGCCTCTTCGAATCAGCGTCCATAAACCGCTCTGTAAAACACAGACAAATTATCAAAAACACATCTTTCATCTTCTCACCACATACATTCCTCCGTAAACACGAAATGTCAGGGAATAAGGAAGAGAAAGGAAGTCGAAACTATATAATAGAAATTTATACTCTCGAGGAAACAAATGCAACGGAATCGGACCTCGATCGAATGAAGAAAAGGATCTCGATCAGCCGTCCAAGAATTCTACAGTTCCAAAAAGAAACAAACCGTTCGTTCAACGGATTCAATCCCCTGCAACCGCGAAATCCATGATGAATTCAAGCGTACAGCTTGTAGTTGATCTTTTCTTTAACCTCCAATGATGAATCTCAGATTCTGCAATGTGGGAGAGAGAGAGAGACAGAGAGAGAGGATTGCGGAATTTGCAGAAACTTGAGGTCGAAGAAGGAAGAAATTCGTGATGATTATTATATAGGGGAGAGAATAACGTTGAGAGAGAGAGAAGGGTTTTCTGCCACCAAAGCCTTTTCTGTCATTTGAAAATGGATTCCTCTTTTGTGGGATTTTCTGAATATAAATACAATTTCGTTGGCGCTTTGGCAGTTATGTTCGGTAAGGCTATTTTTGTCATTTCCTACATTATCCAATTGTTATGATTGCATCTCTGATTGGATTGTATTAAATCTTCAGTGACGCCTTAAGATGATCCAAGCCGTCCGATGCAGTAATTCCCAAGCCTACACGGACTTTCAACGGTAGAAACGTTCAAGAGTGCTAAGTCGTTAGTACTTTGTCGCCATGGTTGTGGACCCCACGGGTGAAAAAGGCAAGACGGCGCGCTTAATGGGCGGTTGACTGCGTCATTTATGTATGTGTATATGGATAAATATCTACGATCTGACGCTATTTTTTATAAGGAAAGAAAAGATTAACAAACTAATAAAATAGGACGCGCGTAGGGAGGGGGAGGGGACTTGGATTCTCTCCGGCGCAGATCCGATGCTCGAGAATTAATATGGGCGTTGGGTGATCCTTAATCGTTAGATCAGCATTGTACTGTCTCCAATGCTATGATCTATTTTGAGAAATACGAAGGTGGAGGGTGGAGTTTTAAAGAATTGTTCATGGGCAAAATTATAAATATTTATATTTTAAACCTTAGACCTTAAACCCTAAACATTATAATTTAAAATAAAGTAAAAGGTGGAAGAATTGAAAATGGGGGAGGAGGAGAGAGATGTCGGGTGAGTGGTGTGTAGAGCGCAAAGACGGGAGCAAGAGGGTGGTGATGGAGTGGGGCTTAGAGTGGGAGGTTGAGATTTGAGAGATAATGGACAAAGTTGGAAATATAATGTCATAAGTTGAATATGCTAATATAGTAATAGAAGCCTAAACTAGGGGTGTCAATGGGTCGGTTTCGATCCAAGTCAAATTGATGTAAGACTTTATAGGCTCTGACAGAAACATATCCATTAAGAGGATCAAACTGGATAGGTTGCACTGCGTACATTAACTAACGAGCCGGTCTAGTTTCATGTTGTTATCAAACTTAGTTTATTGGTTTGGTATCGAGTCGATTGAAAGCCCAATAAGAAACCCATAAGTCTATCCAAAAGGTAGAAGTAGTGAAGTAAGGGTTTAATATTTAGTTTAGTCCGAGCCATTATCAGGTTCGTAATCATCGGTCCGATTTTTCGGGTTAGCTAGGACCAAACTGGATCAATAGTGTATGCTATACCTGAACCCAAAGCATGTCCGACAAAAGTTCGATCCAAGTTGGTTTCGGATTAATTCGGACTAGTTCGGTATTGACTTCTAGTGAGGTCCCAAAATTAATACCCTACCTAAACATTAAATTTAAAACTTAATTTTTTAAATATTAGATACCTCAAGTGTAATTAAAAAAAATAAAAATTTTGAACTTATGTTACAGCAAATTTATCCTTTACCAACATATGGAGATGGTCATCATCCTTAATTCTTTTTATCTCTCTGAACAAGGAATATGGAGTCATGGAGGAACCATGTAGGTTTAAATAAGTGACATTTTTCAAAATACATGGATGGATGGGATCGGTGGTAATTACATATTTTAGTCTTTGGTGTGTAGTGACCTCCTCGTTGTCTGGTCGTGGAAGGTGACATTCCTCATGATGTTGATGCTAACCAAAATACATATATTTATAATAGAAAATATAAAAGGGGGAGGTCGCTGGTTAAGTCAACTCTTAAAAAATTTTATTAACTAACAAACGTAAACATCTTTCAAGGTATATTGGGAGGAAGATTTCTGTCGGGGTGTATACTTATGGCCAATCATAGGAAGGGTAAAATGATTATTTCATTTTTTCTAGATGGGTGGTTGCTCATATGTGCCCATAGGTTCCTATGCTGATGCATAAGCTCAGCATAAGTCATATAGTCAGTTATGGATTTACATTGTCTTTTCTCAGTGGTTTTGGAAGGACAGTGACAATCTTACTTGGATGATTGCCACATGACTCTTAGTGAATCTGAGACCCACGTCTGAGTCGACACCCTCTGTCGGCTTGGCTTGTCGGCTGAGTGTTGGCTCGAACATGGGTGTCGAATTCACCGAGAGTCACGTGGCAACCATCTAGGATAGGTTGCCACTGTCCTCCCAGACCACTGCGAGGAGAGGATACGGATCCCATAGTCAGACAAGAAATCCTTCCTCGTACTATATACTTTGTAGATGTGAAGACTTTTTGAGGGTATATTTAAAATAAAAAAAAAGAAAAGAAAAATCGTAGGGGTAGAATGGAGAAAATATTAGTTGTGAGTTGATTTGGTTATGTGGTTCTTCTTTAATTAATAATAGTTGTTAATTAGATTTGAGCATGAACAAGTTTGTAAGGTCTAACAAGGTTTCATTTTTAGCATTTTTTTTTCTTCTTTTTTGTAAAAGTCAATCTATTGATAAGCAAAAGAGCGGTTACAGCCGAGGCATCCTTCTTGCTCATGGAAAGGAGCTAGGGAGTGAAATTTGACCATAAAGTCATCCCCAAAAATGACCCAATTATGCTTGTTAAACTGCAACGAAGGAGAGGGCAACAGAGTACCATTCTCCCTCCCATTCATGTGTATGTGTTCATTTTTTACTGTAATGTTAGGGTTCATGGAGTGTAGATATAAGGATGTTAATTTTGAATCCAAACTGATAAAATTGAACCCAAATTGATCTGTAAAAATTGAATCAAATCGAACCAAAATTTATCGGTTCAATCTTGGTTTTACACAATTAATTAGTTTGGTTGTGATTTAGAACTGTTAAACGATTGGTTAACTGATAAAAGTTAGATTACATAAGACCGGTTAGGAAATCAAATAAAATCAATTACCTACCAAATTTAATCTATGCCTTCATATAGTGTTATGTCCATGGGATATGATATTTTTAATTTATTATTTAATGTTTAGATTTTTGTTGTTGAATTATTACGGTCATAGAATATTCATTCTTTTCCCATAAACGGTGTAAGCAACTGTTTATGAACCGATTAATTGAAACGGTAAGAAATCGATAAACTGGCTATGATTTCTATTAATAATAACCTCGAGTTAATCGGCTGATAAATTGTTTATGAACCGATAGACACCCTTGTTTACGGAGAACCTCATGGGACTTCATCGTCGTCCAACGGTGAGGATCTTGGACTTGTCCAGTAGATTCCACATCCCATGGAGAGAGATGAGGTATTGTGAAGTCATGGTTTTAGGGATTGGATCAGTTGATTCAGCTCGATCCGGATTGTTTGGATCCTATGAAACAGTGAAAGCCTAACGTCTGCATAGTTGGCAAGGGTAGTTTCAAGGGTGTTAAGAGAGAGCATGGGAATTTTGGGACCGATTCCAGGTCAGGATCAGCAGCAGTAGATCCCATTGACTGAGGCCGTGCACTTGAACATATTGTCTTATTATGTAGGATCCCCATTCCAAGTGTTCCAGACCGGGGTTTTTTGTGCCGATTTTTCCCAATCTGATTCATGGTTGATCCAGGCCGATTCTTCCCTATTTGGATCAGAATCGGCAACGATAGATTTCGATTACTCGAACTGTGATGAGAAACTACCTTTGGTCTAATGATTAGATCACCAGTTCTTGACAAGGGGATACACAAATATGAGCATGATATACATGGGTTTTATAAATAAGGTTTTTCTATTCGACACTGGCTTATGTCAATGGTCAATTGACACCAAATCCCTTTCATAAGATGCATTGGACCATGGTAACATCAAAATATAGGGGGTATTTTGGTATTTGAGATGGGAGGAATGAAAGCACTTTTGCATGAATTGACGGACATTTATTGCTACACTTTTGCGTGATTTGACGGACATTTATTGCTGTTGATAATAATAAGTATACACACCCTTGCTACAATTTGTCGATCATAATAAGTAATAGGGTTTATCTCTGACACCGCTTCAGGTGTCATAGAGATTGACACTTCAAGCTAAAACTCCTTCTATTTGCAAAATTTCTATTCTACCCCTTATTTACAAAGTTGTGAATTTCTTATAGTATTTTTTTTTTTTTTTTTTCAATAGTGGTGTCAAAATCTCTTTCACACAAACAGGTGTCATAGAGACAAACCCTAAGTAATAACCATTGACCCCACTTCTGAACCTCCCTCTCTTGAAATTATGGTTGACAATTGAGAGAGGAAGATGATTCTGAAAGCATGTGTTGGGGGAATCTCCCACGTCACCAATGAAATGGCGACAGCTAAGACCCAATCATCCACGTATATATTTCCAAGTGGATATAAGAGAACATCCCTATAGATCCAGTCAATGGGTAAGGGTAAAAGCATCATTCCCGAGCTATTATGAGGACATTTTAGACATCAAATATAGTGAAGGGTAAAATATTTACTGAAAAGGAACTATTCACTATAAATACTCAAAATCCTGAGATTTTAGGTACGCAAACATTAATTACTTATTCTTGGGATTCTCGCTCTAACACTTCGGACTCGGGATTTCTTTCTTGCCCCACCACATAAAAGGTGGGCTCGGATCCCGAGCCCATTGACTGTTCACAGATTCCTAACTTTGGCATCTGAGTGGACCCGGGGCCATAAGGTCCGCCCCTCTCTTGCCTCTTGTTTTTGTCTTGCAGGCCCCGCCAGCATTGCGGACTTCGGATACAAAACTTGGCCGAAACAATTTGGCACCCACCGTGGGGCCCTTGGGCTATCCGAAATCAGAAGGCTAACATCAGAATGAGATCTTTAAGCATGAGTCCCCGAAGGACGAGAAGCCACACGGTCTATCTCAACCTGTGTAACTCACCCATGAACATTCATGACGCCGATCGATAGGAAGGAAGACCCGCACAGAGGAAAGGAAAAATGGATGCGGCTGAGTCACCACCACAGGATTACGTCACCTATGAACAGTTTGACACCATAGTGTAACAGTTGGAAGAAGTGACAAGGGCTTTGCAGGCAGCCCAGCACCCACAATAGGTGCCAGCTCGCGGCCCCCTGTTGGGGTTATTCCCCCATTTCGCCTAGCTCCTTAGAAAGATACTCCTCTAGAGCCCCCTCAGTGTGGCAGGCCCACACGGTCCCAGGCTGAGGGAGGGGCAAGAGAGGCTCGCGCCCATCAAGAAAAAAGTGAGACCGTCTCCATTGTTCAGGGAGGTCAGATACCCGTCAAGGAAAGGCTCGAACCACTCCCAAAAGTCGAATGGTAGGACGAGGGCGTTGAGGACCACACTCCACCACTGGAGGCCGTCGTACAACCTAATGATAGAGAAAGAGCCCTAGCGCGCATGGAGTTGGCTATGTGAATTGAAGAACAATTGGTTCAGCTCCAATAGAAGATTGAAGTTAGGGAGAGGGTTGGTCATAACATGGAAATGCAGAAGGATTACTCAACAAACAACTACCTCACCGATATTATCATGAGAGTGCCTTTACCCAAGCGCTTCAGCATGCCGCCCATGGATACCTATGACAAATCCACCAACCCAATTGAACACTTAAATCATTTTGTGGGAGCTATGAAGCTTTTTGCCAATCCAGATGCGATCATGTGTAGAGCGTTTCCACTAACCTTGAAGGGAGCCGCGCGGGTGTGGTTCAACAACCTCCCCCCAAGGTCAATAGATGAATTCTAAACGTTAAGCAAGTCGTTTCGGATGCACTTCCAAGGAAGCCGAGTGCAGAGAAAGACAAGCGCACACCTCATGAATCTAAAGCAGCAACCGGGGGAGTCCCTACGAACCTTCCTGGTCATATTCAACCTGGAAGTACTACAAGTCAAAGACATCGAGGATTCAGTTCATTTCGCCTACTGATGAAAAACTTTGATTCTCCATCGCCAATAAGGAACCAGTCGATCTCCAGGAGCTCCTGGCTTGCTACAAGAATTTTGTTACTACAAATGAAATTTATAAGGCCAACAAGGGCGTGCATAGTACCCCGAAGGCAAAGCGGGGACAAGGGAGATAAACAAATAAGTTTGGGGAAATAACCAAAACAGGAAACTGGTGCTAGTAATCTATTATGAGAGAAGAAGCTAAAGCCGAAATTGCTCCACGTCGCAAGACCAAACGATAAGCGCGCCACATAATATTAGGGTTTCATAGAATATATTATTAGGGTTTCAGTTGGTCGGAAACCAACATGGATCAACCGCCCTCACGAGGCGACCGGTGGCATGTCGGCCGCGCCGAGGAAAGAGGCGGCCGGTATGGTCACCGGTCCCCCACAACCAACCTCCCGAGAGGTAGCGGTGCAACATACCGGTCGCACTATGTGCAACCGGTATAGTCCGGTATGTCTCCGGAAGACCATACATGGGTTCTTCGACGCGTCGATCATCCTCCACAGATTTTCGGGGTTTCTCCTATCCATTCAAGTCCAGGCTTTGAGTGAGCTATCCCTAACTCATCCAAGTCTCGTTTGATGAACATCATCTCGAAACTCGAATCTAGGGTTTGACGGCAACTTAGGGTTTATTGGCCAATCTAGGGTTTTAGACAATACCTACTTTGCGTGGTATTGATCCACCCACATAACTAACATAGGGTAAGAAGATGGTATCAAACACTACCGTTGAGCGTAGGAGAGCTTGCCAAACGGTAATGGCGGCACCTCCTTCTTCTTCCAGCTCCTCTCCTTCCAAGCTCTTCTCTTCTCTAGGGTTTGGGAAAGACAATGGAAAGGATTTGAGGGGTTCAATGGTGTATTTATAGGCTAGAAATAGGGTTTAGTAACCCTACTAGGATTAGGAAACTTCTAGGATTCGAAATCGGGAAAGTGGGACCCGTAGAGACTAATTTCAAATTCCGCCATATCCGTGCAGGCCATACCGGTCGACCGGTACCATCATCGTACCATCGACCGGTATACCTAAAACCAGGTATAATTGGTCGACTTTGGTCCGATTCGTACTGTTTGTTATCCGCTTGCCCGTCGGCTCTCGGTGATGATCGAAGACGTCCGACACAAAACCAAGGTTTAGACCGGGTTTTCAGAGTGCGGGTCTTACACAGGGGGATACTGAGAAGGTTTGACGATTACACCCCCTTGAACTGGCCATTGGGTGTTGTGTATACATTAATTGAAAAGGATGACTACCTTTAGAAGCCGCTAAAGATTGTGATCGAGGCTCGAAGACGGAATCCAAACAAGTATTGTCGGTATCACCACGACATCGGACGCATCATTGATGAGTGTCAGTACTTACAAGCTGAAATTGAGGACCTCATCAGAAGGGGATATTACAGCCAATATGTTGACCACGATGTGCCCAGGGTGCCAGCAGCGGCTCGGGATGATGCACTAGCACCACTGCCGCCCCCTCGGAGAGATCCTCAGTGCGAGAACGACAGAGAGAAGTAGGATGGATGGCTGATGTGGGACATAGAAGAGATGCTCGGAGAGAAACTTTTGACAACGGAATGAGAGAAGAGGGAAATGAAAGAAGACAGAGAGACCGATGGGTCAAAGATGCCCCAAGGCGCGACGAAAGACAAGACAGATCGCCTACTCCAGCACAAAGGGCAGTCGACGTAATCCGAGCCCAATTTTCCCCAGCACTCGATCCAGTCCCTCAGCAAGTGCATGAAGTCAGGAGAATCCTAACACATTGGAGACTAAGGGGCAACCGCTTGTGCCGACCGACCCCAAAATTGCCTACCATCGACGAGACCAGACGTGGCTGCCTCTCCCCCATTTAGTGTTGGATCCCCCTGAGCAGCTCATCAACTGCCACTTTGACCTTGTCAATGCTATTCAACTCATGTCGCCGAATTACATTCCCCCCGTAAGGGCGCCAAATCTAGAGGCCATTGGCATCGGCTCTGTCATCAAAAGCCAAGTCACAAATGACTGACCTGCATTGACCACGGTGGCCGCCTTGGCCTCGGAGGATAGTATAAAGCCTCGGAGGATAGTATAAATTTTGACCCTGCGCCTGAAGGACGGAAGGCGATGACCATCACCAGCGGCCCCTCATCGGGCAACACATTCGCTAAGACCCAGAAGGCCTACGCAAGGAGTGTAAAGTCCACCGAATGGCTTGGTAAAAGGATGAGAACTGGGGACTTCTTAATCTTCAGTGAAAAGACCTCTACGGATTGGAAGTCCCTCATGATAACGCCATATAATCCCCCCTGAGGTCCGTGTACCATCCCATAGGGTGACGTACTATCATCCAGCAACCAATGATGAAGGCCTATGGACGAACCAAGATCTCCTCGAAGGAGTCCAGGACCAGGCACAAATCATAATGGCAGCCCAACAGCAGATGATAGCTCGCAACTACAAAAAACACGTCCGAGAAGGGACGTTCCGCGTCGATGACACAGTACTCCGCAAAACCCTTGCATGAAATCCTACCAACCAGGGCAAGCTGGCTCCCAACTGGGAAGGACCATACAAGGTGATGCATAAACTCTAAAGCGGAGCCTATCATCTTGAGGACATGGAGGGCAAGCCCCTACCTCGCGCTTGGTATGCAGAGCACCTCTGTCTTTTCTACTAGTAGTTTCCTTAGAATTAAGTGACATACTGTAGCCTGTACAACACCTTTTGCCAAAATGTAATGATTGCAGTCAATGAGAATTTTCCACATTTCCATCATTGCGTCTTCTCCACCATACAAAGTGACCCATACGGCCAAACAAGCTCGCTTCAAGAATAACTTTGGCCGATGGGGGTAGATTGAGCCCCACCATACAAAGTGACCCATTTGGCCAAAAGTGTTCACTTCGAGAACACCTTTGGCCTAGGAGGAAAGATCGAGCTCCACCATATAAAGTGACTCATTCGGCTAAAAGAGTTCCCATGCGAACACATTAGGCCGAGGAGGGTAGATCGAGCTCCCACATTCAAAAGTGACCCATTAGACCAAAAGAGTTTTTCATATGAACACATTTGGCTGATGAAGGTAGCGCAATCTGCGAAACAAGATCAGGGCAAGAAACCACTTCGGCCAACATAGTTTGCCCCACAAACATGTTGGCCGAGGAGGGTAGATGGCTATAAGCAACGCTGTGCGTTGAAAAACATAAGTACAACCAACTTCAACAACAATTCAATACGAAATAACGCTTACAGTCAGTAATAAGAATAGAAAATCGTATATATACTGCCAAAGGAAATTACAAAGTTCAAAAGCAGGGCCCCTCGTACAAAAAAACCAACCTGAGGGCACCCCGTAGAACTTCAAAAAAAATATACATATAACAGGCAAAATATACAAATTCAAAGGCCACCATCTCCTTCATGGGCTGACCCACTGCCGCTACCAGAAGTAGTGCCATCAAAGGGGAAGGAACTGGCAGGGGTGATGGGAAGTCCTGTAGTGTGAGAAATATAGACCTACGGGTGGAAGGAGACTCTCCACCACCTCGAGAAGCCAGACTCTCCACTACTGGCAGGAGAATCCTCCACCACAGCGTTAGGAGATGGTGGAGGATCTGGGGGTCATCCTCTTCTGCCTCCTCTAGCGAAACCTTGACCGGCTTCAGACACTCAGTGTCGGAATAATCAACCCCCGGGACCCTCTCATCTACATACTCCTTCATCGATTCAACACCCTGGGTAAAGCTAGAAAGTGAATGCGTCCCCACCAGCTCCTTGAACGCCTTGGACTTCTTGTACAAGCAGACGGCCACGGCAGCAATAGACCTGGCCTTGCAGAGGGCATCCTTGTATTTAGTCGCGCGAGCCGAGAGATCTCGCTAGTAGACTTCATTTGGTGATTCGGGCTCGAGTAATTAGGTCAACCTCCTGTTGGCCGACCATCTCCTTTCGCAAGGATTCCACCTCGGCTCGGAGCTCAATGCTTTGATTTTACTTGGCGTTTAGCTGTGCCCGAGCATCATCCCGCTGCTCCTCTACCTGGTGCAGCTTTTGGTCCATCTCAGCCAAGTCCTTGGCTGTTTTTTTTCACATGTTGCTTCAACATCTCCATGTACACCCCAAGCTGTCAAAGAAAGGATCAAAGGAAAAGTTGTTACATACGTCAGTATCATATACAATTCATACAAAAAACAGCTACTCACCCCAGCGGCCAGGGTGTCCGTGCTTGATATCAGGGATAGTGTAGGCAGTTCAGACACCAACTCCCAGTCACGAGGGAGGATGGCTCCCTTCATCAACTCGTACGCCGTGTGGATGTTGCCCATCGCTGTGTCATCCTAGGTCAGAGCCGCTCATCACCTGTCTTCTTCCTAGGCAAAGGGCCCATCAGTGGAATCCGTCGGATGTGGCTCATATCGCCCCCCATTGACATGTACTCCCTTGGCTGGGATGATTGGGGAGTGGAGTGCTGTTGTGAAGGCTGAGGGGTAGGATGCTGCTCCGCCTGGGTACCAATCGACTCCGGAAAGGCAAGCATGACCTCGGAGGTCACTATGTTGGTCCCCTTACCTGAAAAGTCAAGAACAGGGTACTAAGGAATCAGGGGCATGGCATAGATGTGGGCTGGATCGGCAAGAGCTGAATCGGGAGATGTCTTAAGTGGTCTCTTCAAGGTCTTCCTTGAGGGATCGCCCTCGAGCCTCTGCCTCTCTTAAAGCCTCTGATTTTCTTGTTCGGCCTTAAGCCTTTTTTCTTCAGCCTCGCACTCCTTGGTCTCTTCTTTCCGGTGCAATTCCAGCAAGTACTCCTTCGATAGCATCACTGCAGCAAGCAACGACAAAATCAGCCATTGGTTAGAGCTCGCATAGGAAGAAGTTAATATGAAAATACTCACAAAGCTTATGTTCATATAAAAAGAAGGGTTTTTTCATATTGACAATGTGAACTGGGGTCCCCTCGGACTGTTTGGCATGTTGCAACAGCTCAGATTCAAAAGGCCAGAGCAACACATCAGTGTTAAGAGATTCAGCATCCAATTTCACCCAAATGTTTCCCAATACGACTTTGTCGCTGTGAATATAGAAGAATTTGTTCTTCCATAACTTGATGGACGTAGGCTTATCCGTCAAAATATCACCATACTCGGGTTTCTTGGTAAAATAGTACCACCCCGACTTGCAGTAGTCATTGAAGGTGAACATGGCCCTAAACATATTCAGAGTGGGCTTCTTCCCCATCTGTTGAAAGTAAGCAATGAAGGCTATCATGTTCTTCCAAGAGTTTGGTATCAGCTGGATCGGCACGACCTTATAGTACTCAAAGATGTTGGCCACCAGTCGCGGTATAGGGACACGGAAATTAGCCTTGAACATCTCTAAGTTCACACACAACTCCGACTCCCGACTCTATCATGCCCTCTCCCCTGGCTCGGGCATCCGGATCTCAAAATCGGGAGGTATTTGATATCGTTCGCGAAGTCTAATAGAGAATTCGGCCATGGTCAAATAGCAAACCTCCTCCTGTTCATTGAATTCAGGATGATGGTCAGCTCCTTAGCCTCGTGAATCACCTCGGTTCCTAAACCATGAGTGGATACACCAGTTGCCTGCTCCTGCCTAGATAACACAGACGAGGACAGACCCGCCCCTGTGTTTTCCAAGGAAGAGACGGAGAGCTGCTCCTCGGATGGCACCGTCCTTAGTTCCACCTCAAGACCACCCTCGGAAACTCAGCCTGTAGACCCTTCCTCTGAAGATGACGAACTGTTGCTAGACCCGCTGCTGGACGATGATGACTCACTATTGGACGAGGCCTACTTTGCCAACCAAGGCCCTACTACATCTACTGCCTCCATGTCGGTATCCCCCTCGACACCCGACATCACTCAAAAGCAGCAAGATGATAAAAGAACAAGTATGAAGGAAATAAAACTTACTGATGAAGACTGCAGATAGCTCGAGCCGAGGTTAAAAAACACTCGAAGAATATACGGATGCTATGCCTTCTGTCCTAGTTCTTCGAACTTCAATGTGAGGAAAAAGGAGACCCACCTCCTATATTTATAAAACACCAAGGAGAAGCCTCGGGAATAGAGAAGCACGCGTCCACGTGGCACATATCAATAAGACCAGACCCTGGCAACATTTATTACTAACGCTGAATTTCAGGTCCGTCAGTCGAGTCCCGCTTTGTGGTATCCATACATTCACTCCGACCTGCCAAACCCGAATCCAAGATGAACTCCAAATAGAAGTTATGTACAAGTACTGTTACCCACATCAGAAAAGACGAGGTTCACGTACAAATCCCATGACCCACATCGGTCAATGGTTTCAAGATGACTGATGTGTATTGGCCGCGACACCACATCAGCCCCATTACATCGGTCCCCATTCAACAGACGAGGGTTACGTGCAAATCTTGTGACCCACATCGATTAATGATTTCAAAATGATCGATGTGTATCGGTCACGCCGCCCACTTCGGCCCCATCACATCGGTTCTGCTTATGAAGACCTAGGTTTCGTGCAAATCCCGTGACCCATATCGGTCTGCATTACAAAATAAACCGATGTGATATGGCCGGCCGCCCACTTCGGCCCCATCACATTGGTCCGACTTTTGAAGACTTAGGTCACGTGCAAATCCCATGACCCACATCGATTAATGATTTCAAGATGACCAATGTGTATTGGCCGTGCCGTCCAAATCGGTCCCATCACATCAGTCCCCATTCAAAAAACAAGGGTCACGTACAAATCCCGTGACCCACATCGGTCAATGATTTCAAGATGATCGATGTTTATTGGCCATACCCACTTTAGTCCCATTATATCGGCCCGCTTATGAAGATTTGGGCCACGTACGAATCCCGTAACCCACATCGGTCAGCATTACAAAATAGACTGATGGGATATCGTCGCACTGCCCACTTCGGCCCGATCACATGGGTTTAGCTTATGAAGCCTTGGGTCACGTGCAAATCCTGTGACCCACATCAGTCAACATTGCAAAATAGACCGATGTGATATGGTTGTGCCGCCCACATCGGCCCCATCACATCGGTCTTCATTCAAAAGACGAGAGTCATGTGCAAATCCCGTGACCCACATCGGTCAATGATTTCAAGATGACCGATGTGTATTGGCCCCGCGTCCACTTCGGCCCCATCACATTGGTCCTGCTTATGAAGACTTAGGTCACGTGCAAATCCCATGACCCACATCGATCAACATTACAAAATAGACCGATGTGAAATGGCCACGCCGCTCACATTGGTTCCCCTCATATCATCACCCTCTCCTCACATTGGTCAACAATCCACAATCTACCGATGTGGCATGCCGTGCCGTCCACATCGGTCCTACGTGTAGGACTACTACAAACACACCTCTATTTTTTATAGACCGATGTGATATGGTTCTTGCATTACTACCTCTTTAAATACTACCCCCACGGAACAACCACAGCAGATGGTCTCAGGGGCAAGTATCAACATTGGGAGTTGATATTTTTTACTCAGTCGAACCTTGCAGATTCAACAGAACAACGAGGCAAGTGATTAGGAGAATTTTCTGTTGTATCTTTTACCTACTCAGTTGAACCTTGTAGAGTCAACAGAGCAACGAGGCAAGCGATTAGAAAGAATTTCTATTCTATCTTTTACCCACTCAATCGAACCTTGCAGAGTCAGCAGAGCAACGAGGCAAGTGTTGCGGGCATCTCCCACGTCACTGATGAGATGGCGACCGCTAGGACCCAATAGTCCATGTATATATTGCCACGTGGATATAAGAGAGCATCCCTATAGATCCAATCAATGGGTAAGGGTAAAAGCGTCATTCTCAAGCTATTATGAGGACATTTTATGCATCAAATACAGCGAAGGGCAAAATCAACATTTACAAAAAAAAAAAGACATTATTCATTATAAATACCTCAAATCCCGAGATTTCAGGTACGCAAACATTAATTACTCATTATTGGGATTTTCGCTCTGACGCTTCGGACTCGAGATTTCTCTTTTGCCCTACCACATAAAAGGTGGGCTCGGATCCCGAGTCCATTAACTGTTCACAGATTCTTAACTTTGGCAACCGAATGGACCCAGTGCCATAAGGCTCGCCCCTCTCTTGCCTCTTATTTTTTCTTGCGGGCCCCGCCAGCACTGCTGACTTCGGATACGAAACTTGTCCGAAACAGCATGCTCTTTTGATTGTGGAATTAGAATCCGCATAAACGAACCCATCTTTATCTATGTATTAGTGTGGATGCCCTTAGATTAAAATCACATTCAATAATGTATGATTCGTATATTGCTATATTAGTCTTAAACTCAAAATTCAAACTTTAAAATAGAAATAATAATAAATAAATAAATGATGAAGTTTGGATCGTCGATGTGGTGTGGGACCCATTGAATATGAACGGCAATGGAACACAGAGAAATTACATGCAAGTGAACTATTCTCTAGAGGTAACACCATTTTCATTTCACTGGTGGCATTCAATATATTAAGGGAATCAACCGGAATCTACCGAAGCCCTTGGGATTAAATCCATGAGATCCAAGACCTAAGTCACTCCTTAGTGCATATAGTCTTTAGTTTTAATGTGAGGGAGATTAACTACAATGCTGATTTTTGTAATTTTTTTTATTAAGTTTTGTTAATTATGTTCATGAAATGCACTTTTGTATAGATGGTTTGCCCTAAGATCTTTTTATTTTGGTCATGAAAGTTGGGTAGAAATTGTCTTTGATCTTCCAGTTGTGCCAGAAAAGAATTTATATCCATAAAAGACATAGACTCTCTTTGGTTTATATTATATAATGTATTATGAGTTATTTGTGATAAATCAATTATGATAATAGATTATGAGTAATAAATAATGACCGTTTGGTACCACTAAACATAATACATTATATAATGAGAAATATAAACAATCACCTGATAGATTATTCTAATAATGATAAACAACTACTCACCTATTTGTAGATAATGAATTATATCGATTTATTTTAATTATAAATAGACATTATAAATCATACCAAACAATCATAAAACAAACGTAACAGAGTATCAGAAATAGAATCTTCTAAAACAATTAAAACAACTAAAACTAATCAGTATCAGAAAGAAATAGTAATATGATCAGGCATCGTGGCTGCGAGACCTTTTTTTTCTTTTTTGGTAATATGGCGAGACCTGGTGTTAAAAGCAGGTCCACTGGGGGCTGGGGGCACGTCCGCGGTTTTGACAACAGTGAAGGAAGTGACCGCAGTGAAGGCAACGTGGTCCAGGTCGGCGGGAGAAACCTGATCCCCATCACTGGAAACCTGTACCTGCTTCGGGTCCGTGAGAACCTGCTTCTGGTCCGCGTCCGGGTAGGTGCGACCACTGCGGCGGCTGCGGCGAGTGCGGTCTCTGCGTCATCTGCTCAAATAATTCTCCAGTGAGATTTCTTACCTCTACATTGGGTTGATTGCTCGACTCCATCAATCTATATGAATTGTTTTTTATCCGTCCCATCAGTTTGATTAAGGAAAGTGATGGTTGTCCTCCGATCGGTGTCGTCATCTGTGAAGACAGATGGTTCCAAATGAAAGTGAAGACAAATAAATATCTCAGTTTAAGAAATCTTTCCTCAAATATTTTTCAGAGAATTTCCAGTGAAACGTTTAGCAAAAACATCCCGTGGGTAAAAAGAGAAAAAAGAAAAGAAAAAAAAGAGAGGATAAACGGTATTAATCAATTATATGGTTCTACATTCATCTTAATTAAAATGGGAATCTCTTGTCCATCAGTAAGCAACTCTCATGAGAATCATAAATCTCCACCAATGAAAATATAAACAAAATCGTTCAAAATAACAATAGAAAAATTAAAAACACAAAACTCAAAACAGCTAAATACCCTTTACGATTTTCTAATTGATCAGCAAATGAAGTAAAACCAATCCCAATCAAAATACATACTTTGATCGTCAAAAACATCTAACTCAAAAACATATAGGGTTGGCTCGCTCGGCCGACCCTCCTTATTAAATTTACCAAAAAAAAAAAAAAATACTATATCAAACAAAACAACTCACGATTGAATAAAGAGTTCAAACACTTTATCTCGTGAGTTTTATTTTAAATTGTTTTTTTTAAATCATTTTTCTTTCTAATTGATTTACTTATCTTAAAAATCATTAGAGTTTTATTTCTAATAGATTATTATTTTAAAAAATGTAATTGCGAATTCACCAAATTTTTTTGGTAGAACAATTCATCAAATCAATTACTTAAATAAAATGATTTAAAAAATAGACTTTATTTAGCCAACAGAAATTAATACCGTTAACTCTAGTACATTTGTCGTCCAAAGAGTGTAAAACTCTTCTATTGTAGGTGATCCGGACTCGAATGGTAAATGCCTTTTCATCCATTTTTATATTCTTTCCTTTTTTTTATTTCCTATAATACTCCTTTAGATTAAATAAAATCCACCTCATAATTTGATCCACCGTAGATCTAGAATTTCCTTTCCACTTTTAAAAATTATAACACATCTTATGATATGTACTTTTCTATTTCAATGAATTCAATTTATGAAATATTTGTCTTGTGATAATGTTTAAATTCTGACTCTTATTTATTATTTATTTTATTAATTATTATTATGATTAATTATCATACCTATTCATTGAGAAGAAAAGAAAGAAAAATTATTTTATTTTTCATATTGCGTGTTTTAGTCATATGTTGGTTTTCTCTATTTTTCATATTGCACGTCGCCATAGGCTACCAAGAGAGAAGATCTCAGCCAAGTAATGGCTGTTTTAATTTGCCTTTTTGACGTCTTATGTTAAAAATGAGTAGGAATAGTATACCTTAGACTCCTCGGAATTCCAATCCCTTAAGAGGTAATCTCATTGCTCAGGATCCGTACGTCTATTTAAATGAGCTCTCCTCTATGCATCTATAGGGTATTTGTAATATACCTCATTCTTCAAGCCATGCTTGAACTCTTTCCACCTTTTGTTCAACTGCTTATAAACGAAGTTCTTACTTTCATCGCCTAAGTTGGATTTTTCTTACATAATAAAGAGGTATAAGCAATGAGTCTCACTTTTTTAAAAATAAGATATAACAATTCTTACTAAATATAGATACACGTCTACTAAAAAATTTGTATTGTTACATAACCTTTTTTTTTGCCTGAACCTTTTTAAATGCATCATTCTTATGATGCTCTAGAACCTTCTTCAAATTTTTGTAGCAGAGAGGAAGCATTTGAGGTCTTTGGGCCTAAATCCCAATCCAATTCGCAACCTAAGCTATGCTCGGAGCATGCCTCTCCATTCTCATTCATTTCAATGTCAAGCTTTACCCTTGCTCCCAAAGATGTTGTACTTTCACCTATTGCTATCCCTCTACATCTTTTCCTTCCTGTTTCATAACATATTTTAAGAAACTGGAGTAAACAAATGCACAATTATCTTTAATATTGATAACTAATAAATAACTCTATGTACATTGACTCACCAGTTGATGAAGAAGTTGAGGTTGAAGCTGCAGTACTAGATACTCTCTCTTCTGCCATGTTAATTAATATCCAATATGACATGTGATGCAATCAAATAAATGAATTAAACAGCAAAATTCGTGGTTCTAACCCATGGCTTACATTTGCTGAAAATATACTTTAACTTTTATGAACCTAATTTTCTTATAGCTTATAAGTGAACCCACTGCTGTCCACCCAAGTTCCTTATGCTACTATCTTCAACTGAAATTCAGCATTACTACCATTTTTTTTACTAACCTCTGTCTTGCTGATTTCTTTGCAGGTCTTCAAGGTGGCAGCAAGGGTTGTTGGTCCTTCCTTCTTCCTCAATCGAAAATGCAAGGCTTTCTTCTTAGGTTGCAACGCTTCTACAGCAACCACCTTCTCTTAATCTTACTCTCTTGATCGGGTTCCACTCACCAATCCTCTGGTAGGAATTGAAACTTCTTCATTGCTGAATTTTCTCTACGGCAAATGGAGAATTTACAACACTTCTAAAACAAGCTAAATTTCTGATGTCAAGCTTGACATACACCAAGCCCAACAGACAGACACATATTGCTCCATAAACATGCACATATTGTTCAACAGAAACTCTTCTGCAAATTCATTTGTTCAATCTGCTATCGGATCTCTTTGAGTTTACCTTTTTCTTTTTCTTCTTTTTTTTCAGGGATTTTCTAATGTGTGCTTCTAGACGGGCAGTGACGATAACCTCCATTACATTCCTCATCACACTCTCGATGAAATCCTCAACGAATCCGATTCTTCGTCTTCTCCTTCCTCTCCATCTTCCTTCAACAGTTTTGTCCATCGTCGCAGTTTTTTCTTTGATCCTTCCTTCCTTTGGTAAGCAGTCCTCCGTCACAGGTTCTTCTTTGATCCTTCCTTCGTTTGGAGAAGAAGATGTTTCACTGATGATTTTCAGTTATTCGAAAATGAGAGTTTCGTGGAGAGATGTTTATGTTATATTGAAGTTTACATTTTTACCCTTAATTTTAGGGCCGTTGGAGAGGTAAAACTCATGTGTAACTTAAGTTGCGCAAAACACAACTAAAAATCATTTTTGGCGAGAAATAAAAAAGAGGTCTCAACTTCTTTTTGAATTTGAGCCTCTTTTTTTTTTTTTTTTTTTTATAAATAACATCCAAAAATCACACCAAATGTCTACAAAAACAAATACTTATGAGAAAAATAAAAACAAAAGTGATACCAAACACAGCCTAAATATTACAGATATAAATAAGAACCTAAAAAAATTGTGGCCAATTTGATGAACAAAATATGCGAAACATACGTACAAAAGCAAGGCAGATAGGGACATCCTATCCCTTCACAATCATGGGAACTCTGCTGCCACTCTACTTTTGATTTGGACTCCCAGGGAGCCATTTGGGAGCCAGAAAGTGTTTTGTAACACCATGTTGATTCTAGCTCCCATGGAGTGAATCGGTTCAAAAAATGATTTTCAAAGCCACAATTTGAGAGTAAAAAATACTTGCTTTTCTAGAGCCAGAGCTAAAAAAGAGAGTAAAAAATCAGAAGTCCTAGCCCACTACCGCCACCACCCCCACCATCCACCACCCACTGCCCACCACCACTGTCGCCACTACCACCCACCACCCACCACCCACCACCCACCACCACCATTACCACCAACACCACTGCCACCACCACCGCTGCAATTGTCGCCACCACCACCACCCACCACCCATCACCACCACCACCCACCACCCATTACCACTGCCACCCACCACCAACCACCATCACTGCCACCACCACCAGATCTGGAATCCATTCCAGATTCATTTTTACCAAACAGCCTCCTGTTCTCAATGAGCTATGGAATCAATTCCAAAGCAGCATTACCAAACAGGCTCTTGCTCTCAATGAGCTTCGAAAAAAGTGGGAGCTCAAAAATGACTCTCAGAGCCAAAATTTCAGAGTAAAAAAATACTTGCTTTTCCGGAGCCGGAGCCAAAAAAGAGAGTAAAAAATCGAAAGCCATAGCCCACTACTGCCACCACCCCCACCATCCACCACTCACTACCCACCACCACTGCCACCACCACCACCTACCACAGCCACCACCGCTGCTGACACCACCAGCACCACTACCCCTGCTGCCACCACCACCCACCACTCACCACCACCACCACCACCTCTGCCCCCACTACCACCACCACCACCCCTGCTGCCACCACCACCCACCACCACCACCACCATTGTCACACCTCAATTCTGACTGAACCAGAAGTGTGAGTGAACTATTACTAAACCAATGGTTCACACCAGGATCTTAATAAGATCGTGTCCACTAACACAAATCATTGCACATAACCATAATCAGAATACGATTAAATACAGCGGATGTCTTAATAATAATGAAATCAGTACTTCTATTGATAAATAAATAAATTATCCAATTATTCAAAATACCAAAACGTAAATAAATAGTTTTACATCGTTTATAAAATCCAACTGAAATAAAATAATCAAATCATCCATATCCTAGAGGTACACGCAGAAAGGGCACTAGCATGAAGCGTCATGCTCGTCCTCCCCTGCTTGCACTTCCAAGGCAACAACACCTCCATACAATGGAGCATCCATGTAGTTCTCGACAGTGTAACCTGCATCAACATCTAAAAACATGCATATATACAAGGGTGAACTCACAACTTAGCTCAGTAAGAAAATCAGACAATGCAACAAACAACATGCATGAATAACATTCACATTATAGTCTGGTTTTAAGTTTGTAATGTGCTATAGAAAGGATTGGCGACCACCGCACCTCTATACACGAGTGTGTGAATTCTCCCAATGGATCAAACATCACTGTCATCCCACATGCACCCACCATGGAATAGAGATAGAGCTAAAGTGTCCGGATCACACACCGCCAACACTTCCCCTGATGCCCTACCCATATCAACACGTAAGCCCCTATTGACGAGGGCTTACAAACTGGACTCGCAACTAACCAATCCTATATGTTATCACAGTAGGCCCTATCCCAGCACAGCTCCCTACAGCATAGAGATAGGGCTCGAGTCTAGTGGTCAGGCTGGAAACCACAGTGCCACTTCCTCCCCCTGATACCCTACCCGCACCAAGCATGCTAAGACAGAAGCGATAGAAAAATGTGCTAGTGTGAGGAATGATCTCAGACCCCAGGCTTTTCCCATTCCACACACCATCGAAAACAATCACATGCCTAACAATCACATCCTAGCATAGTGAGTATGCATAAATAATATAATAACTGAAAGTAAAGATGAAATGCAAGTATGCACAAACACCATTCCACAGAATCATAATTACTAACAACGTTTTACTGTTATTAAGTTATTAGGGTTTAGGTCCGATTCCCTTAACTCACGCTTGATTGCTAGTTTGTTCCTCGTCACAAAATCCAAACTCGCTATCACAAGGTCCTATACGATGTTAGGGTTGAATTAGAATTAGTTTCTTAGGGTTTACGTTGCGAAAAACCAACTGGATCAAAATATACCCCTCATAGTGCATACCGGTCGTAGGTATCGGTCGCTGCACTGTGGGAAAGGTGCGACCGGTATGGTCGACCGGTCCCCTACAGACCAGCTCCCGAGAGGTACCGGTCACTGTACTGGTCTCATATGGTGCGATCGATATGCCTACGGAAGACCACCAACTTGGTGTTCGCCGTCCGTCGGTCACCCACTATTGGTTCTAGGGTTTCTCCTATGCATTCTAGGCCTGAGCAATGAGTTAGAGTTGTTTCATGTTCCATTCAAGTCCTAGTTTCGATGATCCTTAGCCTAGAATGCGAATCTAGGATTTATCGACTGTATTAGGGTTTGACGGCAATTTAAGGGTTCTAGATCAATACTTCGCCTTGCATGGTATTGATCAATTCATGATTAATCATCTATAATACTTAACTTAGAGAGAAGTTCAAGCACTTACCGTTGGTTCGCAACTATGGTGTTCTTTGTCCAATGGTGGCTCTTCTCCCACCTTTCTCAGTCCCTTCTCCTTCTTCGATCTCTTTCTCCTCTCTAGGGTTTGTGAGAAACAATCAAAGAGTTCTAAGGAGGTTTAAGAGTCCTTAAATAGACTAGGTTGAGGTTTAGGAAGTTTTCCTATGTTAGGAAAGTCCCTAGGCTCGAGATTTGGCAAGCGAGACCCACAAAGATCCGTTTTCGGATCTAATAGTCTGCCCTCGCAGACATACCGATCGACCTATACCATCGACCGGTACCATAGACCGGTATAGAATTTTATAGAATTTTATCATAATTTGATCCGTTTTCGTACCTGATTGTCACCCACTCGTCCCGCCTGACCCGGTGATGATTGGAAGACCTGTTACGACATGAATTAAATGTTTAGATCGGATTCATGGAGTGCGGGTCTTACAACCATTACCGCTGTAGCCGCCGCAGCACCTACCACCCATCACCACCACCGCCCACCACCCATCACCACTGCCACCCACCACCAACTACCATCACCGCCACCACAACTAGATCTGGAATCCATTCCAGATTCATTTTTATCAAACAACCTCCTGCTCTCAATGAGCTATGAAATCAATTCCAAAGCAGCATTACCAAACAGGCTCATGCTCTCAATGAGCTTCGGGAAAAAGTGGGAGCTCAAAAATGACTCCGGAGCAAGGGTCAAGGAGCCGGAGTCAAAGAGTTACCAAACAGGCACTAAACAAACTCCCCGACTTTAAACTTCTTTATCACTCAAGTGCATGCCAATTCATTTTACTACTTTTTTGAGTTCACGGTTCATATATAGGACAAACTAGATAAGACCAAATGCAGTCACCGCCATATTAACAGATTTAGCTGCCTAACCTTCTAAGGTTTAAAAGACTGAAAGTTGGAGCCAAAGTCATGGTAAGTCTATAATCTTAATAATTTGAGAGCCCATTATTTAGAAGTTGACACTCTATGGCAAGAAAAAAATGAGTGGAAAAATATTCACATCTAAAGTATCCCACAATTCAGAAGGTGGAAATAATCCAGTCATTCTTGTTTTAACCAGTCTAGGAAATCTACCAGCAGTGCTTGATCAAATTGTGGATCATGAATCATGTATATAGATGACATGCCTCTAGGGGTGTGTTTTGTTATGCATTCCAAGTGAAGAACACATTGAGATAACAAAAACAATGTTTTGCATGCATTCTCTTTCCTGAATCATGGAATGCATGGCTTGTTTTGTAACAAACTATTTACCCTCATTCTATATACATTCAGAGTTTAGAACAAAAATGTAGCATTCTCTAGCCCATTCTCATCCAATTTTAGGAATGTACTACGCCATAAGACAGACAATTGGTTGAATAATGGCAGAAAATAATATAAAAAGAGTTAAATAATGAGGGATTAGAAGAACATGAAAGAAGAGAAGCAGATTCAGGTTGGATCATTAAACTGAAGAACAAGAAAGAAGAGAAGAGATTCAGGCTGGATCATCAAACTGCGGGGATCATACCCATTATCTTAATCGTATCCTTTTCACAAATAAAGGTATTATGGTCAACTTTGTAAATAAGGGTATTATAGACAACATTCTTCATTTGGCTTCCCTTTGAATAATGGAAAAATGACAGTTGATACAACTAGAAGCCAAATGAAGAATGTTGTCTCAAATTGGCTGAATCAGAAGCTCACACTAAGAAGAAGGACCCATAATATTTTGAATGACTTTAAAATAGGACTAAGCCAAACCCTAGCATGGTGTAATTCAAATTTCAATCCAAAAGCTTGAACCGTTAAAAGGGGGGATCAATAAGTATATAAAGACAAGTTTTAAAAGAGTAAAATTTAGATTGGATGTTTGCTAATAAATATTTTGTTGGGATTGCTCAACTCATCCTAGAAGCTAGCTCGTTAAGGAGAAGGTGCCCAAGTCTTTGTAAGCCTCCACATTGGATTATCTACATTCGATATGGGATCATTGCATTTGCATAGAACCCCAACAATCTATCCCTCCATGCAGGTGCATACGTCGGAACTGAGATCTTCTCTAATGGATTTCTTCATCATCGGATGCATATCTGGAGTTGCTGCCCCAACTCTGATACCACTTATTGGACTTTGGTAGAACTCGTCCCTAAAGACTAGCTCGTTAAAGATCAGGTGCCTAAGTCTTCATAAGCCTCTACATTGGACTATCCACATCTGATGCGGGATTATTGCATTCGTGTGGAACCCCAACACTTTTAGAACATATGACTAAATTAGATATGATCACGTTGATGTTTTGTGTAGAATTTTAAGCAGTGATAGCCCTATTAATAATGCACCATAGTCCTTTAAATTTAGATTGGATGTTCAATGGTAATGGTGTAGGTCGAGCATAAGTTTATTCTTGGTGCATTGTTTGACTATTTCAATCTATCATGATGTCCCCTAGTATAAAAATTATTAATACAAAAAATTATCTTGATTGTATTTTTGTATTAATAATTATTGGCAATAGTTACACAAGTTAGAAATCTCTCAAAAAAAAAAAATGCAAAACTATGAATTTTAAATAAATTTGGTATAAATAATTTGATCATATTGAATTATGGTCCAATGATATGGGACCAATACAATTGCCTGCTATGATCTTCTAAATATAAAACAAATGATTAGTTCCAATTTACTCAAATAAATTCCATCCCATGGAAGCTCGGTCATTGTCATAGGATTCATGAATTTCTTTTTATATATTTATTTTTGAGAAAAATCTCTCTAAGCAAGCAACGGAGACTAAATTTTTTCTCCTTTGATACTCTCACTCCTCTCCACCCCTTATACGAACTGATGTGCCCCTCCTTGGCATATTGTACCCCACTTGAATTTTACCAATTGAGATATTCAAATTTTTTATTATTATTTTATTCATCCAATGAAAAAGATCTTTATTCTATTTTTATATTATTTTTAGAACCAAAAACTAACCAATTAATTATAGATAAAAAAAGAGGGAATAGATCCATAGGATCCATGCTCAAACAACACTATCCCTTTATATTTATTTTGAATCTATCTAGTTTGTTTTTTCAAATGTACAACCATTTCCCATTTTAGAGTTTTTACCTAGCATTTTCTGTCTTTTAATGGAAAAAATGTGATTTATTAATTAAATATAAGTAAAAAAAAAAAAAAAAAAAACATTTGTTACACGTCAATCCAATTTACTTGGGATAAAATGATTTGGGTTTAGATGAATTAAGGAGAGCATTTGATGACTACTCAATTTTAAGTTGAGTAGTCATAAATATTAAGAACATTTGTAATCATTTTTTTTTGCCCTCGCGATTTGACAGCGCTGTCTGACATGAGGGGTTATGAGTAAGGCAGTGCGGCCTAGCTGCTTTATTGAGAGATTTCGGCATTATTGGGAATTCTTCCAAGATTCTTCCAAGAATTTGTTGCTATTTCAGTGGTTGAAGTGCTAGTTGGCATTGCGCCGCTCTGTTTGCACGCTTCTCTCCATCCATTGAGTCTATACCAATTAGGTATTACAAAAGAATTGCTAGGAAATTGATAAAGAAGAAAACTGATATTAGGAGAATGAAATGAATAATATTATTGAAGCTTAAAAAATAAAAAAAAACAAATTACATCATACGTATGAACTTATAGACTTAAAGCATAACAAACTCTCCTAAACAAATCACCAACTATTAACAAGAAAATCCTACCACTATAGAGTAAGATACTCTTTATGTGACACTTCACTACTGACTTAGTCTATTCCAAAAGAATAGGAACAGAAACTTGACCCAGTAATATGCATTAATTTGTAAGACTCCCCCTTGGTGCATACTTACGGTCAATAACTCCAAGAGCTGCTCTAAAATTCTCAAACTTAGGCTTAGCTAAGGCTTTGTAAATATATCTGCAACTTGATCACTAGTATGAACACTTTTCAACTCAATTTCTTGATTCAGCACTTTCTCTCGTAGAGAGTGATGATGAACTTCAATATATTTTGTTCGCCCATGAAAAACTGGATTTGAGGCAAGCTTGATAGCACTCTCATTGTCACAATGAATCTGTACTGCATAATCAACTTTAGAAAAAATATCTCCTATCAAACGCTTCAACCAAATGCATTCTTGTGCAGCCATTGTTGCAACCATGTACTCTGCTTCAGTGCTGGACAATGCAACAGTAGATTGCTTTTAATTTACTACACCATGAGACAACAGCTAAACCCATGCTAAAACAATACCCTGAAATTGAACGACGATCTATTACACCACCTGCCCAATTTGCATCAGTAAATCCTCTTGGCAAAAAATCCTTATCTGCTTTGTACATAAGATCATAAGCAAGAGAATCTTTTACATAATAATTATCTGGCAATAAAGCTCTTGGATTTAAAGCAAATGCATCTTTGATTCTAATTTTACAAACAAACTAGAATCTGAATCAGATACTTTGAAACCACAAAAAAATGAAGTATTGAGCAACTTTACCATATCAAGCATGTGGTGCTTGTACTATACAATGCCTTCTTCAATGGACAAACATGGTGGGGAAATTGCTCAGAGATAAATCCTTGGGGTTGTTCCATCAGCACTTCATGATCTAATTCACCATAAAGAAATGCATTCTTTAATTAAGTTGCCATAGCTTCCACCTTCTGAAACCAGCAAGTGAAAAAATGAACCTTACTGTCACCATTTTTGCCGTTGGACTGAAAGTCTCCTCGTAATCCAGTCCATAGCTTTGAGAAAAACCACGAGCAACTAAACGTGCTTTGTATCTGTTAATCGTGCTATCTGTCTTCTTCTTTTGACGATAAATCCATTTGTAAGTGACCGGCTTACAATTTTCTGCTTTTGGTGCAAGCTCCCAAGTCTCATTTATCTTTAAGGCTTCTATTTCTTCTTGCATTGCTCCTTCCCATTCTGGACAGCCCTTAGCTTCTTCATAGCACACTTCTTCATTTATTTCTCGGACAAACAAACATGATGTTACAGACCAATGATTGAGCTGCACTTCATAATTTTTAAGGTGGACTGGTTGTCTTCTCTCTCTTATTGATTTTCTGATTGTCAGCTCACCAGCTTCTGAACTTGGAGTGTTCAGCGTTGGAGCTGGAGATTCTTCACTTCCTTGATGTCTAGAATCATCACAAGATGTCTGTACATCGGCTGAAGGAAATGGCTCCAAATCACCTTGATCATCATCAAGACCAGCATATTTAACAATTGATTTTTGAGCAGAATACCATGATGAAACTTCATCAAATACAACGTCTCTAGGTGTAACAAATTTTTTTTGTCATTGGGTCCATGCACCTCCATCATTTTCTACATGCATCATAACCAACAAAGACACATTTTTTGCTTTCTCGTCAAGTTTGGTTCGATTAGTTTTAGGAACATGAACATAGCAAGTAGAGCCAAACACTCGAAAATAATTTACGTTTGGTTTTACATCGTGCAATATCTCAAAAGGAGCCTTTTCTTTACCTGGCCATGGAGGCAGTCGATTTATCACATGGCATGCACATTGAACTGCTTCTATCCAAAGCTCTCGAGGAAGACTCTTATCATGTAGCCATGATGGACTTATTGAAGTGAGATATGCCAACTTCCTTTCTGCAACCCCATTTTGCTGAGGGGTGTTAGTACATGTCATTTGCCGTTGAATACCATCATTGTTACAATATTGAGAGAAGTCATTAGACATGAATTCACCTCCATTGTCGATCCTCAAGCATTTTATTTTCTGCCCAAACTCTTTTTCACATGATCAATAAACTCCTTGCTAATTGATGTTCTCAAAGCAAACAAAGCCTTTTCACATTTGATCTTCCATTTCCTTTGTGATTCAGTATTGTCAAGAGTGTCAACTGGAATCGTTGTATCAGCACCAGCAACTAGTACCCACAGGTTTTGACCTTGAAGATAAGCCTCCATACACATTCTTCAGTATTTGTAGTTTGTGCCTACAAGCTTCTCAACACCATATTGGGTGTTAGAACTGTTTCCCCCATTTAATTCCATATTGCAGGAAACAAATTTCCTTTTTCAAGTTTCGATCTTCTCCAACAAGACAAACTTGATAGACAAGAAGAGTGAAATAAACAGAGAACTCAATTCCATCACTTGGCCCCATTTGTTCATGTTCTCTATGTCGAAGGCATGGAGAGCAAAAGTCTCAATGTGCCAAAGGCACGGAGAAGACGACGGTTCAATGGGCTGGTCCAAGCAAATGGCAAGCGTTGGAATCAGGTTCAAAGATGAATAAGATTCTTCACATTAATTTCAATGGGCATTCACTGGGCGATAGCCTGCTGGAGAGGACCCCATACGGTAAGGATTTTTTTGATTATGGTATGTAATATCATTTTGCCCATTTCAATTAAACCTTATTTTCAAACCTTGTTTATATGTTAAGTTACTAATATGGCCTCGGTTTTTATTAATTAATAAATTAATTAATAAATATGTGGCCATGATAAATGCCATATGACTTATGAAGTTATGGAAATGAGTGCCACGCATCTAAAATATTTTTTTAATGCTCTTAGGCCATTTTAACGTGCTAGCGCGTAGGGCCCAACCAATGTTACGGTCTTTTTTTTATTCAAAAAATTTTGAGATATTTATTTAGGCTCTCTTTGATATAGTTTATATTTATTTTTAAATGTTATTTATGATAAATCATTTATGAGAATAACTTATGAATTATAAATAATGGTATCGCACTATCGCTAGACAAAGAAATAATAATCCACTGATTTTTTTTTTTTTTTGATAAAAGAAGAGATTATTTCATTAAAACTTCAATAATAATCCATTGAGTGCATCTTTTTCAGAGAGAGAGAGAGAGAGAGAGAGAGACTATGGGAGGGAAGAAAATGTGATATTTACACCTAAAAAAAAGTGATATATTCTTAGATTCGATCCATATAAAATGGGACGAGGGAAAAGACCATGATATTTAGGCTTTGTTTGGTTGTAAGGAAAATCAAAGAGAAGAGAACTGAAAATTTCAAACTTAAAAAAAGAAATTTTCAAATTTTTTCTATATAAATATAAAAACAAAATAAAAGTATATAATAATAAGGAGAGAGGTTTTCTAGGGGAGTGGAGTAGAAAAAAAGAATCAGAATGATTCTCATATGGTATAAGGAGTATTATGGGAACTTTAAATACGAAAGTTGTATTTGGTTGCAAGGGGAATTGAAAGGAAAGAAGGTGAAATTTTTTAACTTAAAAAGGAAATTTTTTATAGTGATTACTACAGATGGTATCACATTGTTATGTAACTAATTCCAAATCATATTTAGTTATTAGTTTACATTTCACTTTGCATTTATAAAGGGAAATAAATTTTACGTCTTACTAGTATCGTTACTAAATATATTAAGAAAATTACAAAGACTGAAATGAGAAGGGATATTACTGACACTTCATATATTGGGTTTTTTTTTTTTTTCCGGGGGTGGGGGGACCGATATTGAGAGAAGTCAATCCACTCACATTGTTTGTGTGGTGCTTTTTATATATCAATCATGGACCGATATTGAGAGAAGTCAATCCACTCACACATTGTTTGTGTGGTGTTTTTTATATATCAATCGTGGACCGATATTGAGAGAAGTCAATCCACTCACACATTGTTTGTGTGGTGCTTTTTATATATCAATCGTATACGGTTACAAGGATGACTAGATACAAAAGAGTGTTTGATCTAGAATACGGTAAATGAGTTCTACTAGAACTCGGCAACACATAGAAGAGTCCTATGCACGTTGAACTCCATATCACATGTGAGAGTTCTATGTGTATGAGACTCTTTACAAATTCATGCAATAGGTACATGACTCTCTCTTTGGGCGCGGTAGGATAAGATCAGTTATTATAGAGGTTGTTCACTTTTGAGGGTGGGTGTCAACATACTAAAATGTCAGATACATTAGTATGAGATCCACATCTTCTCCTCCAAGAGAATCTGGAGGAGAGGTGACGTCTCCATTAGATGGATGACACTTAGGGCTCAAGTGAATCCGAGCTCTACATCCAAGTTGACACCCCTATCGGTTCAACTTGTTGGCTTGGATGAAGGGCTCGGGTTCATCCGAACCCCAGTGTCGTCCGTTCAGATAGGGTGCCACCTCTCCTCCAAGAGAATGGATGAGAGGATTTGAATCCATTAGTATGCCAATCAGAAAAAACTTTTGCCTAATATGCTTATGCAAGAGACTTTTTTTTTTTTTTTTTAGTTTAACATATTTAGAAAGTACTTTAGTCTAATATCAATATTTGCCACATGGATGATGGGGTAAGCTAATTTTTTATGACTAGGTAGACCCAATGTCTCTTGCTCGCATTTAACCAAAAAATGGAATTAGGTTAATGGTGAAATAAATCTACAAAAATTTCAATCTATGTGTGGTGTACTATTGGATTGAGTTTGAGATTGACATCTAGACAATATAGACCATTTCTAGGACATCCATTTGTAAAAAATGATTACATTGCCCTTCCACGTGGTAAAACTTTGTGTCTGAATAGAAAAAAATTATGGATATTTTATTGTGGGATTATGAAAGGGTCTTATTGGGTTCGAATTGATAATTGTTTTTCTATTCTAGATTAGATACTCTCTTATGAGTTTATAGAAGGTTTTTATTGGACTTGTGATCACTTATGCAGACAAAACGATGAATAAATAGAAGACTCAAAAAATGAAAGAGAGTAAGTGACTTTTTGTATGTTTTAGGATTTTAGTTTTAGGGTTGTATCGATTTAAAGTTATATTCGATTAATTTGGTCAATTCGATCGGGTTACACCCTTGCACTGTGAATGCCCGTTTAATAATACATCCAGATGTAAGTTTGATACATTTAATAATCGATCTGATCCGGTTTTGGGTTTCATTGGTTTGACTCGGTCAGACTACCCATTTACTTCATTACTCTGAAACAAGGCAGTTTCAGCAGAAGGATCTCGTCTTAAGTTGAGCAGTCTTTCTCTGACTCTCTCCGGCTGTTATCCAACGGCTGGAGCTCACTATGCGGATACCGATGCATGAACGGGTCAATGGTACAGCCAATAGTTAAATGACACGTGACATAAATGATTAAAAAAAGAAAAAAAAAAAAAAAAGAGAGAGAAAAAGTTCCCACCATTTATTCCGATCCATTCCAGAGTTGTGACATAAATTATTAAGAAAAAAAAAGAAAAGAGAGAGATCTGATTCCCACCATTTATTCCGATCCAGCAGTTGTGCATGTTCCCAATTCTAACGAGAAACGATGAGAGTTTCCACCTACCAGCCTGGCCTAGAACTCTTAAACTAAAGATGAAAACAAGGCTTCCGTCTTTGGCTTCTCGTTGCTTGTCGTTCCCGCTCTCCATTTCCATTTGCAGTTGCAGTTGCAGTTGCAGTTGCAGGTGGGTACCCAAAACTTTTTTTTCTTGTTTCATTCTAATCGTACTCTGAGATTTTGAGTGCAATTGCTCAATAATATCTTTGGCTTTGTAACTTATCTTTCCATATCCTTTGATTGCAAAACTTGCAAGTCGTCTCTCATAGAGCTCATTATTAATTATTTCTTTATTTATCTCTCTCCTTCCCTTGTCCCTGAAATTGCGCGGAAAGACCCCGGAATATGGACACAGGGAAGAGCACAGGTAATAGTATTGATCAACAGATTTTATATGAGAAGAAGCAGGCAACTCTTCGATTATGCAAGGTGTCAAGGTGCGTTACGCCATTACCATCTGTTTTTCTCTTTAATTAGTTATACAGTAATGAACTTACGATGCCGATAGATCACATGTTTCTTCTAATTTCCAGACATACGACCGAGTTACTCGAGTTGCGTGCTGAAGATCCTTCATTGCATGTTCTGTTCATCCCTGGAAATCCAGGTTTTGCGAACGAGTCGACATTATTATGCAAATTTTTTATTTTTATTTTTTAATTTGCTTTTGTTTGAGTAAATTTTTTTTTAGCCCTGGTAGTTCGGTGATTATTATAGGGATTGTTACGTATTACAAAGACTTCGTTGAAGCACTATACGAGCTGTTTGGAGGAAGTGCATCGGTAACAGGCAAGAGATTATTGTTTTTTTTTACCCTTTTTTGGTGCTTCAATTTGGAGCTGATATCAGTATGCTAACAACCGTCCACACCTTTGGTGGCTAACATCTTCAGCAATTGGGCACATTTCTCACACAAGAAAGGTTGCAACTCCCACTGCTCCGAATAAAATTTATGCTAAAACTGAAAATAATATTTCTTCGTGATTTGTAAAGCTACTGCTCTTAAGTTTCTCCCTTTGTTGAATGTTGGTTTAGTACGTATCGATTTAGGATTCTTATAATCACTGATATGCCTCGGAGTTACACTTTTTCGAAGATTTTCCATTCCAACCAAGTCACCCTTTTCACTCAATCAAAAGGGTTTGGATTGGGATGTCCGAAATGGATCAAGAATTTGTGCACTGTGGTAATTTAATCCAAAACAACCTACACCATCATATTATCTCCCCCTCCAACACCCCCCCACCCACACACACAAAAAAAAAAGAACATGGAACATTGTTAACATTTCCCCCCAAAACTGGGGTTTAAGAGTATTAAAGATGTTTGTTAATTGTATAAACCATCTGGCTTTGTTCTTGTGTCCTGAATAGGTGTCTAGTCTAGCTAATCTTTTATTAAAGCACATCAAGTAATGGGAAACCCTATGGTACTGTTTTGCTGGAATGGTAATGGAAAAGAACAAGCAGTGCTTTTCTAGCTTGCACCTTATTCTCTTCCAGGTTTCACATTATGCTGTTTATGCTGAGCCTTTTTGTTGTTCTTATTCTGTTCTTGCTTGTATCAAATTTATGACCCATGAATAGCATAAGTTACAATATAGTAATGAATTATGTACTTTTTCTTTGACTTGCCATGGAAATTAGCAAATTTCTGAACCAATGCAACTTGTTATAATAATTTTATACTTTATCAAATAAATGGCATGGGTACAGTGTTAACATTTACTTTTTCTTTTCCTGGTAGAGTTGGGAGCATGGATGTTTGTTCTCATTACAAGATCAGATAGATCATAAGGTAATGTTATATTTGTGGATAATTGGCCTCCTTGGACAGGGAAAATGAGACCTGGTAATCCAGAAATATCGAGAATTATAAAACCCAGTATCACTTTACATCTTTAAAAGGCTGATGTCGGTGTTCTTACATTAAAGCACATTTTTCTTTAAAAAAAAGAAAAAATTGGGTATCCATACCTACAAACAGAGGCAATGTTCTGATTGCCATTTTGATGAATTGTCCCCGAAAAATTTCATAAATGCTGCTTGTCCTAATAAACTTATTTCTAGCAAGCTTATTCTCTTGAAGGAACTTCTCCGATTTCCTTTCTCTCTCATTTGCATCTCATTTTGTTAGTGATTGAGCTTGTTGTGCTTGGCGTTGTCCATGTGCAATTAAATTGATGTGCATCAGAGGAATTCTAATATTCATCCCTTCCTATGCAGATGGACTTCCTTAAGCAAGAGATTCATCATACTGAAGTTCCTCTCTTCTTGGTATTGCCCATTTCTTGTAGTAAATTTCTAATGTAGGTGACAAATTGTGTGTTTTCTTTTCCCTCTCCCCAAGTCATAGAAGTGCATCAACTTTTGAAAAAATCACGATGACTACTGGGAGTATGAGCGTGTAACTAAGAGGGAACGTCCCACCTGCATGATGTTGTTGCCTGTTGGTGCAATTTTGCACACTTGGCATCAATTGTTTTCTAGAAATAACTTGGCCGACTGCTGGTCAACCCATCTCAGAATCATTCAGATTTGTTAGTTATTGATTCTGGATTTATTTTGGCTTTTACCTATACTTGGTAAGAACTAGCCACATACTTGATTGAGGGTAAACCTTGGTCCAGATTCTTAGTACAAATTTCTCTAACTCAAAATAAGGCGTATGCACTGTTCTGCTTGTTTTTTCAGTGAACTTATCGTGACTGGAACAGATTATTTTTCCTCTGCTGGGCACTTATGAAATAGGGTCTAAGAAAGCTCTTCTTGGAGAAATGCTTGCAAAAGCACTTCAAATAAAAATGAACAATTCAGAATCACAGTATATGTCATAATAACTAGAGTTGAGGAAGTATACTAAAGTGGGTGATAATATGATGCAAACAGCAGGTTACTGAGAGCTCAATACAACTTAAAATAATATGAGAATTACCTTAACAAAACTAAAAAAAAAAAAAAGAATAAAGGAAAAGATAATGCAAAAATTTAACAGCCTAGACACCTATCTTCTTCCTAGTATCATGTGGGAAAAAATAAGAAAAGAAAAGGCAAGTCCCTAGATTGATTCTTTAAAGGATTATTTAAACATTTTCAGAAGAAAAATCACTGGACTCCATTTGACAAGAATTCAGATCTTGACATGCTTCTTGAATTACAATTTGTTTGAACTAAGAGCTTTTGAGTGCTACCCATATCTCCCATTTGGAACTACTCAGGTCAATTGCTGCTGATTTTACAAGTCAGTTGACATCAATGGCCGAGTCCTCTAACTTCTTAGACCTTCAACAAAATGCATATTGAACTCCTTGATCCTACGTACTATGCCAACTTGACTATACGGATTCATGTTTTAAGCGAAAAAAAAAGAGAGGTGGTAGTAGAAGAGAAATGAAGAGAGCGAGACATGTATTTGTCTCTCCTCCCAAAATTTCTATAAATGTGTGGAATGAAAATAATACCTCTATAAAATTCTAGTGTATGCCACTGCATACAGTATGACCAAAACATCCGTTTACATTATTCCAGGAGTTTTGTCCGATTGAGTGTGGACTGTAGGTCAAAACTTGTTATTGTCATTCTAGGGTGTTCAATGGAAGATGAACTTCCAAAGAGTACAATTTTTTTTTAATTGTGTCACAAAGAACTCTCATTTCGTTCTTTCTTTGCATGCTGAAATTCTCATTTAGTACAAAGTTTTGTTTTGAAGTGCAATAAACTTGAATGTAAAATTTGTGAACTTGGCAATTATAAGTAAGATTATCACACTGACGATGATATGGTGATGATCTTGGTGCTGTGCACCACTACAGCACCACCATTTACTGTGGTGAAAACAATGGCCTCTCCTCTTTTTTTTTTTTTTTTGGCTGAATTACAGTGCAGAGAAACTTAGTCTTTGATTTGAGATAGAATTGTAGATAGTATGGATGCTTTTGTTTTATAAATTTTGTATTTGCTTATCAATGGGAGTACACTTATACTGATTACTGAAGCAGTTAACCTGAGATTATTTATGTCAGCTATGAGAAACTGAAACCCAGGGGGTACTCCATGTGACCGACAGTGTTTTCTTTCTCTTTTTTTTTCCCTGTTGTTAATGGGGTTGATTGTAATTTTCTTTTGAGTTTTTAGTGGCTGACTTATCCTCTCCTTTTGAAGGTAGGGCACTCTATTGGTTCCTATATGTCACTGGAAATATTTAAGAGAGTACCAGAGCGGGTGATGAATACTTTATCTAGAATGTTTTTCTTGGTTATTTATCATGCCATGTTGCATTTATTCATATTTGGAAGATCCAGTATAGTAAAACTCTATTTTTGTTTGATTTTCAGGTGAAATATTTTATAGGGCTTTATCCTTTTTTGACTTTCGACAAGACATCCTCCAAGCAGTCTGCGATTAGGAAGATTACAGCGTAAAACTCTTTCTTGTTTGTGAGATAATATATCCCATATTCCTGTCTTCTCTTTTGATTTCTAAAATAGGCCTCTGCAGTCTTTCTGTAGACATGTGTTATGCATTTTCTCTTTGATTGTTATCAATGGAAGACTGGGTTAACTGAGGCTGGCAATCTTCCTATTTACAATCAATGTCTTTTGGAGCCTTTCTTGAGCGAACTCATTTTGTTTGGTACATACCTACTCACTACCCTTTTGAGCAATAAGTTAAATCCTAGCGCTTCAAGGCTTCAATTCATAGCTATGACAATTGATGAAGCCCAATGGAAACTAACAACAAGTAAAGGCAACTGCTTTTACCTAGATGATTTGATGAGGTCGGGGTTCGATGTTGTGTTGGTCTTCTTTGTTTTGTGGTTGTCTCTCGTTTTGAAATATATCCTCTTTGTTGTTGTTTAGTTTCATTTTAGGCATTGTTTGTTTCCAGCCTTGATTTGTTAGGCTTGTTCTTGGCCCTCTTTTGCAAGGTTTAATGAGGTCGGGGTTTGATGTTGTGTTGGTCTTCTTTGTTTTGTGGTTGTCTCTCATTTTGAAAGATATCCTCTTTGTTGTTGTTTAGTTTCACTGTTTGTTTCCGGCCTTGATTTGTTAGGCTTGTCCTTGGCCTTCTTTTGCAAGGTTTTGTACTCCTTCTGGTTGTCTTGATTTTCGAATTATAATTAAATATCTACTTACCCCCACCCCCCCCCCCCCAAAAAAAAAAAAAAAAAAAAAAAAAAAAAAAGGTAACCGCCTTAGTAACAAGAAAAAAAAAACTAAGTATAAAGGATAGTATTTGGTATAACAGTTTCACTGACCTCTCTACCTCTTGGTTCAATCCCTTTTTCCTTCATCCTCTTATACTCACTTGTTATATATGGGAAGGGGGAAGGGGGGGGGGGGGGGGAATCTTGAAGATGGATTCTTCTAATGTGTTTTATTTTCCAGCAGAAAATCTTTTCACAAGAAAATGGAAGGGTTGAAGCTTGTTCGAATTCATGAGAGTTCTCAATTGTGAACTCCCAGGATGGCTAACATATTTACTTTTTGGTTATGTACTTAAGTAGATCAAGATGCAAAATATGTTGATATGTCAACATGGATGTCTTGAATTTTTTTGCTTATTAAACACTGTTTCTAACTTCCATTAGCCAAAAAGATTGAAGTTTGTGGTTCGTGTCCCATGTCTGTGCATGTCTGTGGCCCGTTTCTGCCTGAACCTATTTGCAATGCCTTCTCTTGTCCCCTTACATCAATATCTGGCACTTTTTGAAGTTTTTCTGTTGCTTTGATTCCTAGCAAATAAGAAAAAAATCAATCTTTTGTGTGAAATTATATACATATATTGTCTATTTATTATTTTATTATTTTGAGTTCCAGAAATAAACTTCTTTGAAAACAGTACATGATTCTCCTGATGTCTAACAGTTACAATTAAATAGATGGAAATACTTTTCTGTCTGCTTTATTGCAGAAATCTTTGAAAACAATAAAGGGCGTACTCGATGCATGAGCTCCCGCCACTGCGGGGTCTGGGGAGGGGTTAATGTAAGCAGCCTTGCCCCCGCTTTGCGGAGAGGCTGTTTCCAGATTCGAACCCATGACCACCAGATCACAATGGAACAACCTTACCATTGCACCAAGGCCTGCCCTCTAAATCTGTGAAAACAATAAAATTCTAATAAGAACTCCTTCCCCTGAAGTTGGCTAAGAAGACAACTTGTGACTAAGATTGTTATGTATTGAACAATGGACCTCTTTGGCTTTCAACTTTTATAAACAATGATTTCCTTAAGAGAGATGGACAGAAGTATGGTAAGAAAGGGCCCAACAAGCTAAAAAGGAAATTGGAAAGGAAATTACAACTAGACTCACGGAATTTCCCCAGCATATAAGTCTCTAAGTACGCACATTCCCGACACCTATGCCTTAGCAATATTAAGATTTACGTTAGCTGGTCTTCATTAGAGTTAGATTAGCCTGTAAGGGAACTTAAATATTCAGCAAGGAGTTTAAGGAACAAATCTCCCTTGTTATGTGAAGGAGCCCATCCGATGTTCTTCTGTTTTTTTCAAAATGAAATATGTAACCCTCTGTGGGATTTGGGAGTTCTTGTTTGTTTTTACTCTCTATGGTTCTTTGTTGATGCAATGCCAATGGCTGGAATTCTCAACTGCTTCTAGTTATACTGAAATTATTCGAGTGTTTGTACCTTGTTTTTGGCAATATTCCTAAGAGTAAGGCATTTCAAAGGGCTTGTTATTACATTTTGTGTTTCAGGTCTAAAACACAGTCTGTTATCCTCAGTTCTGTTGTAGCTTTTTTGGGCTTGCTTCCAAGATGGGCTACCAAGGCGCTTGCGAGAAGATTCCTTGGGAGTCCATGTTCTTCTACAGCAGTTGAAGCTACTTGCACCCACCTGCTGCAGGTGAAACTTTCCCATCTTGTACTATACAGATGCTGTTAATCTACAAAGATGCGAAGCTACTTTTTTTTAAAGATGACAAATAGAAGATGTGTGAAATCTTTTTTTAAATCTCGTTCAGTTCCGTATGGCTGGTCTTAGCACTTGATAAAAATGAATGTGATTCGGTTTTCGTCTTGAGGCATCTATGCTTCTCCCCCTTCTGCCGCTTCAGTGCACTGTATTGTCTCTTTGAAATTTCTGTTGACATTTCTAACTACTTCATGAGGACAGGCCTTGGTGCACTGGTAAGGTTTCTCCATTGTGACCTAGTGGTCATGGATTCGAATTTGGAAACAACCTCTCAGCAAAAGGGGGTAAGGCTGCGTACATAAGCCCCTCCCCAGACCCCACAGTGATGGGAGTCTTGTGCACTGGGTACGCCTTTTATTTCTAACTACTTCATGAACCATTACTTAATTCACAATTCTTTGGCTAGATAAGCATGCTGGTCAAGGGGTTTTGGATGACAGAGGTTATTTATGGACAATATAAACTTCGGAAGTTAAAATTTATATCGCATATATTGAGATGATGTTTAATATCATCTTTTCAGGTTGTTTTCAAAGAATAACAAGCCATGGGCCCGACCGCATGATTCCTGGAGGACTTGCATACAGGTTTTGAATTTTCATTATGGTTCATGTTACGAAAAATAAATTAACCAAAAAACCAGTAAAGACAAAATGGAGAGCAAACGAGAAGAAGAAAAAAGGGAGAGCATAATCGATTAGTGTGTTGCTCCTCTCCTTGTAGTTTGTATTTATAGGAATTGAAATACACCTAATAGATAGATGTAGGACTCTACAAGTCAGATTCCTAGTTACAAACTAAATAAAAGAAGCAAGGATAAGAGATAAGCGAAAGATAAGAGATAAGTAGGGTCACATGGGCATTGATCCTAAATAGGATCAGTCCTAAATAGGGTCAGCGCCATGCCTTCTTACTTATCTTGATATTGGGCCTTTAGTCAGGCTCACCCCCAAGTAATACAACAACAACAACAATAAAGCCTTATCCCAACAAAATGGGGTCGGTTACATGGATTCTTGTCCTCCAATCAGCTCTGTTCGATATCATACTTAAAGCAAAGCCTAAGCTATACATGTCTTTCTTCACCACATCCCCTAGAGTTATCTTAGGTTTGCTCCTAGCTCTTTTAACCCCTTTAATCTGAATCAAATCACTCCTTCAAACGGGAGCATCTAACGGCCTCCGTTGAACATGGTCATACCATCTCAAACGACTTTCTCGTAGCTTATCATGTATCGGCGCTACTCCCAAATCAGTTCTAATACGATCATTCCTTACCTTATCCTTCCTAGTTTTTCCACACATCCATTTTAACATCCTCATCTTAGCTACATTAAGTTTATCAATATGATGCTTCTTAACTGCCCAACATTGTACACCACCCCTAAGTAATTTATTTACTAATTAACTTAGCCACTCAACTTAATAATCGGTAATGGGCCTGGCTAATCAGGCTCATCCCATTACATAATATTGTTAACACCCCCCTCAAGCTGGAGCATGGGGGATGTGAATGCTTCAGCGAATGCTTCAGCTTGAAACAGCTAAGCTTTCTACCAATCCTCACTTTGGTCTTGATGTTCGGTGAGGGCTAAAGTAGCAGCGGAAGATGAGCCGACTTTCTCGAGTTGTTGAATACGGTGAAGTAACTATTTGAATTCTCAGCACGAAGTTCTTGAAGAAGATGTAGATGAGGCAGGTGCGAGTGCTAGTGGCCTGTCGGTAGGTGCCGGATTGGGATCAACAGAGTCCCCTTTGGCCTAAAAGGAAGGAGCCCTTGCTAAGTGGTTCCATTCCTTCACTCAGTTTCTAAAATCACGCCTTCTTGCTGCTTGGAGCCGATCCTATGGAGACTTTTTTGAGGTATGTAGCATAAATCCAGTCTACCCAGATACTCTTTTAACTTATCTGGGAAGAAAAGGAAATTTTCAGATTTCAGAGACTCTGATATTTATCCTCAAATCATTCTTTCGAATCAAAATCCCCTATATGGCTGTGTTGCTCCCAAAAATCCAAACAGGATTTCCTTGTCAAGCCAGGTAATGACCATAACATAGTTATTCAGAGATCCTCGGCAGATTTTTGCAATTTCTTGTCTCCTATTGAAACACCTAAGATTCTTTTTGAGAGATTCAAGTTTTAGGATTGAGATGATTACCCTTTAAAGGATTGCATTGGAACCTATCATCTTCCAAGTTTCATACTGCCTCCATTCTAATTTATGAGAACCTCTGCAATTATGAACCCTCAAACTTTGGCAATATGAGTTACATAATTATTTGCGACATACCGTGTCTCATTTTCAAAGTTTTTCTTCTTAGTTCTCTAATTGCTAAATAATAAATATACTAGTTTCAGTCAGCACATAATATTTGCAACATGTACTGTGCTTCCTTGTAGCATTTGATGAACTGATCATGGCCTCTCTTCAAGTCAGATTCTGATCTCAGACGTGTACTCTAGAAAGCACTATAGACCACCCTTTGTAGTCAACATCTGCCATGTACTCAGTTCTGATGTAGGACAGCCTAGGGTCTAGATTTCCTACATTTATAGCTAAGCTAGGTAATAGGTAACCTAAAGTTTAGTTAGTCAGGACAGTGGGCAGTAGCATACATGTCTTGCTATTAGACTGTTTAGAGCTGAATTTTGTCAACTAATGGTCAATATATTCTTAGCATATGTATTACCAGCTTAAAAATGCTCAACTAGAGTGAAATAGAATTCAGTATTAAAAAAGGTGGCATTGACAAGTAGTGCTTATGCAGGAAATTTCAAAACTCTTAAAATGTTAACAGCTGTATTTTTGGTGCCTAAGAAACCAGCTTCATGTGATTCAATAACAAGCAATATAGAGGAAATAGAAAATTAACCACAGTGATACTGAAACATAAGAATCAATACAGGGCTCTATACGGTAGTAAGAAACTGTTAACAGTCACAGAAAGCAATAACAGTACATGAACAGTACACATACTGTTTACAGATAAAAAAATAAAAATAAGGGAAAATTATACAGACACCCCCTCTACTGTAGTGAAATTACCTAGAACTACCCTGCTTTTACAAAAGCTACACAGAATACCCCTATAACAATGCGATCATACAATTTCACCCACACCGTTACTTTCAACTTAACGGCAGAGGGTCAATTTTTTTTAAGACGAAAATACCCTTAATGAATGACGTCTCTTCTTCTTCTCCTCTTTCAACCACTTTGGGCAAATGACGTGAATCAAACTGATATAACTCGATCACTCGTGCTATCAGTAATCTCCACATATAAAAACATAGTAGAGTTTTCCTTTTGTTTTCTTCCATATCCCTGCAAAGTTAAGAGATTGAAGGAAGAGCACGAACAGAACCGAACAGAGCTTAAGAAAGAAGGAAAACGGCAAATAGAAACCAAATCTGGAAACTTATTTGAGTCTAATAAGAGCAAGACGATTGGAGATTTCAGATCTGCTGAATCGCCTTTGTTTATTGCTAACTGCCATTACCACATACTGGTTCGGTGAGTGAAAAATGACAAAATAGAAATTTCTATGCTGTCTAACAATGACAAAATAGAAATTGAATGCAGCAGGGAACTTCAGTAGGAAGGATTACAATAGTGTATTCAACATACCTTAAAGGGCAGGAAGAAAGAGGAAAAAAAAAAACAATTTCGTCGACAGTGGTGACTAGGGGATTCAATTTCAGAAAAGAAAATGAGTATTAAGAATTAAGAAGAAAGAAAAGAGGGGTGGGGAAGATCAGATCTGATATAGGGGGAAGGGAAAGAAGAGAAATTGAGAGAGGGAGAGAGAGAAGAAGCACTTACAGCAGAGAGAGAGTGAGGGAGTTCCATTCCATTAATCTTCATTCATATTGCATCATAATTTCATTTTCAGAAAAAAAAAAAGGCCTTAGAGGCCTACAGGGAAAACTGTGTGTGTGTGTTTGGGGGGGGATGAACAATGAACAGGGGGTGGGGTGTTTACATTTTGTTAAAAAAATCATTACTGAAACTGAAAGTAAAAATAAAAACTAACATAACTGAAATAACAGAAATAAAAAAAATTTGAAAGAGATACCAGAAAAAAAAAAAAAAGATAAAATAAAAATAAAATTGCTGATCAGCTAGCTGCTCTGCCTGTAAAACTGCTGGGATGGCCTCATCAGATTCTGTATTTTTTTTTTCTCTTGTTAACCATCCATAACTTGAAATGTTGGTTCTTATGTTCATCAATTTGAGACCAATAAACTACTTTTTCCCTATTCTGATGCATCTGTCTGCCATCTGTTCAAACAGAGCCAATCAAGGTATTCATGTTGTTGCTAATCTGCTTTTGCCCTTGACCCTTTAATTTAACTTGCTCTGCCGTCGTTTCTAGCCTTCAACTTCCAACTGGTTTTGCATCACTCAGATGCTGGATCAAATGTCTTAGTGACATCTGGAACTGTGCTGCTTATACTCTTTTCCTGCAGCTTCTTCTAGAAATAATGGAGTTCTCCAACCAATTTGCGCTAAATTGTTCTATCAATAAACTGAGGAAGAGGTTTAACAAAAAAATAAATAAATAAATTGAAGAAGAGCAGCCATCACTTTCTTTTCATTTTCCATACTTGAGAAGGATGCCTTTGCTAGTCATTCTTTGTCAACATTTTTATTTTATTTCTTCCTCATGGCTTCATTAAGGACCACCTACAGAAATTTGTTCAAGTTCATTACTTAAACTTTGAAACTTTCCTGTATCCTGTATTTCTTGTCTAACGTATATCTTCCCTTAGTCCCTAAGAGTTATCCAGATTAACTTTGTCAAGCCTTTCTTCTTTGAAATGGTTGTTACTATTATGAAATGTCATGAATGGTTAATGGGGTACAATGGGAGATAAAAAAAAACGGTTTAACTGACTTTAATTTCCTTGTGCATCTTGTCAATGTCAAGTCTTTTTTCAGTAATTTAAACTTTTTCTTTCTTTAACCAAAGGTAATCTATTAATATTTCTAAAGACTCTTCATCCTAGACAATTTTCTATGCTATAGTCTCACAATCTAGTCCTTGCCTCGCATACATACCTGACACAACTTTTTTTTTACAGTAGTACGTACTAATTTTTTTTGGGTGAATACATTTAGACGTACTTTATTAACTTGTACATATATTTTGTTGATCTGCAGTACCATTGCATCCGAAATGTCTTCTTCTTGGCGAAGTCGGAGTTCATAAAGGTGAAATATCTATTTCAGCTGACTGGTTATTTCCAGGACTATTTCCTTTTGTTATTGAATCATTCCTCATACCCCAAGTTTTCTCTTGCAACTTGTTGGATTCCTTCCTATCTGCTGGGTCTGCAAATCAAATTCCTCTGGATGCACCTATCAAAGTAGCAGAGAAATCATTTTAGTTGTGCTGCATGATAGTGATTCCTGCTCAGTGAGTCCTTTCTTTCATGACGAACTGTGGGCATCTGTCCTACATTTTGTCTCTGTGGACCGATGAGAAAGAGGGGGAGGGGGAGGGGGAGGGCTCAGCAGGAAGAGGATGTTAACTTCCGTTAAACATTACTATAGTAGGTTAATTACAGATCAATCTCAATAGATTTGATTAAGATACTGATTTTATTACTCTGTTTAACATTTTTTTTATACTTACTCCTAAACTTTACTTCATGAAGAGATGTAGAATTTGGTATTTTAGACATGACCAGTTTCATTGCTTATATATATGGATATCTAAGGAACTGAAATTTTATCTTGGTTGATTATGATCTTCTAAATATAGCTTTCAGAAGTGCCAGACTGGATGTTCATAAGAGGAAAGCAGGATCAAATCGCCTTTTTGTTTGGTGTTGGTGATCACTGGGGTCCATTGACAATGTTTGAAGAGGTAAGCACTGTATTTCATTGCTTCTTACCAATGTAGGGGCTAATATGCACACCTGGGAGGTCATTTAGACCAAGAATCGAACTAATTGGCCACCTCCTGGACAAGACAGGCAGAGAAGGAATACAAGTTAATAATCCCATCCATCCAATCACCCGTGTGTGTGCGCGTGCATGTGCATTTGCGTTTGTGCCTGTGTGTGTGCGTGTGTATGCATGGGTTGCATGTGTGAGATTGCTGAGTTGCAAAACTAGCATAGCTAGCTAGAATGCCAACATCCAAAGGAGCTTATAAAGAAAATGAAGCTTATATAGGTGATGGGAAAATAAGAAAATTGTTTTATAATGTACAAAGGGGCCATGTAGTCTGCACAAGGTTGAAAGGATTTAGAGAAGGGAAGACCAAAGGATTTAGACTTGGTAGGTAGTAGATGACTTGGAGGTTTAGGTTTGACAGAGAAAGCCGAATGGCAGAACACTAATTCTAAAGCCAACTGTGAGTAGTTGGAAAAAGGCCCGATGATAATGGCAGGTCTGCTCATCTTATGTCCCTTGGCTTTGGCAGAATCCAGAGACGTGTCTCATTGATTGTGTATCTTGGGATAGAAGTATACGGTACTGCAACTACCGTATACAAAGCAAGAACACTAGTACAGACACTTTTTTCCCATGATTGTCAGCTCTTTTGCACCCATGTTTTCCCAGTAATAAATTGACTGGAATCCTTAACCCTCAATGTCCCCCTTTCATTTTCATTTTCAGTTTCTTACTGATCTTTTCTCTTAGCAGATCTCCAAGCAGGCTCCGGACGTTGCTTTGTCAATAGAAAGGGAGGGCCACACTCATTCTTTCTGTTGTTCTGAGGCTGGGTCAATATGGGCTGCCCAACATGTGGCAAGCTTGATCAAGCATCAATGCCAAGCTGCAAGTGGAAGCAGTAAGGTAAAACTTTGCTATTATGCCATTATCACCCATCTGAACCAAAATTTTGCGCAGGTTCTTTGGTGATTTCATGCCTAATCCTTTATTTCCATTGGACAGGTAATGGTCAAGGACTCAAATGCCTAAGGACGCCATATGTGAGTACATCGGCACCAGTTATATTGTAACCATTTTTTCTGTCTCTAGACATTCAGGCATGGATCTGAATATATTCTATGCGAATGCAGGGATTGTTCATAAAGGCTCATTAAAATATAGTAAATTTCTGATATAAAAGCTTCTTGGTTGTTCTTTTGGTTAAATTTTTTAGCTAAAACTCTCATTGGTTGATCACAGCAAGAACTTGATGAAATCCACTAGTAACTAAAACTAAAACACCCTTAAGTTATTTTAACCAAAAAAAACTATAGGGTCATATTAGCTTGAAGTTCTATAATCTAGATCCTACCTGTGAACAAAGTTTGAACCATGGAGCCCTTGTTCCAATATCTTCTCTTCCATATAGTTTAAGTTCATGAAAATACATTGATTATACTCTTATCAGGGACATGTGGTTTCATGTCACTAAAAGCTAATGGGAACTAAAATAACAACCCAATATTTTACTTATCCCAAAAAAAATAAATAAATAAATAAATAAAGGGAATCATCGTAACTGAATTTCTAGAGCAAGATTCTGTTTGTAGTCCGTTTGTCTCCTCTGAAAAGATGTCTACGGTGAAGTTGCTTGGAGAACCTGAACCTGACCTCAGCCACCTGGGATTGTCGGATCCAAATCGTCTACTTGCAGGGGTTTGGGAGAAGACTCGGCTGCCACCAGCCGATGCTTGATATGTGGGCGTCGGTTGGATCCGAGTCCTCCATCCGAACCGGTAAGGTGAGTTGACAGGGGGTGTCGGTTTATGCACGGGTTCGGATGGAGGGTTCGGATTCAGTCTACGCCCATGTGTCTGGCATCGGCTGATGGTAGCCGAGTCTCCTCCTGAGCCCCTAGGAGGAGCCGATTTAATTCCAGTCACCTGAAGGGATGATTAAATGTAATGGCGCGTTTGGAAAAGTCAAAGAGTAGAACCATGGAAATCATTAGTCCAAGAGCTAATCACTATTTGGTTGCTGAGCATTGTACGCCTTCATCTTTAAATTATTTGCAAAACATTTTGTAAGAGGGAAGAGTGTTATAATAACTAATAAGTATGGGAAATTTTTGTATTAAAGTAGCCCATCTAATTAGGAGATTGATGTGGCTTGGGAGATTCTCCAGACATTGGAGGCATGAGAAACCCTATCCCCAATCATTAATATAGTAATAGTTTATTCAAAATATATAGATGTCATCTGCGGAAGTGAGAAGTAAGAATTGAAAAGATTATAATCCAACCCTGTTAACGTAACATAAGAAACATCCCTGTGCCGTGAAGCGTGATTTCGGGCCCATAATCTGGGCCTCCAATACCGTGAGTCCCTGCTCTCTCTCTCTCTCTTTTTCCTATGGCTGGGCCCGGGGAGAGATTTGTTATGAGGGGACAGGGTTTAGGCATATCTTACTGTACTAGACTACTAGATTACATTATTGTGCTTGTGAGACACCGACTACTCTAATTTAGAACCCAGTATCACATACGGAGTCAGGCTCCAATTCTGATCCAGCTGAAAAGATGAAAACAAACAGAAGGACCAAATATTTGATTTTTTGAATTTTTTGTTCATAAATCTCAGGGGGTAAGTTTCATTCATATTCTACCTATTTTATTAACTAGAAAGAGAAAAAATAATAAAATAAAGATCTAAGTGCTAAAACTGAATTTTGGGAATCAGCATGAATCAAACTGACGATCTAAGGACTTACCCAAAAAAAAAAAAAAAAAAAAAAAAAAAAACCCTTAGATCGTATTCAAAATCCCCAAAGTTGTATTTCATATACTCGGATTCATTCACAGTCTAGCTATAGGGTATGGTCATGAATGCATGATGCATGAAAAAATTGACTTCCTCCGTACTTCCGGAATTCAAAAAGTTAAAAGCAAAACTAGGAAAGAGTGGGGGAGACAATAGAGGCAGATCGCTATAGATGAGAAGAAGGGACCCATGCATGTATGAAATTCTGGGTCCTGTCCTATCAGGCTAATCCTTCTCTTTAGTTAATGCATTTACATATCCAGGCTCCAGCTAATCCCTTGGCAAGGTTTTAGCTTCATCTCTAATCCCAATATCATTCTACTCCTATTCTTTTTATAAATTAAATCCATATTTCTACATCAACTCCCTTTCACTCATTTATTTATTCATTTTCTTTTACTTTCTTGAGTTATTCTTCAATATCTAATAAATTAATTTTTAAAATCACACCCTCCATTTGACTAATAAATAAACCCACTAAAGATTTTTAAAAAATCATAAATAAATCTTATGAAGGAGGCAAGAAGGCCCCCACCATGTCACATGCACAATTTATAGAACCTCACCCCCTTAGTTTAATGAGTTCTCATTAAACTCCCTTCCTCTCCCTCCCTCCCTCCCTCCCTCTCTCTCTCTCTCTGCAATGTCTTTCTCTTCCAAACCCAATAGGAAAAAGAAGATCATTGGAAACACAGTGGTAGTGAACACAGGCTGTAGCTGTCGAAGGCTAAAGCTTGCCAACACATTCTGGCCAAGATCAAAGGCCAAAGAACCTTCTCATCATCACAACAAACCCAATCTCCATGACTCATCTTCGACTTCCTCCTGGAACAGAAGTGGTGGATTCTCTATCTACGATGAGGATGACACCACTACCTCCTTCTCTCCCTACCTAGACACCACACCTCCCACCCATTCCGAAGCAGAAGCAGAAGCAGAAGAAACCCATGACAAGACAAGAAGAAGAAGCAAGTGGTCAGAGTCAAAGACAGTTAAAGGGTTCGGGCGAATCGATGAAAGCGTGGCTGTGATGAAGGATTCGGACGACCCATATCTTGATTTCAGGCAGTCGATGCTTCAGATGATACTGGAGAAGAAGATTTACAGTACAGAGGATCTAACTGATCTCATTGACTGTTTTTTACAGTTGAATGCTCCTTACCATCATGAGAACATCCTCAGAGCTTTCTCAGATATCTGGAATTGTGTCTTTGATTCTGTAAGCAACCCTGTTCTTCAGGTTTAGCCTCAGCCTCTCTCAAACCGCGGTATAAGTCAAGTGAGTTTTAGCCATTGGCACGTGTGTATCTTACGGTTTGATTTTCTCTCTCTCCCCTCTCTCTCTCTCTCTCTCTCTCAGTATAGAAAATAGGAGTAGAGTAAAAACTGGGATGGGTACTGCCGTACTGGGTATTGGGTATTGGGTAATGGACTAATGGAGTTATTGGTGGATTAGTCAAAAATCAGGGCAGGTTTTGAGGTGTAATTGGCGGTGTGGGGACTGGTCCTACACCTCATGAAGGATGATAGAGTCCTGTGTAAGTAGTAGACTATACATACATGCTGGGTGAAAATGAGTCTTATTAATGAGAAAGGTGAGTTGTTCTTGTCCAACATCACATTTACTTCTTTACTTCATGGCTCTTAATGGTGACCTCTGTCTATCTCTCTCTCTCTCATGATTCAAGAGTTAGGCTGCACATACAAGTTTTTAATGTTGATGTGTCAATTTTTTTATGAGAAAGCAATTAAAATGGGTAGCTAGGTAGGGTCTGATCACTTCTCAAGTTCTCAGAGTATCCCACTGAGCATTTAGGAATCTGAGCTGAGAATTGAAGTAGCTGCAAATTACTAGCAGCTTAGTCCCATCCCTTGAGTCTCTTTCCTGGATGATGAGAAAGCTTAATTCATTACTAATCTTAAAATATTTATTTTTTATTAATTTGAACTGTCACTTGCACCTAATGTGCACTCATCTTATTTGCTGTATACATAAATGATGTGGGTGTTCCTCTCATCTCATTTGTTACATACATAAATGTTGTGGATATTTGAACATTCATTGATATTGTTTGGATTGATCACATATCAAATTTTTTTATTTTTTTATGAAGTTCTTCACATTTTCAAGATGGAATTCTTTTCCCTTTTAATCAAATACATTCTCATAATTCAATCACATATTCCACTGTTGTTCATGCATGTTTATTATCTTGTCACTTGACAAATTCTATTTAGATTGAAACTTGATATCGTCCACAAAATTTGAACTCCATTTCAGATTCTTAGGGCCATATAGGAAAACTTCCTTCACTGCTAAAACATGTTTTTCATAAAGGCTTTAAAATGTTTCATATTAATGCGAACTTGTAGAATATCAATTAACATTGATACGGTATAGCAAACGTCCGCTTGATTGGATGATTGGACCTTTACTTGTGGAAGCCGTATCTGTTCCCTTTCCGACCCCAATAGTGTAACTTAGAATAGGACTCGTCCACCACAAAAAAAAAAAAATGATATGAATGGTAAGCCCTAATTCCATGGTGATGCGTGTATAGATTATAGAGTATTTTACACTTTCATTTATTTTATTTTATTTATTTTTTGATAAAAAAAAACCATTTAAACAATGGCATCTCATCACACCAAATAGAAAACTCCAATCTCAAACTCAGGCCGTTGATCGTTGGGCGATTAGCATTTGATGTTGTTTTCAATCAACATTAAAATGTCGTTGACATTTGTTTGGTGTGGGTCATTGCTTTGTTCATACCACCTTGAATGCGAATAGAAATATTGGAAATTGTAGTTGCTCTATCTCTCTCATTGACCTTGATGGCCAGGTGGGTTCTTTTTTAGGGTTTGTAATTAATATAAGGTAAGATAGAATGCTTTTCTGATCTGCCGATCAACTAATAAACTCCATGGTATAGAGTCAGTCACCTTTAAAAGCACATCAATCCCATTTTATTGTAAAATAGGACCAAAGAACTTCTCCTTTAATGTAAAATAGTACATTTTATTGAATAAGAAAGAAAACAATCCAATATGCAACCCTTTAAGAAGTGAAGTTTTGTTTTAAGAGAAAAAAAAAAAAAGTTTTCCTGGATGAAGGAGGTGAATTAATGGAAATGAGGATTCTTACCTAAAACTTATAAATGCATGTCATAAATCTTAGGGTTTTATATGTAGAAAAGAATAAATATTTTTTTTTTTACCAAAAAAAAAAAAAGATTAGATATTTTCAATGTGAAGAACATGCATGCATGTGATCCAACATAGTCACTAATTTATTAGAAGAACATGCATGTGTTCCAACATAGTCATTAATTTATTGGGATCCATGTGAGTATACGTAGTTATGTACTCATCAAACTCGATTGATGGATGATTCTGATTGGTTGTAAAGGGTAATTGAAGAAAAGAGAAATAGAAATTTTAAATTTAAATAAAAATCTTTTGAATCATTACAGAACATATTTCTTACATGATTGTGTAACTAGTTCTAAATCATTTCATATTTAAAGTTATTAATTTACTCACGTTGCATCAAAATCCTTTGCATTTGAAAAGTATATAAATTTTACATCTGATAAGTAAGAAATTTGGTTAGTTTATCCAATCATGTTGTGTTATAGTTATAAAACTCTTCTGTTTTAAAAGTTTAAAAATTTCACTTCCCTTATCTTTAATTTCCCTTGTAGCCAAACTGAGCCAATGTGTTGTTCTTGTTGATGCTGAAAAATAATCTAGCTGAGTTATAAGCCACGTTGGCCGAATTGAAGGCGGAGTAACCGACTTGATGATGCTTTACATGAGTTGCATAAAGTATAACTGAGCTGTACCCAATTACAAACAAGTTGTGGTAAACCTCTTGAAATCAAAGAATAAGTCACTGAGGAGTGGACTGGGTAGTACGGCGGCCAATCCGATGTTTAAGTTAGTTTTCAGATTAAACAGTATGAAGTACTACAGAAAGAATACTTCTTGAGAATAGGATAAGGTTTGAGCCAAGAGAGAATGGATGTAAAATTATCCCTCCTTTTACCTTTGTTCTCTGGTGTATATATAGAAGTCTGGAATGGTTTGTCGAAGTTGTTTGAACTACTCAGATGGTTGAGATAATTGAGAAACTGTCTAAGTAGCAATCCACTGTTGGAAAATGATCCGACGGTGGGCTTGAATGCGGTTATTGAGATCATGGTCCTCTAATTTAGACGCATGGCCTTCAGTGGTGGAGATGCTGAGAGAGTGGTTTCTTAACAACTAGAAACCGTTGTCTTGAACGAGGACATGACACATGTTGTACACGTGTCACAATTCCAATGTCTTCTTGAATTATCACGATACCCTTAATCCAGGCTAGGTGTTGCTATATCATAGGTGAATGAAAATATGGTATCAGCAGTTCTGTTCGATATAATCAAGCAATGTTCAATCACTAATCTACCATTTTACAATCTTCTTTGTATAGGTCTAGCTATTAGTGTTAATAGACTTTCATCCATCATTTGCATGGAATGGTCAAGGGATCTACCCCAACCGTTCGACTTAGGATCACTCCCAAAATCCTCAAAAATGGATTAACACTCCACAACGTCCGACCTTGCCAATTGTGCTGACACTGGTACCTACATGGGATCGGCCAGGCCCAATCTTGATCGGATTCAATACCTAAATCAATGTTTTCATAAAAATTTGATCTTCCTTGAATAGTGTAAGGAGACGAGAAGTAAAATAGAAAGTAGAACAAAGAAAGGAAACAAGGAAAAAAGTATATCTTCTTAGTTTGTTAGGTTTATATCTTTGTGTGATAAACGTGATGCATCTTGGGCTAAATGGGTTCGGGCTTTAGGGGCTGATTTGGCTTGGCATATTAGGGTTTGCTTGGGTCATCCGGGTTGGCCCATTTTTGTCTTGCTACTAGAGCTGGTTGGGTTGGTTTTGGGTTAGTCAAGACTCCTACCATTGGCTATTGTCCTTATTACATGAACTGGTTATTGGGTAGGACACCGTTGGGTTATCCACAGATTAGACAAATCAAAGTAAAATTAATGGCTGATGAGATTACACCAAATACAGCCTTAATTTCAAGCCAAAATCCTCATCTAGAGAGACATCTGAAATTTTTAATGGCTGATGAGATAAGGAGGGAAAACACATGTTAATTACAGGGTAGGATATGCAATTAAGGAAGGTATAGCATTTACAACGGTACCAATCGATTGGACCACATTAATTACAGATCAAATTTACAAAATTAGAGATTTTAAGGAGCTGGAGCTTTAGTGTTGTTGATTTTTTTTTTTTTTTTTTTTTTAATAGCTTGAAGGTTTGAAGTTTCAAAACCTTGAGATCAGGGTATTTAATTGGCATTAATAAATATGAGGTTTCCGTGATGACCTAGTGCACATGCATTAAATAGAATCAATCGGTGATATTTAGACACATAAATTGATTATTATTTTATCATTATTTTTGTCATATATATATATATATATTTTTTTTAACCATCCAAACATAGACAGATAAAAATATTTACAAATCGCAGAGAAAGGAAGTGGGCCCTTATGAAGGGAAAAAAATAAAAATTATTCAGTAATTTAATATGATTTGTCAAATGGAGTGGGGCGCCCATTGATGAAATTAAGGGGATGAACTTATAAAATACAATTGCAGTATCTTTCCATGAGCATTTGCATTGGTTAATGTGAGATTCGGGCAGAGAGGACCAGAAGGTTTAGAACCTTCGGTCAACAAAGGCAGAGAATCTTGTGCTTTGGTAATATCAAACCCTCTTACCCCAACTGTGAATATTTTATATTATAACATATTACAAGATATGGTAACGTTTTTCTATTTCTAATATTCCCATGGAACACAGGCACTGACCCTAGCTAGCACAAAGGTTTGGGTCAATGCTTTAATGGGCTTAATCTAGCCCACCATCTGGAAGCTGGGCTTGAATGCTTGACCGGCTCAAACTCCATAACACTTAGTTCTTGTTAATTGGTACAACATAGACCTTTATAGGTGTATTTAGAATAAGTAATATTCTTTTAGATTATATTATTCCTTTTATTTCAAAAGTCTCTTTGTCAAAGGTAAAAGAAGGTTTTACCCACCAAAAAAAAAAAAAGGGTAAAAGAAGGTTTTTAAAATAATTTGAAAGTGACTCGTCTTGTATACTTTCTGAATACTTTCTGAGTACACATGTGAAATGACAAATTTTATCTTCATCGAAAAAAAAAAATTATCATACTAAGAAGACAAAAAATAAAATTGAAAATTATTTGACAAGAAGTATCAATAAGAAAATCCCACAAATATATATGCTATAGACGGTTTAGCGTTATATTTCCATGATTGTTTGTCATGGGGGTTGTAGATCTCTGAAAATTTCTATATGTAGACCGTAAGGCATAAAGGCGAGCGAGAGAGAGAGAGAGAGAGAGAGAGAGAGAGATGCATATCTGAGTGCAAAATCCAATTTCGATACTATGTTGAAGTATTTAATTCAAAAACTAAAACTATTAGATGGAGAAACCAACTAATATATTAAGACATCTTAAGTCGTATCGTTTTTCAATGTGGGACTTTCCTCCAGAGAAGAGAGCATGGCAATTGAATACAACCATACACTATCTGAAATTTTCTCTTAATTTCAATACTGTACTTAATGAGTACAATGAAAAAGAGGGTTACTTTGATAAATGTCTTGTGGAGGGAACTACTCTTATTCCATGATTATGGCTTCTTCAGGTTTGATACATGGGCCTTATGGGATTCTTAGATGTAACTGAAACCGATGCTAGAGGGACGATATAACAGTTGATAATGGCAGAGGCGGAGTAGGACTAGAGTGATGTTGCAGGTAGGAGATGGAGTTTTATCGCCCAAGGTGAGATTTTTATTTTGGTGGTGAAATAAAATTGCGTTAGTGTCGAAGTAAATTTTGAATTTTAAGGGAGGAATTTTCTTTTGCTTGGTGGCTGACGAATGCCAACAAATTTGTGGGAGACAAGAAAACTGTATAGAATTTGTATGGTTTTCTTTTTTGGACATCCAAACACAGTCTTAGTAGTAAAATAGTAAAGAAAAATTTTATCTACACCCCATCAAGGATTGCTAACATCATCTACACTCACAAGATTGCAAAAACATCACCTAAGTCCACTTAACTGACGAAAATCACTAAAATTATTGAAATACAGTTTTTCCCCTTATATTATAAATTGAAAAATTAAAAATTATATTGATTTATTCATTTGACCTTCAATATCATATAGAGATTTCTTTCACCCATTTCCCCTCTCTTCTTCTTCCTCACATTCTGATAAACAGAATTCCTATTGTACCAAGCTTTGGGTGGACACAAAGCAAGTCACAAGAAGATCAAGGGTTGTATCCCATCTTCTTCCACTCGAACCCTTGAAGCTGAGTATGAACCAGGTAATGCAGAACTCAATTTTGTCATTGCTGATCACAGAAACTATCCAAATGGGGGTAATAGAGAATACCACTTAAACCCAACCAGACAATTCTTAGAAAAAAATTGAAACAAAATCCTCTACCCGCCCTAAAAAAATTGAGATTTTCTTGGAAAACTTTAATTATTCTCTCAACTAAGAAAAAAAGAGGCAAAATGGATTGAAGAAACAGAATCCTGCTGCTGCTTCTTTGTTCTGCTACTAGCTGTCGTTGCTCCTTTACTCTGATATCCTTTTTAATAAAACCAGAATCATCACTCACCTCACTTTTAGTTGTGTGATCGCGACCAAAACGGCAAGCACTGTCAAGATCAAGATGGAGTACCCAAAAAATGTTGACAGTAGATCTTGACGCCCTTGGATTCTTAATGTCATGTTTTCAGCTACTCTTCCAACTCCACTGAGATATATTGCATTGGTTCCTTCTCCTCGGCTTTCCCTTCTTTTCACATTGTTTTCTACCAAGAGGGAGTCCGTCCATGGAGATTATTACAAGGTTTCACTCCTATTCTTGCTTTGCTCTCATCTCAGGTATTGTTTTCTCTTCTTTCGCTTCCCAGTCTCTTCTTCCCTTGAACAATTTCTGTTTCAGAATTGCTAGTATTTTCCTTCATCTTTTCTCTCTCTTTCCGTCAACATTTCGATGGAGAAATCTGTTGCAGGTTTTGTACTTCCTATAGTTGTTTCTTCTGTTGGCATCAACTACCAACAGATTGTGAACGATCTCCCCTCGCCAAAAAAATGTCGTTCCTCTGCTCCGCTCTATCGGCATTAGTAAAGTAAAACTTTACGATGCTGATTCCCGAGTGTTGTGTGCCTTCGCCAACACTGGTGTCGAATTCGTTGTCTCCCTGGGAATTGAATACTTGGCGAAGATGAAGGATTTGGAGAATGCTCGAGTATAGGTGAAAAGACAAAAATTCTAAGATTTCTGAGTAAAAAATTCTGAGATTTCTAGGTGAAAAGGCGAAATCTCTGAAATCTCGACTTCACGGTTTTAATACTTGGTGAAGATGAGGGATCCGGATAATGCTCGAGTTTCGAGTTCATGCGATGGGTCTTGCTACTGCCACCCTCTTCAGCTTCCTGCCAGATGAATCTGACCATCTGTTGGAGAAGAGCAGAAGAGTAAAGAAGAAGAGGAAAAGAAGAAGAAGAAGAAATTACGTAAAAAAAAAAGAAGAAGAAGAAGAAGAAAGGGTAAAATGGTCTTTTACTTTACTCTAAGGGTAGTATCGTCCATGGAAAAGTTTTATTTTAGCTGACATCAGCGATTAACGAAAATCTTTTGATGGAGTGGACTTCTTTGATTACCACAACAAAAGTTTTAAGTAGTAGATGATGTTTTTGTATTCTTGTGGGTGTAGATGATGTTAACAATCTTTGATGGGATTTAAATGAAAAATTTTCTATAGCAAAACATAAGGTACATTTACCTCTAGAAGCAACATCTACATGCCTTTGGATCCAATTTAAAAAAAATAAAATAAAATAAAAAAAAATTCTAAAATGTCACAAATCTTTGATAATCTTTACTTCTTTTTTCCAAATCTATTTTTTAAGGTTTCAGCTGACATCGAACAATTTCAGTCCTGTTTGAGTTAGATTCGATGGAGGTCGATCTTGTGGCCACTTGAACCGTTTTTTATTTTTTATTTTTGTTAATAAAAATATATTCATTTGACCATAAGGATCACATGAAGTCAGCCTCGCAGAGCTCAACCAACCATGGAGTGGATTGCGACCAATTTGTCATATGAAGGTGGTTCCTCAAGAAGCTCTTCTAAAGTTTAATAATCTCTTGAGTCATGATCCAACGACTGAAATCATTTTATATGCATAATCAATGGTATACGTATTGACTGATTTTAACCGTTAGATCACCAACTTTGCTCATTACAAAACCAAGCAATTAAGCCCTAAAAAAGCCTAGGTCAGGGTCCAGAATCCAGATGTAGCAAACCTAAAATACTACCTTAGGTCAACCCTCAAAAGGCCCATAGATTTTCTATGGCTAACCGTACCACAGTAAATCTGTTCAAGATTAGATAATTAGGCACTTGCCCCTTTCCAAGAGAAGGGGTTTGAGTTACAAAATTCAGAAAAGTTACCTTGGAAATGAAAATTTAAATTAATCTGTCCCTATCTCATTAATGACTTACAAAAATTCAAAATAAGTAACGTTTAAATGTCATAAACTGCATTGATTCTCTACAACATTTTGAACAAAATGATGCCTGCGGAGGGAAAGATAAAGGGTTTGTTTGTGTCTGGAATTGAAATAATTAATTAATTTTTTATTAATTAAGAAACCTCTACCCATTTTCATCATCCGAAAACTAATTCAACAATCCATAAATTTATACTTTCAATTTTATCCAAAAAATAAAAAAAATTTATACTTTCAAATTCAAGTTATATATATATATATATATATATATATATATATATATATATATATATATATATATATATATAGTGGGAGAGAAAGACAAGCCATGATGTGACATTAATATTGTCATATTACAATCTGATGGTTACGGATTTTAAATACAAAAACAACATCTTTGCATTGCAAAAGTAATAATACGTACATTCTGTTTCGCCCTAAACTCTATAGTAACAAAAGTCTTGTACACTAAAATACCTTTTATTATGAATGAAAAAAAAAAAGATAATGCTTAGATGTGAAGCTACATTATTGATGATGGAACTAGACATTTGTAGGTGATTTTGCAATGATTTATGGATGAGTTTTAAAAAATCTATCCATGTGAAGATTTGGAAAATATCAATTTTATTGAATGTGGAGAAAACTTTTTGAAAAATTTGTAATTCCAAGAATTTGGAATTATGAATGGGAAGGAAAACAGCAAGGGATTCCGAGCCTTCCAGTATAGAAGCCTAGCTAGCACTAATCCCAACCATCAATGGTAAATTATTAAAATCACAAAATTACAAAGCCCAATTAATATTAAATGAGTTTATCCTGCATTGCTTAAGGGGAGGATTAGTTATATATATACAATGACACAAGGTTTAGAAGCTTCACCTTTACACACAAGAATCTTGCTTGGATATTGAAGCCAAGATAGCGGCGAGCTCTCAGCTCTTAAACGAAGAGCGTTGACAATTTGCTTTCTTCTTTTTTTTTTAATTTTTTTTATTTGTGAGTTTCCATTTGTAATATATTACATAAGACAAAAGGGTTTATGCATGAATTGTGGTTTTTGCAAGAGATGGAAGAAACATAGTTGGTAAATTGTGTATAGTATGTGAATTATATGTGTTTTGAATTTTTAAATGTAGTTTTATGTAATTTTATAAATTATTGCATAGATATTCAAAAGATCATATTTTTTTATATTGAAACGTATTAAATACATTTCAAACACATTTTGCCATATTAAAAATGAAAAACAGAAATAATAAAAACAAAAAAAAAAATATTTTCCCCCTCTTTTTCTTTCTTCCTTGATATTTTGATTTTTTTCCAAATCCTTGAAACTCCATTACTAAATGAACTTTCAAACTTTGATATATGTTTTATATTAATAAGATGATGATTTTATGTGGAATTTCATATGGATTGCAAGTTTTGTTTGTATTTTTTTTTTTTTTTTTGATAAAAGTTTTTTTTTGTATTTATATGTTAATAGTTTTTGAGTGATCTACATGTCTATTGCATAGTAAATATATATCCGTATTTTAGTATAAAAAAAAATAAAATGTACATATTAATCTTGAATGTATTTTTTAATCGGATTTTCAATCATCGTATTGAAGTTTGGTTGTGTTTCATACACAAACATACCATGTTCGAATTTTTGCCGTTCTTGAATTTGCTAACTATGGGGAGAAAGGGGAAGATATAATACCAAATCTACCCCCTTTACTGCAAAAAAAAGTCTCAATGAACAACCATGTACATATATATACATTAGGATTTCGTGTTAGCCTTAATAGAGGTTAATCCCACATTGATCCCATAAAGATTTGGTGTGGGTTGATATAGTCTTGGATTCCCACACCTTATAAGTCGGTTTATAAGCTTGAGTTCTCCCATGTTCGTATTAGTAGTATCAGAATAGTTCAATCTTTCACGGCAGTTAACTATCTGGAATAGATGACGTCGGGGATTAAGGATCTAATGGTCATGACTCATGCAGTTCTGATGATCATCTTGGTGAGATTATTAATAGCCTATCACATCAACACTAAGAAGATTTTTTTTTAGATTACCACATATATATATATATATATATATATATATATATATATATATATATATATATATATATATATATATATATTGAAAAAAACATTCTAGAATAATTTTAATATTATATCTAATATCATACAAAGGTGAAAACCTATTATAAATGTCATATCATTTGTTTAATTCAAGAAATTAAGTAGAATGACATACATTTTTTGATGATTTAAAAATAATTTTGTTGAAAAACTCTGGATGATTATTTAACGAAGCCACTTGATATCCAAGGATCTCACAAGCAATTTGGATGTTCACCCCAACTAGACAGGTATACCATAACTTTATATTTCGAGCTTTTTCTCCTCTTGTTTGTGTGACATTGAGATGTTTTTATATCTTTAGGGTAGAGAAGACCAGCCATAAAGTCTAACCCTAAGTGAGATGATAACTTCCTAATGCCATATCCAGATTGTCTTTTGGCATACCTTGACAATTACCACAATTACCCTTAGATAATAAATAAGAACAAAAAAATACAAAATTGTCTTTTTTCTTAAAACCAAAAAAATATTATTGATTTTGTAAAGAAAATAAAATAAAATAAAATTTTATATTTATAAATAAAAACATTTGATGCAAAATTAAACATGATAAATTTATTCAAATTGACAGTTTGTAGGTACACGTACACTTTTATAATTGTTAAGTCACTAGCAATGAACATTGGGCACTAAGGTCACTACTCAACGTACACGAAGTTTTTTCATGAAGGACTTAACAGATTCTATGTGCACTGACTTTCGAGAGACTAATCCTCATGTATCCCATAGTCTGAGCAATTTTGACTTACACCACTCAAACCCATCATGGTCCAATCAATACATATGTAAGCACATAGTGCATCATGACAGATGCGGTAAAGTCGAAGACTACAAAATGGCTCATTCAAATAATCATCCACAAAACCAGTCTATATATATAATAGAAAAAAATAATGGTACCATATAAACAATTTATAAACCACAAAATATACAAACAACATGCCATATATATATATATATATATATATATATATATATATATATATATATATACACATATATATCAAAATAGAGATAGAAATGTCAAAAAAGAATATATAAAATCAACACAATAAATTTGTATTGGACCACACAGATCCAACAATATATTGGACTAATTAATTCCACACTACTAAATATATGGAGGAGAAAATAGAGGGGGAAGGGAAGCCATAAAGCATAATGTGAAGAGGGAAGAATCGAACCCATGATTTCTCAGGTAAACTGCACTCTCTGGTTAGAAAGTAGGATACACCAAGCAACAAGACGTTCACATAGGGGCCAGTTTGAATGCACCAAAAGTTGCTTGTACCATCCACAAACTCATCCATTAGTATTAAACATTTTCCAACTTTTCAGCCTAGGAACTCTTCAATAATCCAAGAGTAATTACTTATTCCTTATACTCTAGAATGTTTTGCTTTAAGAAGGGAGGGAGAAATTCTGCACCTGAGCTGACCTTACCAAATGATCATGACTGTCTTTTTTTCATCAAAAAAAAATAAAAAAAAAAATCTTGACTTCATTCCATAATTCTGTTTTTATAACATTCTAAGTTTTTTGATAAATGGCTATGATCATTCTATACACATCCATACATACCATGTATTGATACATGTATTGTTGACATAATCAATGAACCCATTCTACCTTGCATCATCTCTATATCATATAATATTTATTCTAAGCTGATTAAAAATTAATAACCTAAGAAGAATGAGTGGACAATCAACTACTGGATCAATTTACCCAAAAAAAAAACTACTGGGTCATCAACTAGAGTAACAGTAAAGGAAATTGAATTGTTGCAGAGTTGAAGAAAGCAAATCAACCATCATAACTCCTTTCTACTTTAAATAAAATCTCTCTTTTTACTCATAAGTCTAATCTAACCTGAACCCAAAAGTAGCAGTATATGTCTCTGTCTCTAATTACACCCACACGGATCAGATACAGAGAGAGAGAGAGAGAGAGAGAGAGAGAGATCTTGTATAACACTGTAGCCATTAAAATTTGATTAACCTTCCTAAATAATATACACAAAAATGATTCAGAGATAATCCAAATCAAATCTCTGAACGGGAAGGACTATCTTCCTCCTCAGTCTCCTCTTCAAGTAATAATGAAGATAAAGAAGGAGAAGAAGATGAAGAAGGAGAAGAAGAGACATCAGCAGCAGCTAACCCAACAAGCAAATCAACAAAAGCTCCAACAATAAAACCATGGCTCTTCTTACTATTCACCCTCAAATACCAACAAAGCAATTCTTCTAAACACTCCCAATCTTTCAACCCATGAGCTTCCACCATCTCCTCCATTGATGTTCTGAAATCCACATACGGATCTTCTGAATCCATGGCCAAAACTAAACTCTCCTTGAATGGAAACCCACCAGACTTAGCTTGTTCCAATATTGAATTTGAATCTCCTGGTTCAAAAAACAGCCTCTCAGATCTCAACCCACGAATCACTGTCTCTACCCATTCTCCTCCTGAGTCCTCTGACATTGTTGAGAAGCTTGCTGACTCTGATGAGTTCGTGAACCATGACTCTGGTGTTGTGACCACTTCCCCAGCTTCTATGTAGATCGAGTTAACTGTCTTGAACATGTTGTCATCTCCTCTGAAAGAGGTGGTCTTGGGCTGCTTACAAGAGGGCCATGACCATGACTCTGTGTCTCTGCTGCTCTTGAAAACAGAGGTCAAGTGCTTCATCTTTTGCTCTTTAGGATCTCTAACTCTGAAATCTTGGTGGGTGATTTGAGTTTAAATGAATGGGTTTGGATTTGTGAATCTGTTGTGCTTTGCTGTGGCATTAATTGATGTCAGAATGGTTGCTGGACAGGTTTTTAAAGGAGAGGTGAGGAGAAGAGATGGGGGGAAGAGAGGAAGAACCAGGATGAGAAGCAAGAGAGAGGGTTGGTGGGGTCTCTTTTGTGTTTGTATTTAATTTGCAGGAAATGCAGAATTGAATGTTATTCAATGGTTCATTGAATCACTTTTTCTTGCTTATTAACCACTATTCATTTCTTTTACCAAAAAAAAAAAAAAAACAACTATTCATTTCAAAAACCATTTTTAAAAGTGGTTTCTTTGTCATATACAACATATAATTAAATTTGCTGGTTTAATGAAGTTTGAGATATTTTTTTAATGGTTTTTGTTTTATTTCATGTGGCTGCTGGGTCTGCTGGCTTGGTTCTTGTCTCTTAATGGTTAGCATCAGCCTGATCTTTAGTTTTGACTACTGGACCACCATGGCTGACGGGTGGGAAAGGACATAGGTGTCATTTTAAGAATATTACGTTTGAAAATAAGGCCTTGTTTGTTTACATGTACAATGGTGGAAAAGAAAAATTTTCTTGTAAAACACAGTACAGTTTACAGGATAAATATAAATTCAAAATTCCAGGATAATCGTGAAGTATTTAAAGAGGATAAAATGGGTTTGTCACGCAATTCCCCATGAATTTAAAGGGGCAATGATAGAGACAACAAAGAGGGGTACTCTTTATTTATTAGGTCACCTGCATTTCCATTCTTTGTTCGTATTTTGTAAGCATACATTAATGATAGTTTGTGTTTGCTAGCGCCAACATTTAAAGGGATTGAAATCGTTTTTTCTGAGATTCGGGAGGAGGGATGACGGCCTGAATGGATGGTCGACACTTGATTCTCGGGTTAATCTGAACAGTCTATCCGAGTCGACACCCCAGCCGACTTGTCGGCTCAGATGGATGGCTCGAATTCACCCGAGAGCCAAACGTCGGCCATCCATCGAGGCCCCCGTCCCTCCTCCCAAATCTCAGGGAGGAGATGATGTGGATCCCTTCCAAAGAGTCTTTTGCCAAAAAAAAATTTCCAGCTAGTCCAAACAGGAGCCCTTTATTTATTTATTTTTTACAGTAATAATCTAACTCATTCTAACAATCTTCTATTATTAAGGAATTTACAATAAATCTATTGCCTTAATTATCTATCATCAACTTGAATTGAAAACCTTCAAAAACAGTCCTAGTTGTCACATGATCAAAATCACTCTTATCCAATGGATGATTAAACCAAAAAATTCTTTCATTTTTATTTTTTGGGGATAGATAGGCCATAGTAGTATTAGGAATTAACAATGCAACAAAAGAATAATAGTGAAAAGAAAATTGAAAGAAAACACAACATAACGATTTATGATTCACCCAGATAATATGTATGAGTTACGTCTCAGGCAAAATGATCAATCATTGATTCTACTACTTCAATGAAGAAGTTACAATGCTCAATCTTTTCTTTGACACTAAATCCGAAAATACAAAACTATGTGTGGCAGAGTGAATAGAATTTCTTGGTTTAAAATAATATCAAGCTTTACAAATAACAAATAGGAGTTGAAGTCGTGATCTCTTAATTGTGAAGTATTAGTCTTGCTAATATAGTTAAAAAAATGAAGATCAAACATGAATAATGAACAATTCAAAAGAGGGTTACAAGAATGGACTAGAATTGGGTTCGGACTCGCCAATTCCGATTTGAATCTGACGATTTCCATTCTTTGGATTTGGGCATTTTATAATGATAGATTTCACTAAAACCTAAGAATTATGAGTAGAATATGGCTTACTTATCAATTTAATGATTAATCAAATTGAAACTAAAACAGCACAAAATAAAGTAGGAATAAAGTAGAAGCTCTTATATGGTGTTTGGTAAGAATGTCTAATTCCTAAATCTTTATATATCTTTGCTGCTGTCTGGTCAGAAGATGAATATTTCATACAAGAATTTCAATTTCTTGATTTATTCAATGTTTAATATACTAATTTGCTGTTCTTGCAATGGAGAGATCGTGGGGTTGGAATCTGTTGATGTGGAGGTCTAAGCTTTCTAATCATGGTTTGGTTCAACCAAACACCATACTAAAGAAATAAGCATGTTTGGATGATGAATATAATCCTCCATTATTCAGCTTTAAGAACATCTAACTCCGTACACTTTCATACTCATGCACATGGTACATTGACCTTTCATATACAATTGGGCTTAATCTGAAATTTTAATTATCTGTCATAAGAAAACAGGATTAGAATGAGAATAATTGAATAAGAATATGATAATTAACCAAATTAATAATTATGGTATCAGTAGATTTATATCGGTTTTAGACCTAGTTGATCTCTAATCCGAATCAATTTTAATATTATTACATATGGTACTCATCACGGGTAAGTTTTCCATTGAATCCGTACATTAATCTGATCTGGATTAGATCGATTTAGACATGATCGATACCGTGTTTGACAAAAAGACTGAGATGATCATGAGTAGGAGCCAAGAGAAACACTCACTAATGCGATAATGAATATAGGCATTCTAAAATATGCTTTTACTAAAAAAATTTGTAGCAATTAGAGAATAAGATAATTAGGGATCCATTGACATGGACGTGGAATCTTTAAATAACATGCATGCACTGAAAGAGGAAAATGCCATTATGGATGTACATGTGACCTTAATATTAAATAAATTACAATTTGATGGGTATGTTTGTAGTTGGATCATGTTGTATTTCTTATTAAGTTCGTGTATATCATAAGAATCATAGGAGAGACAATGAGAATATTTGTTTGTGTCTTTAGGCCGTTTGGTAGGGGTACAATTACAACTACTTTGTTTAGGGATTTCTAATTTCTACAACTTGCAATGAAATTACGAGGATCGTTCATATCTGAACAATCAATTTTAAGGGAAAAAGATTCATACATCAATAATTGGATACTTTCTCAAGTTCTCTCAGATACTGATTTTGTGGGTTCTGCATTGACATTCTCTTTCTACACTTATCATGCTTTTCTTTTTGTCAAACCTCACTTTGCATGTAAATCTTAAATTGATGAAACCATTTCCACATTGAGATTAGTGTAGCGTGGGAGATTTCTCCTACACAATCAATGTGGGCCCTTTCCCTAATTTTTATTAGGGAAAAATTTCTTAGAAAATGTTTGAAAATTCTGGATTTTAAGAGACTAAGGGTGTCAACGGGCCGGTTTGGGTCGATTTTGGTCCGGGTTAAATCAGTGTCGGATTTTATAAGCCCAGTCCAAAACATGTCTATTAAGAATTCGGGTTGGGGTGGGCTGCACTGGACACAATAACTAACGGGCTGGTCCGGTGTCGGTTTGTTATCGGGCTGGGTTTATTGAGGTGATTTCGGGTTGGTTCGGTCCGGATCGGACTTATCGGGCTTATCGGGCCCCTTTTATATGTAAACTATATAGCCTATTTTATTATTTATATCTATAAAATTAGCATTATTCCTTCCATATGTATGTAATTTAATAAACTATAACAATTACATAATCTTTTCAACTATAGATTCACATAATCTTCTAGATCATGAAGTGAACTCTAATAATATAACACAATCTATTAAAATCTAAAACCATTAAAATTAAGAAATTGGTCCCGAACGGACCTTACCGGTGTTCGGGTTGGGTTTTATCGGTTTGGGTTAATTCGGGCTTCTTAACGGACCAGTCCGGTTTGGTTTCGGTTTGAACTGAAACGGTGTCGGGCTTTACAAGCTCTGACCAACCTGTCCATTAAGGCTCGGTCCGAACTAGGTTCGGGTTATATCGGGCTGGCTCGGTCCGTGCTACCGGGCGGACCCAGTTTTGACACCCTTACAAGAGAGTGTACAATAATATGCATTAAATCCTCTGCTGCAATCCAACAGCTGGAGTCATGCACCAAATGACCTCCAACCATTTGACCATGATTTGGAAAATTAGCCAACAAAAGAAGTTTTTTTTTTTTCTTTTTTTTCCCACAATAATGGAGATGCATTAGGCTCTAAAAAATGCAAAATCATTAATCATTTAATCCAGACTATGCGCTGTATAATAATTTGTGATCTTAGGCCCCCTCCTCCCCCCTTCCTCTTTCTCCCACCCAAAAAAAAAAAAAAAACTGAAACGTCAACACATGAATAGTTGAATAAATTATTATATCCTGCCACCTGGCACCAGTCACATGACTCATCTCATTTTGAAACACGTGGTAAGAGATTTTATTCATTTGAGCATGTGACAAGTGGCTGGAATTTTATCCACAGGACATTACAGGTGAGATGCATATACCCAAGACAAAGACAACTGCTAGCGTAGATGATAGATAGAACCCGTACCAATAAGTAACGGGCGTGTAAGGGGAATTATGGAATATATTTTTCAGCTCTTAGTGGTTATTGGTGGGATTTTTTTCAATGCCCTCTCACATAAGTAACACTAGAGATGTAAACAGATCAACTTAATATTGAATATTTCAATATTCATTCAATCCGCTTACCAACCATCTTATCCAAATTCAATCCAAAATCTGTCAAATGTGGAAAAAAAAAATTCAAATTCGAGTACAAATTTGGTTGTTAACTGGATGTCTATTTTTTTTTTTTTAAACCAAAGATCAAAAGTATTTTATTAATTATGAAAAAGAGTAAAGGAATACAAAGAACCGTAGGAATGGAACACTCCACCTTCGACATTGTCGTCAGTAAGGAATTCCCGACTAAGAAAAAACAAGAAAGAATTAAGCAAAGAAAACCACAGACACTCATAAACGTACCAAACCACATTTCTAGCAACAAAGAGAGGACAAAGAGACCAACTCTGAGATCTGACCATGAGGCACAAACTTTGTCTGCCGTCCACCACCATGTTCACTTCTTGCAAACATTGCGTCATTCGCCATTGAAGAATCGAAGAAAGGGGAGTTCTCAAACATATATATAGTTAAAATTGGATTTGAATCTAGAAATTATACACCACATTACATCAATCAAATGGAAAATTCGAGTGTTATACTAATTGTTTACGGATACCTAAATGGATTGGATTATGTTCGATTCATTTGGGTGATATTCGAATTCGCATCCGAAATTAATCGAATTAGCTATTTGAATCCGAATGTTCGGATTTAGATTCCCCAAAACAAATGTGAATAAATAGATACGAATGCGAATCAAATCCAGTATTAGATATTTAGCCGATCTAGATAATTTCCTATTTGTTCAATGGCCGGAATTTCCTAATCACTCTTCTTCTTCTTTTTTTCTGGGTAAATTTTTTTTTTGTTGTTGATAAATAAAAAAATAAAAAAATAATTTTATTGATGTACTTTTGGGTGAATATGCTAATCAAAGTATGTTTTGGTAATTTAAATTTGAAGTAAAGCGGGTTTTGGTGATATTGATGGACCTTATAATTCTTAGTTTCTTACTGAGAAACATCCTCAAAGAAGTGTATTATCGCAAGTTTTACCCCTGAGATATTACAAAAATCTCCCCCATTTTGACAATTCATGCGATTAAAATGTTGATTTTCCCTCCTTTTCTTGTTTCACAGTTCACACCTTCAGTCATGGACTCATGGTTCAAGGAGGCGAGGTGCGGCTATGCTACTAGCGCGCTAGTCTTTTTTCGCAGGCTGCTAGTTGTAGCGCGCGTACTGTTCTGTGAGGAGTGTCCCTCAGAATCCACGAAAGTAATTAGGACTTTATCATTTATGAGAAGAGAATGTTCCGAGCTTCGAATGAAGTCCTCCCTCGCTCGCAAGGTAAATCTATATTCCTATTTTCTTAAATTATTCGCCAACAGATAATCAATCACTCGTGTTATCTTCGTACTTTAATTTGATTAGGAGAACTGCTGATTTTTTTTGTTTACTTATTTCTTCTGTTTTTTATGCGTTGAATTCTATTGAGTACCAGAGAAACACAGTCCCACATTTTCAGTTACTGTTGTTTCAATCATACCATGTATGTGCTTCAATGTTTTAAGAAGTAGAAGTACTTTTTAAATGAATCAACACAATTTTGTAAAATGGAGTTTTAGATATGAAGTACGTACTGTGTGGTAAACTTAAGAAAAAAGAGAATAAGATGAAAGGAAAAAGAGAAATCCTTTATTGATTCAATATAATTGTGATACATTGAATGAGATAATACGAAGGTTTAAATAGCCAACTACAGCAATACATAATTGGAAATGAAATAAAATCAAATCTATAGAATCTATGTAATACCCAAAAATAATAAATGCCAATAGACAACCGCCAGCGGTATATATGCCAACGATACTACAGCTAGCTGTCTAGCGGTATATATGCCAATGATACTACAGCTGGCAGTCCACTAGTACTACAACTGGCTGTCCAGCGGTACTACCAAAAATAGTATCGCTCACACCCCCTTCAAACTCATGGAGAGGTAGAAGAGCTCATCATGAGTTTGCCAAGAAGAAATTGAAAGTGCGTTGCAGTGTGAGCCTTGGTAAAGAAATCTGCCAACAGTGGCAATAAAAGGTAAGCTAATAGAACCAGCCTGAAAGTGATGACGAATAAAGTGGCAATCAATCTCAATATGCTGCGTGCGCTCGTGAAAGATAGAATTATGAACAATTTGAATGGCACTTTTGTTGTCACATAAAAGGGGCGTAGAGGAAGACTGCGGAACTCCCAAGTCAGAAAGTAGCTAGCGGAGCCAAATGATCTCTGCAATAGCATGAGCCATAGCCCTGTGCTCAGCCTCAGCAGAAGAGCGAGCAATAACAGTTTATTTCTTGCTACTCCAGGAAACTAAAGAATCACCTAAAAACAACAGAGGCCGGATGTGGATTTGCGGTCATTAACATCACCTGCCCAATCAGCATCAGCATAAGCACGAAGATCCAAGGTGGAAGTGGAAGAGTATAATAATCCATGAAATAAGTTACCTCGGATATAACGGAAAATGTGAAGAAGGGCTGCCCAATGAGTGGACCGAGGAGCAGAGACAAACTGGCTGACTACATGAACAGCAAAGGTAATATCGGGATGAGTCACTGTCAGATAAACCAAACAACCAACTAACTCGCGATATAAGGTAGGGTCTTCTAGCGGCACTCTATCAGAGGCAGAGAACTTAACATTCAACTCAACTGGAGTAGCAGTAGTACAGTCATCAAAAAGTTGTGCACGGGTTATAAGATCAGAGGCATATTTCGACTGGGAGAGGAGATATCCTTTAGGTGAGTGAGCAACTTCAATCCCCAAGAAGTAGCGAAGGAGGCCCAAATCCTTTATTGAAAATTCACTCAGTAGTTGTCATTTAACCTCTTCAATAACAGAGGAATCAGTACCAGTAATAATCATATCATCAACATACAAGAGTAGTACAATAGGCCCAGTAGGAAAGGAGCGAAGGAACAATGCAGGATCATGTGCACTCGAAGTGAAGCCAATGCGAGTGGCAGCCAAGTGAAATCGTTCAAACCATGTACAAGGAGCTTTCTTAAGACCATAAAAAGTACGGTGCTGACGACAGACATAACCAGTGGGATAAGAAAGACCAAGGGGAGGTTTCATATAAACCTCTTCAGTTAAATGCCAATGCAAGAAGGCATTCTTGACATCCATCTGAAAGAGAGGCCAGTAATGAACATTAGCAACAGAGATTAAAGTACGAACAATTGTCATCTTTGCAACAAGAGCAAAGGTCTCCTCATAATCAATTCCATATTCCTGAGAGAAGCCTTTTGCAACAAGGCAAGCTTTGTAGCGCTCAAGAGAACCGACAGAGTTGGTTTTGACCTTAAAAACCCACTTGCAACCAATTATATTTTTGTCAGTGGGCAGTGGCACTAGTTCCCAAGTACTAGTCTGATGAAGAGTAGACAACTCATCTTGAATGGCCTTCATTGAAAGAGGATCAGTACATGCTTCTGCATAAGACTTTGGTTCATGAAAAGAGTGAATAGAAGCAAGAAATGAACGATATGACGGAGAAAAACATGTAGTAGAAAGACTAAGACGATTAGGAGCAATACAGATATGAGAAGGATACCGTCGTTCAGGTACAACAGTGTCAGTTGTCACAGGAGGTGGAGGAGGTGGAGGAGCATCAGAGCTGGATAGCACAGACGACTTGCGAGAATAAACGTTAGGAAATGGTGCCATAAGGGAACGGAAAGGAGAGTCAGGAACAGATAAGGGAACAGACTCAAGGGTGGAAGAGACTTCATCAAGGGAAACAATCTTTAGAAAAGGATTAAGTAAAACAAGGTCCTCTTTAGAGAAAGGGGCAACATTGGCAGGAATAGTGTAATAGGGAATCCGTTCAAGGAACACAACATGACGGGACACATACAATCTATTAGAAACAAGATCATAACATCTATAACCCTTTTGATGAATGCCATAGCCTAAGAACACACACAATGTGGAACAAGCAGTTAGTTTGCTACGATCAAGTCTTGGTAATAAAACAAAGCAAGCCGAACCAAACACATGAAGTAAAGAATAATTAGGCATACGACCAAATAACTTTTCATAGGGTGAGCTGCCAGACAAGACAGGGGTAGGCATACGATTAATAAGAAGGACAGCAGTAAGAGCAGCCTCACCCCAAAACACAGTGGGAACTTATGCAGATAACAAAAGAGCACGGGTGGCCTCAATGATGTGACGATGTTTTCGTTTCGCAACACCATTTTGTTGTGGTGTTTCGAAACAGAAAGATTGATGAATAGTGCCACAGGAAGCAAGAAAATGCTCAAAATCCCCTAAAAGATATTGGCCTCCCAAATCAGATTGGAGAATTTTAATTTGTGCAGAGAACTGTGTGTGAACCATAGAATGAAAGTTGCGATAAATGGAGAAGAAGTTTGATTTACGAGTCATAAGAAACAACCAACAGTATCTTCTATAGTCATCCACAAATGAAACATAGTAAACAGAACCACCTTTAGTAGGAACTCGAGAGGGTCCCTAAACATCAGTATGAACCAGAGAAAGAGGGGAAGAAGACAAAGATGTACTAGTATTAAAAGGCAAAACACACATTTTAGTTAGTTTCCATCTATTGCAAGAAGACAAATCATTATCATGTAAAGGAAGTGATCCCAAATAACCATTAATACTTAATTGCTTCAAAGTAGTATCAGATATATGTCCCAGTCTAGAGTGCCATAATAAAAAGGTGAAGAGTTACAATTCAAATGGAATGGAGAAAAAATCGAAGAAGAAGGAACAAGAATATGCAAATTGTCTAAAACATAAAGTCTTCCAGCTCTATGCCCAGTCCCAACCACCTTTTGTGACTTCCGATCCTGCACAATACAACCAGAAGATGAAAACAGAACATCAAATCCAGAGTCAGCCAATTGACTAATAGAAAGTAAACCAAGAGATAATGCAAAGACATGAAAGACATTAGGTAACGAGAGAATAGAGGAACAAATAGACCCAACAGACTCAACACGCATAGGAGAACCATTGACAGATAAGATACTTACTGGAGAAGGTGGGATATAACAACTACTAAGAGAAGAGACATTAGGGGTCATATGGTGAGAAGAACCAGAATAAAAAATCCAATGACTAGGATTTATATTAGAAATGGTGATCCGACCAAACCTGAGTGGGCAGTGGACATAGCAGAAACATGCATCTGATCTGAAGAGGACGAAGGCAATATAGACTGTAGTTGCTCAATCATTGACTGAGCCATGGAGGCTGGGAGATGCTGACTAATTGCCGCTGAAGAAGATGGTGGAGTTGCCATTGCTGTTGAGCCTTGGGGAAATTACGGGTAGATACAAGGTGGTGGTCGAAACTACTGGTTTGAGGTGGGAGGATGACCCTTTGGAGTTTAGGACTGTTAGATTTCCAGTGTCCTTTCTGTCGATAAAAGTTGTATTCATCAATTCCAACCCAAGTTTTTGGTTTACCAGTAACCTGAACAAGGTTAGACCATAGTTGTCAAGGCGTCGCCTAGGCATCCGAGCGGATTTTGTAAGCCTGGGCACCAGGGCCCCTTATTACCCTGGGCAACCGTCTTGTTTTCAATGTATCTTTTTTTGCTCTCAGAAATAACACTTATCAGGCAGTACTTATTCATGACTAATGTCATTTAAGTAATTCATTTACTTAAGATATTATTCATAAATAAACAAATACCCCCCCCCCCATTTGAATCCAATAAAAATAGTCTAAAATTTAAATTCCAAAAGGATAAAAAGTCAACCCTCCTGTTCCAGAACAAAAACTATATTTTTGGGTGCGGAGGTGATTTTCAACTTTCAAATGTTAGACTTTTTTTCAAATATAAAAATTCCATAAATCTTATTATAGTAAAGCATCACTAAAAACCAAGAGCGCATCAAAATAATCTCTTGCTTTGATGCCCAAAAAATAATTTACATTCAGATGACTTTAAACAGCATTCACGTACTCCGAACAAGGTTTGATCAGAGTGTAACTCCTTCATTATAACTCGAATTCAAGCAATCTCGGATTTTTTAGAAAGCTGATTATGCTAGCTTTGCAACGAGTTCGAGATTGCTTGAATCTCAACTATATTAAAGGAGTTACGTTCTAATCAAATTTGTTAAAAGTACATAAATGTTAGTCATATATACGTGATGTCTACTTAACTCATTATTTGTTGCTTTGTTGATTTTCTCATGTTAATTAAGTAATATCTTAAAGAAAAAATTTCATCTACACCCCATCAAAGATCGTTAACATCATCTACACCCATAAGAATGACGAAACATCACCTAGGTCCATTAACTTTGGCTGTGGTAATCAAAGAAGTCCACTCCGTCAGTTGATTCCGTTAGATCTGGCGTCGGGTGGATTGGAATTTTGAGGACGAGAATACCCTTTTTGTAGTTTGAAAAGACCAATGTACCCTTTTGATATTTGAGAGGTTACCTCCTCTATTTCGAAGACTACCATTACAAGACCCGGCCGAGCGTCGACGGAACCACGGGTTAGGTCTTGAGCGGTATCTTCTTGGGGAGGATCGATGAGAGGAGTGGCTGGACAGCCGGAGGACACTCTATCGGACAACGGCGGGGGCAACCAACTGCGGCGGTTGGAATCTGTTTGATATCGATAGGAGCGGCTCGTGGAAGATTATAAGAAGCGGGAGGGCCACCGTACTCCATAGAAACGAGAACTCCACATCATCCTCCTCGAGGAAGCCGGAGCCCCAATAGACAACATCCTGCTAAGAACCACCTTCATTTCAGCGTCATTACGGTTTTTAGGAGAAACTCTATTCCCGATTCCCAAAAATCCACTGAAAGCGAAACGACATGGAAGTAGACTCAACATCCTGCTAAGAACCGCCTTCATTTTCGCGCCATTACGGTAATGGGTTCCGCAATTGCCGACGGCGGTATTGTGGAAAGCGATGGACTAGTGCGGGGGATTGGCCGCTAGTAACTGACTACCTTTTGGTTCTTGTTCGAACGGGTTGAATATGATCCGTTGTCTCTTGTCGCTCATGTGCTATTTCTTCGGGTTGTAATCTTGTTCTTGTGGGCGAAGTCCGCATCTCTCCTCAATAGGTATTGAAATTTTTGGATACATTTCTGTTTCCATAGATTTTGTCTCAAGCTCACATTATCGGAAAATCTTCACGTCGCGGAGAAGAAGTTTAGAATAAATCTTTAAGTTTTTTAAAATTAAAAGGAAAAATATAAAATGAAGGGTAAAGCGTATTTTACAATTTTAGTGATTTCCGTCAGTTAACTCCACCTAGATGATGTTTCTGTATTCTTATGGGTGTAGATGATGTTAACAATCTTTGATGGGGTGTAGATGAAATTTTTTCTATCTTAAATGTTGATTATTTATGTAGAATATTATATATATATAAACATTAATATAACATTAATACTTTAGAAATAAAAAAAATACACTGGGAACGCCTTGGTCGCCTAGGCGGGGGCCTAGGTGCCCAGGATGGCCTCGAACGCCTTGGATCGCCTTGTCACCTTGACAACTATGGGTTGGACATAGGAGTAGGAAATAATGGCCCAGATGATGCTACATATACAGATGGTTGAGAGGAGCCAGCATGAGCAACCCTGAACCGAGTCTCTTCAGTGATCAATTTTCAAATAGTAGCATCAACAAAAGGAACAGGAGAATAAATCCTTTGATAGGTTCAAATTGATCTCGCAAAGCATTAAAAAATTGAACCAAACGTTGTCTCTCCCTGTAAGTAATATAGCTCTCAAAGGATTGTAGGTCCTTCGGTTCCATGAGGGCTAATTAATCCCAATAATTAGTCATCTGATTGTAGAATTCCTGGATTGATTTACCTTCTTGCTTTGCATAGTGTATCTCCATTCCAATTGATACTGTTTTGCAAAATTGAATTCTAAATACATTTGACTGAGATATGACCAGACATCATTTGGAGTTTTATATTTAGAACAATTCATTCCAATATTAGGATCAACTAAGTTATGGATCCAGGTGAGAACCTGAGCATTTTCCATCTCCCACTTTACTATGCCTGTAGCATAGGTTTCTTCCTTAGGATCAGATGGTTTAATTGTGGAGCCAGTTATGTAACCCCATCTACCTTTATCAATTAAGAAATTCTCCATTACTGATGTAAGCCAACTTCGGACATATGGAAATAATGGATCAGGAGAGTGGATTTATACAAAATCAAAGGAATCAAAAGGGAAGTGAAGTGCAAAAATAAATTTTGGAATTTTTTTTTAAAGGTGAAAATGTTATAATTGGTGGAAGTGAAGGTGGAGTGATTTACTTCTCTTCTAGAATGTAAATCAACTCCAAATGTGGCCTACAACTCTTCTAGGATGTAGGTGAATAATAAAATTCCAACTCTTCTAAGATGGAATAAAACTTCTTCAATGTTTCAAGGGATAGGAAAGCTCAAACTCTTCAAGGTTGAAGTGAAACTCTTCTAGGTTTCAAGATGAACTCTTCAAGGTTCAAAGGAGAAGATAAACTTCAATCCAAATTTCATTTACCAAATCATCTTCTTCTATTACATGAGAATAAATCATTATTTATAGGCTTAACAAACCTTAAATAACTCAAAATAATCTCAACCATCTCCTATAATCCTAAGGTTGAGATTGTACATAGAGAAAATAAAAAAGAAACATAAATGATTTAAATATTTTCAATACATAGAAATTTGTCCCAATGTGTTGATTCTTGTTCCAAGGAATTGAAACTTGTCCCAATATGTATTGATGCAAGCTCCAAAGTAGAGAAGACTCTAGAAACATTGAATAGAAAATGCCACCTCATTCTTCACTAGAGACTTGAAAGGTCACCAAAAAGGGACTGGTTTTAAGGAGCAAGGGTCAGGTTCATTGGTTCTTTAGTAGCTTGGTTCATACCTTAGTCTTGGGCCAAATGATTTTGGGTCAAATGGGTTTGGTGGGCTTGGGCCTTGATGTAATGATATAATTGTTGAACATGGATGCAATTGGGCTGCATCAATTACAGATGACCAATAGGAGTAGTTGCTATCATTTAACCTGATGCTAATTGCCTGATTTTCCTTTTCAATAGAAGACATATTTTTCACAGAAGAAAGAAAACAATATTGTGGCTTTGAGGATTAAGAGATGTGTACCGATACAGCAGAAAGAGACAAGAAAGAGGTACAAATGCTGCTACGAGGTAGAAGGAGTGTTGAGAACTGTCGCTGGTTGTTGTATAGAATGAAAAAGTGATGCTGCTACTAACTGCTATAGAAACACGAGATGAGAAACGCTGCTGGCTACACTACTGTAAAGAGTAAAGAGAAGATATGGTCTTTGGTTGCTATGGAGAACGAAAAGTGAAGACTATCGCTGGTTACTGTGTCGAACAAGGAAGAGAGAGAGAGAGATGCAATACGATCTGCAATATGGTTCTAGATTGACTCAAAGAACCTGCACTGATACCATAATAAACTTAAGAAAAAAGAGAAGAAAATAAAAGAAAAAAGAGAAATCCTTTATTGATTTAATATAATTGTGATACATTGAATGAGACAATACAAAGGTTTAAATAGCCAACTACTGCAGTACGTAATTTGAAATGAAATAAAATCAATTCTATAGAATCTATGTATTCCCAAAAATAATATATGCCAACCTTACTAAAGCTGTCCAGCAGTATATATACCAATGATACTACAGCTGGCAGTCCAGCAGTACTACAACTAGCTGTCCAGCGGTACTACCAAAAATAGTATCGCTCACACTGTGGAGGAACCATATATGAGAGGATAAGCAGCAAAAATAGGAACGACAAAAGATGAAATGTAATAATATGAGGTGATTTAAGGTTGCTTTGACTGGAAGTAAGTTAGATCAGAGTTGTTTAGTGATATGACATTTTTAGCAGAGGCCACTGAGTGCATCGATGGATATGAGGGAAGATGAAAAAAGGAACCTCACAAGGTAGGTTGAAATAGTTGAAAAGAATTGATGAGAAAAGATATTAACGGATTTTGGTTGGTTTTACATGGAATTGAAAGGCGAATCAGAATCTTTGTAGTTGAATCCATTTAGTTGGGAAAATACTTAGTTGAGTGAAGTGGAGTTGAGATGCTGCCAAGGAAGCCGCATGTGAATGTGTGTGTGACTTTTGAGGGGTTTGACAAGAACCCAATTACCCTGCATTTATATGTTTTTAGATTAAAGAATTCTGAAACTTGACAGAATGAGGTAATGAACCATTCTTAAGAACTAGAAGAGAAAGAACTGGGTGCTGATGTTCCGAACTAATTTTATGGTTCCTTGGTAGATATTGTCTTCTTCAACCTCCAGTGGAGCATTCACTCTTTTCAGCCCTAAAGATAACATAATCTGAATTGCACACGGAAGATGCTCCTAAAGGTTCTTTATGTATTGGGTCATTGCAATGGGGTAATGTTTGGAGGACCCTAGCGGTTTCAAGGAGTATGCTTTCTTCTTTCTAGCATGATATCATTGGTGGTACCACTACCACATCACGTTTGGAGGGTGGTGATCGTTGTTCTTACTTCTTCTCATGCCCGGTGTAATTAAGATGCATATAAATGTGTCCTGCATAAGATGACCTTGGAGAACCCAGTACCATGCTTGTCCTCACAGTTTTCAATTAAGTAAAATGTTATTCTTGCTTATGGATCTTTTTGCACACAAGAGCATAATACAGAAACAGGTTTATGAATCTCTGAAATGATGAATCTAGCCAATGTCTTTGGACGTAATAGGCCAAAAAAAGACATTTTGTTTTTTAGGATCTTGTTGTATTGTAGCATGTCTAACATCAATGTGATGCCGAGTCAATCACGAAAACGAGTTTCAGCAATAACGATGATGATGCCAGGGAGGGTTGTGATTGAGCTTTGAATAGAATGAATTGATCACAGCCAAACCGTGGTAAGTGATGATTTATCTCAGGTTGATGGGTCTCTCACACTCTGTATCTCACAGTTGACAACAATGTATTTACTTCAATCTAATCTGCCTTCTCGTTCTTTATTACGTTGTTTAAATAGGACTGAAAACAAATGCTAACAATGGCAAGCTTTGCTACTTTGGATGGAAAACTAAAACAGGAAAAAACAAAGAAGAAAAATATATTCACATCTTATGCATAGTGCTCCTTTCCTTATGAAAGGTGATTTCCTACCATGGGTGGGAATTGCCTTATAGGTGACTTCCATACAATGCTTTATTCCATAAGAATGAGATATAAAATAGTTTCCTGCCATGTGAGTTGTCCGCAAGATACTGCCTTCCTTTCGTGTGATTACTTTCCATCCGAATGTATCTGCGGTTTGACCCATGCGACCTACTTGCATTTGCATGTATACTTGAACCTGGTGAACCGATCTACATCAGCTCCCTCTAGCTTAGTAACATTCGACTCAAAACAGACATGTAATGATCATAGAGTATTGGATTAAGGTGCTGCAGATTGTCGGCATGGATTCACGAGCAATGGGGGTCAAGTCGGCCCTTCCATTTAACCAAAGAGGAGTGGTTACCACTATCCCGAGTAACGACAATTTTATCATCAATGATAGTGTTAACTTCGTCAGTTGAGGAACCAGAAAATAGGGGAAGACAAACAGCCAGCTCCGAGTGACCTTGGTCAAAGATGTCCCGAGTAGAGGGTTAGACCGAAAACGTTGAAGACGTGATTGATCTTCATATGGGGGCAAGGTCCAAGAGGTAAGTATTAGGGCCGAGACGCTTGAGAACGGTGAATGGAACCATCTTCCGAGGATGGAGTTTATGATTGGTACTGTGGGACAGACGTTCAGGGGCGAAATGAACCATGACAAGATCCCCCGGTTGGAAGGTGACATGTCGATGGTGGTGATCAGCCGTGGCCTTGTAGGCATCTGTACTAACAACAATCCGGCAGCAGACATCCGTATGGATATCTATAAGATGGCGGGTGAATTTTTCGGCTTCCACACTCACCCTCGCTGTAGGAGGAAGGGGAATAAGCTCGATTGGGCGCTGAGGTTGAAGACTAAGCACAATATCAAATGGGGTGTGGCTCGTTGTGCGGTTCACCGAACTGTGGTAAGCGAACTCGGCAATGTCGAGGACATCTAGCCGGGAGTGAGCATGATCACAAAAGAGACATCGTAATAAGTTGCCGAGGCTCCGATAAACGACTTCTGTTTGTTCGTCCGTTTGGGGTGAAAAGCTGAAGAGAACAGTAGCTTCGTGTTGGTCTTGAGCCAAAGGGTTTTTTAAAAATAACTTGTAAACTTGATGTGTTTATCCGAAACTATGGACTCTGGGAGACCATGGAGGCGTACAACTTCCTTTAGAAGAGTTTGGCAACATGACTAGCATTGAACATCTTTTTTAGACAAGGGATGAAATGTGCCATTTTTTAGAACCTGTCGACCACAACCAATATCAAGGCGTGGCGCTCACGAGTGGGTGGAAGACCCAACACAAAATCCATGCTGATATGTTGCCAAAGGGCTTGGGAAATCGGTAACGGGGAGCAGAGGCTGGTGTTTTCCTTGGTGCCCTTTGACAGCTGACAGGTGCGACATTGCTGGACAACGAGTAGATGTCTTGTTGGGGGTATGGCCAGAAATAGAGATTGGTGACAAGGGAGAGGGTTTTATCTGTATTGAAGTGTCCGCCCATTCCTTTCTCGAATCAGATGATGGTGTAATGACCCTGCGGGAATGCATAATCGTGTGCCATAGAACAAAAATCCATCACGCATGAGATATCGGGTTGGAGATCCCTTGCTAGAGTTCCTTGTAAACTGTACAAAGTCGCCATTGGTAAGATATTGATCCAAGATAAACATGAAATCGGGGCTTGTTACCGTAAAAAGTGTTGAGCACCGAGGTTTTGTGACTGAGGGCGTCGGCAACTTGGTTCTCTTTACCGGCCTTGTAACCCAAGGGAAAAATAAATTCTTGGAGGTAAGATATCTATTTGGCGTGGCGGTTGCTAACAGTCTTCTAGGGTGGAGGTACTTGAGAGCCTTGTAGTCCAAGTAGAGGATGAACTCCTTACTAATCAAATAAGGACGTCAATGTTTGAGGATCAGACGATGGCAAAAAGTTCCAAGTCATAAGCCGAATATTGTTTCTTGGCATCATTGAACTTTTCACTGTTGAAGGCAACCGAATGATTGGCCTAACTGAGGACATCTCCAATGCAACAGTGCGAGGCATCCGTGGCCACTTCCAACATGAGTGAGAAGTCAGGCAGTTGCAATATTGGAGCCTCCGTCATTTTCTGTTTGATTACCTTAAAGGCGGTAGTGGCTGCCGGTGTCCATCGAAAAGGGTCTTTACCGCTCCTCAAGCATTCTGTGATTGGTGCCATTACTGCACTAAAGTTGCGGATGAAACGACGGTAAAATGATGCCAAGCTGTGAAAACTGTGGACCTCGGTGAGGGTTGTGGAATGGGCCAATAGAGTATACTCCGAACCTTTTCAGGGTCAGCTTTAATCCCTTGAAAAGAAATAATAAAACCAAGGAAAACTACCTTGGGGAGCATGAAAGAGCATTTCTTTAGGTTGATGTACAGTTTCTCAGCTCGGAAAACACGCAAGACTTAGCAAATGTGGTCAAGGTGTTCGGCTGTATATCAAGATGTTGTCAAAATAGACCATGAGAAATTTTCCAATAAATGACTTTAGTACCTGCGTCACGAGGCACATAAAGGTGTTGGGGCCGTTTGAGTCCAAACGGCATAACACTCCATTCATATAACTCATTTTGTTTAAACAGTCTTCTATTCGTCACCTGGTCGGATGTGCATTTGACGGTAACCGCTCTTAAGATCTAGTTTGGAGAAAATTTGGGCACCGGTGAGGACATCCAACATGTCGTCAAGCTGAGGTGGGGAAACGATACTTACCACGATCTTAATGGCACTACTATCGATGCACATACGTCATGATCCATCTTTCTTTCTGCGTAAGGAGAGTGGGAACGGCACAATGACTCATACTTTCCGAGATAAACCCCTTCCATAAGAGTTTGTCAACTTACCGCTTAAGTTCGGTATGCTCAATGAGGCTGAGGCGGTACGTTAGAAGATTAGGGAGAACGGACTCGGTTACGAGGTCGATAGCATGTTTTATGTCTTGCATCGGGGGCAGCTCTTCAGGAAGGTCCTTTGGTACATTGGCAAAGTCTGAGAGTAGTTCTTTAATGGTGCTAGAGTGGACAGTCTGAGCCTCGGAAGCAGTTGCTGTAGGTGAGGATGAGTCATGTTTCTGTACTAGTGGTGAGGAACTCTAGATGGGGGAGGATTAAAAGATCCTTTTAAGAATGCAATCGCCCTTGTGAGGTACTGGGTGAGGCATGGGTCTTTGTCGATGATGGTTGTTCCCCTTGCCAAAGGCTTTGGCATCTCTCCTGTGCAGCCTTTAGAGGCGGTCTCATCATGATCTTGGGGTCGCAAAATTGTGTCTCTGGATTTGCTTCGACCATAGCGATGATAGAGTTGGACTTGCCGCGCTGAGGGCAAAATTTGGCATAATGACCCATTTGGTCACAATGATAACAGCGAACAGCAGTGGGTGATCCCGCTGGCATTTTTCCCTTTTCCTCGTAGTGGGTGGAGTGCGAGCATAAGGGGGTTGCGGTCTTGTTGGTGGAGCAAAGCACCATGAGTCACTACTAAGAGGGAGGCCGGTAAACGACCCTCAGTAGGTTTTGCAGCCGGCCTTTTTGAAACAATCGTTGAGGCTTCCGATTGTGGTTATGCTGATTTTGTCTCAAATATCATCACATAATCCCAAACAAAAATGTGATAATAATTGTTCATCCATATCATCCACACCAGTGTGCCCAATGAGTTCGTTGAAACAATCAGAATATTCTTCGACAATTGACGTACCTTGGCCCCAAGTGTTTAGTTAATCATGTAGACGTCGGTGGAAGGTAGATGGTAGATACTTTTCTTTCAGAAGGTCTTTCATTTCTTCCCATGTGGTGGGTTCTTGACGGCGTCGGTATAGTTTAGCTTCTTGGGAATGCCACCATTCCCTTGCGGTCCCCGTCATCTTAGTTTATGCCAGTTGCATTTGGCGTTCTTCAGTGAGACGAGCGAAGTAATCGTCTAATGTGCAGATCCAATCATAAAAGAACTGCGGATCATGCTTCCCATTGTATTCCTTAAGTTTCAAGCTTAACTTTGTGATACTCACGTTCAGAATGAAGGGGAGGGTCATCTTGTGGTGGTGGGGCAGGGGTGACTCCCTGGGGTTGCCGATAGAACATTCGAGGAGGAGGAAACTGAGCAGTGGGTTGGGTGTTGCTGTTGCTATGTTGAGACTCTATGTACTGCTTGATGCCAGTGACTTTTTCAGTCAGTTAGCGGAGTAACACGACTAGTTGCAATTGACTAGGCTCATCCACTGGGGTCAAATTTCGAGAGCTCTCATCGGCCATAGCTCTGATACCAAAATGACGCTAAGTCAATCATGAAAACGAGTTTCAGCAATAACGATGATGATGCTAGGGAGGGTTATGATTGAGCTTTCAATAGAATGAATCGATCACAGCCAAACCGTGGTAGGGGATGACCTATCTCAGGCAATGAGTCACCCTTTGTATCTCAAAATTGACAAACAATGTATTTACTTCAATCTAATCTGCCTTCTCATTCTTTATTACGTTGTTTAAATAGGACTGAAAACAAATGCTAACAATAGCAAGCTCTGCTAGCTTTGGATGGAAAACTAAAACTGGAAAAAACAAAGAAGGAAAAGATCTTCACATCTTGCGCATAGTGCTCCTTTCCTTGTGAAGGTGATTTCCTACCATGGGTGTGAGTTACATTGCAGGTGACTTCCATACAATGCTTTATTACATACAAATGAGATTACTAAAATAGTTTCCTGCCATCTGAGTTTTCCGCAAGATACCGCCTTTCTTTTGTGTGATTGCTTTCCATCCGAATGTATCCACGGTTCTCCCCATGCGACCAACTTGCATTTGCGGGTATACTTGAACCCAGTGAACCGATCTACATCACAATGTGTGTACAGTGTACCTCTCTGTTATCACAATTTTATACAGTGAATGGAATGAGCTTGTTTAGAGTTCATAATCATTACAGAGTGCTTCTATGGATAGATTATTGAGTTTTGTGATGCAGAATGCAATTTTTTTTTTAGAAGTAATAATTCTTTAATTATCCCTTTTGCTCTCTACTTTCTCCTTGCTGTCTTGTCTAACATTGTGTTTAGCTGTCTTGATCAAACCTGCAACAATTTCATATTAACATATTATGATATTAACAGGTCATCTCATGTTAAAGCTAACTTTTCCTTTGGACAATATCCTCTTTATAGTTTTATGAAAATAGAATTTTTCACAAGAGATGGATGGCTGTCTGTGCCCCATGTAATTATCCTCAAGAAGTTCTGCCTAGCTACTCATCTTCATAGTTCAAAGGCAGCTATGCATCTCACTTTCCTCAGCTTGTTAACTCTTTGCCTGGACTTAAACTTCCTCCCTGTGTTCCACACTGTGTGGAGAGATTCCCTACTAGGATCACAAAACTTTCAAATGGTTTGAAGATTGCATCTGCGGATTTGTCTGTATGCAAATAAACGCTTCCCTTGTTTTCATACATATATGTCGCTGCTGATTAAAAAAAATTTACTTTGGTTAATTTTTAGCTCTTTTTTTTTTTTTTTTTTTTTATCATTTTGTGCTTTTAACTTGTAAATTTATCTGATGACACTAGACAGGGCCCTGCTGCTTGTGTGGGACTATTTGTTGACTGGGGGTTGATATATGAGGATGAGAAATCTCAAGGTGTTACTCATCTACTGGAAATAATGGCTTCAAAAGCACAAAAAAAACGTAATTATTATCGAATTGTGCATGATTTTGAGGCAACTAGAGCCAGTATTGGTGCATCTGCCTCCAGGGACATATGGGTTACACTTACAACACAATAAAAACCTACCTGCCAGAGGCCATTGAATTACTAGTTGACTGCATTAGGAACCCTCTGTTTCTTAACAGTGAGCTCAAAGAGCATGTATGGTTACTTTTGACAGGCTACTTATTTATGGCGATCCCTTCTAGTAGGAAAAGTTACCTGGAACCATGTTGAACAGGGAAATGGCATCATTGCTGGGTGTCTTTGACACTGTCTAGTAGGAAAAGTTATGGCCTACTGGTAACCTGAAACCACGTAGAACAGAGAAATGGCATCATTGCTGGGTGCCTCTGATACTGTGTTGTGGCCGTCGACTGATCTTTATGCTTTTTTATTTTTATTTTTACACATCTTGTAGACTGTTGTAATGGAAGAGTGCCATTGCTATTATTATTTATGCCTGGCTTTCATTTTGCTCTAAGTTGTGGTATTGATGATGTAAGTGAGTCAATGACTAACGGCAAAGCAGAAATTTTGTTAATGTCAAACAACCCTCAACAATTTCTCTTGGAATCTCTTCTTCTTACTGGTTATTCAAGTGCATTGGCAAATCCATTGATGTCTCCTGAGTTGGTATTTGATTAAACAGACAGATTTACCATTAAAAAGTTCTATTATCTTAGTTCTGTTTGGCCTTAAAGTTTAGCTGTTATATCTGAATACAATAGCACAAAATTTGTGAAGTCACGACTAATGCACAGCTTTACAGAAAATGATGCTAGCTGAACATTGAGCTTCCCAGAGAATTTACTTAAACTTGACTAATAAATAGGAAAATTTCATTGCTGAGTGTTGGTTTTGGTGGCGTTTGGCATCGATCTTGAACAACTATTCGCTATTGTGGAACCTTTGTTATATTACTTAAAGAGTGGTCATCCAAAAGATGTTCCCAAATCAGATTATATTGGTGGGACTACAGCATAGTTGTCAAGGCATCAAGACAAACCAAGGCGTTGGAGGCCTGACGGGGCACCTAGGCACCTGCCTAGCCGCCCGCCTAGGCAATCAAAGACCCCAATTTTTCAAAGAGTCACAAGGCTTCCTGGGGGCTAGGCCACACCTAGACAACTATGAACTACAAGCATAAAGTAAACTCTGAGGTAGTATTGAATTCATGTCTGCTTTTTATGTATGCTCACTTTTACCTGGTGATTGAATTAATTATTCGTTGTTTTGTTTTTTAGTACTTATTGTTTGATGTTTTCTTGCTACAGAAAACTCGTGTCATTGGCTTTTTGATGTTCCAGGAGGTTGGCGTAAAGATAAAGATGCAACAACAACTGTTTGCAGGTCTCTATATTTTAAAACCCATTTTGAAAATGCTTATTTATTTCTACTCTGAAGGCTACAAAAATAAACTGATACTTCCAAATGTGCTTCCCATGCATTTTTGCTCTCGCAAAGTAAAGAATTGCCAGAAACACTCTGCCTGAGTGTTACCAAATGCAGCCTAAATATTGGACTTTCTCTCTCTATGAAAACCTTTCCTGTTTTTATATTCCTTTGATACCAAGGTATGGGGGCAGGAGGGAATCAACTTGGTGTTGTTTGAAGTTTTCACAAACTATATTGATAGGAGTTGTAGGTTCTGACCAATCAAGCTTTATGATTATTCTTTTGACCTTTCTTCTGGTCATTTTCATTGAATTGGTAATTTTGAGGGTTTGGAAATTATTTCTTATAGACATTGCTCACTCTCTCTCTCTCTCTCTCTCTCTCTAAAATCCTTGATTGTACTTCTTATACCCCTAACTCCAAAGTATGGGGGAAGGGAATCAACTTGGTGTTGTGTGAAGTTTGCACAAAATGTATTGATAGGAATTGTATATTTTGAGCAATCAAGCTGTATGATTATCTTTTGACTTTTCTTGGATTCATTTTCATTAAACTGGTTATTCTAACAGTTTGGAAGTTATTTGTTATGCTCATTGGACTCTCTCTCTCTCTCTCTCTCTCTCTCTCTCTCTCTCTCTCTCTCTCTCCACATATTGAATTTATATGGTGCATAGTATGTGATGTTAATCTGATGTACTCTAATTGTACAGATCTTGGAGTCTTAAGTAAATACCCAGAAGTTGAGACCTTCTCAGCTTTTAGTAGTGTGTATAATGATACCGGTCTTTTTGGCATCCATTTAACAACGGCATACTCTTTTGGTACCTTATATGTCTGCAATTTGTATCAATTCACTTTTATTTCATTAATCTACCTTAACTTGCGCAACTATTATTCCGTATGGTATCTCTTTCAAACAAATTGTGATGCAACCAGCCAACCCAGATTTCAGATTAGGAGTAAACGATTCGATTGGCTACAACAGTCTAGGTATTTTCCTGACAAACAGGGGGCTAAGAAGCTTGCTGGTTTGTATGTTCCAGCAGCTTGTGATGGGAGGAAAGAAAGAGAGAATAAAGAATAGGAGATAGGAGGGTCATTTAGGGACTGTGAATAATACCAGTAAAGAAAATAAATGAGAGAGAGAGAGCAGAGGATTACGTCGATCACACGCCCTAGCATTGCCTTTCCTGTAGGAACATCCACAATAGATCCAGTGCGCTTTACAAGATCTCCTTCTTTAATAGCGGTATCACTTCCAAAGACAACAATAGGGAAGGCATTAGATATTTACCTAAACCAGTAGGTCCTTGAGCAGATCCCACGTTAGCCCCAAGACGTTGATCTCTAACTAGAAAAGTAAATGCTTGAGCTTGAGAAACTTCTGGTCCAATGGGCCCATAAAACACACTAGGATAAGTGGTATTATTGAACCAGACAAAGCAATAAGCGATGAAACCAAAGACAGATAAAGCAGCTAAACTATAAGACAAGTAAGAGGCAGAGGAGCTCACAGTTCAAACAAATTGTGATGCAGCCAGCCAACCCAGATTTCAGATTAGGAGTAAACGATTCGATTGGCTACAACAGTCTAGGTATTTTCCTGACAAACAGGGGGCTGAGAAGCTTGCTGGTTTGTATGTTCCAGCAGCTTGAGATGGTAGGAAACAAAGAGAGAATAAAGAAGAGGAGATAGGAGGGTCATTTAGGGACTGTGAATAGTACCAGTAAAGAAAAGAAATGAGAGAGAGAGAGAGGGAAGAGGATTACGGCAGAGGAGCTCACAGTTCATACACTTACACAAATAAAATTATATTCAACTTTCTAATTTGATAGGGGTTTACATCCTTCAGACTCAAAAATAAAAACCTAGTACACTTCAAACACTTTAAGTCTAACAGAATTAAATAGCGTCTATCTCAAGTTAATAAGGTCAGTTACAAAGTTTCTTGTAGCCGATTCTCTTTAAAGCACACTCATTGGGCCCTCATGGAAACCTCAATATACAGGGGGAATAGGTTTGGTATTTCATTTTGGGGTTTGCTAGAAATCAATGGTGATAAGACCCGATTACCATAGATAGTTGTAACCGGGTTAGATACATGGAGACAAAGCCAATTTAATAACCACTAAGCAACCTAATGGACTTGAATGCTAACATTAACTCATAAAAAGACTCCTAATCACTTTTATACTGATTTAAAAATAGAACTCTATCTAACATTCCAGCTAATAAGTATCCTTATGTTTTCTTCCATCACTTCAAATCAAGTCCCTTTTGGCCTTCCCTTTGTTCTTCAAGTGACTTGTATTATATCACGTACTATGTAGCTGTTGACATCCATGATTAATTTATCCACTCCCCCCCCCCCTTCATCTATTGGTCTTATCCTATGAGTTCCTTCAATTGCATTTACTTTTCAATATATTCTTTCTAGTCTTGCCTCTCATTCATTTCGACATCCTCATTCTCAGCTGAATGTATTCTGTGTATGAATTGTTTCTTGACTGCCCTACATTCTGCTCCTTGAAGCATGGCGGGAAACTTTTCTTTCAGTTTTTATGGCATGTGTCAATCATGGAGCTGACGGAAACGTCTCCACTTATGGCACCCCATTCTAATCTATGCTTCTTCCATGTTTCCCTCTTTAAGATGATGACATCAAAGGTAACAGAAAGGTTCCTATGCTGCATCTATTGTTCATCTTAATTGGTCCCTTGTTTTTACTAGCTTTTCAACGCTGGATATTCTGTTTCTGCCCTTCTCATAGTAATACTTTGATTCTCATCATCCAGCCACGAAGTTAAATTTACCTCCTCTATGATCTCTAATCAAAACTATATCATCAAGAAAAGTTCGACTTGACCTGCTCTTGTGTATTCCAAGTCAGATCATCCATTGCTGATTCAAACAAATAGGGCTAAATACTGATTTCTGACATATTACTATGGTTGTTTGGAACTCATTCTCACCCTAATTTTTCTATCAGTATCACTGCTCTCATATATATATATATAGTTGTTTACAACATTCTTGCTTTGAACTTTTAACCTTCTTACGTTCGTCTCAAATCTAATACAGGAATCAGATTTTGTGGAGAAAGCTGTGGAACTTTTTACTACATTCTTGCGTGCATCCATTTGAACAGGAAGAGGGTGGGTGGGCTTTCTTTATCTTCTGTGAAGATCATTTGGTCTGTGAATTTCTTCTGTTTGCTGATTAGCTTTCTAGGCTGATTATCTTTTAGACGGTTTTCCTTTTGCTATTTTGATGACTGAACATACATAATAAAGCAGCAAGGGACGTAATATAAGTAACCTCTCATGATGCTACAAATGACTTGTTTCACCTGGAGATATTTACACTCCTTTCTGTAAAATCTGGTGTACTTTTGAATTTTGATCATGTTTATGTCCTGCATATTCTTTGTTCTTGTAATTGCTTTCAGTATTTTCCTCCTTCCTGAAAATGTTTCAGAGGAAACCAGTGGAGCATTTTTTTGATAGCTGTGGATGAACTCTCTCTTGATGATCGTGGTAGATTAAGTACATAAAATTCTCCTTCACTGTCTTGTCATTTGAGGTTAAATGGGAGAGATGAAATCTAAGGTCCATAGTGGGTCCGTAAGGAGTCTACAAATGGCAGAAAACAAACACACATTACAAATTTGCATCTACCATATTTCTACAATTCTATTTACCCTTTTGTTCAGTAAAGAAATTAATAAGAATAATCATATTATTCACAGTAATTTGACAGGCTTAACTCTGTTCATAATGGAATAAAAAAGGCTCAGGAAGTTGCTCGACTGCCTGGTCATTATGGTTTCTTCTTCTGCCCCCATCCTTGTAGCCTCAGTGGTAAAATAACCTTACCTGTAACTCATCTCTCCCCTCTCCAACCCAACCCATCCCCCCCCAACCAAAAAAAAAAAAAAGGGTTTTTCAATTTTAATTTTATTTACTTTTAAAATTAAGACCGGGGGTCATCACCATTATAAGAGGGCTCTGCAAGATCATTTGCTTTGGTGCTTCTATATTTAAATTGGCAAAAAGGCTCTTATGTGGCCCATGGAGGGGCTCTTCCTATGCGGCCTATGCTGATTGTACAATGTTGAGTGGCTAATTCAGAGCCTAATATCTCCACCCCCTGTTTTTAGCATGCATCCCGATGTGTGTCCTGGCATGCATGTGCATACATCCTTGTTGGTACTCTTAACCACTATGCACACTCTTATAGTCCAGGATTTTTCAAAGCTCTATTTTGTTACTTGATAAATTCTATTTGGATTGAAATTTGACATGTGAAAAGAGTATCTTGAGAATCAACTTGTCCACAAAATTTGGGCCCCATCTGAATTTCCACATTGTAAGTATTTTGGGCCTCTTGTTACACAATTAGAGCGATATTTAGTTAAATATACAAAAACTAAATTAGAGTCCTAATATTTTAAATGTCTACTTCAATCAAACACGATAGATATCACGAGTACAGGAATGTCATCTGCTGCCACAAAAACATTCTTGGCTACAATAATCCTAGGCATTCTTAGTTTCATATAGTCTCTATTTGTGGCTTTTGAGTTTGCCAATTTGCCGTTTGTAGCCATCTACTTGTCGGAGCTACAGATTTCTTCATTTTTAATGGATGCGTTAAATACCCAGCTCACTGATGTTCCTTTTGTACATTGCATCAGCACTTGATCGTGTCCCCAGCTATCTTCTGTCAGCAAGCATTTTCGTGCTGCAAGCTAGGTGCAATGCCCCTGCACTTTTGCAGTTTGGAGCATCGCAAGTATTGGTGCACCAGTAGAAATTACATCCACCTTGCTGGTTTTTAGGTTAAAAAAAAGACAGTTCAGTCATGATTCAGCTGGAGTTCACCAGGCGCGCGTATACTGATGTATTGACATGCACATCGAGTAAACTCCAGCCAGTAGATTACAGCTGGAATCCCTCCAACGACCGGTCAGTATCCAAACCCGATTTTGCGTTGCCGTTCTGGCATTGGGCCGACAGTCTTTGATGATTGTTGTAGAATATTAAGACAACAGGTTACTTTGATGGAATTGATGCTTAGTACCACTGAGCTTGTTTTTGTGTTATTTTATGAAATATTTTTAATTGCTTCTAGATGAGATTTGATTGGGATGTAATGATAATGTATATCTTTATAGTTCTTTGTTGCTTCTACGCAACATGTTAAAGGGGAGCATCTCTTGTGCACTTAAAAATTCACAAACTTTTTTATGCAGTGTTATTACAATTGACTTATCACCTAATAATGTCAAGTATAGTGGCCCCTTTTTCTCTTTGCTATTTGAAACTTATAGGATCCATCTGGTTAGAAATGAATTGATTCAAATAAACAAAAGTGAAACAGAGTCCAATACGTTGGAACAAAATCCTCTCCTCCCCGATTCCCTGGCTCCCACCCTATTTCTCCATTGAAATGTGTTGGAATTCAGATCGACTCACACTTCAATGATGAGATAGGATAAGAACAGAGGAGTCGGGGAGGAGAGGATTTGGACTCCTGATACGTTTCCCTTACTTATTTACATTATTGGAAAAGGGTTTCTATGAACCCCATGTGGGAATCCTTTTTATAAGTCCACTGTTTTTCTGCCAAGTGGATAAAAGATGATTCGATCATTTTGATAGTTTGGATAGTTTTAGCAATGGCTGGGTTCAATGTTACATGCACATTCTTGGGTTTTTTTTTTTTTTTTTTTTTTAATCCATAGACTTTCTTTAATCATTGGTTCTCTTAATTTTTAATTTTTATTTTGGGACAGCTAGAATCTTTACTTTAGGGAAAGTCTCTTCTCTCTCCAATCTCCCTTCCAATACACTCAATTTCTATCTCTCTAATCTCCCTTCCAATACACTCAATGTTTATCTCTTCCCTTCTCAACTCAACTAAGTCTTACAAAAAAGGAAAATATATCTTTTTTTCTCCAATCAATTCTATCCATACTTGTTTCTAGTACTAAGCTACGCATGTCTTTACCCGACACTTATTCCAGTCATTTTTAAGCTTAATACTCCTATTGTATTAATATGCATCTCGTATATGTCCACACAAGTGCCAATACTCGCAACTGTGAGCATATGACTTAGATAGAAAAAACTATAAAAATATTGATCTCAAACCTACCTTGTGATTTCTAAAAATATCATAAATTGTTGCAACACTAATTATCCATAAAAAAAAAAAACCCCAATTGTTCATTTTTTTGAGATATAGAATTTGATTATCTAATTCTACCGGCCACTACCAGTGACACAAAAATCTCTTTCGAGGAAACATCAACCATTGTATATGACTTTTGTAACCATTTCATGTTCCATCATTTTATATGTAATCACTCCATGTTTCATCATTTTGTAATGTAAGATTGAGGGACTTATACGACTAAAAGGGTATATTAGAATCGTATATGCTAACAAATTTGGGGCACAAATCCTATGAGCCATAGAAACTAACCATGTTTGGTTGGGTTAGCCTAAATTGAATTGAGTTCAATAGAAATAAAAACAGAAAAAGAGAGACCAATGAATTAAAATAAAAAGAATTCTATAATATTTCTAATAAAATTACCTTGAGAGCCCTATACAAGCAAAGAAATTATATAACTCTATAAAATAAAATAAAAAAAAATATTAGAAAACCTCTAAGCCATAAAGGACACCAGCATGCTTCTCAGGGCCATCATCTCCGAAATACATCTCAGTCATCTTCTGGAAAGCATGCCACGTCAGCAGACTATCTGAACCGGCCTGGTGGCACTTCCCAACCACCCGGTCCACATCAAGCGCCCTGGCAACCCGATCCAACCCTCCATACAAGCTATTGCAGAATCTCATCAGATGCTTAACATCATAAACCCTAGTTCCAAAGAACACCCTAACCGCACTCAGAAACTCCCCGAGTAAACTCGGCAAGCACCGATTCGTCAATATCTTCACCAGATACCCAAAATCGTAAGCACTATGAAACGTCACCCAACTCACCGAGTCATTACAAACGAGTCCAGTAGACATCGCTAACTCAGCAAATTTCGAAGAGTCGATCCCCTTCTCTCTGTTCTTGAGAAAATCCACACCTTGTCGTCTCAACAGCTCGATCGAGTCCGCGGCATGCACATCCCGAGTCACATCAAAGTCACGAAAATTGAATTCCCAGATATACCTGTTTCCGGTGCCGAGATCCGGTAAATTTCCATCGGAATCGGAAAAGGTTAACCCGACTTGGATTAGATTCAAGATATCAACATTAGTTTTGAGGACGAGGTAGTGATCGGAAGGTTGACGATGCAAATAGTAAGGCTCGATCGGACGGAAAACGATGCCGGGGAATTCAGTGTCCATCGAGATAAATGGATACTTGTCGATTACATCTTGAATCAGTTCGAACTCTGATTCGAGATTCTGAGCCCATACTTGTCGGATCACAATGGGTTTTTGTTTCTGATTCAAAGACATGATGGTGATGCGTTTGCTTGATCTTCAATTGATTATGATTCTTCTTCTGGATGCAACTGAGGATGATTCTTTCGGTCTTCTTCTTCTGGATGCAACTGAGGATGATTCTTTCGGTCTTCTTCTTCTGATGCAACGGAAGAACATGTATAAGATTAAAAAAAATTCAAAATCAAAACTTGGTTTTTGAGTAGTGAGTCGCCCCTGAGGAAGAGACGAAGAGGAAGGAGAAGATGATGGAGATCTGAGAGAAAAGAGGAGCTTTTATAGGAGATTAGTATGAGTACGATGAGTATGGTATTGCTTGGAAAGAGAGCTAAAGAGAGGAAAAGACGTGGGTCGCTACTCGCTACAGAGGCGGCTCGTTTTATTGGTGAGTTAATTCTTTTCTTTTAATATTGACTGAATTTTAGTAACTGATTATTTATTTTTTTTATAAATAGAAACTGAAATCTAGAATTTATGGGGGAAAATTAAAAAAATAAATAAAGGAAAGGAGTTTTTGAAATTCGAGATTAAAAGGTGGGCGTGTGGGGTCCGTTTGTTTGACTGTACTTTGAACCTTTCTTTTCCATTCCTAATATGGAGGCTCATGTAGTCATGATGTAGGTGGACGGAGAAGGTTCATGGTGGCTGCTGAGTTGGCACTAGGCGGGAAACGTGAAGAATACCTTTTCTATTCTTTTTTTTTTTTTTTTCTTGTGGGTCTTACCTTTCTATCTGCTAGGTACGTAAATACCGTGTGGAAAATCCAATTCACTCATGTTTCAATTCAATTGAGAAAAATGGAAAAAAAGAATAGAAATTCTCTCATGTCTCAGTTTGAGTGAGAGAATTGACAGACTCGAATGGATGGTCGTTACCTGATTCTCGGGTGGATCTGAGCCCTCCATCAGAGCTGATACCTCAATCGACAAACTGAACCGACAAGAATGTCGGTTCGGATGGAGGGTTTGGATCCACCCGAGAGTCAGGTGGCGGCCATCCATCCGACCCGCCAACTCTCCCGCTCAGACTCAGACGGGAGAAGATGTGGATCCAGGAAAAAGGGAGAAGTATCGAGTATCAACCTTTATCTCATTACTCAATTTTTTTTGGATTTTTCTAACCCTTTCCTATATTTTGTACCATATTTACTCAAACGCCTTTATTTTGAAAAAAAAATCTCACTTTCTCCCCTTAAATCTCAAAATTATCCCTATCCTTCTCTTATTTTAGAATGGTTAAAGATGTTCTTTCCAGATTTAGAAATCTGGGGATTTTGAATTATCAGGCTAGAAAGAGAAGTAAAAGTTTTTTTTTTTTTTTCTTTTACAAAAATAGAAAAAAAAATTGGAATAAAAGAGATTGAATAAAAATAGAATAAGTATAAGATAGTGATAGTAATTGACTTTTTTTTTTTTTTTATTAGGTAAAATTATTAATCAATTTTGGGGAGGGGGTTTGGTGTTTGGAACAAGGGTAAATAAAATTTTTTCCAGACTCAATCCCCTTAAAGATATTGAGATCTTTGCCATCAACAGCTAGAGGACAGATCAAACCCAAGTGGTATTGCAAGTGCAGTTTTGATACAAGTACATGCCATCAACAGCTAGAGGACAGATCTAACCCAAGTGTGGTATCTCACTTGCTTGCGGGAGTTCAGTTGGGATACTCAAGGTTCAAGGCGTCCAAATCGTCTCCTGCGGTCTTGCCGTCTGCCAAGGGTAGGATTTCAGCTGGTCCACCCCCAATGTATTGGCAGGCGGCCAGACTGATCCCAAACTCTTGGATCAGCGGCAGGAAACGCCTGTCGTAGGAGACGATTTGGTTCCAGGTTCAAGTACATGGAGTCAGACACAGGATTGGCCCTAGTTGATTTCGATCTGGATAGTCATTGGAATTAGCTGGGATCGGTCATGTTTTCCATGAATTTTGACTTGCTATATTAGGATCAGCTCTTACCCTTGTTGGCTTAGTTGTTGCGAGGGATCAATCGATCTGGGTCAATCTGATCCTTCAATCACTAGTGAATACCTCATGGGATCGATTCTTTTTCTTCGTTGAGAGGAGATTTAGAGAGAGAGAGAGAGAGGGGGGGTGATGAGCATTGAATAGAACCATTGTTATTACTTCCTATTCTCTCTATGTACGAATCTCGGTTCAGATTTGGTGTGAAGATAAGATTGTCATATTTGCAATATGGTGATCACGGGTTTGAAACACAGAAACAGTCTCTCTGTGTTACGGGGGTAAGGCTGCATATATTCTATCCCTCTTCAAAACTTGCAGTAGCGAAAGACTTGTGCACTAGGACGCCCTTTATTTGAGGGTTAGCTCTTAGAAGTTAAAAGCCTGAAGCCTAAGCGCATCGCATTAGAAGTTTGATTCTACGATCTATAAAGAGAAAAAGATCAATATGCCATCTATTGAAGTGTTCAATCCATCAGCCTAAGTTGTTCGGTGAAAATGCCCAATTGGTATACAAGGTCTTAGAGTTAACCAATGTGGGTTTACCCAACAGTCCCCCCTCATGTGTTGCCTTCTTTTAAACAACAATATACATGGTACATGTGATCTTTTTTTGGGTGACTGCAGGATTAGAATTTTTTTTTTTTGGTAAAAGACAGTTACCTCCCTTGTAACTTACCTTATTGACCGTTGACCCCCAAAGGTTTCAAAAAAGACAGTTACCTCCCCTAAATAACTATTAAAATCCAAATAGCCCCAATTTTTAACGGTGTTAAAGTTAAATTTTTTATGGACAACTCTACCCTCAACTTTTTATCCATATTTTAAATCTTATTACTGTTAAAAGACCAATATAACCATTTTATATCCAACTAAAATAAACCCTAATCTCATCTTCTTCTCATTCTACCTCACGACATTTCCTATGGGGCGGAGATGATCTGTTGGACATAACTGTAAACAGAGGTATTTCAAGCGACCAGTGAGGCATCTTCTTCTTCTCATCTTATAGTGTTGTGTTTAAATAATCCCAAATCGCAGGGTAGATTACTAAAAACAATAAAAAATGGGGGCGGGTGGGTAAGACTGTGAACCTCAAAATCGACATTAAACAATCCCAAAATTTGAGGATTTCAAAGATGAAGCATCTTACTACTTATTAAAAGCTAATTAAAAGACAGTCCTTACAGTGCTTCAGTGCTTTAGTGCTTCAATGTTTGCAGCAACAGGTAGGGTTTCGAATGATGGGCAGTGCTTAAGGATTTGCAGCGGTCAGTGCTTCATGTTTGGAACCGATTTGTGATTCAAGATTTGAAGCGGTCAAATCTCCCAAGGATTTGCAACAGTTTGTGCTTCAAGATTTCGAAGGAATATGGGAACTTCAAGCTCCTTGCAGCGACAGGATGGAACTACTTCAAGATTTTAGCGGAAACATTTCGAAGACTCCTTACTGCTTCAAGATTTCAGAGGAAACATTTCGAATGATGAGCTGCTTCAATGTTCAAGGATTTGCAGCGGTGGAGAGCTCCGAAGACGACGACGATTCAAGGGTTTAGAAAAAGGAATAACAGTGAGCTCGACTGTGGTGAGCAAGCAAGGAATCGGGGAATCGTTCGACTGGCAAATAGTAACCTTCCTAAATAGTAAGGATAAAATGGGTAGTTCATATCTCTAAAAGGGTAGTTTGGTATTTAACAAACTATTAGACTCCCACCGTTACTATATAATGGAATATTCCTAGCAGGTAGAGTTATTTGGATTTTAATAGTTATTTAAGGGAGGTAACTGTCTTTTTTGAAACCTTTGGGAGTCAACTGTCAATAAAGTAAGTTACAGGAGAGGTAACTGTCTTTTACCTTCTTTTTTTAACTAACGAGATACCATTTTTGCATTGTCGAACCCAGAACTTAAATTGTTAGGGTAGAGAGACCCAAGTGGTATATGAAGTCGTTTAACATCCAAGAGTTAATAAATGTGTGATTATTCCCAATAAGATGCTTTCCCACTCTTTCACATCTTTAACACTCTTTTCTGACTACATGAGTCCTCTACTAAAACAAATCAAGTATTACACCCGGATTGATGTAGCATGATAGATTCTTTCCACCAGCTGCTTCTCAAATTTTAGTTGAAAGTTTCCTCTCTAACTATGTCCCCTTGCACCTTCTCACATGGACTGTGAAATTATCTCTCCATCTCCTTTTAGATACTTATGCCTGTTTTTCTATTGGATCTTATTCTGGCGAACGATACACGCAGCAGGACAAAAACCCACATCCCAAATCTTTATATAAAAATGGGGGAATGATTTTTTATTTTTTGGTGGGGATGGATGGGTGGGGGTGTTTGGTCCTTAGATGTATGAAACTGGGGATTGTTTTCAATGGAAGCAAGCAGGAAACAGTTAATCAGGTATGACTTCATGAGGGTGTATTGAGTGAGTGATGACAATTTCTTTATAGTTACCGGTTAAAGGGAGACCGGTCAACAGATCCAGATTAGGAATCATGGACCCACTCTTTATCATCAACTACCGAACAAAACTGCCGTCTTTTTTAAGCAATAACCCCCCTACCTACCACTTAAACTGCCGCCCTCACGCCTATGTCTCAAGTCTCAACAAATCATAACACTTTTGTGAGGAGCCTGACTATCATAATTCAAACTTTGAAGTGGTCAACAATGGAGTAGCAGACTTTGGCAATCTTAATCTTTGTTGAACGGGTAGGACCCACCAACTCTTAATCCTATCCTATCGAACTCTCCTGCTGTGATGCAATCCACAATTCCACACTAAGGATAAAGGTAGGTCCCACCACCTCTTAATTCTATCTTCTATTGCCGTGTTGTGAAACAGTTCACAGACTCCACATCTATCTGATGTCGATGATATATATATATATTAGAGATAAACATATAAATTTATCATTGTGTCATCATTATTTTTATTTTATTATATATATTTTTAATAAATATTTAAACATAGCTTAAAGTATCATATTAGTACTATCGCAATGCTGTAAAGCAATCCACACCATGGTCCATGGTATTGGCATCGACTATGGTGGTATACAGATCCAAATTGATCATACAACCTGATACCAATTATTAAAATTCTAATCCATATCGTGAGTCAAAACTTAAGAGTAAATGCGAAATTTTGATATTGTTGTACAAGTGTGTTCAACATATTGAATCAAATACTGAAGGTGCTTTCATTGTTTACTTTTCTTTTATTTTCCATAATTTATTGAAGATTTAATGTTCATGTATGTATTGAAGTACTTACATATGCTTTGAAGCTGCTTTAAACCTTTGAGTCCGGTTCCTCAGCACTTAAGTGCATCTTCCACGTGATTCTATTTTCATCCATAAGGTATGAGACCTGCCTTTCACGTTTGAAAGAACTGTCTTGGAAAAAAATTCCTTCAACATGCACTTCATGTTTTACACATGACAAAATTGATGATTGGAGGATACTTTGAAAAACCAAATCAAAACCAAAATCAATTGCATATGTAGCCAATCAAGGGATTGATCTACCAAGCCAACAGGTCAGATACCCTACTCAAAAATAAATAAAATCATCATCTTTGAGTAAAATTATATAATACAGGTAATTGGATTGTAAGGCCTGAATTAATGCAGAATCTAATAAAAATCTTTGAAAATATCTTGTGGGATTTAATTGGTCCAAACAAATGCTTGAGATGTTTCTTACAGACCATGAGAAGTCAGTTTTTCTGATTCTTTATTTAGTTATTTTCCTTTTCTTTTTTCTTTTTTCTTTTTTTCTTTTTTGTTTTTTTTTTTTTTTACATGCTTCTTCTGCTTACAAAATAATACACTAAAAGTTAGAAGTTAAAAACACAAGCTAATCAGCAAGTCAATGTAAGAGATAAAACGTTGGAACTTTGAAGAAGTCTACTGACCAGAAAAGAAAACTAAAAAATTTCCCAGACCAGTCAAATTATACTGACTATATATATAATCCAGTTAATTCTAAGGAAACAGAGGAGAAGCAATGGTTAACAAAATTTTTTTTTTTTTTTTTTTTTTTTTAAAGCCGTAGTTCATGTGTCTATTAAATAAATGCAGAATATCGGTTTCTGCAGTTGAAAATAATGGGTCATGTTTGGCTAGGTTAAATAATATAAAAAGGCATAATTGGATTCGAGATGGAAAGCTAGATTTTGAGAATATATGACATTCAGTGGGAGAATTGGACATTCGTCTTCAATGTCTGTAAAAATAGAATCTATTGCTGATGGGATGATTCACCCATATTTTCATTAATAAAAAATCTTCAATCATGCAAAGATATCTTTTACTCTACATCATTGTAGGTATATTTAAAACATGTCATCTTCTTTTAATTACCCTTTGTAATATTTCTCAGAGTTTTTTAAATTATAGGTAAAAATGATTTCTCAAATTTTTTTTGAGTGACCCTACCACTATGTCATTTAACGTTTTTCAAATAGACATGTGAAAAATGAAAGAAATTTAGTAAAAGCGTCTTAATCAACAATAATCCATGGTCCAAACACAGTCCTCGAGAAGAATTCCAAACTGAGGTCAAAGAAAGCATCCTTGACCCAAAATCCCATCTTATTCCTTCCCCTTTGGCTTTAAAACATCTTAGTCAACAATAATCTTCAAATGACTGCTGCTCTATTTAGGTGGTTGACTCGTGACTTTAATGGTTCACACACTAGAAAGTATAGAATCCATGTGTGAGGATGAAACAAGGAAAACCAGACCTCATCACCACCCCACAAGAAGTTCATTTTTCTTTTGTGCAGGGTTGTGCATTGAATGTAAAATCCAAAACATAAAAAGTATGAAACTGAATAGATAATATAGATTATGAATTCAAATTATGTGTTGCCATTGTCAATAGATGGTCACAGTTTATGCCACAAATGAGCTAAAGAAAATTCACACCATAGTTCTGAAAATAAAACCACAAAGAGAACAATTGGGAGATGCAGTCAAGGCCACAAGAGTGGTGTACATTTGATAGATACATTAGTCCCTCAAACCATGAGTGCAAGCAAGCGAGATTAAACACAACACTAGTTCCATATTCTTAGTTAAAGTGCATTTTCAATATGACACACAAGCAATGCCATCCATCAAACAGCATCCCTGAAGGACAGTTTGACAAAGGAAGACGAGAGAAACAGGGAGAGCACAGGGAAGGAATAATGAAAGGTTTCAGCGCATATTGGGTCCTCCTTTGATTTCACAGGATCGACATAGCATTACAAACTATATATTGGTATATATTCGATGCAGTTTAACCATTCATTGTTTCATCTCCAACTAGAAGAAGGTACCCTCAGGGGGCTGAACCAGTTTCCGGTTGTGGGGTGCTGCCATCTCCTTTTTCAGCTGTGTCAGTATGTCTTCCATGGTGTATTCCCGCTGCCAATTCGACAGCATTCCAAACTTCTTTGGTTCTACCTGGAAATATATCAAAGTTCCAGGTCAGACCTACAATTATTTTACTTTAAGCTAACACAAGGGCCCAGATTTTCCTAGCAGCAAAGCTTTGCTGGAGCGATATTGTGTATCAGAAGATTCGCCATTACGTCTTTGAGCTTGTATTTGTTTATTACAGGACCTAATTCAGGTACCCGAGGAATAGATATTATGGACGCAATACCAACAATGTAAGAACTTTTCCACATTATCAACTGGACAAAGAATGAAAACTTTACCACTCCAGTCTCATGGTTCACACAAGTCATGTTGACCCTTGAATGGAAGCGAACACTTGGAGGCCTCTCCGGATAATCTTTGTCGCAGAACAGCTTCAACTGATAAATGCGACCCTCATGCACAGACTGAAATACAAATGGTAAGTTCACAAGGGGAAGGAAGAACATGGGAGATACTACACTACGGCTACGGCTTCAAACTTGAAAGTTCGAAGTAACCCACAAAAATACTGACTAGAGTGAAGGTGTGGTCACATTGAATTACTCAACATCAATTACTTTACCTGACAAATGCCAGAGCAGTTAATCAAGATTGATTACTCTTGGAGTCAAATAGACTACAACAACCATTATCATGGCTCCCCAACATACAGCAATAACCAAGCAAGCCTAAATAAGCAAGCCAACTGCAGCAGAACAAGTTATTCATTACAACACTGGGAACTTGGTTGAACAAGGGCATTGTCCATGAGAACACATTAAAAGAATTGGACCCATCTATATTATTGCCCAATGGGGGAAGGACAAATATCTATTGGATAAAGTGGTCCAGGTCAGGATCATGGGATTTAGTTATCTTCACAATTTAATTCCCACAACCTATAGCAATTCAAACCACCTAAAATGGTGTACCTTGAATTCTAATGATGCAAGGAATTTCCTGAGGCATAGGAAATCCAATCCCAATTCTCATGACAAATCCCATTTTACTTGTTAACTGCTAATCCTAAACTAACTGGAGATTTCAACTACCAGCACCCATAAACAAAAACGAGAGTTTTAAATATTCCCAGCAACACAAAAAGTGCTATCAGTCTGTGACACAGGCAGCAACTAGCTCCGCAGGGTATTTCAGTATATATTCTTTTCCATCAAGTCAGGGCACGCTTTCTTTCTCTTTTTTGGGCAACAGGAAGAGAAATTTATTCATAGAACAGGAGGAACTATGGCATAAGAGGGCAAAACAATGCTACAAGGGCACTTTATTTGTTGTACTGTTGCATAAACTCTTCAATATATGTCCAACTAGTAAAACAGAATTCCATCATGGTCAGATACAACCAAGCTGGCCAACCATCAAGGGGCTGTCACTCAGTCTCTGGCTCTGAGCATGGCTCTAAGCACAAGATTAACCTCACTAAGACATTACAGAGACTGCTAATTTGCAACCAAACTAAAAGGGATTTGTTTAGTGCGAATGGCCTCATATGTGCACCAGTTTAACATGGAATGGCAAAGTTTATGTTTTAGGCCTGCAAATTACTTAGGCATTGTATCCAAGTACAGCTGAGATCTACTAGAATTTCCTTTAAGTAGATTATATGGCGCACCATCAGTATACCAAGGTTTAGGTGCTTGATAAGTGTGTGATTTCTATATTTTTATTCCCTTTGCACTATGCTTTTTAATATATTTTATGCCTTATTGAGATTATTATAATTTATTTTATAAGTTCGGCTTATTTTAGAGACTTTGTAAATTAATTGCTAAAAGATAAGAAAATTCCAGCATTCTTAATATTGACGTTCTGAGCTTCATGCAGGTTTTTGACGTGGAATGAATACCAAAATTGAAAAATGATCTTCAGTAAAGTTGTAGAGGACATCTCAAGCTTTTTGGAATGATATTATGGAGAAAAATTCGAATTCGTTTGGGCCTCCAAATGCTGCTTCAAAGTCTGACACGAAAATCTGATCCGAATCTGAATCGGAGTAGCCGTACAATCTGATTAAAGCATTCAACGGTGGATGAAATTTCCATAAAGAGTTTCCTACTCAAGTTAGGAAACCTAAAATAGAAGAGGTTGAATTGATTTGGTATTTGAGTCAGATAGGGAAACTACCATTCTAGAAGACTCCAAGGAAGAAAGAAAACTCTACAATTTCAGAATTCTAAATAGAGAAGGAATTCTAAATAAAGAAGGAATTCTAATGCTCTGTAAATAGAGCATTGGTGTTGAAAATAGCATCTCTCAATCACTCTCTCTGATTGAAAATTTCTCTCTCTGAAAGGATTGTATTGTCTGGCTAGTTTATTCATTCGGTTCAAGGAAATATTGAAGCCTAAACTCATGTCAATGGTGTAATCCATATTCAGTAACGTTGTTCTTCTTCTCTCTTTTATTAAAATTGCTTATGTTATTCTTTTATCTTTATTTATGATATTTATCTGAATAATTCAGCAATGGTCTGCTGAATCGGTTAGATTAATATTAATTGCTAGATCTAGAATCTGTGATACGTAATCGTCCTAGTTCTAATCACAAGTAGCAAACAGTGGTAGATGATTATATCCAAGTTTTCATCTCATCATTGTAGATAATATAACCTAAGTTAAATAATTCTCGCTTGTGTGTGATTGTTGCTTAGATTGATCTATTTTCACTTACTTAATGCTGCCATTGAATTAAACATTGAGAGCTTATTCAGTATTGTTCAATGGTTAGATCTCTCTAAAGAGCTTGTTTTTGTAGAGGTAATCAAGGGAAAACTCGGGTAACAGAGCTTATTGTTATCTAGGGTCTTTAATTCTAATTGTGAGGAAGAGAGTCGCGTTGCGATTAATTTTACCTATTACATGTGTGGGTAGATATTGAACCAAAAACTGAATTCTTTTTCTCTAATTATTTTCCCATTTAAAATTTGTCTATTTACCTTTAGTTTGATTCAACTAACCAAAACCCCCTTCGTTATTGTGTTTGCTTAGCATTAATTAGTATATTTAGTTTGAGTAGAATATAAATTTTGATCAAATCACTCTCTGTAGGATCAACCTTTGCTTAGCTTATTTACAGTTTATTAATTAGGTCAATGAAGAAATACATAATTAATTTGATGCATTCGACACGCAACCAGTGCTAAACATGGTTTAAAATTTCGCCGAGATCTGTGAGATCTCAGTGCTCTAGTTCTCACCGAGATCTCGCCGAGATCTTTGTGTTATCTGCAGTTTCTCGGCAAGATCTCAGGATATTTTGTGCTATCGGTAGTTTCTCGGAAACTTCTCGCTCGAGATCTCGCCAAGATCTCGGGATATTTTGTGTTATCGAATGCTACATGCAGGAGCAAATCTCGGCAAGATCTCGGTTTTCCAAGAGGCCAAGATGCCTCCGAGAACCGAGATTTCAAACCTTAGTGCTAAAAAGAATCAACTTTCCACGCCTTACATCTTAGCCATTGACAGTGTTTCTAAGGTGTTAGTCATTCAGGCAAACCATGAGCCAAATGTCAGATAAGCATCGTTTGCCAATTTTGGACAGGATGGAAGGAATCAAATTGAAAGCTGATGTAGGCAACAATATTTTTAGTTTTTAATTTTATTTCTCGGGAAAAGATCCCCACAATGCCACTGTGGGGATTCTTTACCACAATCTCACATATAACTGTCACACTCTATCCTCCCCTGACCTTGTGGGCCCCAATTGAAGATACTGATCCTGCATACCTACCTATTAGTGCATTGTAGGAGATTCCTCCCCCTCGTCCCCCCCCCCCCAGTGGTGCTGTGGGGAACCCTCTCCCTTTATTTTTTATGAAGGCAACAGCACTTCAGGTGCTAGTGCTACACAACCAAACAAATTTTTTTTTTTTTTCCACATTCTTTTATTCTGTCTGATTAACAGAGGAACCAGATATTCCTTGTTTGTCATTCGAATTACATACTTATGGGGTTTGTTCAGATCTTGTTTCTTAAGGTAAAGCAAGGTTTAATTTTTATATTAACCCACAGGTCTAATAAACCCAAGCATTCAGTGGCTCAATATGCATAATTCCACCTTCCAGCAATCCAGCCAAGTCGGACAGCAGCATAATCAGGCTCAAATAGAAAATAATAAACCAGCAGAACAACTCCAAATATCTCCAACTAATCAATAGAATCAACTAAAACAAATACAAAAACCCTTTTTTTTTCCACAGATCCAATAACTGTGCAAACTACTAAAATACAAAGACCAGCAAGAGGGATAGCACCAGATAATAATTTCCAATAACTATGACAGAAAACGCAAACAGTGCAAAGAACCAATAGAGTAATAAGTAGAAGTCTCAGAAGTCAGAACTAAATCTGAAGGCAACAGGGAAGTATCATACCTCCAACTATGGGCCAACAGATTGAAGACAATCAAGATACAATCTTTAAATCAGTTAATATAAAAAGTCAAGAATACAATTCCCATCCCATTGTTTATGAGCATAGATCAGTAGGCAGTTCTCTCTTAGTGATGTGGCATGGTTTTAAGATTCTACTTTTCTGGATGGCCAAAAGGAAACATGATGCTGACGACATTGGGCAAAAAAGGGATATCGAAAACAACCCAAAAGAGAACAAGAGAAAAAGGGATGGGAACAAAAAATAGGAAACGTTGACAATGAAATAATTTTAGGGAGTCAAAACGAAGAAAGACAAAATAGGGAAAAAGGAAAGCATATCAAGGAACCCACCAAAAGGTAAGGGGAAGGGGAGAATACCGATAGAGAACCAAGAGGGGGAGGGGAGAGAAACTGATAGAAAGAGGGAGGGAAACTTATCCCCAAGAGACAGGAGGGGAGCCAAGAAAGAGAGGAGAAAGACTTAAGTGGGGGTGAGAGAGAGTACCCGAGAGCCATCTTGCTTCTGTTTTTCTTCATCCTTCTTAAATCATTGCATATCTATTCAAATAAGAGATTAGCCTATAAATAGGCTTTACAATCCTAATCCTAATTGAATACTAATATCAAAAGGAAAAATAAAAGAAAATAATAATTAAAAAAAAAGATTCCTAACTAATCAAACTAATCCACACCTAAAGGGGTCCACCCTTCTTTAAAATAATTAAAAAAATAAATAAAAGATAATTAAACCGATTTAAATTTCCCAATAAAAAAATTACATATATCCTAATTAAAGCCTAGAAAGATTCCTATCCAATGGAACTCGGCCTGCATCAAAACAGTTCATCTGTTATAAGTTATAACATGGATATGTCTGTTAATTTGGCATAAAATTATACCCCCTACTGCTTAAGGCTGCAAAGTAAGAATAATTTTGATATAGGTATCTTTTGCTTTTCCTTTCTCAGTACTCAAAGCAATTATGGGTATGGTTGGCTGATAGGAATAAGAAAATAAGAGATAAGAATTAAAATAAATGTAATCAACAAAGATATTTTTTAAGAATATATAATATTTGAAGAATTAAAAGAACTCACAGAAAGCCCAAGTAAAGCGGAAACAGTCAAGATTTCATATCAGTAGGAAATAAAGCACTATAGCAGAGGACAAAAACCTTAAAAAAGCCAAGGAAAAGAGAGATCCCACCAGAACCCACCTTTTTTTATTTAATAACCAGGTTAAAACTACAATTGGTCCATGACACGTTTACAATGAATTCCCTCTGACTATTACTTCCAGTAAGAGCAGTTAAACCTCTAAGAATGTCCACTTAATTTCTCCAAGAGTGAAACCCTTAACATGACTACCGGTTACAAATTTAGCAACTACAATCATGATAGAAGTAGGATAAATTGGAGTCTACATCCACAATTAAAAAAAATATTTTGATAAGAGGTTCATAAAGAAATGCTGCAGGAGCTATTCTAGTTCAGATTTATTGGTCATAGAATCAACATTTTAGTGGTTTCCTGCAGAATTTCTAGAGTTCTTGGCAGCTGTCAGGGTTTTGTTACTGCTTTATACTACTTTATACTGTCATCATAGTTCATCTCTAATGTAGAACTATTTGTGATCAATTTTTTTTTTCTTAGAAACATATGCTCCATACTAACTTCTTCCAAATACTCATAATTTTTCTCTCCCTCGCATTATTCTATAATTGCTAACCCCAATCGCTAGGGCTTATATTTAGGCCCATTATGATGCAGGAAAATCACAGAAGTATGCTTATTTTAGTGAAAATAAGCTTTGGGTTGGATTACATGTGTCAGGTCTTTGGTACCACTTTAATGAGTCTAAAATAAGGGTAATACAGGATTTACTTCATTAGTTAGTTTAAGTTGGAGCCCTAGTTAGAATCTAGTTAGAATAGGAGTTGTTTTAAGTCCTTTCATTGATCAGTTAAGTAGCTAGTTTGATTACCACGCAGGAAATTTTCCAGGTGTGTATATGAATCCATTACCCCAACCATGAAATGACTTTACTACCTACCCTACACAATCCAATGGGCAAATGGGTCTGCTGCAGGAGTCAAGACCTTAACTAATCGTCTTAACATGCAGAATCACCCTTTGAGAGAGCACAGTACGATGAAAATTGTAAGCTGTGTTCACGGGGGAGAGAAAGAGAGGGGGGGGGGGGGGGGGAGGAGTTATTGTCTATTGTTGGCCTCTATGGTAGAATCAGTCAAGGAGGTCTAAGAGGCCGTGATTTACCATGTGGCGGATGTCAGCAGTTTGAGTCCTTTTGTGGTGTTTCGTTACATTGACAAGGAAGTTTCCATCCATATCAAAAGTGGTGTGGGTTCAACCTTCCGATTCATCTGCCGGATCTGTTCAGATAGATCAAAATCTACTGTAGGCCTGTATGGTAGAATCAGTCGAGGAGGCCAGAGAGGCTGTAATTTACCCTGTGACGGGTGTCAACAGTTCAAGTCCTTTTGTGGTAATTGGTTGCATTGACAACGAAGTTTCCATCCATATCAAAAGTGGGGTGGGTTCAACTGTTCTGATTCATCTAGCTGAACTGTTCAGATAGATCGAAATAGTAGGAATGGATAGAGAGGGAATCTATCAAAATAGTAGCAATGGATAGAGAGGGAATCTATCAATGATAAGGGGAAATCTCCTATTTATATCTACTGATCAGACAACTTCCAATTCTGGAGTCCTTTTATTGATCAATAAAGAAGGCTAGTTATAGGTTTAGACTATTTCTTCTTGTTAGGAGTCAGATTTTGAGAGTCAATACACAATATTATACTTAGACATCTATATAACCAGCAGCATTCAGGCATACTAGTTGGAGTTATTTTAGCAATGAAGCTTTTTTTTTCCCTCTACCTTGTTGATTCATGGTGTGCTTTGATGAATTTCCAGCATTGTTAAGGTGGATTCTTTAGTGGAAGAGTAAATTCTCCATAGGTTAGGTGGATTCCTAATAATATCTTCATCTTCTTCACTTATTTTGTTCTGGCTTCTAGCAGCTAGCTTTATGTTGGTATATCTGATTAGCCAAAAACTCAATATCTGATCCATATGTTATTTTTTCTCTAAAATTTAGCTGATAAGATTCAATTCTGGTCTTTAATTTCTGAGTTTTCTATTTGCTGGACAAGAATCCTTTTTTTCTTATTTTCACACAAGCGGGACAAGAATCCTAGTTACATCAGGATTCTTCAGTTGCGCACTGATCTGTTCTCTGAATATCATCAAATTTTTCCAGCAAGTAGAAGTCCCTAAATGGTCCACTTGACCAGGGTGTTAGGTCTATCTGATTAGCCCTCTGTTAATCATAGATTTTCTCCCAAAAATAGAAAGGAATTCCTAGTTCTAGTTCTTTTGTTTAATTAGTTATATGTGAGTTCTTGCTTGTTCTCTGTTTTCTGAAGATCATGTGTAGCAAATCAGTCTCTAGTTTCTAGGTTGGGACTGATAATTGCATTATATTATCCACAAGATTAAAGATTCTCCTAGACTTCCTCCATCGCATACTCCGCAACACACATCAGTGCATCAGATTCCATACCTAATCAATGTTATACCCAAAAATGCTTGTAAAAAGGACATATTTTAAACCCTAATGCCACATCTTTATTGCTATAAAAAGAGCATACCACAGCCTTATAAAGATAACTTATCATCCCTTTCTCTCATTAAATTGCAAGAACCAGCAAATACCAGCTCAGTTGCTTCTAGTTAAGCCCATAATTTATTATTGTTTCCATCCTACATGGTCACGTTCCTGTATCCTACAGACCATCCCTCAAACAGCCTTTGTTCCTCTTTCTACCCACTCAAAACCGTAACCTTCAAACTCATTTAGTAGGTCTTTCTCTCATGATTTAATTATTGAACACCATGAATATTGGAAGAACATTGGTAATTGGTTCAATATCATTAGTTTGCACTCACAAATTTTGATATTTAAACATCAGAGCAGTTTTTCCCTATCCAAAGCATGGAAGTCTGTTTCACTGTTCTTCAATGGAGCCACTAATTCAAGAAAATGGTTTCACCTCACTCCGTCTAGTCTTAAGACTAAACCATTTGTAACACCCCAGCCAGCTGAGCTGTTAAGCTAGCTAGTGTTACATGGTGGATAGAAGATCTAAGGGTATTTTGGTAAATTATACCATGACATCCAAAGGTAAATATTTGTTGTATTATGCTAGTCGATAATATTTTATACTATGTATGGTTAGATTATCATGAGATAAGTGAGGGGTTTAATTGTGTAAATTGTTTATATTATAGGTTGGTGACTTGTGATGACTATGTTATACTAAAATAATTTAATTGTTAAACCTTAGTGTATTGTCACATGCTAGACTAGTGTTTTATGTTTAGAACCATGGAGTATTGATACCTATAAGTCATGAGATCAAGTCTGAAGCAAGCAAGAGTGTATGGAATTTTATTTCTATATGACATTTAATTGTGGGGCCTAAAAGAGGTGGCTGCCCACTATTGGTTGGGATAACTTAAAGTTTCATTTTTAAATGGAATGGCATGGTGTAATAATTGGTTTTAAAAAGGGGTATTCTTGGTCCCTAAATTAAAAGGGTACCAAGACAATATTAAAGTGGGTCTTTGCATGTATTTAAAAAGGCATATAAGAAGGGCATAATAGTCTAAGCACATTTTTAGGATACCCTAAAAGCATGGGTTTATTTTTCATGCATTTGGTGTGTTATAGGGGTGTAAGAGGGATTTCAGAAAATCAGTCTATTTGGAGAAATAGGAAATGAATGAAAATTAGGTAATGACCTTTTGTTTCATTTCTAATTTCCCCAAATGAGGCAAAACGTGAAAGGGAGAAGAAGGAAAGTTTTTGAGTTGGTCTTTGAGAAATTTTCTGTTCTTGAGAGTTCCATGATTAATGACTGTTGCTGATCTCATTTGAGTGATGAAATTTTGAAAAGCATTGAAGATAAAGGGTAGCAAGATTGAAGGAAGGTTTAAGGAAGTGAAATTCTGAAATTTTGAGGTTTTCATGGGGGGAAAATCGTTATCAACCATCAAGGTGTTGGAAGGTGAAACTGGAAGATATATCAAGAGACTCTTGAGGTAAGAGTTACTGTACATCGGTTCTTAACAGCTGCATGTTGATTTCAGAAGGTAGAGAACAAAGTTGCAGACCTTGAGACTGTGTTTTAATGGAGGAAGAAGATGATGAACAGAAAAATTTGTTCACCCTTTTCTTCCTATGGATGGTTTTGACTGTTAATGTTTTGCTGCATTTTTCTTATAAGAAACTTGTATTAACGCATTGTGTGGGATTTTGGGGATTTTGGGGACTGAAATTTGGGGAAACAAATGAAAATTTTCTGCTAAGCCAAGGGTTTGAAGGTTTTCCCTTCTTGCTGAAAACGTGAATAGGGGAAGAAGCCTTGTGTTTGAATATTTTTTAAATTTTGATTTTCTTTTAGAAAGGTTGGATGCTGGGTTGTTGCCTTGATCATTGGGGATTTATTTCTGAGATTAGAGTTCTAAGATTTGAATTACAAAGCTGGACAACTTCGGTTGTGCTAGAAGCCAGAAGAAATTTCAGCAACTTTGAACCTTGTTAGCAAATTTCAAAGTTCCGAGTTTGGAACTTGTGGAGCACCTTTGTGTGTGATTTAAACATCCTTGAGGTAACTAGTTTTATGGATTATAACAAGGATTCTTGCTAAAGTTTAGACTTTCAAAGGTCACTAATGGCAAAAAATTTATGGAGAAATTTTTTTTCAGATTTAAGGTTTCCACCTATGTTAAGTTGAGCAATGCCTTGTACTGATTCTAACTTTATCTCTTCGTTGGATAATGGGAATGAAATCCCTAATGTTAAGTCACTAGATTTGAGACCATGTAAACCAATTTGTAATGGTTTAAAATTTCAGTTTAATGAAAGGTAAACTGATTTATAACTAACTGGAGAGTAAAGTCAGAAAATTTAAGCACTCATTTGACTGAGGTTAGGTGAGGAACCTTGTCTAATGCCTTCTCCCAATTTTACCTCTAGGAAAGGAAGCTCTTAAGAGTTAATTCTTGGAAGCATATCCCGTAAAGTTCCTTGAGAGTAGCTGGAACAATCAGGTAAGGAACTAGTATACATTTGTGATGGTATTATGTGTAGTTTATTTTATGGAAGAAGTTATTATTAATCTAAATCACCCCAATGTAGGCCTAAATTCCAAAATTGCTGGTTTTCCTAATCAAGTCTTCAAGTAAACTAGAAGCTACTTTTGGATTGCTTAAGGTGAGTGTTTTCCTCTCTTGTAGCAGACTATTTATTAACTATAATGTAGGTGATAGTAAAGAATAAGTGCATGAGTGATGTTTACTTGTGTTGTTTAATGCAATGCGTTATCTTGAAATATTCAATATGTTATATAATAGAATATGAGTTTATCTTTTAATCAAGATATGTTGTGATAAATGTGGAGTTCTAAATTCATGCTATATGATGGAAGTAAGGCTGATTAATGTTTATGTTGTTTCAAAGTAAGGAGTGATTCATGGAGCTTGTGAAAATAGGATTAAGTGATATTTTGTCTTTAAGAAACTGAGTTATACTTATGTGGACAGCAATGACATGAGTTGTGAAGGATTAGGCAAGGATAAGATATTAAATATTGTTAATGTACTATTTTAATTATATGTGGACAGAATGCTTGTGGACTAAGAAAGCAATGCATTGATTGGTCTTTGAAGTGTTCTTTATGGATGTTCTCATAAGTATTTGAACAGCAAGCATTAAAAAATGAGTTTGTCTCCATATTACGTTGTGTAACTTCTTTAGTGAACCTTTATGTAAGCCTAACGTTAGTAGAGCTATGGAACTAAGGTTTTGATTAAGTGAATAACTTGTTATGGTTATGAACGAACTGTCCTAATGCTATATGGACAGCAAGGTAACTTATAGAATATCATGGAAGGAAAGTTAGTTTATGAACACAAATGGATAGAAAACCTTTGAAATAAGAAAACTGTGGAGTGAATGGTCCCCAAGAACCTATGTAAACATGATAAAGGAAAAACCATTGGTGTAGCAACAGTCTTGTGTGTGACGCCATCAAGTGAGCTAGTAGCCAATGGAGTGTTTTGAGCAAGATACGTATTTATACTCGGTGAACTCATACACCATCTATGAATGGAAAATAGAGAACAAGGAATGGGCAAGATACGTAGATGACCCGGCGAGCCCAATACACCATTAAATATATAAGATAAGGAGTATATGGGCAAGATACGTAGATAACCCGGTGAGCCCAATACACCGCTTGATAAGAAAAATAAGTACCATTGGCTTAACAACAGTCTCGCATGTAATATCACGGAGTGAATTAGTCAATCGGGTGTATGTGGACAAGATACGTAGATAACTCGGTGAGTCTAATACACCATTTGATATTAAAATAAGGAGTAACTTGGCAAGATACGTAGGTAATCCGGTGAGCCCAAATACTCAACTTTATCGAGTCTGGAAATGAAGGACTAGATACTGGCAAACCATTGAGCCTAGAAATGAAAGACAAGATAAGGGTGAACTGTTGAGTCTAGAGAGACAAGATACGAACAAACCTTTGAGTCTAGAAATGAAAGGCAAGATATGGGTTAAACGTTGAGTCTAGAAATGTAAGGCAAGATAAGTGTGAACCGTTGATACTAGGAAGGAAAGTCAAGATACAGGCAAACCATTGAGTCTAGAGTTGAGAGACAAGATACGGGTATATCCTTTGAGTTAGATATGTAAATAATACAACGATATTGCAAATGAAAAGTGGTAAGTTTTGTGGAAAAGAGATAATATAGAAAGATAATAGTAATTGAGTAATGTGCTTATTTAAGGTCAAGTTAAGGATTTTAGGAGTTCATTGTTTATGGTTATGTTCATTCAAAAATGACCTATGTTATGAAATGTTTAATTACAAGTTTATGTTTCTTATGAAAGGAAATGCTAAATTTACAAGTTTATGATTATTATGAAATGAAGGATAAGTATCATGTATGCTTGTATATATTTTTCTGCCAAGGTGGAATCATATTCACTGAGCTTTGGCTCACCCAAGTTGATGAAAATGTTTTACAAATAAGTAAAGTGGAGACGAGGATAAGCTAGATAGCAGATGAAAGTCCAAGTGGGGAATTCATCGCCCCTTTTGGCATACAGTTGAAAATTTATTTATGAGACGTGATTATAATTGTATTTTATTAGTAAGGTTTTGTAATAATTATTATATCAAGCCACCAGAGGTTGCAATTTATATAAGTTTAAGACTTCCGCTGTGTTTATGTCAAAGTGATGTATGATTCATGTATGAGTGGATTATGTGATAAAGAAGGATTAAAAAATTATACTAGATTTCTATCAGGTTTTCCATGATTCAGAATGTATGTTTTAGACCCGACCACCAATCCGAACCCGTTTCCTGGGAATACTGTTACACCATTCCTATATGGGCCTTGTCATAATATGAGAAGGCATAAGATTTAAAGCGTAAATGAATTTGTACCATCTATGGCAGCAAAAATAAAGTGATAAGAAGGGCAAAGAAAAATGAAGACTTGAGGCCAACCCTCTATATATCAATGAAAATGCTAATCTGGCAGAGGCACTGATGATTTCACCTGACTGTCCAATCATATGCCAGATAAAGATTTCATCCATTTTTTAACCATTCCACTATTATATGGGTTTCTGATATCTGGATCTCATGTGCGATGTTCAGACAGGATGGCCTGACTGTCGCTGTCAAGCTAGCAAGTCCATACATTAAAAGGTAACACCAATAGTTCATGAAAAGGAGTAGAGATAAGATGATCAAAGCAGATAGACAGCAGAAATATCAAGTAAATGTAATGATATGTCAAAAGCAACAGTTTGACTTACATTGTGAGGACCAATTATAGTACCAGTCCAAGAGCGCATGTAAATATCATCTCCATCATCCATTCCATAGCTGACAGTACCATCTCCAATACCCTTTTCACCACGTTCAAGTTCCTCCAGCAATCTGAAGTTTCGGGGGACTGCACAGCAACATTAAGACATGAAACCCTCCCTTTCTATCAGAGAATTGTATGAAAGGCCAGAGGTCTTAATAAGATCTATGCACTAAGGTGCATCCATGCCACACATCTACACCACAAGCAATGTCCACAAGTGTTAGTGTCAAGCTAGCATCACATGCAGTTCCACAGAGCAGCATGGATGCCTCCAGCACACACACCTTGGTAAGCCTGAGGCCTGCACAATAAGATATCGTTCTTATAATGCCTATGCTAAAACAACTTCAAGTGAAACTGCTTTCAACATACATAAGAGTTACAAGTCTCATCATTACATAAATTCAATCATCTCAATTCAAGAGAGCCACCAAATTTATGATTAATATACTGCTATGTGCTACTTCCTAAGAGGTGCTCAATGTATGATAATGAATTATCCAGTCCACGAGTAGGATAACACTTCAAATGCATAATAATGGAATCAAAAGAGCTAACCTGAACAATGAATTAGAACTTTAGAATCAACCTGACATGATAAGTTCATACTTTATTCTTTTCCATAATTCTTTTGAGATTTTTGGATAAAAATTCAAAGGGATTCAGTGCTCCTTTACCCAGCCTATAATTCATAAGATCTGGCTAGCTGGATAATATTAGGGAAGGATCAATGTAAGTTTCAGGTTTCTAGTTTCTGTATAACTCGGTGGAGAATGCTTCATAACTGATCTGATGCAAGGAAACATACACTTTTGATAATCCCAGGCTCCCAGCTGAAAATTACAAGTTTTGTGTCTTAACTCTTATGTACGGAAGGATCACTGATAAAAACTTATTCAAAAGAATTAGAAAAGGAAAATTAGAAACTAAAGAAAGGATAGCAAAGGCAAAGACAAAGTATCTTAGTATATCATAAAACTTTTTATTAAAATCATTAAAGGAAGAACAGTTACACGGGTTGGGCAAAGGCCCCTTTGCAAAAGTACCGTAAGTATAAACTAAAGAAAGGATTAGCAAAGGCTAAAGAATACAAAGTATCTTAGTATATCATAAAACTTTTTATTAAAATCATTAAAAGGAGATAGTAACAGTTACATCGGGTTGGTAGCTCAAAGATGCTTGCCAGATCCTTTGCATTAAAACAGATCACAAATTCTTAAAAAAAAAACTTAAAGGATAGGGTTAAGCAACTTGCCAAAGTGAAAAGGGATGGAAAAAGTTGTACAAGTTAATTCTGTAGGATATGAACTATTAAAGGACAAAGGTATCTCATCCTCATCTCATTAGGCCATTCCTTACTTTATCCTTCCTAATTTTGTCACACATCCATCTCAACATCCTCATCTCAGCTACAATGAATTTATCCATTTGATGCTTCTTAACAGTCCAACATTCCACACCATACATAATAGCTGGCCAAATGACTATCCTATAAAAACTTCCCTTAAGTTTTAAAGGCATACATCGATGACACAAGAAACCATAAACATATAAAAAGAGTATACTGAAACATACATAGGAAAAATAATTTCAAAATAGTGCCAACAGTATTCCAACCAGAATTATAAAAAAATAGACAAGTTTAAAACTCCATACTACTCCCGAAAGCATAGAATAAAAAAAAACATAAAATATAAATCTGTTTACAAGATGAAAGCACGATAGCGAACAAACCAAATGTTTAGCAAACGGGTTGAACACATTAAAGTCATTTCTGAAAAAGTAACAAATTATACTTCGGTTCGGGGAAGTGTAAATAGAAGGAATACAACGTAACAAACATAAATAAAATACAAGAACTACTAAGCCAACGATCACAAATCCTTTAATACATATCCCATGGGACTCATCCAATAATAAGATAAAATGAAACTTTGTGACGGATGCAACAGGGTAATAAACAGTGCGATCACTCTTCCTCTAAAGAAAATAATGGAATAGAAACAAATGATATCAAATGAAAGAACATGGCAGAAAACCCAGTAAGTACAACTGCCCAGGCAGACGATTTGCAGTAAAGCCGTCAGATCAACATAAAATTCATCAAGAAGGACCCATTAGCGATTCCTGTATAAAAAAGAGTACGTAGAGTACAGAAACAGCAAAAACTGAAAGCAGCCCATGGTATCAAGAACAAGTCCGGGGAACCCATGAGAATTTAAATCTAAAATACAAAGAAATTCAAAAAAAAAAAAAAATCTATGATATACTGTTGATGAATCATTAGAAGCGGATTCAATGAGGCACAAACTGTCACGGGTGGGAAACTCACCAACAACGCTCGATCCTCCAGAGCCAATCGTCATCGAAGGTAAGAGTTTTGCTCAGCTGGGTCTATTCAGATCTGGCCGAAATCTGGGGTATTATGAGAGATGAAATGAGATTCTTGGAAGGGTGACACAGAAAAGACCGAACCTAAAAAGAGCGAATGATGAACGGAAGAAGCAAAAGAGGTAATGGTGTTCGGATCGAAAGGAATAAAGTGGGCTTTGGAGTTTACCGCTCTCCGGAAAGCTTTTATTGCCCAAATCCTCTCCTGCGGCAGGAGGGTCCTGCGGCTGATCAAGGGGTTTGGGATGACTGAAATCTCACCCTTGGATCCACATCGTCTCCCACCTGGGTTTGGGCAGGAGACTGGACGGCCCGGATGAATGATCGCCACCTGGCACTCGAAGTGATCCGAACCCTTCATCCGAGCCGACCCCCCAGTCGGCTCAGCTTGTCGACTGGGGGTCGGCTCAGATAAAGGACTCGGATCCCTCCAAGTGCCAGTGGTGGTCATCCATCCAGGCCGCCCAGTCCCCGCCCAAACCCAGGTGGGAGACGATTTCTGTTCCTCACCCTTGGCAGCTGACAGGAGACGATTTGATTGCCCCCTACTGACAACCTCCTGGTCTTGGTCAAGAAGTTTGATTTGGAGTCTCGGACCACGGTTCAAAGTATCGAATCCGGCCGATTTGTTTGGAAATGGCCGATTACCCAATCCCAACCTATTTTTATACTATTTTAATGATGATCGGGTTTTTACCAAAAAAAAATTATACTATTTTAAAGAAGATTGGGTTTTTACCAAAAAAACAAAAAGGAAGATCGAGCATGTGCCAGTTTTTCGTTGGATCTGTACACCAATTTGATCCAGAACAAATCGGTTATGAACACAAGCGATACCGTGTCCGATAATTGGATTTGAAACCATGATTTAGAGATCCGTGAAGTATAATCTTCATAATGAAAAGACGAATACACCCTATTGGTAATAATGATGTAAATGGATAGTCGAAGATCCGAATTAAATTTGCAGTTGTATCTGTTTAAGGGAATATGTATCCGACCAGGGTTATCTGGATTCGAATTCAAATAATCCGAAAAAAATATCTAACTAATCCACATAAATATCCAATTAAAGGTTTTGATGATTTGATAAGTTCTGGAGGATGTCAAAAAGAGAATCATGCATTTGAGACAACTGAGATATATGAATTGATAATATTTAATCATATCCAGTAGAGAAGAAAGGTTCGAGTAGACAAGTCAGAAGTGTAAATGGATAATCAAAAATCTGAATCCGATCCACATTCACATTCATTTAGAGGTACCCAAAATATATATATATATATATACATATATCCAATCCGTTTTACATCGAGATCATATCCAATTCAAGTTCAGAAAAATATCTCGCCACAACTCTATATGTAGAGTCTAACCTTTAAATAAGAACTGAACAAAGGGATACTGATATGTTTTGTTTCATATACATTCAGATAAGCTTTCAATTTCAAATCGCTTTATAAACAGGATCTGTTTCTTTCCATTTAAAAATGGCTTGAATTTTTCTTTTCCTTGTAATATATGATTTTTTGTTATTTATTTTAACATAAAATAAATAAAAATACTGAAAAAATAGGATATTTTTCATGAGAAACATCATTTTAATGAAAAATTTTATAACAAAACAATAGATTTGCTCCTACTATACTATTCAAAGAAGCTTTTCTTTTTTCTATTGTTCAGTATTTTTTAAAGTCAATGAAACTTTGAGAGTGCTTCATCCATCTACACATATAAATACAATCTAAACCACTATAGACTTTAAGGCATGTTCGGATGCCAATAAGATAAAAGAAAAGTAATCAATTAAAATACGAATTTTGAAATAAAAAGTAGGATCCAAATCGTCTCCTCTCAGGGGTTCGAAGGAGAATTGGCTCCACCAGTTGATGCCCGACTCGTGGTCGTCAACTGGATCTGAGCTCTCCATCCGAGCAGGTAAGGTGAGCTAACAGAGGGTGTCGGCTTATCCATCAACTTTGATGGAGGGCTCGGATCTAGTCGACGTCCACATGTCAGGCATCTATTGGTGAGAGCCGAGTCTTCTCCCAAGCCCTTGGGAAGATATTATTTGAATTTAAGAGATAGACACAAAGTAATTATTGTTTCATCATTATTTTTGTTTTATAATAATTTTTTTTATCATTAGTGTCCAAAACATAGCCTAGCCTAATTATATTAAATTTGACACTCATGCTTCCCACTCTCATGCCCATTATTACTCTTGAGCTTGGGTAAAGATTTGCTTTATGCATCTTGGGGCTGAGGACTCCATGACTGTCATGCATCAGCTACCTTCCTACCCAGACAGTTAAAATCATGCATGAGTCTTGGTTCGGATTTTTATTTTTTTATTTTTTTATTTTTAATTTTTAATTTTTTTTTAACATGCATGAGTCTTGTGAGTCCTAAGATGAATGTCCATTATAGAGTATAGACCTATAGACTAAGGCCATTGAGAGAGGTCTTGCTCCTTGAAAAGTTCCATTAATGTCCACTTTATTTTTATTTCAATATGTTTAAGAGGTCACGAGTTCAATTTTTTTTTCGACCTTTTACCTATCAAACAATAGTAAAACCTGGTACGTCTAAACCATGGAAACTCTGCTCAAATACTTCTTGGCTTCCCTTAGTCTGATCATGACCATTCCCCGGGCAGATCAACTGCAACATTTCAAAAGTTCCATTATCATGGCATTCAAGTGTGATTAGGAAGCTGCAATTGGTGTGGTGGAGGTTGTCTGTTGCAGTAGAGCACATGCCTAAGATCAGGAACAGGTTCAACTCTCTCTCTCCCCCATCCAATACTATAACATCCATGGCAGTCCCCCCCCCCCCCCCCACCCAATAGGGTCCTCATCTAATTGGCTGTTCCTCTTGTCCATGGATAGTGGTTGCACTTTTCCCCAAAAAAAAGAGAAAAAAAATACCCCACCGATTAAAGGTTGGCAAATTAGTAGTTGGTCATTTTTGGATTCTACGACTGATTACATAATTTGTCGGTTTCGGTTAAGTCCAACATAAACCGATTGATTGATATGCCTAAGGTCAAGCTAGTGGGATTGGATTGGTAAATTCCAAGAAAATCCAACATATTTTCTAATTTAACCATTTCACTCATCATTTATAATTGATTTGCCACATATTTATATTTAGACTTTTCCATTTTTTGTCTTTTGGCAATATCCCCTACTCTTAATTCTTATTGTTTCCTCATGTGATGAGGATGCAAAGGGTTTAATTGTAAATGTCTGCTAAGAGGATATATGGAATGAGTTAGGGTTGAGGTTTTCTGTCCGATTGCATAGATTTTATGATAGCACATGGACCAATGGGAGGGCTGACCTCTATTAGTTAAAACTTGTTTTAAACATGTATTGTACAATAGTATCGAATTCAATCGTTTAGTATGCATATTGTCGTATTGACCTCAAAAATATTTTAAAATACTCCATACTTCAAGTATTGCCGTTTAAAATGTGTTTAATACGCTTATCATACCAAATTTGTATTTTATTCTACATCTTTAATGAGTAATGAATCGATTAATATCATATCGTTTAATATTCTTATTGCCTTCTATATGTAACTGATGTAGGATTAAAGATTGTCACTTCCTCATAATTGCTTTTAAATTCATGACTTTATTACTCATTAAAGTAGGCAGCGTGGGCTATGGGTCATAACAAATGTATATTTTAAATGTTCTCTCTCTCTTCTCTCTCCATGTCGATCCAGGCTTATAGTCAAATATAAAACATCAATTAACTACTCGAATGAAGATGATAATTTTCATTGTTTTATGACTAGACACATCATAAATATCATATGTTTCCATTGATATAGGTATAATTCTTTCAATTGAGTATATTATTTTTTTCACTGTACTATATTACATCTGATCCATTTAAAATCTGTACCGTCTATTTTAGTTTTTTTTATTATTCTTGAAATGTTTGATTTTTTTTTTTGTACCATTCTTAATTTGCTTGGTTTAAAATCCCATTCCATCCCGTTTATTTTTTTATTGTTTCCCTTTTTAACTAACGCTGTGTTTGGTATAATTTTTGTTTTTTATTTTTGTTTAAATTTATACTTTTGAAGAGGTTTGGCATAATTTATGAGTGCTATTTATGAAAAATAAAAATAAAAACAAGTCAAAATTCAAAAAGAGGTCTCAACCTCTTTTTGATTTTTGGTCAAAAATTATTTTTGTTGTGTTTTGCTCAAAACACTTAAAACATGTGTTAAAATAAATGGTTAAAAAAGTAATTTAGTTTCCTTTTATAAAACCACCCAAAATCAAACCCTCAAACACTCTTCTCGTTGACGAATGGAAGTAAAGCACAGAGACGCATACCTGCAACTTCGTCCTAGAGACAGCTCTGACGGCGACGACGACGACAATCATTCCAACGGAGGTGACGTCGTTTCTCCAAAGACTTTCAAAATCATTTTTAGACATAGTATGCCAAATATGTTTTTCATTCTACCATCTATTTTTATTATAGCTACCAAACAATATTTTATTTTTGAACAAAAATTATTTTCAAAATGATTTTTGTTAAATAGATAAAAAACAAAAACAAAAATGATACCAAACATAGCAGAAAAAGCATCAAAGAAAAAGATACAAAAAATAATTTCAAAACCCCACGGGACACATGAGGTCACAGCCGGACAAAAAACAATCGCCCCGGTCTAACCCACCCGGCCCCAGACAAGAGTATGCGAGGAAGCCTTGACTTTCTAGACGGGTCGTCTAGAGCTTTCCCTCACGACGGCCGAAGGTCCGATCCTCTCTTACTTGCAGAGAACTCGACAGTGGTTCACTCCCATGTCGGATTCAGGTTTCGAAACTGTTAAATAAGATCGTTATTCGTATTTTCCAAATCACAGGTACTGTTGAAATCGACTTCTGTTTCTATTTGTTTACATTTCTATAGATTTACCCTCCTCTTCCTGGTAGTTTCTATGAATTTGGCCTATTAATTTGGGTTGTGGTGGGGGTAGGGAAATGATTTTCATTGAGCAGCGTTTCATCAGAGTTTCATCAAGATGGAAATTCCTGATACAGGATCTGTAAAACTCTAACAATGACGTCGAAATATGTGTTTCGTTGAGTTCGCACTTTGCTGTTAATTTTTTTGCTCTCACCTGTTCGATACATTGCATCTATGTGTGTCAAAGGCAGAAGGAAAATGAAACTAAATTAGGACTGGTTGGGAGAACTTAGACTGTTCATCTTTAGTTTCCTTGATGAAAACGGAACTAAGATTGCTCGCCTTTGATTTCCAAACACCAAGTTCATCTGTGGCTCGACCACGTGAACTCAGAAGCTCAATTGAGCCCTACGGGCCCTTCTGCACGAGTTAAATTTTTCTTCAAAATGTCTGACAATTATTTAGATAATCATTCTGGATATTATTGGGCCATGTATTTCTGTTAACCAATGTTTTAAAAGGTTATTCCTTTTTGTTTTTATTTTGCTTTGTTCGTTCATTTATCTGCATACAGTTAATATGTTTATTTGTCTGGCAAAAATCTGGGGATTTAAAATATATAACGACGTCTCTATTATATTTTAATAATACCAAGTTACGAACATTTTTCAATTTTATTTGTGGTATCAATGATTGCAACTATCACAATCACATTACCCTACACTTTTATCATATTAATGGGTTCTATGTTTAATTGACATCATTCCAAACTTGGTTTTCAATTTTTTTTTTGTTGGTTCCAGTGTGATGGTGTGAATGTATGCAATAAAATTTTGGTCTCTGGTTTTGCAGATGTCTTTGTTGATTGGTATTCTATCTTCTCATGTCCGACATGATGACCTTGAATGTGTTTTCCGGAGATTTGGGGCAGTCGTGTTCAGCTGAAAGATGGATATGGTTTTGTAATATTCGATGTTCCTTCCAATGCAGAAAAGGCTCCAAGAGCACTACGAGGTAAGAATATCTGTGGGGAGCCAATATCTATTACATGGGCAAACTAACAGCCAAGGCCTTTTCAAAGATTTATCCGTGGTACAAGGTTCTACGAACCATAATGTGGGAAGAATTTAACAAGAGGATAAAGTTATGGTATGAGGAAAAAGGGTATCTATAGTTGGCAAGACTATAAAATGTGCTGAGCACCTAGACAGTAATAGTGGATTGCCACACATTGCTGATCTACTTGATGAGGAAATAGGTCATCACCAGGAGCATACTGGAGATCATGGAGAAGAAGAATGTTGTAACTCCAATGGAAGATTGCTGGACAGAGGCGCTAGTGTTGCACCCAACCTGGTGGACGATGATAGATGGGATGAACCTGAAGGCGAGACGTTGAATGATGATGAGTAGAAAATGGGTCTGATTTTGATCGTTATGAACCTTACTATGGGTTTGACAGGAGAGATCGAGAAGAAAATCAACAACTTAACCCTTCTTATGGTTATCCTACTAGTGGAAGATCTCAAGAGAAACATGGGAGAGAGCATACTGGTGAGACAATGTTGAAGCAACCTCAAAATCCAAAACTCCAACACACCTGCTATGGTTGTGGGTTAACTGGCCACATAATGTGTAACTGTCCCCGAGAAGATACTTCTCAATGGGAGTAGTTTACCCAGGCTGACCATAGGAGAGATGATAGAATCGGTTTTAGAGGTATTAGTGAGGGGGAGTCAAAAAGGCTAAGGCGTTCATCCTGGGGAAGGCTGAAGTTGAATAAAAATCCTATGTTGGCGAGGCAGCAGAGGACTGACAGAAGGAACGTGGTTCTGGGAAGTCTAAGGAATTGGTTAAGAGGAATGGAAGCTTTCCTGCAAATGAGGAAACTACGTGGTCTCAATCCAAAAGGGATAATCAAGGTAAAAATATAAGTAGGGCAGAACCTGGAAGTTCAAAGAAACATCATGGAAAGAAGTCAAAGAAGTTGGCTTCATCTCCTTTACTTTCGAATTCCATTGCATCAAGTTCACGCTCACATTCGTGGTCCTCCAAGTTTGTTTCTGAGATTAGTTCCTGTTCTAGATCAAGATCAGTATCCTCTAGATCACATTCAGTTTCATCTATGTCTGCATCCTCTTTGACATCGTTCTATTCGAGGTCTGAGAGTCCAGGTCAAAATCAAGTTCTCCATCTTCCTATTCTTTGTCCATATCACTTGGTTGGCGTTTACCATCTTCTCCAACTAAGGTACCAACAAAGGCAACTAGTGCTTCCCTGAAGGGGTATCCGGAGAATGTCCCTACTCCCCAATCGCAGCAACTATTGGTTGAGCAAAAACAGCTAGCAGAAAGTGATGCGAGTTCAAAGAATTCAAAACAAAAAAGTGTTACCGTGACATTGAAAGATGGGAATATGTTACCATCCTTAAAAGTAGAGGATGAGATGAAAAAGGACAGTCATGGGATGCTGGATGATGATGGAAACCATACTACATCTCGGATTGGTTATGAGGTAACAAATCTAGGCACAACCTCATTGCAACAACTTACTTTTCCTGCTGATAATTCAGTAGATAAGAGGGAGAGTGAGAAATTACAGCCACCTGAACATACAGAATCACCATGTGGGAAGCGGAATATTGAGGTTCCTGTTAATCCACAGACTATTAGTTCTACTAGAATATCCTCAGAGGATATGTACATGGTTCTGAAACATTATGGTTTGGCACTGGCAGAAGGAAGAAAGAACTTACCTACAGAGGTTTACTTTGGTTCAGTTCGTTTATGGCCTTGGGAGATCATATATTACCGCCGACTGAAGAAAGGCCCAATATCAACTGACAATTATGCTAGACGAGTTTCACAAAACAGAGAATTTGGTATTGTGGATAAGTAAGTCAGAAGCAGTAGCGGAAGGCAAGAATCTGATCATGACATTTCTTGATTTGTTACTCTATTTTTGTGCATACTTATCATCAAGCTCTGCAGATCCCTAAAACGTTTATTACTTCTCCTTGTATGCTTTGTTGAAGTATACATCCAATATAAACAGGTAAATTTCAGAATTATTCTATCCAATTTCCTCTTAGTAAACTTTTGGTTTCCTATCAAAATATTTTCTGAGATGACACTGTAGATACCTTTGGTTAAGCTGTTAAAAGGAAATAGCATGATGAATGAAGACTGTTCTATGCTGGTTTTAGTATGGATTGAAATTTCGGTTTTGCTAGACATTTCGCCCTGGCTGAAACTGAAATATTTCACTGAAAAGCGAATTTCAGTCGAAATATGGTATTTTGGCTGTAAGATTTGGTTGGCCTTTTCAGTGTCAAATAATCATATTTTGGTCTGAAATGTGAAGGGAAACCTTAATTAAACATATCTAAACATGTTTGAGAATATTGTAAAAAAGCACATACCAAAATAATATTTTGGCTTTGGACCCTATGTTGCCAGTGTACGTTGTGGTGTACTGTGTACTTTCCATCACAACAGCCTTATTGATGGGAAATTTAAATTTGACAAAATTTGGCCAAATGATGTTTCAAATACACCCAACTATTGAAATGGATGCAAGGTTGACATTTAACCATTGGTTCAGCAGCAAAATGAAGGATACAAATTGAGGTTTTCTAGGACTTCTGGAGCTCTTGAACAAAGTGAAATGAGGCGACATTTTGGCAAAAATTGTCAAAGTTTCATTAACATATTGTATGACCAGAATGAGGCAAAATTGGGCGAAATGACGAAATTTCTGTCAAAAATCAAAATCTGGTAAACCAGGTGAGTTGCCTAGCATTTCTTTTTGTTTGCCAAAATCTTCAACTATGGAATTTAGAGTGATGATGCACTGAACCGTCATTATGCAGGTGAAATGATTCAATATCTTGCAGATTTTTTTACCCCATTAATTAGTGGAGAAGAGAACCTGTTTTGCATGGTAGAGAATATTTTGCAGTAGACATGTTGAAGATTTAATAGTATCAACTCTTTTGTACTTGAAATGTGCCTATGGGTTAGAATTCAGAAGTTGTAATGTTTTGTTTCGAAAAGTTAACTTGCAGTCAGCAAACCACATTTAAAAGTTCCTCAATCTTTGCAGAAGATGCTCTTGACCTCAATATTATTCCATTTGAAGGAGGTTTTATATCTTCTTGCATGCATTTAATTTACTCTCACAAAACCTTGCAGTGACAGTTTCTAATCAAAGAAGTTTTCTGTAGAATCTTGATTGCAAAGCATACGCTGAACACGTGATTTTAATGTAGTGGTTTCTTGGTTATACTAAAATGGCAAATCTTAAAAGCTTCTATGGAGGATAGCTGAAGTTTTTTATTGTATGCCATGAAGTGCTTTGTAATACCCCTGTTCTAGTAGCTTGTGTTATCCTAGAAGTTTTGATAGGTGGAAGGGCATTTTGATAATTTATCAGCCCTAGGTGAGAGTGTAGCTCTACTGTGCAGTTCAAGGACCAGCCAGTAGTAGACCAGCCCAAGACCTAGCCAGCATTGGTACAGTGGACCAAATCAAAACCAAGTTGCAGTACTACTGTTCACATGAACAGTGCCAACCGACAGCTGTAGATAGCTGTCCATAGTGGACCACCTCTTCTCCTAGTTGAGATGTTTATTTAGTTTGAGAACTTTCCTTAATTTTAGTTATTTATTTATTTTGGAAATTTTCCTAAAACTTAGTTGTTAGTTATTTTGGAAACTTTCCTATTAGATATAAAGAAAGTTTCTTTTGTTATTTTTGGATATTTTATTACCATGTTATGTAATCTGTTACAACATTATAAATAAGATGAATAGAGTAGAGGGACGCAGAGTTTAGAGAACTAGAAAAAAGTTATCGAAAACTTTTCTGGCTGAGTCTCATTGGTTGTGAGACTCCACCAAAATTGTCTTTTCAGATTCTAGGGGCAATACTTGTAGCAGTAACTTTTTGAGGTCCATAACTTCTTCAAACCTTCTTTGATCGTCTCCAAACTTTGGCTCATGTCCAGATTCGTTATGAAGACTACCTTCTACAAGTTTCAAGGATTTCTATGGGATGGATTTTTAGATAACTAAAATTTTCTATTGTTTTGTGAATCTGATTTGGGTTGGACTGTTATAAGATCCTGTAGCAAAGAGGGATAATTAATTTGAATGTGTTGAAATCTCCCTTTGCCATCATACTGGCTTCTGTGTGCATCTGTTTATTAGATTTTTAGAATTCTTTTCCGGTCTTTGATATGAGTTGAACCTTAGGATTATAATAATATTTTATATTATAATGCTATTATAATGGTAAATTTATTATATGCTTAATGGAAGTAATATATATACAATTCCATTTCCTTTAAATCAGGTTGACCCCAAGCCTTTCAAACAATTTCAAAGACACCCACTCCATTACTAATTTCTCTTAACTAACGTCAAAATTACAAGTTGAAATTTTAATACCTAAAATATCCTCATGGGTGGACTAATTTCTTCTGTTTTTGCAATCAAAATAATTTTTATATTGAAGATTTCATGGAAAAGACGATCCTCACTGATCACCTCTCTATACAAGAAGGGCGTGAGGTTGTCTACCTGTGATGAAATCGAGTTTTCAATATACAAAACGAACAGAAGAATCCAGATAACATTGTGAAAGGGGAAATTTTTGGAAGAAAAGAAAATCAAGAAAGGAAGGTGGTAGCAGATAAAACTGAAAAGATTGTTGACAAAGAATGAAGCTGGTTGCAGAATAAGATGAATTTGCTCTAGAAATTAATCAGACCTGGGGATTGGACTCTTTGTGTACATCAGAGAGGGGGTTTCAGAATTGGACCATTTAGAATATTTTTGCTGTCTCTGCTGCAGGAGAGATTGAAAACCTGGGGTGCGTTTGCAGGAATTGGGGAAGAAGTCCTGGTGGAGAACCAAGGGAAAGATCCCTTTTCTTGGCCAAGGAGGAAGCTATCTCCCAGCTTCCACCAGCAAGACCAACAATGGGGGAATCGTTTGTTATGTCAATAAACGCCGTTGTCGTTTTTCACATTCCTTTGTCTCGAAAGAGCCTTCTATTCAGATTCTTGGTTTTTCTCTGGAAAGGGAAGATAAATTCAATCAAAACCTTAAAAAACTCGGTGATAAAAAGAACTTTGAAATCGAAATCAAGAGTAAGATTGCTTACTTGACGTTGGAACCTTGGCGGGGTTATTATTTTTTGGTTTATTTTTGGGGATGTAAACGTGAGATTTAGAGAAAGCAAAGAGTTTCGAAGATAAATTCAATCAAAACCTTAAAAACCCGGGGTTAAAGAGCTTTGGAAATCAAGTGTAAGATTGCTTACTTGCGTTGGAACCTTGACTGAGGTAATTTTTATTACGTGAGATTCAGAGAAAGCAAAAGAGAGAGAGAGAGAGAGAGAGAGCATGACGTTCTTTTGAGAATCTGGGTTATCAGAGTAGATGGGATAGACCATGTGGGTTCAGTCATCGATGCTTGACGAATGTTGCCGCGTTTGTTTCGGTTTCACTTCCATGATTATCAACTTTCGTGCTTCTCATTGATGTGGGAATTTCCATTGTTTTTCTTGGATTGAAAAAACGCTTTCAGTTGCCGGTGATCTAGTAATCCTTTTAGTCCAGAAACAATTCACGATTTGTCTGACATAATTCCATTCCATTCTCCTAACGACAAATTGAGGCATTTGTCTGAGAGAAACCTTCACTTCAGATCCTAAATCCTCTTTCATTGTTCTCTTTTTTCTGTCAATGGTGAAGCATTGATAATGGTTTTTTTTTTCTTTTTCTTTTGTCTATGCGTTGAATCTGCTCTTGGATTTTGATTGACTGTTTGATTGAGATCGCACACTATTATGAACACCAAAAGCAGTGAGGATCGTCTTCTCCATGAAACCTGAAACATAAAAATTAATTAGACTGTAAAAACAGAATAAATTCAGTTGATCCATGAGGCTATTTTAGGTATTAAAATTTTGATATTTAGTTTTGACGTTAATTAACGGAAATTAATAACAGAATAGGTGTCTTTGAAATTATTTGAAAGATTTAAGGTACACCAGATCTATAGGCATATTACTGAGGAAGTACCTATAATTTACTCAACATTTATTTTACTTGTGAACATGATTTCAATTTTAACCCCATTGAGGGAGAGTAACCAATGTATTTCTTCCATTGGCTAATGATCTCTAAAAAAAAATTTTCAACTGGTCGGTCCTGGTTATTCAATGAGATTACCTTTTCTGACTCAGGAGATGACTGTTTAAGATGCACAAGACAGTGAATTCTGCCAGCTGTATGTGATACCTAGCAGGCCAAGTGCTTATGAGCTTGGTACAGATCGTCCTAAAATATACAGGTGATGGTGATGATGTTTAGGGATGCTGGATCATACTAAGAATGCAAGAGTGGATTCTCCTAAAACAGTAAGAACATATGGTGAATCGTATACTGGTTTGTTTGTCCTCAAAATTCTTGACTTGGGATCCACTCACGAGATAAAGGTGTCTCCTTTGTTTCTTACATCTTTTAGCCAGGATGGTTGAACCAATCTGCAAGAACCTTTCGAAGGCAACATGTGTGGAAGAGCCATGTTTTCCAAAAGAGGTGGAAAGAAAAGAGAAATCCAATTTCAAATCTTCCCAATTTAGTTTTTCGCTTTCTACTCAGGAGAAATCAGAATACAAAGAGAATAAGAGAATATGTAGTCCGAAGCTTCTGAACTTGCCTAAACTTCTGAACTTACCTAAACTTTACGTTTCTCTCTCTGCCTTTGTGGCTTAAGAAGAAGATGATTTGTTATGAATGATGACCCTGGATCAATGTAGGACCTGCCTTGAGTGGTCAACAACATGTGTGAAAGAAGCCGATGGACATTATTTCAAGAATCCGCCCATAGTATAGAAATCCTCTTTCGCCTGAGTTTGGGCAGGAGAGTTGGTGGCCCGGATAGATGGCCGCCACATGACTATCGGGTGAATCCGAGCCCTCCATCCGAGCCAACACCCCAGCCGACAAGCTGAGCCGACAAGGGTGTCGGCTCGGATGGAGGGCTCAGATTCACCCGAGAGCCAGATGGCGGCCATCCATCCGGGCCGCCAACCCTTTTGCCCAAACTCAGGCGGGAGAGGATGTGGATCCTCCACCCACATCTCTCTCTCTCTCTCTCTCACTTTCTTTCTGTTGGTCGGTTGATGTGGATTTGAGGGTTACGGGTTGATTTAGTCACTTTTATGATTTAGGAGGGCGAACGTCTTTTGCTCACTTCTCTCTCTAGAAAACAATTACCTTATTTTTTATGGGAGGAAGATCTATAAGCAAGCTGTTTTTATGTTAGCAATGAAAATGAGAGTATGAGAAGAACAATAGTCGGTCACTTGGAGGAGAGAAATGAGACAAAAAGGAGATCTAAATTTCAACGAAGAGAGATAGAGACAGAAGATCTTTTTTTTTTTTTTTTTTTTTTTTTTTTTGAATTGTTCAGGATCTATAAAATGAGAGAGTTGTACCCCTTGTTTCTATCCTCAACAATTGGTAATTGGTAGTATATAAAATTGTTAGTGAAAGAAAGGGGAAATTGTGTGTGTGTGTGTGTGTGTGTGTTGGGGGGGGGTTTGGCATAGACGATTGAATAAGAGTTAGGGGATTGAGAAGAGAGAGAAGGGATAGAGAACTGAATAAGCAAGGTGTAATGGTGGAGAGCTGCAGCCAAGGTTTTAGTAATCATCGATATTGTGTTTGGGACTGATCCAGTATGGATCTTGTTGGGGCAAAATAGTAACTGGTTTAAATTAGGCTATGGATGAAGAATCTGTGATGACCCTTGAAGAATGGGACCTGTGGCACGCGTCCAAGGTATGAAGCATAAGGGTAACAAATTGTGTTCGACCTCCTTCTGGACAATCGGGCCATGATTTGATAGATTGATGGAGGTAGTTGGACATTAAATGGTCTGTCATTAATGCTCATAAATACCGACAACCACCATAAATGCCAAAGGAGCGGATTTGACTTGCCAGGTCATCATATCGTAGACCAAATCAACAAAAAGTAAGGTTTGTGTTTGATAAAAGAGAAATGACAACTATAATTGTCGAAACAAATGGAGGATGTGGACTAAAAGGGGGTCGAAGAAAATTGAGTGGGGTCATAAACGGGTGACAAGACATTCAAGCGCCGCCCTAGGGAGTCGTAATCCCCTACACCTATGGTTCTCTAGATGACAGATGATGGAGCTGGTGGTAAGTGGGGAGGAGCTCGTTGGGGAAGCTCCCTCTTAGACCTATAAGTAGCAAAAGAATATCGATTGCAAGGGATCTTGAACTTCCTACCCACAAAGAGAGTATCAATATTCAGGTATAGCTCTGACAAAGTTCCTTTGAGATAACCTTTGCTCCATCTTTTATCCTAGGTTACACTTCACTAGAGAGGAGGAAGTTATTGAAGCTCCCGTATCTCAGGGAACCCCATCTCTAAAGAGTTCTAGTGTTTCACTAAGACCTCCATTATGTTTGTCTTTGGAATCCACTAACTTTGGCATTGGAGTGGTCCCGGGGTATATCCCGCTCACTTCATTCCTGTGTTTGTTTTTCAGCTATGTGACTTGATTCGGGAGAGTGAACAGAATCCATCGACAACAGGTCCAATGGCTGAAGTTGACACATGGCCGGTACTGATTAAAAAAAGAATAATCGGGTATAGGATTGATTGTTCACAGCCGAAATCAATAAATCAATACGAATTAGTGATCCATCTGATTCAATATCTAAAGCCATGGCTGCAATTGCCGAAACAGAGAGTGGTCACCAAGATGAAATGGTATTATTTAGTGATACAAGTAAAGGGGCTAAAAGGGAAGTAGAGGAGAGAGAGAAGGTGGAAATAAATTTGTATTTATCATCTGACGTAATCCCCTCATTATTCTCAACTGTCTCAATTACTCTTTGCATTAAATTGATTTTATGGAAAATTCAATCTTCAATAGCCTCCCCTTTTTTTTTCAATGCTTGAACTACCTAACTCCACCTCCCTTTCCTTCCCCTTTACTAAGACATCCAGCTTTTTCTCTCTCTCTAAAATTCCAACCCTGATTTTTTCCTCAGGTAGAGGAAAATATCTGAACAGTGCATCTCTATATGCCTGGTGTTAGGTTACTGATGGATTTATTCTCTTAGAGGTAATGGCTGTAGGTTACTTCAGTTCAGGCTAACGCTCTACAGACTACAGCCCATTTGGTCCCTTGCATTTTTCTGCTGCCACTTGGACATACATCTTTCTGCTCCCTTTCAAATTTACCCAACTACCCTCAACATTTCTCCTTATTTTTTAACTTTATATTTCTCTCTCTCTCTTTCTCTCTTTCTCTCTCATACATACATAACACGTACATGTATACTATTATAAGGAAAATGAGAAAAAGAAAAGGTTAGAGGGTACGTAAGATTGGAAGAGAAAGACGGTTAGATTCCCATCAGCTAAAGAAGGAAGCTCCAACTGAACTGAAAACTGAGCTTCTATCTATATTGATATTGCTGATGTTCTATTGTAAGGTGAGAAACCAAAACAAAAATACAAAACCTTACAACCATAGATAGAGGGGTGGGGGGCCTAAGAATCTAAAGAAAGAGAAGCACTACTAGTATTTGAATCATCAAAAAAAGAAAGAAGAAAAAAAAAAAAAAAAAAGCAGCAGCAAGAATCATCAGCCTAGTTGCTCCTAGATTTCTTGTTGGTGATGTTGGTATCATGGAGGAAATCAAGCAAAACAGTGCTCTTGCATTTGGGGCATTTGGGTTCTTTCTCAGACAGCATCACATACATGAGGCAACGAGGACACCCCACCAACAACATGGATGTAGCTTCTGGGCTGTTTGAGTACAAAAGGGTCTCATCTGGACTGAGCTCTGAAGACACACATGAGCTCTGCGGCGAAGTCGGCGACGTCGGCGACAACGATGCCGATCGGCTCGGAGAATCGCCTCTTGGATTCACCCTTGGTGGGGAAAGATTCAGCTTCAAATCCAGCTTAGGAGTCTTGCTGTTTCGGCTCATATTTGTCTCTCCAAAACCACTTGTTTCTTCTATAATGGATGTCACCGGTCTACAAACATGCAGAAAAACTTGAATCAAAAAATTATAATTTTTAATCAAACCCATCAAAATTTTCATTCTGATCTTAATGGAACAGTATCAATACATGATTATACATGTAAAATTGAATCCAATTAAAAAAGAAGAAAGAACAGAGTATTATAAAAACAGAAAGAAACAGAGCTATGGTATTGCCTTGAAACTGAGGATTTTCTCCTGGCCTGAAGGAAGAGAGAAGTGCTCCTGTTAATTCGATCAGAGATGAAGCAAGCTTAGAGATGAAGAGACTTAGAGTTTCAGGAATGGCTTGTGGTAGATGGATTAGAACTGAACCTAGAGAAACAACAGGGCTACCATAGCTTAAGGATTAGTGGTTACTGCTGGTAACACCCACTCTGGCTCCACCACTATTTCCACCAACACCAGCACGGTCAAGTCGTTGCTGTTGAACCTCTTAAGGCCATTTATATAAGGGAGGAATGGAAGAGAGAGATGGGATTTCCTTAAATCTTAATTAATTATCAGGGAGGGTTGGAGGGTACAGGGAGAAATTAAGAGATTTAAGGAAAAGGGAGAAAGGATTGAATAGAATTGAAGTATTGGTAGAAGACAAGTGTAAATTGAGACCAGAAAAATAATTAATTGAGAAAAATCTCAAGAAGTAAATATTGCAGAAGAGAAATTTTTTTAAGGCAAGTAGTAAATATTGCAATTACAATTGCAGGCAGAGTCTCTTCATTCATTGCTTGATTAGTCGGTGTGAGTGATATGTCATATATGTGTGCTGTTGTATTTGTACTTGGTTTCAAAGAAGAATCAAATCCAAGTATTCAAACTCCTTTTTAAGGAAATCCTCAAACTAAAGATTATATACTGAAAAAGAAAAAATTAAAGAAAAAAACCTATTCAAATCTCTCTCTCTCTCTCTCTCTCTCTCTCTCTCTCTCTCTCTCTCTTTGTTTTGGTATTTGGGTTGAAACTTGAAAGACTTGAAACTTGAATGAAGGTACTTACTGTATCACTGCATGAGGTTACTTCTTAAATTGCCCATGAAGAGGAGGAGGGTCATAGGGTCATCAACCTCACTCAGAGGTTGATGATATGAGATGGGTTCAAAATCTCACGGTATTTTGTGTATCTCTTCTCTCTCTCTCTCTCTCTTGTGTGATCAATCAAGAATCTAGTGGAAGTAAGATAATAAATTGAGCATTAATAAGGGCAGATACGTTCCCTAAGTATAGGATGCTTGCAAACTACGTGGCAAATACTTCATGACCATGGTTTAATTGAGTTTTAATGGCAGCTATTTTTGGGCAATTCAATTCCAACCTCCTTTCACCCATATATCTCGCCAATATCTCATTATACCATAAAATATCACTTTGGTTAAATTCTTACAGTTACCTTCTTCTCCTTTCGTTTTCATTTTCTCTTTGTAGTAATTGAACTCCCATTCTAAATTCCTTCCTACTGGGAGTTGTGGGTTTTGAGTGGCTGGCCAATGGTTGGTTTTCAGTGAAGATATCTTAGCTTATTTTATTATTATTATTATTATTTTTCATTGAAGAGAGTCTTAGAAATGAGCAAGGATTCTCTGTCCGACTGCATGGCTCTCGTGATAACGTAGGGGCCAACGAAAAAAAGAAAATACGAGTATATATCCAGCTAGAGGGTTGAGTGGTCATTTCACTCCTTTTATGACTGGGTGGGGGAACACATTGTCGGATATGAATCATTCTCTTGAATTTAGAGAGAAGGTTTAGGCAATGTGGGAGGAAACTCCTGACACTACACCAATGATGGCCTAAAAAATGGCATAATCCAGATGGGCCCACAAGATCAAGGGAGGAGAGAGAGATAATTTTTTTCCTTGAATTTATTTAACTTGATTGATTGAATTTGAAATCACTTTGAAATTAGGTTTATTAGATAGATAACAACCAAGGTTCTTAAATAAGTAAGAAATGTACAGACTGGATATTTAGAAAAGGTTTAATATATAAGCCACTTTTAGTAAACGGTTATTAAGTTAGGTTTTTATGAAAGCCACCAAAGCTAGGTAGTATGTGGAGCTTCTTCATTTAATTCTATCTATTTTTTGGGTATCATATCATTATTGCATATTTATATCACCCATTTACTACACATGGATGGTGTTTTCGTTAAACCATCTAGATTAAAAGGTGATTTTGGTAAGTGGGCTTTCTTATTTTATTAGTCCAACAACCTTGCCAACGGTTATGGGGCCTATGGACTATCCAAAGATTAGGGTTTTCCCTCTTATCCATTATAAAAAGTAAAGTTTGTATTTGCATACAAGTCCCCCTCCTTATTTAAATAACTTTTTTTTTAAGAATATAACACTATAACAAAAATAGTGGAATAAACTAATTGTACATGTAAAGGTGTTAAACAGTGCCATTTCGGTTTTTATTCGATTTGATGCATATGGAGGTCAAACCGAAACTGAACAGTTTATTAAACGATTTGAAAATGCTTAACAAAACAGTTTAATATTTGGTTATGTTTAATAGGTTTTCCTTCTTATATATATAATTTTTCAATATTGTGACATGCATTAGGACAAGCGAAAACACAATTCATACTCATAAACTAATAATCTAACAAATTGAATAGTATAATTCCTCTCTTTAATGTTTCCAAGCCATGAATATTTAATTCATTAATACCGAAGAACAAATTTAAAGAACAATATTATAATTCTACGATTAATCGGTTTAATTGGTGTAATAGGTTTAATTGGTGTAGTCAGTTTTAACTGCAACGAACCGTTTAACTAAACGGTCTAGTTTCTGAAACCAAAATTGTCAACGGTTAGAGTATAAAATGTTCGGTTTCATTTTGACTGGTAACAGAATATAGCCTCCAACAATAGCACCTATGAGTACATCGAAAGAAAAAAAAACTTGCAATAAGAGGGAATGACAAAATCCATTCAAAATTTGGTCTCCAACAATATGTTTAATATTAGTTTCTTTCTCTAGAAAAAAAAATATGAAACCTTACTATACATGGTAGATTACATTGCCATGAATTCAAGGGTTCACATAATTCCTCTAATGGATTTTGGGAAATATATTTTCAACCATTAAATCATTGGAAAACTTTTGTGAAAGTTCTGACCATTATATAATATGAGACTCTAGTACAATCTATCATGTTTTTCTTGAGTGTTTTTCCTAGTTATCTAAATCTTGACCAAAATTAACATGTTGATACATCTCTTGGTATAACGTTATTGAGTTAAAACTTACGAATCTAAGATGACATGGACAACTTTGTCTTAAAAATTTATAGAGCAACCAGGTGGAAGCATGGAAGATCAAAAACAAAAGTGGAAAAAATTGGCACTATCAATCAGTTATAATATTTAAATATCAAAACCACCATTGGATGAAGCTCATTGACAATAAAGGTGCCACATTTGGATCGAAACTGTTTATTGAAACTGGACTGAACCATTTACATCGGAACTGAGACCGTTTGATAATCGATTCGGTTCTGGTGTCAAATATTACACTGTTTATTTAATCGATTCGGTTCGATTTTGAACAGTTTAAATCGGCGGGTTACATTGGCTAGACACCGATTAAACCGAATAGAATATGAACCGTTAATTCTCTAAAAGCTAATTCATTCCTTATATTATTAATATATTATTTTCAAAGACTAAAGAGTAAAAACCCCAACCCCAACCCCAACGCAATTGCAATTAATAAATTAATTTTCCAATACCCTAATCCCACCCTATTTCCCAATGGCCTAAACCATTAAACCAAAACAGAAAAACTCTAGAAAACATAATCCCATTAGTCATTACGTATAGTGGCATACCAACAATCAATAACCCACCGTCTCACTCACTCCCTGGGGGGGAAACAATTCAAATAAACTCTGGAACTGGAAAACGCTAGTAAACTATCATTAGTCATTATGATTGATTTTTTGCCTTTGATCTTGGTCATTTAAGTTGTATTTTTTTTAGGTTGAATAGAATAATAAATTGCAATTACTAATTACTCATCCTTAATGTTGTATGTAGGGTGGGTGTACCTGTCGATGTGAACCATGGGTTTAGTGTTGATATTGTTTGGAAGAGTACCATCTTTGATCGGAAGCACATTTTTTTTAGTTAATGAAAAATCGATTAATTAAAAATCGTGTAAAAATCAGTAGACCGAAATCGATTACTAATCAGTTATGGTTTCAATTTTGACACCGTTTAGTTAACCGGTTCGATTCTGATTTTACCTTCTTATACATCGTACTGGACCATTAAACCGATTATAAACTGTTTAACACCCTTAATTAAAAATAGACTTTATCGACATGACAAGGGGCATATGCGTCCAATTATAAAAAAGAGAATGGTAATTTTATGAAAATAATATAATTTCATTAATTCATGTATTTACATAAAGACCCTTGGAATATAATTACTCTCTCAAGCATCATGCTTGAAGGTCTTCCGGGAAGGATCCTATTGAAACATTCGAGGGATTCCATTTAAGTTTGAGTTACATTATAGTGATCACATGAACAAGAATGATTCATTTTGTGGGTCCTTGCTTCATGAGCTAAAAAGTTTATATATATATATATATATATATATATTCTTTTGACAATGTTGACTTTAAAATAATAATTCATTCTTTTCTCATGTATTATTTTTTATTTTTTTGCAAAAGGATGTACTTCATTAAGTGTGATCTTAAAAGAACCTATCAGTAAATGACACATGGTATCAATCAATTAAACAGAAGCATATGTACATTCCTACTATATCCTGCTTAGGAAGGTTAGGGCTTCCCCTAAGGTCTAAACAGAAAATGATCCATAACTGTGGCAATAATTACAATGACCTATAGGTGAGTTTTGAAGCTGGACCCACCAAGGACTGTAGAGAAGCTCTATGTTAACTCAGTGTAAGAGCTGTATCCTTGCCAATGCAGCAGTGGATTCCATATATATGAACTTGTACTTAATTACCAAAAAAAAAAAAAAAAAAAAAAACCTATTCTTTCTATTGTCCCAACATTTTTTGAAAACTGCAATTGATTTGGGGTTTGTTAGGTATGAAATTATAATCTTTTCATAGTTTAATACTTTATTCATTTTTTGAAGAGAGAAAAAGATACGTTTCATAGTATGCATTACTTTTCTTTATTTTTTTTGCTAGAAATTAGTAAATATATTAAGTGATGAAAAAAAAAAGTAAAAAGGAGTTTACTAATCTTCAGTTAGTAAAATCCCACTTTTGGCATTACCATTAATAGAATCTAACTAGAGGTTAAAGTGAGAAAAAAACTACAAAAATCTAAATCTGAGACGTCTAGAAGCATCCCATACTATCTCTCTAGTAATAAAATTTAGACAATAAATTCAAAATTCTGATCTACTAGCTGTCCATTTAGTAAGGCCATCTGCATCTATGTTTGCCTTTCTAAAGCAATGAAAGATTTTAAGAGATTTATCTTCCAGTTTTTTAATCAAATTTAACCAAAGTTGCAACTCAAAGCATGGAAGTTTAGAATTATTTATTTCTTCTTAATGATACTTTTATAAATGTCTTTTTTTTTTTTTGGGATAATGTGTGTTAGAACATATCACATTCTTTTAATGATTCGGTCTAATTCTCAAAAGTTTAATAGGTTATAGGTAAAATTGGTTTTTCATATATTGCATTAATTAATGTCATTATTATTATATTACGCAATTTATGAATAGACATGTGATATGATAAGAATTAGCTAAACTAAATATATTATATTAACTGGATAAAAAAAAAAAAAGATATCAAATTATTTATTACCTTCTAAAAAAAATCCTATTTAAAAATATCATTATGTAGAGGATCTATCATAAGGTAGGGCTCCTTGAGTGCAAGAAAGAGCTGCCAATACAAGGGTGCAAAAGGGTATCAAAAGGGTAATATTGGAAAATTGTGCTCACCTGCAATGAACTCCAAAATCCCACATTATTTATAAGACTCCCCCTTGATTCCAATCCCACATCTTTATTTGAAATGGTTTGCAGCATCCCACTACTATTTTTACCACGTGGATGATGACTTAACTGTGATTGTATGCCACCTGTCATTTCCAAGCAGCCTCTAATTCGAAAATTCAGATTATATTTTATTTTGTCCCTGTTTTGGCACCAATAAAACCTCAATATTCAAGGACTGATATTCACAAATTTTGAAACTTTGGACATATACAAGACAACCTCTTATATCAAACGAATATCATATATTGTATAAGTCAAGTGCGCTAAAAAGACCTCGTAGCTTGCAAAGAAAAATCGATCGCACATTTTTATGGTTGATAAGTTTCAGTTCCTTCTTCTCCTTTCCCCACATTTGATTCGGAGGATTCGGGATAAACAGGTGCTGTGGCCCCAGTTCATTAGTATTCCGCCCTTTAAACTTGGCTACACTAGAAGTCATTCCACATTTAGTTCTAATATTTCTGCACCTTCTGATCGACCTGAACAACAAATACCAATCCCCTCCACCCCTTTTGGCATTACTAATGGAATATCTTTCACTATTTGACTAAAAATGGAACGAAATGATCTCATATATTGTATATTTCTATTCTTATTTTCTGAAAGTGTACATTGAAATTATCAAATTAAATATTAAGATCATTTTTTTTAACTTCAAGTATTCATATATAAAATCTATCCCTAAAATCTATTATAAATATATCATCTACATCACTATCCAATCAATGCCTACTCCTTCTCCAATGATGGTGTCAATGTTAGGGTTTAGGATTGTCAATATGCATTAGAATACCCAAAATTGGTTATCACACCTAAACTTGATTTATTAAGGTTGGCATTCGTCTTAATCATCTAATTAGGGTTTGGTCTATAGCAATTTCTACTTCTTTTTTTTCACAAGAAAACAATAATTTATGGCAAAAGTCTCTAATCCTGCGTAAAATTGAACCCTATTTATGAATTGTAGGTAATACTCCCTTCCCTTCTTTGCTTTCTTTTATTTCTCGTCTGTAGATCAGAGAACCTCTTCCCATAATTTATTTATTTATAAAAAAGAAAAAAAATTATAAAACATGTATCAAAATTATTTGGCATTTACATTTATAAGTATTTTTTTGTTGGTAATAACATTCATAAGTACACACATTGATTAATACTTATATTGTATGCAAATGGGCATGTTGTGGTGTATAGTTAAGTGTAATTAATGTAAGAGTTTTTATTGTTTAATCTTTGGATTAACAGCTGTGTGGGTGTAAAATTTATATGAGTATTATATGGGAATTTACTGTAGATAGGTTTTCTCTCTACACGTCCAGCCTTTAGACTCACATTGATGAATTTATTGTTCAAACCTGTCATTGGATGGAAAGGTATCCATTGGAGCACCCAAATATCAAGTTTTGAGTCCCATATTTTATGATCCATTATCTTTGAGTTTTTTCAAGTTTGTTTTACCTTTAAAAAAAAAAAGGTCAAGTTTGTCCCTAATTTAGGCTTTGTTTGTTTCTATGTAAGAATATGGAAAATAAAAAATTTCTTACAAAATAAGATTTTCATTGTTTGTTTTAACATAAATTGCAAAAAAAAAAAAAAAAAAAAAAGAAGAGAAAGAGAAATAATAAACATATTTGTAGACTTTGTTTGTCTTGTTGTAAAATTTATATGCAAATGATATTTTACATGAAATTTTTTCTCCATGTAAGGTTTTTCTATTTTTGCAATGCTTTTTTCTTTGCATTTTGTGTTATAACAAACAATGAAAAATCCTAATTTACAGGATAAATTTTCTTTTCCATCATTTTACATCGAAAGCAATGGGATCAGAGAATAAAATTTGTAGGTAAAATATCAGTTGCACAGAAAATCTTACAATGATACAAACAGAACCTAAACTATCAAAGTTGGATTTATCAATCATATTTTGAAACTTCAATATCTCAATGTAGGAAAATTAGGTGAAGCTAAAATTTTCAAAATTGATAGGCGATGGTATGGATAACCCATACAAAGATTTTGAATGCCAATAGAATCGCCATGTGGGTATTTTTTTTTTTTTTTTTTTTTTTTTTTGTGATAAATATGTGGTATATATTTGAAAAGTCTAGAAGAGGAACCTCTTGCATTAATATGTGAATAAAAAAATTTGCAAAAAAATGATAAAGAAAGCACTCTTGATCCCAAATCAAGGGAGGGGTTGCACAATTTTTTTTGTTATTTTAATGAAAAGGGTTGAAGTACTATCTTTATTTATACACAAATGTAGTTCTTTCAACTCAATGCATAACAAAAATTAAGAAGAAAATGCAAAGAAAATCTCCTTTTTTGACTTAGTTGTTTGAGAAAGAAAAAAATAAAAAATAAAAAACAGAAAAGAAAAGATAAAGACAAGGTTGACCCTAATTTTCTGGATCTGTTGGGTACTTATTTATTGCTTGTGTATGGTTTTGTGCTGCTATATTAAATCAATGTAAGAAAGATACACAGTTATAAAGAGGCTACAACTGTCACTCATAACAGTAATTGTATGGGTAATATATAGTATCAATAGAGTAGGGAAGCATTTTGTGTTGGTTGTTTCACGAGAAAAGGTGACATTAAAGATCTCTCTCTCTCTCTCTCTCTCTCTTACTTTTTGGAGTCAAGAGAAGTGGGTGTTTTAATGAAGATGATAGTGTTGTGATGTTGAGATGATTTAATTCTGTTAAGTCAATGTTGGAGATGAAAATATAAACTAAAAAAAGGTAAAATAAAAAGGAAAACATTTAAAATTTAATTTAAATTTAATACAATGAAAACATTTAAAATTTAATTTCCACCACCCATCACGTTAGAATATAATAAGAATTTAATTCAAAGTTACGCATCCCTATCAACTTTTAATTAATTTATATATATATATTTTTAAAAGTGAAGATTAAGATGATGAAGATAGATGAAGTTATTATGAAGGTGCATGAGATGATCTCACACACAAGACGACTATGACCAGTTTGATTATCAAAGGAAGAGACAATTCTGCCGGAGAAAACAAATTTGTTGATGCCATCTCCTTTGACTCTTATGAAGATCTTATTAATGAAATGATTAAATGTATTCTTATCCTCTCATGACTTCTGCTTTTTGTTAATTTCTTTTCTTTTTTATTAGGGTTGTTGGGAGCAGGTGGGGAAGATGTATTTTTATTTAATAATTTCTAATAAAGGGTTTACCTAGTGCACGAGGCATCTGTTATTGCAAGGTTTAAAGAGGGATTCATGTATGTAGTCTTATCCCACTTCTCGAAAAGATTATTTTCATATTTGAATTCATAACCAACAAGTCAAAATAGAATAACTTTAACATTGCGTTAGGCTGTTTCAATAATTTATAAGTTCATCTTATTCTTTCAATCTTTTGGTGTAATTGGTTAAATTACTTTTTTTTTTCCTAACGATGGGTATTAAGACCTTCGACCTGATTAGTCTCGTTGGATCACACTGACCTTACAATAATCGCATTGATCGGATCATTCTAAAGTTAAATGAGAACCATTCTACTTAATTGCACCCAAAACAAGAAAGAAAAAGCACTTAATATCACTATGTTAGCTAATTGCCCTAAGATAGTAAAATGAATCAAATTCAGAACATTCCGCATCCTGATGCATAGAGTCTTTGCCTTAGGGTTTGGTCAAAGGTTTGGTCAAATTACTGAATTGCTTATTGCTGATCCAGCTGTTTATTTTGGTTGGCTAGCAGAAAGGTACAGATTATTGGTCTGGGCCCATGAGCTCATCCAAGCCTTCTCCATTACTGTTACGTTTTGGGTTGGCCAACCTTGTTACTGGTTTAAGTTTGGGAAAATATTGTTTTCACGGTAATGGTGACAAATGCATTGTAACCATAGCTCACGTTTTGCTACATGAAAAAGGTGATGCAACAATGAAATTTTTTTTTTTTTTTGGGATTATTGGATAGTAGAAAATAATATACATTAATCACATGTCAAATTTTAACGTTGTAGTCTTGTACATGATTGTTAAAGGGCATACCATATGCCCGAGGCTCCAGCCACTATGGGTCTAGAGAAAGACTTATGTATACAATCTTACCTCCGCTTTGCGAAAGAGGTGTTTCCATATTTGAACCTATAACCACCAATTAAGATTACAATTGAACAATCTTACCGTCACATCAAGGTCCTGAAACTTGACATGTAAATAAAGAACCATGACATGGTCTTATATATCCATAAAATTTTAGACCCATCTGAATTTCCATGTGGCAAAATAATACATATATAAATGCAAAAATCAAATATCACCAACGTTATAACCCTATTAAGTTTTCATCAAATTTAGATTCAAAATTAATATCAAAACCAACAAATAGAAAAGCTAAACTATGGGTCCTAAGTCCCAGGCATAGGCGGTCCAGTTTAATTCCAAGTTCCTTGAACCAACCCATATTTAAATTAAAGGAGAGGATTCTCTGAGCAAGTAGTGAAGAATACGCCAGAAAGAGGCACGACAATTTGTATACCAGAGCATAGAGGAGAAAGATGGAAAGAAAATGCTATCGTCGTAGCCTATGCTACTTAGAAGGATTTTTTGCTTTAAAAGATCCTCTCCTGTCGCTTAGTCCGTCAGTCGTCCATCAAAAAGGCTGAGATGCATCAGCATGCATGCCGAGCATTACAACCTGTCTGATGGATGACTGAATGACAGGAGAGGATCCAAATCCAAATAAATTTAGTAGGTTAGATGGATAGATACTTTTGTAGGTTTAACAACTAAAAACCGTCCTACTGAGTTGGGGGCTCAAGGCTAGCAAATTAATTCATAATAAATGAATAAAATTATGAATCTTTGTGGGCTCAAAGCTATAAGTCCATAAATTTTTTTTTGTGAGAGGGAAGAGGTTGAGAGATTGATTTGAATGGATGACAAGGATGCCTAGTTATGACTAATTGACTCACCAGAAAGAGGAAGCTTAGTCATGAGATGGGTGCGCTTTGGAGAGAGCTTATGAATATGAACAATCAATGTGGAATAAGAGTAACTGTTGGTGTTGGTGAGACAGTCTGACCCTCCTATTTTCTTTTCATCAAATGTGGGTCCCTCATTTTGGGAGAAAACATTCATTCATTCATTCATTTACTTTTGTACAGTCTACACTCTTACTTATTTGGATCATAAAATCTTAAATCTTCCTAACCCACCAAACCATATGTAACCAATGTTATCTTCTTGGAGATTTAGTTAGGGGAGTTTAGTTATTTATGGAGCCTGTACTATCAATACATAGGTTAAGAACACAGGAGTGCAGCACTAGAGGTAGATGAGGGTGTTCTACATGGTTAAATCTTCAAACTTGGTCATTTGGCCCACGCATTGTTCAAAGTAGGTTTTTGAATGAAGTGATCAGTTTGCTTCACTGGTTGAACCTTCAATCTAATCTTCAAAACTGGTTCAGGGCTATCTGGTTTGAGATCATCATTAAGAACATTCTCTCTCTCTCTCTCTCTCTCTCTCTCACTCTCTCTCTCTCCCTCAAGTTCTATAAAAAAATGATCGTACTAAGGGGGTGTTTGGTAACACTCCAGAAGTTGGATTCTGACATTTAGAGCATAAATGGAGTAGAAGCCTGTTTGGTAATCCGATTCGAACTTCTGGAGAATCCATGAGTGAACCAGTTCCAAATGAGTTTCAGAATCCAATTTTTTGGAGCATAAAATAGATGTTTTTTGACTTCGGAATAAAATTTTGGAGTAAAAAAAATCACCCCACACCACTACTACCACCAACCACCACAACCACCACTAGCCACTAGCCACCACCGCCACCACCACCACCACCATCACCACCACTGCACCACCACCACCCACCGCCTCCACCACCACCACAGCACCCCACCACCCACCGCCACCACTACCCACCACCATCCTCAACCACCAGTACCCACCCACCACCACCCACCACCACTACCAACGACTGCCACCCACCGCCACCACCACCCACCGCCACCACCACCAACCATCATCCACCACCCCCCATCGCCACCACCACTGCCACCACCATCCAGCACCACCCACCACCACCACCACCAACCATCACCCACCACCACTACCACCACCACCCACCGCCACCTACCCAACACCACCACCACCACCACCCACCCACCCACCGCCACCCTTCGCCACCACCTCTCACCCACCACCACCGTCACCAACCATCACCACTCACCACTAGTGCCACCATCCGTCACCCACCACCATTACTCTGGAGTCCATGATTAAATTAGGTTACAAACAGGTTTCTACTCCTTTATACTCCTCAATCCTTTTGAAGTTAGAGTAGAAATTTGAACCAGAAGTAAGAATCCCAGAATTGAAGTTTTATCAGACAACCCCTAAAAGCTTTTATATTGACATAAAAACATCCATAATACCAAAAGTGCCCTTCTTAAGAGACATGGCCTGATAAGATATTCACGTCCGTGCATAAAAACCATGCTAACAAAAATTTCTTTACCTATATCATATCTTTACTGCAAATATGTCACTTAAGAGCTGCAATAATATCCATCTACCCCTTTGTCCCTGCACTAAGGGTGTCAAAACTGGGCCCGGCCCGGTAGCACGGACCAAGCCAGCCCGATATAACCAGAATTCAGTCCGGACCGAGCCTTAATGGATAGGTTTTGGTCTGAGCTTGTAAAGCCCGATACCGTTTCAGTCCAAACCGAAACCAAACCGGACCGGTTCATTAAGAAGCCCGAATTAGCCCAAACCTATAAAACCCAACCCGAACACCGGTAAGGTCCGTTCGGGCCTAATTTTTTAATTTTAATGGTTTTAAATTTTAATAGATTGTGTTACACTATTAGAGTTCACTTCATGATCTAGAAGATTATGTGAATCTATAGTTGAAAAGATTATGTTAATTGTTATAGTTTATTAAATTACATATATATGGAAAGAATAATGCTAATTTTATAGATAAAAATAATAAAATATACTATATAGTTTACATATAAAAGGGGCCCGATAAGCCCGATAAGTTTGATCCGGACCGAACCAACCCGAAATCACCTCAATAAACCCAGTCCGATAACAAACCGACACTGGACCAGCCCGTTAATTATTATGTCCAGCGCAGCCCATCCCAGCCCGAACTCTTAATGGACATGTTTTGGACTGAGCTTATAAAATCCGACACTGATTCAATCCGGACCGAAACCGACCCAGACCGGCCCGTTGACACCCTTACCGTGCACCATTGCTCTTTCACCGAAAATTTTGTTTATCTAATAAATGAAGTAGAAACCACAGGCTAAATCCATTAATTCACCCCCTTCAGATCAATCCAAGATCTCATTCATGGATGGGACTGATTGAGTGGTGCACTCCGAATAGCACTTTCCATTGTAGTATTACTGTACCAAAATCTATCATCTGCCATTATAGTATACTCTATATTATCAGTTTCTCAAGGGCAGATCATCAAGTTTGGAGTGTTGATAAAGTTGGTCTTGGTTAAATCTGTATCTCACTCCCTCTAACCAAGCATCTGTGGTGGAAGAGGGTTTGTCACAATGCTATTGTCGGAAAATCTTTCACAACACACCAATAGGAATGTGAGAAATGGTATAATCAATAGGGGTCCACATAGGAGAGGATGAGGGAGAAAATACCAGAATGTGAAAGGTGGGAAGGTATCATTTTCGCTTACACTTATTGTATTCATTCTCTCAGAGAACATTTGGTTGAGTTAGGACCCTCCAAGCAAGTTTGACCAGCAAATTTTCTTTTATTATCATGACTAATGATAAAAAGAAATTGATCAACTAAGGAAGCAGAGGGTGAAGTATAGCAGGAGCAGAAACCGGGAACTTGGAAAATTCTCTAAAATTTTGGGAGTATGGCCATGTATCATGCATGGTTTCATGTACAATTTCTTAACAATTATGTATGGTGGTTTTAAAGACATAAATAGCACCAAATATAAGATACCCAGTAATTTCACACAACACCCTAGCATTTAATTAGTATGTGATATGGATAGATAACATGCATCAAGTGGTCCATAAACTGTCTTCACCAGCTATAATATATGTGCTCTGGAGACCAGAAAAAAAGAAAAAAGAGAGGGAGGGATGGTGAAGGCTCAATAACTAACTGTTTATGATTCAAATTGTTTCAATGTGGCAAGATTTAGCATCACCCAGATCTGTAACAACCCATCAAAAGTGTGACCTTATATGGTACAATCAACATAATCAGCATGACATTCAAGTTCAACAGCTCAAATTGAGATTTAAATTTACGCATCTGCCAATCAGTTTAGGCAACAAAGCATTAATGTTCAATTTATTAGAGCTACCTTTGCTGTAAGACCCGCATTCCATAAATCCGATATAAACATCTATTTCATGTCGTGACAGGTCTTTCAATCATAATTGGACCAGATGGGACAAACGGATGATAATCAGGTACAAAAACGGACCAAAATAGAGAAATAATATTATACCAGTCTCATGATACCGGTCTACATACCAGTTGACCGGTATGTCTACGCGGGCAGACTAGTTAGATCAGAAAACGGATCTCTATGGGTCCCGCTTGTCAAATCTCAATCCTAGAGACTTTCCTAAAGTAGAAAAACTTTCTAAACTATATCCTAGCCTATTTAAGGACCTATAAACCTCCTTAAACCTCTTTGATTGATTGCCACAAACCCTAGAGAGGAGAAAGAGATCTGAACAGGAGAAAGAGCTGAGAAAGGTTAAAGAGGGACCTCCGTTGGACGAAGAACACCATAGTTCGTGAACCAATGGTAAGTGCCTGAACTTTTCTCTAAGTTAAGTATTATGGATAACTGATCAACACCATGAAAGGCTAGGTATTGATCTAAAATCCTAAATTACCGTTAAACCCTAATTCAGTTGAGAAACCCTAGATTGAATGCTAAACTAAGGTTTCTTAGAATGTAGGACTTGAATGGAAGATAAAACAAACCCTTAAATGTTTCTTAGGCCTAGAATGCATAGGAGGAACCCTAGAAACCATAACGAGTGACCGACGGAAGACGAACACCAAGCTGGTGGTCTTTCGGAGGCATACCAGTCGATCATACCGATGGCAATATGTGCAACTGGTATATGTGACTGGTACCTCTCAGGTAGCCTGCCAAGGCTGTCCGGTCGACTACACCGGTCACACCATTGTATAGTGACCTGCGACAAGTATATGCGACCGGTATGTCCAGAATTGGTTGGTTTTTGACCCAGTTGGTTTTCAACCAACGTAAAACCCTAAGGAACCAATTCTAACTAAATCCTAACAAAGTGTAGGACCCTGTTGTAAGACCAGCACTCCATGAACCCGATCTAAACCTCTTTTCATGTCGTAACAGGTCTTCCAATTATAACCGGACCAGACGGGACAAGGGGATGACAATCAGGTATGAAAATGGACCAAATGTATAATAAATTTTCATATCGGTCTCATCATACCAGTCTACATACCGGTCGACCGGTATGTCTGCCCAGCCAGACTAGTTAGATCAGGAAACGGATCTCTGTGGTTCTCGCTTGCCAAATCTCAACCCTCGAGACTTTCCTAACGTAGGAAAACTTTCTAAAACCTAATCTAGCCTATTTAAGGACCTCTAAACCTCCTTAAACCTCTTTAATTGATTCTCACAAACCCTAGAGAGGAGAAAGAGATTTGAAGAGGAGAAAGAGCTAAGAAAGGTGGAAGAGGAGCCATCGTTGGATGAAGAACACCATAATTGAGAACCAACGATAAGTGCTTGAACTTCTCTCTAAGTTAAGCATTATGGATGGCTGACCATGACTGATCAATACCATGCAATGCTAGGTATTGATCAAAATCCCTAAATTCTCGTCAAACCCTAATTCGGTTGATAAACCCTAGATTTGAATTCTAAACTAAGATTTCTTAGAATGTAGGCTTTGAATGAAAGATAAAAACAATCCTAAAACATTGCTCAAGCCTAGAAGGCATAGGAGGAACCCTAAGAGCCATAATGGGTGATCGACGGGAGACGAACACCAAGTTGGTGGTCTTCCGGAGGCATACCGGTCGACCATACCTGTCGCACCATATGCGATCGGTATATCGACCGGTACCTTTCGGGAACTGGTTAAGGGGAACAGGTCAACTATACCGGTTGCACCATCCCTCACAGTGCCGCTATCGGTACCTGCGATCGGTATGCACTATATAGGGTATTTGACCTGGTTGGTTTTCGACCAACGTAAACTCTAAGGAACTAATCCTGATTAAACCCTAACATCGTATAGGACCTTGTGATAGCAAGATTGGACGCTGTGACGCGGAGCAAACTAGCAATCAAGCGTCAAGTAAAGGAATCAGACCCAAACCCTAATTAACTAATAACAATAAAACATTGTTAATAACTATTGTTCTATGGAGTGTTGCTTGTGCATATTCACATGTCATATTTACTTTCAGTTATTATATTGTTCATGCATACTCGCTATGCTAGGTTGCGATTGTTAAGCATGTGATTGTTTTCGTTGGTGTGTGGAATGGGAAGGGTCTGAGGTCTGGGATCATTCCTTACACTAGCACCTTTTCGTATCGTTTCTGTCTTAGCATACTTGGTGTGGGTAGGGTAACAGGGGGAGGATGTGACATTGTGGTCTTCGGCCTGACCACCAGACTCTAGCCTTATCTCTATGCCTTAGGAAATTGTGCTGGGATAGAGCCTACTATGATGACATATATGATTGGTTAGTTGCGGGTCCAGTTTACAAGCCCTCGCCAATAGGGGCTTACGTGTTGGTATGAGTAGGGCATCAGGGAAAGTATTGACGGTGTGTGATCCAGACACTTTAGCTTTATCCCTATTCCATGGTGGGTGCATGTGGGACGACAGTGGTATTTGATCCATTGGACGGATTCACACACTCGTGTATAGAGATGTGGTGGTCGCCAATCCTTTTATAGCACATTGCAAACTTGAAAATCATACCATAATGTGAATGTTACTCATGCATGTTGCTTGTTGTACTGTCTGATTTTCTTACTGAGCTAAGTTGTGAGCTCACCCTTGTATATATACATGTTTTTAGATGTTGATGCATGTTATACTGTGGAGAACTACGTGGACGCTCCAGTATATGGAGGTGTGTTGCTTTAGAAGTGCAAGCAGGGGAGGACGAGCATGACGCTTCATGCGAGTGCCCTTTCTGCGTGTACCTCTAGGATGGTTTATTTTATTTTATTTTATTTTAGTTGGATTCATAAATTGTGTAAAGATATTTTATTTATGTTTTGGTATGGAGAATAATTGGTTATTATGCTTACAATGTAGAACTCAGTTAATTTAATTTAAGACTGTTGCTGTATTTATTTATATTCTGATTATGATTATGTGCAATGGTTTGTATAAGTGGATACGGTCTTATTGAGGTCCTGGTGTGAACCGTTGGTTTAGTGACGGTTCACTCACACTTCTGGTTCAATCGAAATTGGGGTGTGACACCTGTGGTAGCGAGATTGGACACTGTGACGCAGAACAAGCTAGCAATCAAGCGTCAGATAAGGGGATCAGACCTAAACCCTAATAACTTAATAACAATAAAACATTGTTAATAATTATTGTTCTGTGGAATGTTGTTTGTGCATACTCACATGTCATCTTTATTTTCAGTTATTATATTATTCATACATACTCGCTATGCTAGCATGTGATTGTTAGGCATGTGATTATTTTCGTTGGTGTATGAAATGGGAAGGGCCTGGGGCCTGGGGTCTTAGATCATTCCTCACGCTGACACCTTTGCGTATCGCTGCTATCTTAGCATGCTTGGTGCGGGTAGGATATTAGGGGGAGGATGTGGCACTGTGGTTTCCGGCCTGGCCACCAGACTCTAGCCCTATCTCAATGCCGTAGGGAGCTGTGCTGGGATAGAGCCTACTGTAATGACATATAGGATTAGTTAGTTGCGAACCTAGTTTACAAGCCCTCGCCAATAGGGGCTTACATGTTGGTATGGGTAGGGTATTAGGAAAAATGTTGGCGATGTGTGATTCAGATACTTTAGCTCTATCTCTATTCCATGGTGGGTGCATGTGAGACGACAATGATGTTTGATCTATTGGGCGGATTCGCACACTCGTGTATAGAGTTGCGGGGGCCGTCAATCCTTTCTATAGCACATTGCAAACTTACAAACCAGACCAAATGTGAATGTTACTCATGCATGTTGCTTGTTGTATTGTCTGATTTTCTTACTGAGCTAAGTTGTGAGATCACCCTTATGTACACACTATTTTTAGATGTTGATGCAGGTTTTACTATGGAGGACTACGTGGATGCTCCAGTGTATGGAGGTGTTGCTGCTCTGGAAGTGCAAGTAGGGGAGGACGAACATGACATTTCATGCGAGTGCCCTTATTGCGTGTACCTCTAGGATGTTCTTGGTTTAGCTTATTTTATTTATTTCAGTTGGATTTTATAAGCAATGTAAAGATATTTGTTTATGTTTTGGTATTTGGATAATTGGATAATTTATTTTATTTATCAATAGAAGTACTCAGTTCATTTAAATTAAGACTTCCGCTGTATTTATTTATAATCTGATTATGGTTATGTACAATGGTTTGTATAAATGGAGATGGTCTTATTAAGATCCTGATGTGAACCGTTGGTTTAGTAACAGTTCATTGACACTTTTGGTTCAGCTGAAATTAAGGTGTGACACTTGCCCTGATTGATCTCAATCAGTATGATGCAAGATTGATGGTAGATCTCAATCAATATGATGCAAGATTGATGGTAATAGGTCATCATTTTCTTCTATAACAGAAGCAGAGCTTTTAGACCTGCCAGATGTTGATTGAGGTTGCCTAAACTTGCATTTGCACATGACATGCTATTCAACTTCAAGTACAGAGAGGTTCACATTTAATAAGATAATTTTTTGATTTTAAGTAAAACTACCTGAGTTCAAAGTGTATTTAACAATCCCTTTTCCTATCCTACATTTGGTCGCCTCCCATGGGTTATTGCAGGTGAGTGCCTCTAGTCTCGTCCTAATGCGGCACCAGGCGCCCATCTGGAAACAAATGCTCGGGCTGGACAGTAAAAGATTCATGTTGCATCCCATTTCAGTAATTCCCACTCACCACTGCTGCTGCTTGGGGGTGTTGGAGGGGGATAGCAAGCATCTATCAGTGAATTTCTGTCAAATCTGAAATGAACATCCACCAAAAAAACCAGTCATCTGATTTCCAAATAAAACCAGTCAGGTTGGTAGGTTAGATCAAGGATGGCCATCACCACCTTTCCACGGATGCCCCTGAATCCAAATTTGTGTCAAAACATTCAACTCAATAATCAAATTAGAGCATGTTTAAATGTGTTCCCCTATGCATTTTCAATATTTCTCACCCTCACTGACTTTTACTCTCAGTAGAAGATGCATCTGGTGCAATTTTGCGTGCTAGTTTAGTTGAAAGAGACATGACACCTATCTTCCAATAAGCAAAGAACATAATCCAAAAACAAAATTGGACTAGACCCAAAGGTTGAACTGGGTTAGATTGGAGTGGTAATTTTTTTCAAGTTCAGTAAGGATTCTTAAAAAAAAAAAAAAAAAAAACCACCAAGGACCATAACAACCGTTAAAGTTGCATCTATGGTGACTGAATTACTCATTCCCCCCCTCTCCCCCCCTGCCTCACAATTTTGACTATTTTCTAATTTTTTTTAACCATGGTTTGACCAGACAAAACCGCAGTCCCTTTCAAGTTTTGATGCACAGTCTGGTTTTAAAAATTATGATTACATCTCTCATATGTGTGTAAAATGGCAACCAAAAAATATTTATCATGTTTTCTCTTGTTTCCGTGTCATGCGTAAAAACCCAGATAATGGCACCCTCACTACCCTAGATAATGAGAAAGTCCCATAATAATACCAATACCAACTAATGAGTTGATGCAATAAAGACATATCAACATTTGTCAACATGATAAATCCCATCCAAAGGCTTCTTTTGGGCTCCATGTGTTAAAAACTTGATGGCTAAGGTATATTGAAAACCATTCTGATGTCAAAGCTTTTTGGTACAAATTAAAACATACATTGAAGCTGCACCATTCAAAAGCACATAAAGAATGGGGGAGATGTGAACATTTAAACATCTCTCAATCTGTATGACCAAACTTCCAAGCATAGATACATGTATCCCTCTGTCGAGAATTAGTTGGACAAAGTCAAGGGAAGTACCAGCAGATAAATCTCAACATAACATCAAGCAATGAGATAACCACTGAGAAATAGATTACCATAATCAGCTAATAGTATTCTCTAGGACAAAGATAAAACTATACTAAAAACTTAAGAAACAAGGCAAGATTGTTTAAATTAAGCAGACCAGCAGTAATACCATCTTGCCTGGCTATGACATTTGTAACAATGTTTACAGAAGAGATGAATAGAAATTCTAGACCAGGTTTGCTATGGTATAACTACAAAAGCATAGGGATTGCATATGAACTTCAACCTATGAAAACGACCTGAGAAAAATTTGGCCAACTGCTCTTTAGGCCTTGCAACAAGCCCATGTGAAACACTAGAGGTCTTACAGGAGGAAATTAGAGTGGCAACAAAATTCTCATATCATGTAAAATAACATCATCTATGTGACCACATCAGTGGCTTCAGATGGTAGAATGTAGCCCAGCAACCAAATACATGCATAACAGTGCAGACTAGCACAATTGGTAGGAGCTTTTTAAACAACTCATCAGGCAGGTGGTTTACTCACAAAACTGCTGATCACATAGACTGCAACTACCATACAACTGTGAAATGGCAGGCAATTTTATGAACCCTATCAGATAAGATTAAATCTATGTTTATATTGTTTTACAAAGAAATCAAGGTAGTCCTCCCCGTCCCTCGAGATTGCATCAAGATATTCTGTATTTATTAGGAAATTTTTTTTCGAAGGAACACACTGAAAGCTGATCGGTGACTCAGTTGTTGCACCTTGCTATCTTAAAATAGAGCTATATTCAATCATCTCTGAAGTTTCCGCCCGGCACATAATAAATAAATAAAAGGTTTTCTGATAACCAGGACCAACCCCACTATTAAGCTGCCTGCCATTTCAAAAGTTTCTTAACCTACAATTTCTTTTAATAAATTCAAATCTTACTGATACTCAACCAAACTAAATCCCAGTGCCATCTGAATGGGATTATTTTCTTCATTGCAAGTCAATTAAAAAAAAGAAAAAGAAAAAGAAAACCTACCCCATTTTGCTTTCTACAATGGTGAGGCCACTTTTGTTCTCCACGACCAGAACTCTGTTCTTTATGAGTACTAATTATGTTAATAAACTATTAGCTCACATTCAAAATTAAACCTTGAAACTACAAACACATGCTGAACAAGAATTTGACAGTTAATGTATGTCATACACAAAGGTATTTACTTGAATTGATAGTAACAAGGACCAGAGACTAGACCTCAATCATATAGGATGAAAAATCTTGGGTTCTACCTGAAGTATTCTGTTCTATACAAGGGCTCATGTCAACACCATATTTCACCTTGTATTGACATGATTCTCACTTGAATCAAGACATGTAGAAATGGGTTAACTTCATTTAACCAATTGAAAAGAAAATGGAAGAAGGAAGACTTGACTTTTGCGCTCGAAGAAACTAGTACTGGCAAGTAAATGGAAAAGCATCATGCAAGCTATATTTAAGGAACTGCCTTCTTCTGACCCCCCATCCTTTTCCTGAACCGCCGCCCCTGCCATGGCTAGTGTGGCTAGTGGGCTTCCGACATGGCCCTTTCTGGCACTGTATAGCTAACCAGAGCCCTCTGATCATAGATCCTGACATCCCCTTCCCCCCTTTGCCACCATCTATCGCCTTCCCCCCAACTCTTCCGACACCCCTTCCAGCCCTGACTTCTTTCTCGTCCCCTCGCCTGCCCTGGGAGCTTATGCTAAGGGTAGCCCCAGCTAAGGGTAGCCCCACTCTGGAAGCCATTGAGAGAACGGATTCTCCACCTGGGAAATCGAGAGGAGCATGGAGTGCTCTATTCGAGTGTAATCCATTGAATCAAGGAGAAGGCATTAGTCTTCAGTTCGTCCCTCCCACCCTGGAGAACAATTCCAAGGTCATCCCTAACCCGCCAATCGAAAGGAGGACTCTGTGAACCGACAATGGAAAATCATCTAAAAGATTGATACATACCTGTTGGAGAAGGGGATCTTCTTATTCCGCTTCTCTGAGGAGGATAACAAGCCAGAATCCGAATCATCAGTAACATTAGGTTCTTCATCTTCTTTGGCTTGCTGGGCATCTGCGGTTTCTTCTTCTGATTGAGGTGGTGGAGGAGGAGGGATTTTGCTGGAAAGCCAGAGCTTGTTGGAGAGATCGTGTGAGTTCTCGGAAACTGGAGGCGGCGGATGTCACCTCGGTGAGAATTTGGTAAGGGTCTTAAGAAGGTTTATGTTGGCTCAGATTTACTATTATCACCCAATGCATTCATTATAAGATCAAACAATTTTGTAGCAACTGCAAATTTGAGTTCATAATGTAGAAGAAATTCTGGCAGAGCTGCCAATTGTCTTGATTTTTTTTTGTATATTAAAAAGGAAGGGGCTTGTAACACCAGATATGTACTGGCTCTCCAAACAACTGACTTTGGCTTGGACAGGATTTAGCATTACAATTTTGTTTCCAACTCTGATGCTTCAAATCATGAATGCACAAGAGAGATTAAGGTGAGATAATCACAGAAATTATCAACAATTTTAAGTAATAACATTCCTATTACCAAATTGCAACTACTCGTGGAGAAAATTGGTAACATTACTACCACTAATAACACAGATTTTGTCAACTATGAACACCACTAGATTCTTACTGGAGAAAATTCCACAGTTAGATGTGCTTGATCAGAGAAGGAATAATTCTCAGGCCATTGCCCTTTTCCAACTTCTGGAAGAAAGAATACAGCATTCTTAATTTTGAAGCCTAGAGTGGTTGCAGTTGACACGATTGCCTGTGTTCCTCTCTCTTTAGATTCTTCACTGCTCTCTCTTTGCTGGCTGAATGTGTGCGGGTTCCATGCCCTCTGTAATTGGTGGGTCAAGACACATTTAATTGAGCTACAAGATCACCCATGTCATTGAAAAGCAATTCTTTGTAATTCAGAACTTGGAAGTGATTTTGGTGAACTGCAGTTGGAGGGAACTTTCGCACTACCATTTTCCCTCCCCCAAAAACATAAATTGGCCACAGTAAAACAGGACATCAGAATAATAGAAGGGTCCCCAATAATCTCATACCATCGCCATGGTTGTTTGTCCTTCCAAGTTTGTCAGTTGCATAACTAGCATCACTGAATCGCCTCTCATATATTCATAGGAGCTCCTAAAAACGTATGAGAGGCAACTCAGTGATGCTGGTTATGCAGACTTACAAACTTGGAAGGACATGGTGATGGTATGATGTTATTGGCAACCCCTGTTTTATTCTAATGTCCTGTTTTACTGTGGCCAATTTATGTTTTTGAGGAAGAGAAATGAGGGTTAAATAACAGGATCAATCAAACAGAAGGCTTTTTTCCATTCAATCACTTGTAAATTGAGAATGTTGAAAGTAGTACAGGAGACATCTCTTCGGTTGCAGTCTTGATCCAAAAACATGGTCGCTGAAGTCACACCACTGCCCAATTTAACTGCGTTTTCGATCGGAATTCTGCAAGTTCCTCCACTCATTACGAAGTTCTTAATTCGAAACAGAGATGGAATCGTAAGGATTTGCTGTTCTGTCTTGAGCAATATATGAGACGTGTTTAAATACGTTTGATGATGATGGTGCTGGGAAGCTTCCGCTTCAAAGTTTTCCGTCCACGGTCAGCGGTCAGCGGTCAATGTCTCACATCCTAGAAAAAAATGAAAAAAATGACTACTGAGAGGGTATCTGTCACATCATCCGGTGTCGTCTCAATGGTTAGATCAAATCTCTTAGACCAAAGTGTTACAGTTCCCATCGGTAGATATAGGATACGTGGGAGTCGATTGGATCTTAGCCCTCTATCCGAACTGATGCATAAGCCAATCTCCCCTGTCGGCTCACTTTACGTACTAATACGGAGAGCGTAGATCTAGTCAACGCCCACGTGTCGAGCATTAGTTGGTGGGAACCAAGTCTCCTCTCGAACCCCTGGGAGGAGACAATTTGGATCCTTTGACAATGTTGGGATTTAACTGAAATCGAAATAGATTCCAACTCGATTTTTTTGAAAAGTTGTACCGAGTTATCTTCTTACTCAGAATGCAAAAACAGGGAAAATCGTCTGAGTTAACTCAGTATAGACCTAATTGAGCCATATTTTAAAAAAGAAAAAAAAGTAATTGGTGATGTGCATAAATGCTACCTCGCCAATAGGTGACTACGGTAAGCCATGTGTCAATGTTTAGCTATGGGCATATCCATCCATAACAGTTTTAGTAGTAAGGTCACAAATGTGGAGGTGGGGTCCATGCCGGACCTCTATCTAAGGGTTTATCTACCAAGATTACAACGCTTCTTATTTCATATTTTATCTCTCTTTTTCTATTTATTGTTTTTCTTTCCTGTTTGTTTGGATATTTGACTTAAGCATCGGAGTGTATCTGAATCTCGAATCCAACCACTATTGTATTTGTTTATAATTATGTGTTGTGCATAAATCCCACCTTGTAAGATCAATCTGTAACCTAACAGTATATAATTAAAAAAATAATTGATAGAAACAATACTGATTGATGTCCAAATATATATATATATATAATATATATATATATATATATATATATACCAAGATAGGTATTACTGAGCCATGACAGAGTTGACTCTCTGAGTCAGGCTGCTGAAACTTGATTTATTAAAGGTTGGCATCCATCTTTTCAAGCCTTGGTAAATCATCCGATTAGGGTTTGGTCCATAACAACTTGCACTTCTTTTCTCACAAGAAGACAATAATTTATGGCAAAAGTCTTCAATCCTGATTAGCATTTGTTTTTGATTGTTTCACAAGAAATGGTGTCATTATAGATTTCTCTCTCTTTTAAGAAATTAGTGTTTTAAATTTTTAATGAAGATGATGATAGTGTTTTGATGTTGAGACCTTTTTCTTTTTTTTTTTTTATTTTTTTTTATTATTATTATTTTGGTAAAACATCAATCCATTGAAAATCAAAAGAACAGATTACAATCGAGGCATCCTTCTTGCATTAGGAAAGAAGCAAGGGAGTGGAATTTGAGACGATTAAATTCTAGAAGTCAATTTTGGAGAAGGAAATATTAACTTAAAATGGTAAAATACAGAAGAAAATAAAAGAGGATTCATGAATTTTTTTTTTTAAATTTAATTTCCACCACCCTCATGGTTGGATATAATAAGAATTTAATTCAAAGTTATGCATCCCTATTAACCTTCAATTAATTTATATATATTTTTTAAATATTTAATTTTTTTTTGGATAAATAATTTAAATTTCTTTACTATATTGAAAAGATAAGATTTAGATGAAGATATTACGAAGGCATGCATGAGATAATTTCATTTTTTTTTTGGTAAAAGAGATAATTTCATATACAAGACAACAATGGCCGGCTAGGGTTAGGGGCTTTCTTCGCAAGCGGCCAAAAAGCAAGCCGCTAGGCGCTCAAGCACCCTTAGACGTAAAGGCGTTACTTAGCCCAACTCTAAACCAAGAATCAAGTCCTTCCGCCCCTATTTGAGTAAGGCGCACGCCAGAACAAGGCGACAAGATATTCTATTTTCTCTCCTATTTAGTACGGCGACGAAGAATCAAATTTGACAATCAGGAAGAAAGGAACTGTTTATTTTGGTTGGCTCACAAAAAGGAACAAGGACAGATTATTGGTGTGGGCCCATCAGCTCATACAAGCCTTCTCCTTTACTGTTACCTTTTGGGTTAGTCAACTTTGCCCTAGTTTAAGTTTGGGAAAATATTGATGTCACCATGTGGTGACAAATGGCATTGTAACCATTGTCAGCATTTTGCTACCTGAAAAGGTGATGTAACAAATTTGACTACGGAAAAAAATCACCTCACCCAATACTCTTTCAATGGTCAGAATCAAAACTGCTGCACCAACGTGCTACAGACGATCCTGATCCTTCGACTACACCCTCCGCTTTCTAAGTTGATAAATTTCTTTTTATCATTAGTCATGCTAATGAAGGAAAATTTGCTTGTCAAACTTGCTTGGAGGGTTCTAATTTGAGGTTTTAATTTTGGAATTGAACAATTCAGGTGGATCAACCAAGCTTGAATCGATCTTCATCATGCCCTGAATGAAACCAAATATTAGAAATTTGGATATATGCTGGTCATTCCCATTAGCACTAAAGTAAGATGACATTCCTTATAAGGCTAGTAAATGAACTTGCAATCTAACAAGCTTGAAGTCAGTCCGATAATAAATCGATACTGGACTAACCTGTTATTTAATATACATAGTGCAGCCCACTCTAGCCCGAACATTTTAAAGGACATGGGTTTCGATGAGGCCTAATAAAACCCGACAACAATTTAGCCCAGACTAAAATCAATCCGAATCAACCCATTGACACCCCTAGTCCTAAGTCCTAACTCAACCAAATGTTCTCTGTGTCTCAATCCTTTGGACTTGGTATTGAAGATGGCGATGTCAAATTGAGAGAGGGAGACTGTAAAGGAAGATAAAGGACACAGAATGAAATCAAGGATGGTAATTTAAAAGTTAAACCATAAGAATGTATAAGTGTAAGCGAAAATGATACCTTCTGATCTCTCACATTCTGCTATTTTTTTCTCTTTTCTCCTCTTATGTAGGCCCCCATTAATTATACCATTTCTCACATTCCCATTGGTGTATTGTGAAAGATTTCACTACAATAACATTGTCACAAACCCTTTGATACAGTATTGCTACAGTGGAAGGAAAAAAAAGTCTGTAGCATTACTCTAGTATCACAGTGTTGATCCTGATCATTGAAAATGTATCGGTCACATGTTCCAATGATTCTAGTATCACAGTGCTGATCCTGAACATTGAAGGTGTATCAATCACATGTTCTGCACTCTCAATGGTCATATCAATACAATACTACTTACACGAGAGTGCTTTAGACAATCCTGGACCACAGTGGAAACTGATATTTGGAGTGCAACCATTAAATCAGTCCCATCATAAGATCTGGGATTGAGCCGGTGGTTTCTACTTCTTTTATTACATAACATAATTTCCGGTGAAAGAACAAAGTGCAGATTTTATGGTGCAGGGACAAAGGGGTAGATGTATATTATTGCAGCTCTAAGTTACATTTTTGCAGTAGAGGTATGGTATAGGTCAAGAACTTTTAGTTTGGATGGTTTTTATGCACGGCGGCCGTGTATATCTTATTGGGTCATGCCTCTTAAGAAGATCACTTTTGGTATTTGGAAGGAATGTTTTTATGTTAGTATATGAATTTCCGGGCTGGAAAGGAGCGAAGAAAACTACAAATTGTGGTCGTAAATTATAATTTCCATTTTCTTGCTTGTTAGCTCAAAAGGCTTCAAGTACAATCATGTACTAGAGAAGCCCCTACAGCAAAGTGGCCATTGTCAAGTAAATGGGCACTGGAATAAGTCTAGGGAGTCGGATTCGAGTCTTATCTGTACCGAGAAATGTGTGACCTAACTAGGAACATCTGGTGTTTCCATGCAGAAGATTAATGCGGTAATTCTAATTCTTGAATATCTAGGGAATAGTCTAAATAGGTTATGTGTCAAATTTCGGTCTCAATTTCCACCATTTGCCTTCCCATCTAATGCAATACCCTCTCTCGTATATCCATCGCCATTTCAGTCCCTCGCAATACTGTTTGGGTAGTCCCAAATTTTCCATTTTCTTATTTCACTATGGCTGTGTTTGTTTTGATTGTAACATTTTATATTTAAAAAAAAAACTCTCAATGATTGTTTGCAATGGAAAAAAAAGAAAAGATAAAAGTTTTTTTTCCCTCCCCTTGGAGACCACTATATTTCTAAGAATCATTTATAACTAATTAGCATTTGTTCTTAAACCCACAAATTCACTTCGCTTATAATAAACTCCCCATTCCAAACCTTAGGGTTTAGCTAGACGTTTGAATTGGAGAGATAGGGAGAAGTTGTTGCTGCTCTGTGCCACTGCCACTAACATTACAATCATCTGATCAGCTCATTTTTAACCCAAGTTCTAGGTAAGTTCTCAGCCCTCTCCCTTCATCTCTCTCATACACACACACTTTGATCTTTCTCATTTCATCGGTCTCGTACCCTAATCACTATGCATTAAAGTAAAATGACATGGAATGAGACGGAAAAGTTAACACAGTTTGATAAGATTTCTTATTTACGTCCATGGTGAAAAGGGAACTATTTCACTATTAGTGGAAAATAGAAACTTGTCTTCATGCCTTTTGTCTTATGGAGAAGTCCATTGTCCATTTAAAGTAAAACATATATATGTATATTTATTAAAATACTCATACAATCCTAAAATATATTTCCTTGAGGGTGTCACCCCCGAATCCCGGCATGGTCCTCTGATTTATTGAGGTCCCGATAATGAAGATACTATGTAGGGTGGACCCATTCCTCCAGATTCTCTGGCCCTCTAATTCGGATTCAAATCGTCTCCTCCTTGTACTTCAGGGAGGAGGGAGACGCCCCCGTCGGATGGTCGACATGTGGCTTTCTGGAAAATTCGAGCGCCACGTCCGAGCCAACACCCCCTGTCAGTTCGGCTTGTTGGTTAGATGTCGACTCAGACGTGGGACTCAAATTTTCTCAAGAACCACGCGTCGATCATCTAACGGGATATCTCCCTCTTGCCGTTTAAAAGAACCAGACACACGCGACAAGACATCCTAGTCCTACTCTTCACCACCTAAAAAAATATAATAATAATAAAAAAATAAAAAAATTGTACAATTACTAATGGCCTTAGCATTTGATATGATGCACTAACAATCTTAAAAGCATAGATGTACTCTACAACTACTTTTTCTTCTCCCACCTGTCACGTACTTTCCGACGTTCAGTATTTTTTTTATAATTAAAATTGTTTCCATTGCTGTGAACTTGTCAATGTTCAGTTTGTATATGATATTTAAGCTCTTTTTATTTATTATAAAAATAAAACAAATCTAATATAAGTCTTTTCTCATATGCATTAAATGACATAATTTTTTAGGTGGTTATGAAATTGATTAAAATTTTTATTTATTTTATTTTATTTAGTTGACATAGATATATTATATTGATACATTGGTTTTGTTATGCTATTTTTATATTGATAGGATAATGTAACAATAATTTCTGTACCTAACATATGCATGTATTATTATTATTATTATTATTTTTTCTGTCATTCAACCTTTTGTAATATGCATTTTATTTGCGTTGAATTTTTAAAATATTATTAAAGTTCAGGTTTTTAATACCTGTGTGTATATGTATCTACACCTGTTTTTTTTTTTTTTTTTTTTTTTTTTTTGATACGTATGTACCTGTATTTATTAACTATGGTGAAGCCAGAGTGGAAAGGAAAGAGATAGAGACATGGTTAAGCATTAAAAAGGGGTTGCAAATTAAACAAACTGATGGTTGGACTTCTTTGACCAGATGGAGTGTTGGTTTCTCTATTCTTGTATATCTTCTTCAATGTGAAAGATACAATATGGTACACTACTTCATCAATACATCTCCAACAGCCATGTATTGATATTTTGATATAAATGTCTCAAAAGTTAGTAAGGTCTAATAACCTAAAAGTTGAGAGAGAGAGAGAGAGAGAGAGAGAGAGAGAGAGAGAGTTCTTAATGATCTCAAACCAGAGCCCTGAACCAGTTTTGATGATTAGATTAAAAGTTCAACCAGTGAAGCAAACTGATCAGTTCATTCAAAAACCTACTTTGAACAATGAGGCATTGAAATCTTTAAGAGAAAATTGATGAGCTGAAATTAACTTCAAAGCCCAGATACCCGGAGTGTTTGTCCAATGCATGGGCCAAATAACCAAGATATGAAGATTTAACCATGTGGAGCACCCTCATCTACCTCCTGTGCTGCACTCCTGTGTACTTAACCTGGAAAAAGGCATTGATTGTACAGAGTCCATAAATAACTAAACTCCCCAAACTAATCTCCAAGAGGATAACATTGGTGATATATGGTTTGGTGGGTTGGGAAGATTTAAGATTTTATGATCCAAATAAGTAAGATTTTATGATCCAAATAAGTGTGTAGACTGTACAAAAGTTAATGAATGAATGAATGAATGTTTTCTCCCAAAATGAGGGACCCATTTGATGAGAAAAATTAGAGGGTCAGACCTTCTCACCAACACCAACAGTTACTCTTATTCCACATTGATTGTTCATATTCATATAGCTCTCTACAAAACCCACCCATCTCTATGATTAGCATGCAAAATTGCACCAGATGCACTACTATTGAGAGTACAAGTCAGTGAGGGTGAGAAATATTAAAAATGTGATCCTAATTTGATTATTGAGTTGAATGTTTTGACACTAATCTGGATTCTAGGGCATCCAAGGAAAGGTAGCGATGGCACCAATCCTTGATCTAACCTTCCAACCTGGCTGGTTTTATTTGGAAATCAGATGACCGGTCTTTTGGAGGATGTTCATTTCAGATTTGACAAGCATTCACTGAGTAGATGCTTGCTAATTGCTATCCCTCTCCAACACCCCCAAAGCAGCAGCAGCAGCAGTGGGAAATACTGAAATGGGATGGAACCAGGATTTTTGTTGAAAGAGACATGACACCCTTCTTCCAATATACAAGGAACATAAACAATAAGACCCAAAGGTTGAACTGGGTTAGACTGGAGTGACAATCTTTTTCACTTCAGTCAGGGTTCTCTAACATAATAATAATAATAATAATAATAATAATAATAATAATAATAAATAAATAAATAAAATAAATCACCAAGGACTATAGGACTAAAGCTGGAGTCAAACTGTCTAGTTTTCAAAAAAATCAGCAGGTTAAGTTCAACAACCTATGAAAACAACCTGATAAAAATTTGGCCAACTGCTCTTTAGACCTTGCAACAAGCCCAAATTAGAATGGCAACAAAATTCTCATATATATTATGTCAAATAACACCATCCATGTGACCACAATTCCTTTTTATAAATTCAAATCTTACTGATACTCAACTACACTAAACCCACTGCAATCTTAATGGGATTCCTTTCTATATTGCAAGTCAATTAAGAATTTAAAAAAGAAAGAAAAAGAAAACCCACTCCATTTTGCTGATATGGCTCAAACCCACTCCATTTTGCTGATATGGCTCCAATCCAAGCTGATTTTCTCTGTGATTCAAGTTGGTGGTTGTCTTTTATATAACTCCACAGAGCTGCTTCCTTTCTACTGTAATTTCCAGACAATTTCCTAGAACATAGAAAAGACATGCTTGACTCTAGGGGAAAGCTTTATCTTACTCTTTCTTGAAATCTGGATTCTTTCTCTCTCTCTCTCATCTCTCTCCTTGGCTGTCAATTCTTCATGTACTTCATTAATCTATTATTAAGTTTTTTGTGTTGTGTATGCTTTTCTTTTCTTCTGTTTTGGAACTTTGGAAGTGGAAATGCCATTAAGCATTTAAGCTGTCAAGCTATAGTGGGAGTCAGGGAGGACGATGATCCATTGGATCAAGAAGAGCTCTTCCACCAACGTGGAAATATACTGAATAATTATCAAAATAACCTTCATCTATGAACATGAAAGAGTCCATTTTGAGAATGATTCCATAATCAAATCAACCATTCATGGGCCGCTGACTGTTTATATCAAAAGATGAGCTCCAGACATCTTACCTTTTCACTCCTTCCAAAGGCCCAAACAACAGCCTGCCAATTATCTGGTTCAGTCTCAACTCTCAAGAACCTTCCGAAAGTCCATGTGAGAATTCTCCTGTAAACAACAAATTGATGAGACAGGAAGTGTCAAATTGATAAGCGAGTCGGACAGGGGATTGGAACCCATCTTGGACCAGCTCTGTTTTCCAAGTTTATTCCCATGCCATTTAGGATCGGCCTTTGCAACCCTTGTTGATTCGGTTGCTGATCAGGATCGGCCTTGGGTTAACCGTTCTTAGCTGATCCCTTCCAACCAATTCTTAATAATCCAGTTAGAATTGAGTCTGGGCAGTAACATGTATTTTGAAATCCTTTTGATGTATTGTCGCATGAAATGTTGAAAGCCATAAGAAAAACCAACTATACAGTGCGTGGAGAAAATGTTAAGAGACTAAGTTATGATTTGCAAAAGTCTATCTACAGGTAAAGAAGATGGCAAGTTACAGAGTACAGATAACCAGAGGATTCTCTCTTTGTGCAATTGTTAGGTGCTGGACCTCCACTATGAGTCAATACCCATGAATGCTGACTAAACAAAAGAGCTTTCCAGTGGGTCCGAGGAAGGATCTTAAGAAGGTTTATATCTGCTCAGATTTACTACTATCACCAATGCATTCACAATGAGAGCAAACAATCTTGCAGCAACTACAAATTTTAGTGCATAATGTAGGAGAAATTTTGGCAGAGCTGCCAATTGGCTCGAATTTCTTTGTACATTAAAAAGGAAGGGGCATGTAACACCAAGATATGTACTGGCTCTCCAAACAACTGACTTTGGCTTGGACAGGTTAACATAACAAATTTGTCCCCAACTCTGGTGCTCGAAATCATAATTGCACTAGGGAGATTAAGGCGAGATGATCACAGCAATTAACAACAATTTTAAGTAATAACCCTATTACCAAATTGCAACTACTTGTGGAGATTGGTAACGTTACTATTACCAATAGCACAGATTTTGTCAACTATGAACAACACTGGATTGTTATAGGAGAAAATTCCACAGTTAGATGTGCATGATCAGACAAGACATAATTCTCAGGCCATTGCCCTTTTTCAACTTCTGGAGGAAAGAGTACAGCATTCTTAATTTTGAAGCCTATGGTAGTTGCAGTTGACACGATTGCTTGTGTTCCTCTCTCTTTAGATTCTTCACTGCTCTCTTTTTGCTGGCTGAATGTTTGCGGGTTCCATGTCCTCTGCAATTGGTGGCTCAAAACACATTCATTTAGTCATCAATAACTCCAAAAGGTTAACATGGAATAAAAACTTTCACCTAATAAATAAAATAAAATAGACAAAAAGCACTAGATTTACATCCAAGGTTGAATATTCAATCTTCCCATCTCCATTGATGTCAACATGGTTCCACAACTCCTTCATTTCTTCAGTACTTACGACATTAAAAGGATCGCTGGTTAGGCCTAACTAATAAACCAAAAACCGAAAAGAATATTAGCCAGATGCAATTAAAATATCATAAGTTATAGTGAAAGAAATCACTTCCCAAGCACACTTAAAATTTAGAGCAGATACCTGACTGGAAGTTTGAAGAAATTGGGCATAAGTGATGGAGCTGCCATTATCAGGAAGATGCTTCTGTGGAATGACAGACGAAATAAGATCAGTTGAGAAACTTCAATATGTTGATGACTTTGATTAAACAACATCACAAAATATGGAGGCTGACAGGGTTATGGAGTAGAAAAAAAAAAAAGCAAATACATGAGCCTACATACCTTAATATTTCCAAGAACAGCTTTCATGAAGCTTTCCTTCAATGGCTTCCGACGGCTGTTAGGATTATAGAGCCATATAAAATCCACTCCACATATGTTTCCTCTGTGGTTACGGTGACTAACCCACTGTTACAGGGATACAAATATATGCTTCTCTTAAGTTCTTATCCATTGATTTAACATGTTCACGCATATGGATTGATGGAGGACTAACCAACCTTACAGGCATCTTCATCACTATCAGTGTAATCATGAGCAATGTCATAAGATGATTCAAAGCCTTGTGAACGCAGAAATTTAAAGATATGGCCCCTTTTACTCCCGTTCCAGTCCCTTAATTTCCAAAATAAAAATCTGGGTTAAAGAGTTTCTTTTCTTCTTCTTTTTTTTTTTAATTTTTTTTTTAACTTTTCATTCAATAAGAATATTTAGATAATGTTTGATTCTTTGTTCTTGCCATGCATCTTCAAACTTACCCACACAGTATGATAGGCAAAGGTGGAAGTTGGTGTTCTTTACCATATGACTCGATGTACTGCAAAATCTTGTACACCTAAGACCAATGATATTTGAGTGGACAAAGTTTCAAAGATGTAAGTATTGCCATCACGATGTTACGAAGGTAACCAGATTTAGATTGGAAACATTGGTAAGAAATCATAAGAAAATTCGGAACCTGTTTTAGCCGAGGGAAGCAATAACGAGAGTTGTGAGGAAACATTAAGTGTGTATTCACAACAAGAGCTTCCTTCTCAATCTTAATAGCTTTGTTTTTAGATGAATTCATAATCAGTTCAACATGGAGAAGTTGAGCTACACGATCACCAATGTCATTGAAAAGCAATTCTTCGTAATTCAGAACTCGGAAGTGGTCTTGGCGAACTGCAGTAAGTAGACCTGTGACCAAAGGACAGTTATCATTAACAGATTGTGCAGTTGGAGGGAACTTTCTGTTCTTAGGTTCAGACTTGACAATAAAGAAATCAAAGGATGTAACTATAGATTTCTTTGCACTACCAATTTTCTAGAGCGAATGCCAACTGCTGTATATTGATAATGCATAGGCTCAAATGGGAAGAAAAAAAAATAGTGCTTTGTTTTTGAAACATTACAATAAAGCAAATAACTGGATGGACACTGTTTGTGAAAATGTATTGGTTATCAGAAGTTATTTTGAAAGTCATCACCAGTGACCAAGCATACTAACATATCCTGGTTTTCAGGCACTACTATATCCTAGTATAAGAGAGCAAGATGAGTTACTTTTCTGCTTTTAAGCTCAGAGGACTTAAAATTATTATACTCAATGATTGAAGAATTAGAATTACAAAAGAAGACAAAGAAGCATATCAGAGAAGTAAAAATAAGAAAAATCCTTTTGTTTGATTGATCTCTATTATTTAGAATAAAAGAAGGGTCGCCAAGAATATCACACAAATCATACCATCACCACGGTTGTTTGTCCTTCCAAGTTTGTAAGTCTTATAACCAGCACCACCGAGTTGCCTTTCATACATTCGTACGAGCTCTTCATTCCCGACCCAGAATTCCTAAACATGAAACAACACCTAATAAATTAATCCACAGGTCTATCACACATTTGAAAGCACTAATCATGATAAAACCAAGAAAAACACAGACCTTATAATATAAAAGAACACAGCATAAAACATCAGAACAGAATTCATACCATAAGAGAGAATCAAACAGACCTGTATGCATATAATTGAGGAATTTAGGTCTCGTAGCCTAATCAATATCTTCTCATTACGACGAAACCAATACTCCCTGAAATCACTCTCACGTTTCTGATGGGTTTCATAAAACAAATACCAATCGAACCATCAAAGGCAAATCCAGAAAAAATCCAATAAACCCAGGTAAAAAATTAACAATTTTGCAAACTTACCACACCATTCAATCGCTTGTAAATGGGCGCGAGAATATTGAAAGTAGTACAGGAGACATCTCCTATTCTGTTGGAGTCTTTATCCAAAAACATTGACGCTGTAGTCAAACCACCACCACCACCCAATTTAACAGGTTTTTTGATTGGAATTGAGCAAGTTCCTCCACTAATTAAACTCATTAAAGGAAGTTCGCAGCAGATATGGAATCTCAAGGATATGAGGTTCCGCTTTGAGCAATCCGTCAAGAGGGTCCAACGCGACGGGTTCAAATACGTTTGATGATGATGCTGGGAAAGCTTTGGCTTGAAAGCTTGAAATAGCATTGGAACTACGTCGAAAGAAAGTAAAGGTTTCCCCTCACAGTCATGGATAATGATGGTTCAGTATAATATTTGGGGTTAGGCTACGCAACCGGAGAAACACTGGGATTTCCGTTTCTAAAGGAAATCGAAAAGGAAATCGAAACAGACTCCAACTCTATTCTGTTTTTTATTTTATTTTTATGAGATAATTTCCGCATCCTGTCCTCCCAGTGGTTCTGAGACGACACCACTGGGAGGACAGTGGTAATCTGTCCTGGATGATCGCCACGTGGTTCTCAGTAAATCCAAGACCTGCGTCCGAGCCGACACCCAGTCGACAAGCCAAGCCGACAGGGGTTGTCGGCTTAGACGTAGGTCTCGGATTCAACCGAGAGTCATGTGGCAGCCATCCAAGATAGGTTGCCGCGTCCTCCCGGAATCACTGGGAGGAGATAATGTGCATCCGTATCGATATTTGGGGAAATAAAAATGGAAAGTAATTGATTTGTATAAATGTTACCCACCAATAGATGGTTGACACATCATCAGCCATGTGTCAATATTTGGGACATATCCATCCATCATTAAATAGAAAAAAAAATCGTCTATAACACATTTGGATATAATAATACTGATCCTGACCATTAAAAATGCATCAATTATGTGTCCTGATGCATTCTCAATGGTCATAATAATTTTGGTAGATAAAACCGTTTATCTATCGATGTTATATAACTTCTGAGTTGACATTTATTCTCTCTCTCTTTCTCTCTTTCTCTCTTCTACCTACTTTTTTTTTTTTTATGTTTGCTTGGATCCCTGATTTAAACATCGGAATATCCGTCTGTTGGATTTTGAGTCTAACTAGAATTGTGCTTATTTATTATTATCTATTTTACATAGGTCCCACCTCAAATGATCAGTGAGTAATGTATTAATGTCCATATCAACATATATATATATATATATACACTAATACAAAGGGAAAAAGAGAAGTATTACCGAGCCTTGACTCATAAATCTTCAAAGTTGACTCGGTCAGGCTTCTTGAAAACTTGAAATAGGCTTTCATGTGAAAGTTTATTTTTCTTCTGACATTTAGGTGGAGAGCTCCTTTCTCTTTGGATTAAAAACAAAGGAAGACTGACTAAAAGATGGTAGATACCCACATGGGAAAATTAAAGTGGACATCTATGTATAGGGCAAAATTCTCTTTTAACTTTTTTTAAGTGAAGTTCCACATCATATGGTAGGGCAACAAACTACTTTTTTTTTTTTTTTTTTTTTTTTTCTTGGTGCTTTAGTTTGTGAATTTAGTGTTGGAGGATGATGTCTTTTATTTTGTCGGTCAGTCGTCTGAGGTGAAACATCATGAATTGATTCTGAAAGATCGTTAAGAGTTTTATAGGGCTCGAGACCTAAAGGAGGTGGCCCACTTTAGGGTTTAGGGGTCGAAGTTATTCATTATGGTTTTGTTTGGTTGCAAGGAGAATTGAAGGGAAGGGAAGTGAAATTTTTTAACTTTAAATGAAAACTTTTATAATTATAGTACAACATGATTGTATAAATTACTTAAACTTCTTAACATACTTAGTAATGATACTTATAAGATGTAAAATTTATTTTTCTTTTTCAAATGTGGGGGATTCAGATGCAAAATGAAATGTAAGTTAATAATTAAATATAAAATAATTTGGAATTAATTATATAGTAATGTAATAGCATGTGCTGTAATCATTACAAAATTTTTCATTTAAAATTAAAAAATTTCACTTCCCTTGGTTTTTCTTTGATTCCCCTTGCAAACGAACAAAGCCTACGAGTTTGGGGTGGCAGCCTAGGAAAACTTTTAGGGTTTACAATGGTAAATTTAGAATTTGAAATTTTTTTTTTGTTTTCTTTTAAATAGTTAGGTATGGAAGTTATTAGGGTTCATGAGAATGTGAAAATGACAAAAATCCACATGAAAAAAGTAAAATGAATATTTATATAGACAGCAAAATTTTCTATTTTTTTTCCCTTGTAAGTGAAGTAAAGTGCTTTTGTGATATTGGAAAGTATGCTAGAAAGATAATTTTCACACCGGAATAGGTCTTCAAAGATTCGACTCGGAGTTAACCGTTGTTTGATTCCCATTAACCCTGATTCTTTTTTTTATTGAGTTGGGCCAATGACAGCTATATACGAGTTAAATCTAGATAATTCAAATCAAAATCGATGGAGACCGATTCCAAGTTTTTAAACCTTGCATTGAAGGAGGATTCCCTACCACCACAATTCATACAAGCATGTGGTGCATGAATGTTCTTGTTGATCTGATCATATTATTCCAAAGTGCATTGCATAGGGGCTGAGTAGGAGAATTGATTCTGGCTTTGCTCTCTTGTGGTTATTAGCTCATATTTAAATAAAATAATACTACATTTTAATGTTCTCAGAGCAGCAGGTGGGAAATGAAAGAAGCTCAAAAATGAACAACTTAAAGTTTTTAAATTGGGTAAATTATTTATACCATTCTTGACTTTTGATTCTAATTACGTATAGTTGTTGTCAATTTTAGGATAGTGTTCGTATTTGACCAATAAATAAGGGGTGGTATACTTTTAAATTTGGATTCACAACAAATCATCACGTTTTCTTTTTTTATGAATATTTATTTAACAAAAGTTTTTATATACGATTATGGTATTAAATACGTTGAAACAGTATAAATACCTATCTTCAATGCCTAAAAGCAACAACCCATCTAGAAAACATGGGAGGTTTTCTTGTGCATGAACCCCGAACCCTATTTATTTTTATAAATATATTGAAGTGAATTGACTTAAATAAAAAAAAACTAATTTTTGTGATTAAAAAAAAGAAATTTAAACTCATACTGTATAAATTCAACTATGATTAATCATTAATACAAGACTTTAATTTGGAATACTTGTAGTCAAATTGACTTAAATAATTTTACCAAAAAAAAAAAATTGACTTAAATAAAAAAAATTCTAGACTAAAAAAAGAAGAAAAAAAAAAAAAATTTAAACTCATATTGAATAAATTCAACTTCTATCAATTATTAATACAAGACTTCAATTTGGAATACTTTTCGTTGCTTGAATCCGTAAAAAAATTAACCATTTTCAATATGGTTGGTGATTGGTTTTAAAGATTCTACAAAATGTTTTTTTTTTATCTTTCTTTTAAATGCTTAAAGAGTCTTTTTTTTTTTTTTTTTTTGTGGGTGTAGGGGGTGGGGTCGTCTGCTGGTCATACATCAGGCGGACTGGGTTGCACTGACATGCATCTACCATGTAAATAGGGATGGCCGTGACTACATCGGATGGGTTGGGTTGGGTTGGATTGCATCAACGTGTATCTTCTATTTAAATTGGGATGACTGTGACTTCTACTGTCAGATGGGGAGAGGGGATGATATATACCACCAAATCTGTTCTCGCCTACCAAAGAAAGGGTTCTTTGCACGACTGTATATGTACACAACCCATGTATAAAAACCAGATCCTAATTTTTTATTTTCTTATTTTAAATGCTACAAAAAGGAAGTACAACTGATTAATCAACTATTCTCTCAGCGCAATTTACACACAAAAATTGAAGCTTGTGTGTGGAATCTAAATGAACAAATAGCTGTTGGTAACTCGCATAGTGGCTATTGAACTGACAAAATTCCAAGTTTCTCCAGCGTTTTATACCAACCAAACCTTCCGGATCCAAATGCATGTTTTCAGGTTCAACCAAGATCTATTCTTTCACTGATTGAATAAATGCAGTCTAGGACAGTAATGGCTCATTCTCGTGGTACCATAACAGATTTGTGGCTATCTGCAAGTACCAGTACTACTTCCATCTTGCCCATCAAAGCGCTTTGGATGGTTCCACTTTTCAATTTCTAATCTGGTCCAATTTCTAATTTGGACCAAATTAGAAATTAGAAAATCTTACTCTGCAGCTTGGATTGCAGAGTAAGATTTTCTCATCATTTCACTCAAAATTGGAACATATAAATGAAGGTTTCTTTGATATTCTCATCGTTAGGTACCATCATATTATGGTTCTCCTATTTACACTGATACCAATCAAAAAGTTTGTTTAAGTAGGCGCTCCAAGATAATTTCAGTTCATATTCAAAATGCAGACAAAATCCATCACCATATTCATTACATGCATGGCAAGTATTCCATCACTTATTATCTCCTTTACTGCCTTCACCATTATCCTGGGTTCCAATTGATTACAAGAAGTTCAGTTTGTGCTGTATTAGTATATGATAAAAATGTCCGTCCTTGAATAACCACCACCCATGGATATAGGACTGGCAGGAAGCTGTGTGGAACTTATAATCAGTAGTATTTAGGTCAGCTGATTAAAGTGAAAATTTTACATGGAAGAGAACTCTGAGTGACAAAAATTGCTTGGACAGAAAAACAACTGTTATCAGAAGATACCAAATACACTTGTACTGTATGATCTATGATCAATCCTCCAAAATATGTTGCCGCTTTGGCTCATTTACATTTTCAGACACGATTACAGTGCTCTTTACTATATCATTATTGCCCCGGCATTGTTGCAACTGTTCCCGAAGGGTCCAAACAAGTTCCTTGAGTCTCTGAATATTCTTTTCTTGAGATAAGATGATCTGCAATTAATAAATAGGATCTCCAATAAGAATTATAAAAGAGGGTAGATACCTGCTTTGCCAGCCAGAGGTAAATATTGATAATGAGACTGAATAACCATGGGGCTTGCTGTCAACATCGATGTCTATACAAAATTTGGCAATCAAATACCAGAAAACAAAAAACTGGACATCTTTTCCATTGGTAGCTTCTCTCCTGTGTTTTGGTACAGATATTCATTTAAGGCATCCTCGGCAGTGAAGGGATAGTTTGACCTCTTCCTAATTCAAATCCAGGGTTTCTATCCCTTCATCAATAAATACCTTTGCAAGTCCTTCGATTAGTTGGGGAATAGGCTTACTTGAGTTGAGTTTAGTACCACTCCCCTCACCAAAAGTGTGATACATACATATCCACATACATATATATGCCACTAATGGTTGCAAATAGCCGTTGACTTGACTCCAAAAGCCCAAAAGCCCAAAAGCCCAAAAGCCTTGAATAAGGGGCAATCAAGGAATGTCCCCCTAAGGCCCCTAATTTGGTCAATTGAGATGTGGATAGTGTATTCTTCTGCAACATAAAGCTCCCTATTCTTAATAATCTACCCTAATTTAAAGCAGAAAAATTATCATTTGTGTGTTAAAGTATTTGTTTTATGTCTTAAGTATTTGTTTTTATAAATGAAATAAAATAAGGTACATGACAAACACTGCAAAAGGATTTATTGCTTTCCCAAGCCACACTAGAAAAGTCACCAGTACCTCTTAAGCAATGACTCCTATTGCTTCCAAGCAAATGATTATAAAGATCAAGGTAGATTCCATAGCCATAATCCAATTACTGCATTTAGCACCCACTCCCAAAACCCCAAAATGACAAAATGTGGGATTCACGGTGCAAATTCAATTGTTCTTGACCAATGAATAAAAAAGAAGTGCTCTTGACCAAATTAAGAGTTTGTGCATGAAAAAAGGGTTGTAAATGAATAGGAATCACAAACATCAGACTGTCAACACAATCAGCCAAGGTGACGAAATTAAGAATTTGCTGTATACCTCCAGAACTCCTCTGTATACAAAATGTGGGATTCACGGTGCAAATTCAATTGTTCTTGACCAATGAATAAAAAAGAAGTGCTCTTGACCAAATTAAGAGTTTGTGCATGAAAAAAGGGTTGTAAATGAATAGGAATCACAAACATCAGACTGTCAACACAGTCAGCCAAGGTGACGAAATTAAGAATTTTCTGTATACCTCCAGAACTCCTCTGTATACAAAATGTGGGATTCACGGTGCAAATTCAATTGTTCCTGACCAATGAATAAAAAGAAGTGCTCTTGACCAAATTAAGAGTTTGTGCATGAAAAAAGGGTTGTAAATGAATAGGAATCACAAACATCAGACTGTCAACACAATCAGCCAAGGTGACCAAATTAAGAATTAGCTGTATATCTCCAGAATTTCTCTGTATACTGCTTTCCTGCTGTTTTATGGACTGCATGTCCATTTCATGCTCTGAGTGATCTTTCTTAATTGGATGTTGGTTCTGGTTGATGCATTATGATGCTTAAAGACTAATATGTTGGATTTGGATTCTACACTGAGATATATATCTGGTTGAAGCTGTTTCATGGCTGTATTTTTTTTATTTTATTTTTATTTATTTATTATTTTTTTTAATATCTGATATCAAATTTCCTGCATTTGCGAAGTAGAAGTATGGGTAGAGTGTGGACTTGCCATTTGGTTGGGGTATCCAACCAGCTTCCTAGTGTATTTTAGCAAAAATGTCTAAGGTCAATGGACCAATGGAGTTCCAAACTGGTGGTACAAGTTGTGGTAATTCCAGCTTTGTTACTCTTGAAAGTACCAATGTCCAGGTTACCATTGTCGAGCAGAAAAATATCAACTTCTTGGACTGGCATTTTCCATTAGATTGTCCTTGAGGAGTTGTGGGAAACTAGTATACATAACTGGAAAAACCAGCACTTGATGTCCTAGTAATCCCACATTTCAGAAATGGGAAATTGAAAAGTCCACTATGATGAAGTGGCTGATTTTCTCTAGGAAACCAAAAATTGGTAGACGGTTCCTACGTAAGGCAACCCAGGACATTGATAGAATGGTTGATTCAGCTAAGGTCTACCACCTCCTCCAAAGGATCATCACTATGAACAAAGTTGTCACGACGATAAGGAAAAATCCAAGGCATTGGAGGGTCGCTGCACACCCAAGTTGCCTAGTTTCCAAGGCCCCTGGATGCCTTGACAACAATGACTATGACCGCTGGTGACCCCACTATGAATGAATTCCTTTTTTGAAGTAGCTTTGGGGCGCTAGAAAGCGTTTAAACTAGCTCAACAGGAAATGCAATCTCCCTTACTTGGAGAAGCAATAAACAGTCTGTGGTTGCCAGATCAAAGACAGAGACATAGTTTAGAGCAATGACACATGGAGTTGTGAACTCCTATAGGTGAAGAAGTTTGTTCAATAATTGGGATTTGAGATTAATAGTTCCATGAGATTATATTGTGAATATAAAATTGCTATTAGCATGGCTAAAAATCCTATGCAGCATGATCACACAAAGCAGATTGACGTTGACCGACACTTCATAAAAAAGCAAATTGACTCTGGGAGTATCTATACAATCTTCGTGAAGATGGGAGATCATTTGGCTGATGTGCTGACAAAAGGAATCAATTTTCCACTGTTTCATACTCTCTTAAACAAGCTAGGCATGCATGATACCTATTCCCCAATTTGAGAGGGAGTGTTAGTACCAATTATGTGGGGATATAATTGGTACTTCATTTTATACTTTATTTTGAACCTTTAATATATTTGTTGGAGACAGATTGATGATCCTCTCTAAGCTGTTCTCATGAAACTTCTCTTCGTCTTCTCTTTTCATCTTTTCCTCTTCCTTCCTTCACTCACGTTACTTGCTTTCTTGCAACTGGAAAATAACATTATCTTATGTTTGTGATGGAAGCAGTCCATAGGATTTTATCTAGTAATTGGATCATAAGGTTTGTTTATTTTTTAGGGAATAATACTGTTGCCTCCCCTGTAATATGCCTAAAGGACAAATGCCCCCAAATGTTTTTGGAAAAGACAACCGTCCCCTTTTTTTAATGGTGTTAAAGTGAATTTTTCTATGGACAATTCTATCCTGAACGTTTTATTACTTTAAAAACCTATTAATGTTAAAAGACTAATATAACCTTCCTATCTCAACTAAAATTAATTCTAATATCCTCTCATCTTCCTTCTCATTCTCCCTCACCTTGGTTCCATTCGGACAGAGATAATACGGTTCTCTCCAACCAGCGTTCGATTTTCGATTTCCGGCAAACCAAAGCTCGCGTTGGATTCTGACTCTCTTTCTCCCTCATTACCGTCGGCAACATTGTTAGTTCCAAATCTCTGGTTCCCCTCTTCGCTCTTTAGGAAAAGAAAAGTGAATCGTTCTGTGTTGTACAGTCCCATGGGTATCATGAGAATGAGAGTGCTCCGATGGGGGATGGCTAAGAGTCGGCAGCAGATCAGGTCGGGGCCAAGAGTTGATAGCAGGTCAGCCTAGATCTCTCGGCTAGACCTCTATCTCTCTCCTTTAACTTCTTCTCCCTCCCTGCTTCTCTTAGCCTCTGCTTCTCTTCCTTCCACTTGCCGAGAACAAACCCCCACTATCTTCTGAAACCGGACAACACCTATCCTTCTTACCCTCTCTCTTTATTCCCTTAATCTCTCTCTTTTAGATCGACACCTGCCCAGCCCCTGTGTTTTTGTTTTTTTTTTCTTCCTCTCACCTCACCAAATGCCCACCTTGCTCTCCTTCAGTCTTTCTTTTTCTTCTCCTCTTGAACCGCCAACTCCTCCTTATTTCTCCTCATCTAACCGACAGTACACCCCATGCTCTCTCTCTAATTCTCTCTTTTTTTTCCCTCGGTCTGCACCTCTCTCTCTCTCTTTTTCTCCTCTCGATCACCTCCCAATCCCTTATTTGATTCTCCTTTCTTATAACCTAATCCCACCACTTGCCTTCCTGTGATTCACCTTACCACTACAAAAGGAAGACCAAGTACACGGGTCACCAGACTTCCAGGTCTCGGAGAGGCTGATTTACCTTACCAGTACCAAGAAAATGAAATTTAAAACAATTGGGCAAACTGATGGCAAATATGGGTAATGAAACATCTGACAAGAGATTTTATCAGATCTAAGGATCACTATATTTTATCTTCTGAAACAAACATCGAAAACAAAACAAACATAGATCCTAAAGGAAACTTTAGAATTTTATCAGATCGAAGGAGCACAATGAAAAACTACTGAATATCTCATTTTTCTGGATCATTAACATTGGTTTGGGGCAGGCGGATCATTTGGACTACCGAAGACTAGCCCAAACAGATATCTCTGTTTCCTTTTGAAAGCATTGCTTCATAAATTTAAGAATGGTGCAAAGGGATATCTATAAGGATTCAAAATTAAATGTAGAACAAAACTTGGAATATTTTTTAAACATTAACAACGATGTAGCTAAAATGATACTCAAGTCGAGATATTTGGGGAGAAAAGAGAAAAATTTTAGGCTAAATCAGAATTCCCATGAACAGAGTTACAAAGAATATATTCTAGGGTTTATGCTTGTTCTAAAATCTGAATCTTAACCCAGTCTGGTAATGACCAATTCAGTTCACGAGGCAGAACTTTGCCAGAGTTCTGCAGAACTTGCAAGTCCAGTCGATTTACCATAACAACAGTCGCTTAACCATGATGAAATTAGAAGAAAACCCTACCTCTAACCTCCATTCAAGCTACAGAGAACAAAGACCACAAAACCAGGCTGCTTTTTGTTAAATTGAAAAAAGCTCTTTTAAATAAGGGTAAAAATGGTACTTCACTTTCGTAAAGGGTTAATGTGGTCATTAAAACAAATTCGGCCTCCCACCATCGGTATCTAATGGAATATTCCTAACAGCGTGGGTCTATTTGTATTTTAGTAGTGCTTCTACGGGAGGCATTTGTCTTTTCTAGAAACGTTTGGGGGCATTTGTCCTTTTGGGATACTACAGGGGAGGCAACAGTATTTTTCCCTTTTTTTTTTTGGGGGGGGGGGGGTAGGGGTGAGACAGAGAACAAATTTTATTAGAAAATACCAAAAGAATCAAGATAGGGTACACCAATGGCAGGGCAACTCCAAAAACCCAAACAAGGATCATAGCCAGCAAAATCCAAATACAAACCCAAAAAATCAGAGAGAGAACCCACACAAAAAAGGGGAATTTATTTCCATTTTGGAAAAAATTGTAATGGGCTTTATTTGGGTATGAATTTAATATTAGGCCTGGGCTTTATATTTCAAGGGTAAGCATTTTAGTTATCTAATTCAGTTAAGTTAGCTAAAAAGCTGGAATTAGGGGTTTCTATTTTTCAGTAGATGAGTTTTATTAGGAAAGAAGTATATTAGAGTTTATAAATAGGCTGCAATCAGATTTGGAAAGGCAATGGAACGGTTATGGTTGTCTGTGGTAGAGAAAGGCTCTCTTCCTCAAGGTTCCATGAGCAAATCTTAGTTTGGTCCATGGTGAACATAAGCTTCCCTGGTGCAAGGCTAGGCTTTGACAATCAATTTTAGGCCTTAGCTTTACAATATGATCGATTACACCAGTCCCAATAATAGATCTATAGTAAAAGCCAGAAAATCAGCAATAGAAACTTATCTTTTCTGACCAACCCGACCATTGGTTGATCAAACAATTCTGGAGGCTTGAAGCTTCATATGATATTGCAACCATATCAAAAGGAGAGGTCAATCTGATAAAGGATGTGGAAGTTATGATCACTTTAAGTTGCTATAGTACAGGTTTCCTACACAAGAACCGAAACCTGTACCTTGAGAGAGGATGTGATTGCCGATGGAGAAGTATACTGTAACTTGGATCCTTCAATTCACTCGGCAATGAAAGTGGTGAATCCTTCAATCGATGGCTTCAATGCTTCCAAGATCCAGCAGCGAAGGATAGAGATTAAGTTCATAAATCAACAATAGGAAGTAAGAAAATACAGTAGAGGCTATGGGCAATAGGGGCTAGGGAGGAGGAGAATCGATGAGGAGAGATGAAGGGATGGAGAAACAATGAAGAGGAGAGGAAAGTAAGGGTTGTGGCTGAGTCTCACAGCCTAGAGATCCAGCTGTAAAAATCGTAACAAGCTCTCTTTTTTCCAAAACTGAATTCTCTTCTCTTTGCATTCATATATATATAGTGTAGCCTTGAATACAAATAAGAAAGTAAGACTGGCCAATCCTTCCTTGTTGGCAATTAGCAAAGAAGGACAGTCCAATCTTGCCTTTTGAAAACTTTACAAAAGAAGATCTCATATTCTATTGCCTATTACAAACTTTCCTAAACTGAAAATAGAAACTTTTCAAAATAGAAACTATTACTTAGGCAAGTATCTAACAATAGGAATAACTAAATTTATGAAACATTTAAACTTAGCAACTATATAAATAGTTGGTGATATCCCCTATAGGACAGCTGGCCCATGGCTAGTAGCAGCTAGCAGCAGCTAGCAGCTAGCCACTAGCTGCAGGGGATCCAGCTGGCTTGGCTGACTTGCGGTAGGCTTGTAATGCATCAGTCCCCCTTCTTCTAATTCTTCCTTCTTTTTTTTAGCTTTGATTGCAGTGGATATTCAGCAACTGGGTTCTATCCATTGGTTAAATTGATAGTAAACTCTTCCCAACATTTATTCCAGACCGGAAGATTCCATTGTAAATTCATAACTCATAACATCAATCTTGGTAAGAAGTTTTGACTTTAATTTTGTTACAAGCATCTGAGTAAGATAGGAGAAGTTTTGATTTCAAACTAAAACTCAACTCAGAATCGGAATCCCCTGTTCTGGACAGTAGTTGAGGCCTGGAAACTAGACCTATGAACCCATCTCCATCGACACTTTTGGGCTCTGTATTTTGGGTATACAATCCCATGTGAAAACTAATCCATGATGTGCTGAAATAGTTAGGTTCTATTGAGTTTATCTAGATTTAAAATTCAATCACTGCTGACTGTTCTGTACTGTCCACTTCAGTGACTTATTTTCTGGAGTTTTGAGCTTGTCTGGATTCAAAATTCAATTACTGCTGCTGGTTCCTGATTATTCTGTACTGCCTACTTCAGTGAATTATTTTCCGGTGTTTCTCTGTTCAGCTACTGGATGCTTCTAAGAGGAAGAAGGGTTAGCTTATTAACCTGAAAATTCATTCAAGTTAGGTCAAGTACTGAGTTTTCTGGTTCAATTTGAACAAGAAGAGTCTCTACGATTCAGAAATTTCAGAAGTATTTTCCAAAACTGGTTGTTGTCTTTTGGTAAACAGTTTCAGAAACACATTTTTATAAGTTGTTCTGAGAGTAATTATTTTGGTAAAATTAGTCTGCGAAATTATTCGGCTACATAGTTTTTAGTTTTTACCGGCCTATACTGTATGATAATTACTTTTGAAACTACTCCAATTTGAACTTATCTTGTGGGGCCTGTTAGTAGACTCAATGCAGGTTGTTAGCCCTAGTTCTGCATTAGTTTAGTTGTAGATCTTAACCTCCACCTCGGAGTGTAACCACTTGTGACGACTACTAGGCAAACCCATATGTAAAACATGTACATGTTATAACATGTATCATAAATATTGTGCATATATTCAATTAGTAAGTTCAATATAGGGCTGTAAGTAATTTCAGGGCCAGCTCAGTCATATATGAAGAAGGTGGCATAAGGTCTGTTCAAACACAGCCTATTGTAAGCTCAAGCTTTTGAGCAGATTGAGCCAGACTTCAACTTGCTCCATGCCATGTTTTGCAAATTTTGACACAGGGGATCAATCATGAAGCACCGGAGCAACCAAGTGATTAAGGAAGTCTTTACAACAGAGCCTCCCTTTATAAGGCAACTATGCCAAGTGCCTGCTAGGGACACACTCCAAGCCACCAACACAGCCCTTTTACTTGTGCAGATGGCTGACAGTAGAAACACAAACCATGGTGCAACATGCTAACTCCATATCCAACCACCATTCTTTTGAAACACAAACCATGGTGCAGATGGTGGCCTATGCAGTTGTCTTGGTAATGCCCCTGGTACCCTAACAGGCCAAAGTTTGTATATTAAATATGAAAGAAAAATCAAATTCATATGTTGGCGAAACCCCAAAATCTCCAAACCTACAAACCTTAGTTAAAGTTGTTTCAACACCAACAAATATGTTTGTTATAGTGTGACATTAATATATCATACACGGCATGACAACACCCATCAGGTTACAAGATATAATGTCAACTAAGCATAATAAAACATGAACATCATCTCAGGAAGGGAAAATATGCAAAAATCAATCATGTTGCACAGGGAAAAAAAAAAGAATAAAGAAATCACAGGGAATTCATTACACAATAATGTTAAAAAACAACAGTAGTACAAAACTGTTGCAGATCCAAAAGTGAAGAAGTTTGTTCCTCAACCAAATGAAAAGGTAATAAAGTTCTCAGATTTTTTCCGAATTAAATCTGTTAACACTCAAAATTCATTACTAGTTTAACAACGCTAAGAAAATCAGCCAAGTAGATTCAATTGACAGAAGTGACAAAGAAACTTGAAACTAACCTTTTCTTTTACAACTTGTTTCCCCTTTGAAGCCTGCTGCAGCTTCTCATAAATACTTGAACTTATGTCGAGGTCATTGACCAGTTGCTGTTTCCACTCAAACTGTGATGTGATTAGGAGTATCAGGAGCAGAAAAACAAGTACCATTCTTCTTGACATCATTACAATCAGCTCTCACATATCCTGTTAAATAATTTAATGAGCAAGTACAATACCCGTCCAAAAAAAAAAAAATCAAGAATTCAAGGGGACATGAAATGGTACCATACAAGAAGATTTTTCAAATCAGTCTACATCGGAAAATGCTTGAAAATTCCCATGAAGGACAGCACTCCATGTATGGATGTTGATGTCGCAGAAACTAAGCCATTAGTTCAGCTACAATTTTCCCGGGTCCCTCTGAAAGCTAAGAAATCAAAATTCTGCCCGTCCAAAAGGAATCGGTGACAAATTATTCCTAAACATCCCAACAATTCCTAAAAGACACCAATCTTTTCCAACCAAACCCCAACTTTCATGTAACTGAAAACCCTAAACTCATAACCAATCAACAAGGGGGAAACAAAAGAGGCTAAGGGAAAACTCACAGATAGAAGCTCGAAACGACCAGCGTCTCATAAAAAAATTCTTCCGATCTCTTCGAAACTGGAACGAATCAATCTCTTTACCCGTGAAGATGAAGAAGCGATGTCAGATGTTAAATATTCAATGCAGTCTTCAACTCCAACCTCGCTAATTGGGGTTTTGACTTGAAAGTGGACAATTTGAGTTACAGTTTTTGTCAAAGAAGATAAAAACTGGCTAATAAATCTCTGGAACGAATTTCTTGGCTGTTATGAGACACTGTCCACGCGGGCTTGCTGACGAAGATCTATATTAGTCATTCGAAGTCTCTGTAGTAGAATTTTTTTCTACTTTTAACATAAACACAGTCAGTCAGAGTCACAAACACGCACAAAAGCATAAGGAAATTATCAAATATCAAGTTACTGAGACGAACTGTTTGCTCAATTAGTTGATAACCCGCCATTATACAGCTTCATCAATCATTTGGCAGCTCAATTGGCACTGAAACTGTTTGGAGTTGTTGCTAGTTTGCTACTCGTTAACATCTCGCTCTTTATTGTTGTTTTGTATATATATATATATATATATATATATATATATATATTTTTTGTGGAGATCAAAAGGGAGCACGGGGAAGGAGGTGTTGATCGATGCGGATGGTATCCAAATCCTCTCCTCTCGGAGGTTCGGGTCGGGAGGAGAGAGGCAGCCCCCTGAGATAGATGTCGGTTTGGATGGAGGGTTCGGATTCATCCAATCCCCAAGTGTTGGTCATCTAAGAGGGTTGTCGCCTCTCTTCAGAACTTTTGGGAGGAAAAGATGTGGATCTGATGGGGATGTCAATCAGTCAGTCTCAGTCAAGTTTAATCAGTCCCGACATTCTAGCACAGACATCCTTTCCATCAGTCCAATCGCTTAGCCGAACATCAGACGACTGAGATTACATCGAGATGTGTACCCCGGTGTATCCCAGTTGTCCGATGTTCGGCTGGACGACTGGACGGATGGAGAGGATTTTTATCCAACATTTTAACATCACGTATAGTGACGCCCCGTTTAGTTAATTAATCCTTCATCGGCAAGGCATGCACACATTTATATTCGGTCTGATTGATCTTATACTAATCAGGCTAATCAGTCTGTAAACGAACTATAATAAGCTCATGCCAAAATGTAAATAAGAATAGAGAGAGATATTGGTTTTCGAATCCATAATTATTCTCATATCGTAGATTATATATTTTCTTATAGGATTACAAAAAACTCTTATTAGACTTATAATCACTCACGTAGACAAAGATGAGGACGGAAATAACGAATGAAAGGCTCAAGAAATGAAAAAGATTAAGAGATTATTTAATATTTTAGTTTTTTTAGTTTTGAGGTTGTATTTGTTTGGTTTAAACCCAAATTTATTTCGGTTTGAAGGTATATTTGATCTGTTTGATTGGGCTACACCCAAGCACCGAAAATATCCGTTCAATAATCGGTATGGGCGGGCCACACGATGCCGGGCTAAAATTGACACCTTGACCGTATAGGAGAGGAAGAAAAAAATAAAGGCAAAAATGGGTTGGTGAAGAGAAAAACATTATTTTTGATAGTTTTGTAATACCCAAATTTGAATTTGTTTTAGGTAGTTTGATAAACCCAAAGATTTTTTTTTTGGTAAAGGTAAACCCAAAGATTGGCTTAATACTTTTGTGGACCCAAACCCATTACTGTGTAATATCGTAATCTTTCCTTATTTGTTTTGGTCGAATTACCACTTTTGCCCCTATTTTAAAGGTTATTATGGACATATGAATGAGGTTACAACAATCAAACTTCACCTACAAAGCTCATGATCCATATCACAGCTTCAAATGTTTTATCTCATTTATCTTTTATTTTTTTGGATTACTAATGATGGGAAATGAAGTACATGATGCATGCCTTAGGATCCTCTCTTGCTGCTGGGCAGCCCAGTGAGGGAGCGGCTGAGACTCATCGAGCAAGCAACCCCATGTCTTGGCTACGTGCCCAATGAGTCTTAGCACTGGGATCCCTCCTTGGGCTGTCCCGTCCCTAGAGAGCATTGGGGAATAATACATGATGCCAATAAGTACCTCTCTCTCTCTCTCTCTCTCTCTCTCTCTCTCTCTCTCTCTCTCTCTCTCTTCTAAGTGACCGGCTATTAATTTTTCTCGTACTTCCATTTTTCTATTAGCATACAAGATTTCAATATGCTCAACTAACTTATACATACTCCTCCCAATAATTATTTAGTAACAACTATATTTTTAAGTAGAATTTAGTAACAACCTAGCAATATACTTGCTGTATTAGCTATGCACTTGGATTGACTTATTGAAAAATGAATACGAGTGATCTTATCCCTTTTGGGTAACAATCTCATAAGTTCCTCCGTTTTAAGATAATAACTAATTTATGATGAAAGACAACATTCTCAGCCATTGGATAGGAATACTTGATTCTCATGCACTTATCCAATGGCTGAAGTTTGATCCCATTTCTTACAAAACAATGTATAGAAATTAACCCTCTAATTTATTAAATTATAAGGATTAGTTTTTATTTATTTATTTATAGAATTGGAAAGTATAAAGTGAAAATATGCTTCCAAGTTATTTATGAATATGTATTGGATAAGGGTATTTTAGTCAAATTGTACTTAAGAGTGACAAGAAAAACCATATTGCTACTCGATGTGATGATCTTATCCCTACACTTAATCTTGAACAGTCCTTCCCAAATCCCAACATGCTCATTTGTTTGTTTTTTTTTTTAAAATTTAAAATAGTATTTTATTAGGGGAAAATGTCTACCACACTCTCTGTAGTTTATCTTAATCTCACTCACCAGCCATGGTTAGCGATAATATCCTCCCCTTGAAGACACTCAAATCTTGTTTAGATGTTAGAAAGACTTTTTTTTACCTTCAATACTTTTTAATTTCATTTATATATTCTCTTTTTGAGATTTTTTTATTTTCCATTTTTACAAAAGGTAAGAACTTAAAGGAACTTCAAAACTACCCGTCACCAGAATCCAAATCCGAAAGTTTGTCATTGTGAAAGAAAGAAAAAGCTCTAAGAACTTCAAGAAGGATTCTCTAGGGTTTCAAAGGAAATTTTCTTCAGATCTACCTTATGGCTGCTGCTTCCATTCCCAACCCAGTTGATCATGGGATTGTTAAGCTTGTACTATGCCGATGGCGATACCCGTCCCAACGATGAAACATTTTCTAGTAAGCAGTCACTTCTTTATTCTGATCTCTTCAATCGCCTATTCCAACAATATTCTTTGTGTCGATTTTCTTAATTGTCAGTTCCGCGGCAGTGAAGGTTTCATCCATTTTCGACCAGATTTGGTTATTTCAGATGGTGTCTCTTTATCTCCGTCAGACAACGATGGCACAATCTTCGGCTGAATAATTCTCGCATCCCAGTATATTTCTTGACAACTGCAAATCATATTACTTCAACTCCAGCGACATCATCACCCATCTTTCTAAGGAATCTTAATCTGTCTTGTTAGAGATTCTCAGATTTTAATCATTTGGCTTGGTGATCTTTTCATGAGACTGTAAGAAATCATGTAAATGAATCATATTAAAACAAATAAACGTACTCGGATCCATATAGTTTGTAGAAGACAAATTCTACAACAAGCTTTAAGCTTCAAGTTAGTCAGTCAAATTTCTCTGTTAGTCTTGTCTGCTCCCCTTTCTGTATATATGAACAATTGTCAATAATGGGAATTGACTATCTATATAAAGACAGGGAACATGGACTAACCTGTTAAGAAGGGTAATTTGGTCCTTCCCATAATCAGACCAAATTACCAGAAGGTCCAAAAACAATTACATGTTAAGGTGGATTAATTGGAACCCTCCCATAAAGGGTACTATCGAATCACAGCCGTCCATTCAACACATTTCCACTAATCCTACCCACACAATGTCTGGTGCAAGCCCATACATGATGAAAACATTACATTCTCCCACTTGGGCTGCATCAGAATATTGCTTCAACCATGGATTAGAAAGATTGTGATCACATATAGGAAGTGTTGAAAGTAGCTCACCTTAACAATACACCCTTGGACCAAGTAAGAACATAAACATCCAATCGTAAGTGTCATCACGTCTTAAGTCAACGTGGAACACTACACGTCAAAGTGCTTGCACCCTTACCCGCTTTTGGGCTACAAATAGTGTAAAAACTAGAGTATGGAAGTTGCATGTCTCGATCATCAAACATGTCAAATCCAAATTAGTCCAGACTTCCAACTGAAGTCATTAGTTACTCCATTTAGAGCTCACTAGAATCATTCTTGACATGACAAACTGCCACTAGAACTACCAAAATAGCTACTTCATATAGAAACACACTATAAATACCTCACACTGAAGTATCATGGATTGGATCCATAAATCCCATCACACTAGCCCAAGTTCTCAAATGGAGTAATTCCACTAGCTGTGTGTACCTATAAATACAACCTCTAAAAAATGAGGAAGGTAACACATGAAACTACCTCTACTATCATTTGAGGTTTGCCTTTACTCTCATTCAAGGTTTGCCTTTACTATCATTCAAGGCAAAATATGTACATGTATTAATAATGAGAAACAAAAATAGCACAATACCATTGATTAAAATAATAATAATAATAATAAACACTGTCTGTGTCTATAAACTGTATTCCCACTAACAAGATACATCCAGGGATTCAACTAATCCCATACCAACAACATGCTCTTGAAAAACATTTATAGCCAAAGCTTTTATTAGTGGATCAGCAATCATGATATTCGTAGAGATTTGTTTAATAGAAATCATAGACTCTTGGAACTTCTCCCTAACAAAGAGATACTTTATATCAATGTGCTTTAAACTAGAAGTACTCTTGCTATTATGAGAAAACTACACTGCAGCAGAGTTATCACAATACAACTTCAACGATCTGGATATGGAATCAACCACCTGAAGACCTGAAATGAAGTTCCTCAACCATAGAGCCTGAATTATGGCTTCATAACATGCCACATACTCTGCGTGCTCAGTGGAAGAAGCAGTAATCGTTTGCTTCACACTCTTCCATGATACTGCACCACCAGCCATCATAAAAACATAACCAGATGTTGACTTTAGATCATTTGGACATCCAGCATAATCAGAATATGAATATCCAATCACTTCAAGAGTATCAGTCCGTCTGAAGGTAAGCATGAGGTCTCTAGTGCCCTTAAGATACCTCATGACCTTTTTCGCTACCACCCAATGAGTCTACCCTGGATTACTCTGGAATCGTCCAAGTACACTGATAGCAAACGTGATATCAGGTCGAGTACAAACCTGAGCATACATAAGACTATCAACAATAGAAGCATATGGTATGTCTTTCATTTGAACCTGTTCAACTTCATTCTTTGGACAATTAGATTTGGTGAGTTTATCGCCCTTTGTAATAGGAGTCTTCGAGGAGGCACAATTAATCATGTTAAACCTCTGCAATACTCTATCAATATATGTTCTTTGTGACAATCCAAGAACACCACATGACCTATTATGAAGAATCTCTATTCCCAAAACATAAGATGCCTCACCGCAAGATCCTTCATATTGAAGTGGCTGGACAACAATCTCTTTGTCTCATGTAGCATACCTTTATCATTACTGGCTAGAAGAATATCATCTACATAGAGAACTAAGAAGATAAATTTACTCCCACTGATCTTAAATACATACATTGATCAACAACATTTTCTTTGAATCCAAGAGAGGTAACAACTTGGTCAACCCTCAAGTACCATTGTCTAGGAGATTGTTTCAAGCCATAAATAGACTTTTTGAGTCTACATACCATATTCTCATTATCAACTATCATGAAACCAGGAGGTTGTAACATTTATACTTTCTCTTCTAAGACTCCACTAAGAAATGAAGTTTTTACATCCATCTGATGCAGCTCTAAGTCAAATTATGCAACCAATGCCATAATTATCCTGAAAAAGTCATTGGTGGACACTGGAGAGAAAGTTTATGTGTAATCTATACCTTCTTTCTGACTGAAGCCTTTTGCTACAAGTCTGGCTTTGTAGCGCTCAATTTCTCCTCTAGCATCCCTTTTGGTAAACACCCACTTACAACCAATTGGTCTGAAACCCTTGAACAATTCAACTAGGTCCCAAACCTCATTAGTTTTCATGGATTCCAATTCATCATGCATGAGATCCATCCACTGAGAACAATGTGCACTATCAATAGCCTGTTGAAAAGAAACAGGATCTGTCTCAGCTCCAATGTCATATTCATGCTCTTGTAGATATGTGACAAAGTCACTAGGGATGGTGGACTTTCGAGTCCTCTATGATCTCCTCAAAGGAGGAATATTGACTACTGGCTCATCAGAAGAGAGATCAGGAACAGGAGCTACAGAGACAATATTTGTAGGCTCCACATGTTCTTGAGCAGGAATAGACACAGTTACCTGCTCACCAGGTGTATAACCAGAAGACGATGATGGGAGATTAGGAATTGGAACTACAATCTGTTCCTCCTCAAAAGTAAAACTACGAGGCTGGGAAGTCTGATGGCAAATGTCATCTTCAAAGAAAATAGCTCGCTCAGACTCAATAACTTTGGTAGAATGAGATGGACAATAAAATCTAAATCCCTTTGACCTCTCTGGATAACCAATGAAATGTCCACTTATGGTCTTGGGATCAAGTTTCTTCATCTAAGGATTATAGGGTCTTACTTCCACTGCACATCCCCAAACATGAAGATGATGAATACTCGATTTTCTACCATTCCACAACTCATGAGGCATCTTTGGAACTGATTTACTTGGCACTTTATTCAAGATGTACACTGTTGTCTTCAATGCATCCCCCACAAGAAGTCTGGTAAGGTAGACTTACTCACCATACTTCTCACCATGTCCATAAGAGTACGATTTCACCTTTCAGTGACACCGTTCTGTTCTGGGGTACCAGGCATAGTGTATTGAGCATCAATGCCACAGTCTTGTAAGTATTTTGCAAATGATCCAAGGTTACGACCAGTTTCATCTTACCTACCATAATACTCTCTGCCTCGATCAGATCTCACAGCCTTTATTTTCTTTCCCATTTTCAGTTCAACTTCAGCCTTAAAAATTCTAAATGCTTCAAGAAATTCATACTTCTCTTGAATCAGATATACATATCCATAACGAGACTGATCATCAATGAAGATAATGAAGTAACAAAAACCTCCCATTGTATTGGAGTGAAGAGACCACAAATATCAGTATGAATTAGATCTAAAACTTCTTCCTTTTGGAATGACCATTTTCCTCTAGCTCTAGTAAGTTTCCCTTTGATACAATTGACGCATGTCCCAAAATCAGAAAAATCAACCTTATGCAGGATTCCATCATTGATTAGACATTCCATTCTTGATTTAGAAATATGTCCTAAACGTCTATGCCATAACATAGATAAGTCTTCATTAGACAAAGGACGTTTAGAACCCAAAGCCACATTTACTGTAGAGGAATGAATTGAGGATGTAGGAGTAGTAGATAATTCTAGTTTATAAGGCCCATCAGACAATGAAGTAGAATCAATCAATTTTGATCCATAATAACAGCATTTTATTATTTGCAATGTTGAAAACATAACCTTTACAATCTAACCTTGAAACATAAATAAATTTCCATCTAAGTGACAGAACACAAACCACATTGTCTAATTTCAAAACAAAACTAGAAGACAAAACTAAATCTACTACTCCTACACAATCTACTTGAATCTTCTCCCCATTCCCTACGTAGATGTGCAGTTCCCCATCACTTGGCCTCCTCTTGTTTCTTAGATCCTGCACAGAATTCATAATATGAATACTAGCGCATGTATCAAACCACCAAGAAGTGGGGGAAACATCAAGTAAATTGAATTCAGAACAGACTAGAGCTAGAGGAGTACCTATAATCAAGTCCTGAAGCTGAGTGACAAGTTGAGCTGTATTCTTCTCTTTGTTGTTCTGTAACTTGTAACACTCAGATTTCTTATGTCATATTTTCTTGCAGTAGTTGTATTTCCCTTGAAATCTTGTAGACCCTTGACCATTCCTTTTGAATCTTTTATTCTTTGATTTGTAGAACTGACCAGTCTGCTTAAATTTGCTAGATTTTCCTTTTACCTTCTTTCCTTTCAGATCTGCCATCTAGGTTTTTTTATTACCCTCATGTACAGTCAACTGGATTGTCTGTCCTTTCTTCTTCTTTGTCTCTTCCTCTTGAACAAGAATTGTAGTCATGTCATTTATAGTCCATTGCTGACTATTGACATTATAGGATGTTCTAAGGTTGTCAAAACTAGCAGGAAGAGATTCCATAATCTGCCACACCAAGTGACTATCTGCAATGGGTACTTTCATCTTTGAGAGTTTGTTCGCATACTTAGTCATTTTCAGGATGTGATCGCGAACTCCCCCTACTCCATTATACTTGGACGATGTAAAATTCTCCAATAAGGCACCTCTCTCTACTTTGTCATGTTTCTTAAATTATTTTGCAACTTCAGACAGATATAGTTTGACAGTCTTCTGATCAAGGATACTCTCCCTAATAGCCCTATCTATAGAGTTGGTAGACTCAGAAGGTTTAGGAGGCTCATCATGTCTTAGTGAAATGTCCAGAAGCATAACATCAAGCGTCACAGTAACAGATTCTAACCATTCTTCATAATTAGAACCATCTAGTTTCTTGATGGATACAAGGTGGGAAGCCAAAGCTGGTAAACACAAAACAATAACTTACATGTCAATACTCATAATAAAGTATAAAAGAATACAAAAATGCTAATAATAATAATAATATCAATGAATCTGACCAAATGGACAATTGATCAAATTTCTCCCAGTCTCGTTTTTCCAGAAAAAATAGAAAAATTCCAAAAGAACTAGGTATAAGGTCCACGTCATTGGGGTCACACCTGAGATGGCAAGATCGCCCAATACGCCTTCCCTACAATCTAAGCAAAGCAAGATGCCTGAAAACAATCTTCCTCAGAAATCCCGTCACCTGAGATGGCAAGACAAGAACTCCTGATTCTGAGAAGTTCATCAACATCACCCTCACTCGATTGAGCGGACCGACCAAACGAAGACTCACCTGAGATGGCAAGAGCACGATGTTCGTCATATGGTCTCCTCGATGGCAATCTTTTAATACCGTTGGTGGCAGTCTCATACCTTGAGAAACTAGCCCGTGGAATGTAAGCATCGTAACTCAAACCATGTAATCCCATCAAGAAGATGCACTAGGCCCATGGGTTCAGACTTGGTAGCTTTAAATATTATAGACTATTTCGGCACTTATTAGGAAAAACATTCCATGCCTAAGTCCATAAAAGCATCCCACTATGAAAACCCATAATTTAATTATTTCATGGCATATTCCCACTCATGGAACAAAAACATTATCCCAAACAATGGCTTTTATAAGTGTTAAACTAAGTACTAACCACATTGGTAAGTTTCTAAAGGATTCTTATTATTTTATTTAACACTTACCTTTTTTTTTTTATTTTTTTATGACGTTTGTATCTGTCACTAAAACAGTAAACTTTATTGCTGTTTATCGATATATACAGTGGCGTTTAGATCATAAATGTCACTAAACCAGTAACTACTCTGAAATTTTAACGACGTTTATATAAATGTCATTAAAAACAGTAACTATTCTGAATATTTAACAACGTTTATATAATACTGTCATAAAAGTACAGTTACTGTAAATAGTGACATTCAACCTAGATGAAGTTACATATAATAAAAATAATTAATTTTTTTCTAAATGTCACCACAGATATATAAATGAACAGAATATTCTGGTTTAAGACCGGACCAAACCGAACCACATTTAAACCGATTGACCGTCTATCAAACTGGATTATCGAGCAGAGCCAGATGGGTCAGATTATGGTCCTCGGGTCGACCCATATGGGCATTAATTGGGTCGATCCATATGGATCATATTTTGAATCAGCGGGTCTACCCATAAGGGTCAAGAACAATCCATACAGAATCGGTTCGGGTCTTAGTATTATTTTTTTTTTGAAAAATAAAATAAAATCCAAATGACTTTATTAAAGGGACTAAAAGGCCCTTACAGTTCATTTAATTTACAAGTTAATGCCATTGGACATAACCGTTGAGAATATTCTCCAACACGTTCAGAGAGACGTGTTCAAACTGAACACGTGTCCATGAACGCTCCAACGGCTTCCACGATCAGCCAGAAAAACCGGTGGCGACCTGTGACCTCATCACCACAGCCAGAAAACGATGGAGGCGCCAGAACACACCAACGAAGTTGGTGACGGCGGACTACTTTTGCTAGCCTGCGGGTTGGCCTGCGGGATAGCTACTGCCGGCTTGTGGCTGGCCTACTGGCTCGCCTACGGGCTGGCCTTGCGGGTTGGCTTGCTGGCTCGCCTGTAGGCTGGCCTGCGGGCTAGCTTCTGCCGGCCAGTGGCTGGCCTTGCGGGTTGGCCTACTGGCTCGCCTGCAAGTTGGCCTGCGGGCTAGCTTTTGCCGGCCTGCGGCTGGCCTACTGGCTGGCCTTGCGGCTGACTTGCAACTAGCCTTCCAAAAATTTTATTTTTATTTATTTATTTATTTATTTTTAATGATGAACAATGGTCCGAAAATATTTTAATCTAATTTGAGCACTATGGCTCTGATACCACTGTAAGAAATCTTGTAAATGAATCATATTAAAGCAAATAAACATACCTGGATCCATATAGTTTGTAGAAGACAAATTCCACAACGAGCTTTAAGCTTCAAGTCAGTCAGCCAAATTTCTCTGTTAGTATTGTCTGCTCCCTTTTCTACATATGAACGATTGCCAATAATGGGAATTGACTATCTATATAAAGACAGTGAGCAGAGACTAACCCTGTTAAGAAGGATAATTTGGTCCTTCCCATAATCGGACCAAATTACCAGAAAATCGGACCAAATTACCAGAAGGTCCCTAAACAATTACACGGGTGGATTAATTGGGACCCTACCATAAAAGGTACCATTAAATCACCGCCGTCCATTCAACACCTTTCCACTAATCCTACACACACAATGTCTGGTGCAAGCCCATACATGATGAAAACATTATAATTTTACCATGAAATTTGTTCTAGATTCTCACATCCGAATTTAGAATTTCAAGAAAGAAGAACAATTGAAGATCTTAAGTTTCAATTTCCCCTCAAACCCACATCAGATATCCTGAATTAAGATAAACCACATACCGCTAAACAACGTTTGGGTTGTCTCAGTGACTTACAAAATACTGGCTTGATTTGCATAGAGAGGATTTTGGATCAATAGACAATGGTAAAACAGAGATAAAGGTCAAACGGTGAAAACCCTAAATTTCTTCTTACCTTTCACAAAAATGAAAGATAAAATGGTGAAATCTTGTTTTACTGTTATCTATTTTCGTAATATGTAATATTCAATATCTAATATGAACTAAAAAAAAAAAATTTAAGTTTTATAAAATTAAAAGAGAAAATATCTAGGGGTAGTTTTTTCATTTATTAAATTAAAATGGTGCCACGTCATCAAGGGACATATCTTAAAGGAGGGGGTATGATGGATATAGCTTTCCAAAAGTAAGGGATGTTAGGGATATTATTGCAAACGATGACGAGTGGATGAGATTAAGATAAATTACAGGGGGTGTGGTAGATATTTTCCCTTTATTAGAAGAACCTTACATAATTATACAACAACATAAATGACTAAAGAAGGCCTTTGGCTCTTGTTAGAGTACAAATAACCAAATAACCATTGCAACACAAACATAAAATATATAAATTTATACACAAAACCCCAACATAACCATATCGAGTAGGGGGTAACTACAAATGAATGCAAATCTATAAGATCAGCAAGTCTGAATTAAATGATTGTAGTAACACTACGCAAGACAATTGTTTCCACGGTCAGACCTGATCCAAATCCTAATAGCACACCCCAGTCATACCCTTCTCCAGTTGTGGCTTTCCCTTCTTTCATAGACTTCTTCCTCATTTCATCCAAAATGAACATCACAGTGGGGCTTGACATATTATCATATTCGCTCAACACTTTCCTTGATGCCTTCAGTTTCTCCTCCTTCAAGCCAAGGGTCACTTCAATCATTTCCAAAATTGCCGGCCCACCAGGATGAGACACCATGGAGTTCCAATTACTTAATCCAATGTTGCAAAATGCTTCCTCTAAGCATTTCCAATGTTCCTAGAAATAATTTTGGCTACATCTTTAGATAAGCTGATTGAAAGACCCGTTTGACGCAAGTGGCCTTTGACCATGTCATCTAAGTTTGGGAGAATTTGAAAGCCTACTGAGAAGAGTTGGAATAATGGGCGTTCGATTGATATGTCAGGAGCGGCACCTACTATTAAAGCTGCCGCGCCATCTGCAAAGATTGCCTGCCCAAGTAGGGTGTGTAAATCAGTGTCAGTAGGTCCCTTGAAGCCACTCACAGAGTTTAACTCTGAGCAAACGACGAGGACACATGCACCTTTATTGTTCTCAGCAAGGTCTTTGGCAACACGGAGAACACTACCACCACCGTAGCATCCTAGATGATACATCATCACACGTTTGATGGTTGGAGAAATGCCAAGGAGCTTGATGAGTTGGAAGTCGGTACTAGGAGCCTCGACACCAGAAATGGTAGTGAATACGATGTGGGTGATCTTTGATTTGGGCTGACCCCACTCATTGATGGCTTTCAGTGCTGTTTCTTTGGCCAACTCGAGAACCTCAACAATCATAATGTCTTGGCATGCTTCAAGTGTTGCAGCCGTAGAGTCGTAGAGTTTTGGGTTCCCCGCCATCATTTCTTCTGTCATGTAGAGATGTCGTTTTATGATCATTGATCTGTCACCTGTTTTTGAAGCATAGAAAAAAAAATGTCACTTTAATTAGCATTAAATATCATATTGGTTGTTCAACTTATGAGTATGAAATGATAATAGTTTGATCGTTTATGCCATTTTTAGAGAGTTGCAAGTACTTATAGAATCGCTTGAACTTCTCCTTGAGTCCAGTCATATGCTCACTCTTTGTTGATCTGAAATAGAAAACTGAGAAGTCAGGTTGATAGACACAATTGGATGGATTTGCTGTACCAATGGCCAGTACTGTGGTTGGACCTTGTGTGCATTGGGTTTCATAGATTTCTCCAACTGATCCCATATTGCTTATGGATCGATCGAAAGAGTGCAAAAAGCAGAAAAATGAGAGGAATGAATTAAGTGATGAACTTGATATGACACTGAGAGGGGGGGTGAATCAGTGTCTGAAACTTTTTTCTTATAAATTCAATGCTGTCCAGAGCTGTTGGATATCTGATTTGTCAATACACACAATCGTATGCAAATCCACCTCGCTACCACTCAGTGGCCAGGTCTACCAGATTTGCACACCCATCCTGCAAATCATTCCACACACTCCAAAATATATCAGAAAAACAAACACACCGAACACAAAGATATTACGTGGTTCACCACTACAGTATGTGATGGCTAATCCATGGAGTAATGCCCCACGGGCTCCGTACTTACTCAATACTCAACTTTTAGTCTTTTACAGACAAGGATACTAACCCTAGATTTTCCCAGTATAAAATTGGGAGGGCGTAACAACGCCAGAATTCAGGCATAAAGCCAGTGTCCAGCACCCACTGAACACACCACAAATAAAATATTTTGGGACTTATAAGAATTGCCCTACAATGAAACCCACAAGCTAAATAAGTATTCTACTATTTTTCTTTCACCTATACTAGCATACAGTGCATAAAAATTATTTAAAGAGATAGGGAATGAGAAAATCTCACAACCAATATTCTTGAATTTGCAGCAATAATTTTTGACGCTCCACACTACCTTGAGAAACTCTGAACAGCCTTCAATGATAGTAAATCTTGAACCATAGAGCTCGTCTTGATCATAGGCTTCCCATCTCCTCCACAATCACCATGAATGAACAATAAACAACCTACCAACCTCTCTCAGGGATTCAACAATCCCTTGATACACAGAGAATGAGTAGATGGTGATAAATCATCTCACTGGACACATAGACTAGCAAAATCCCTCTCTGTAGCTTCAAAGCCAACTTTTCAATTTTTTTCAACACTATCATGACTCCCAACGGCGCCCAATAGGTAGAGAATCCAAAAATATAGTAGCTGCAATTTGAACGGTCTGATTTGGAGCTCGGATGAAGAAGATATGGCAATTTGAAGTTCGGTGAAACATAGATAAGAATCTTTCCTTATATAAACACGCACCTGCGCCGCACCATAACCGCGCCGCGCCGCTTAGCTGTCGCGATCTGATTGGCTGCGCAGAGAATCGTTGAATTCCGCCGTTGGATTTGAGAAGAAAAGGCAGGATTTATCTTAAGCCGCTGGATCTGCATCAATCGCCTCAAGCGCGATCGGTCTCATTCGCAACCGCACGATCTAGATCTGATCCGACGTTATATTGCACGTACGTCACACGGAATCATTGCGCTGCTCCCATGTGACACGGCGCATATCTTTAAGATGCGTCTGTCCAATCATCTCTTGCGCGGGAGTATCTAGGCGCAACCGCTGCGCCACACCATAGCCCGCAACTTCTAGAGCCGTCCATTTGGAATTTTGCATACGTGGCTCTCTCTTGGCCACGGATTTCGCATTTTCTTCAATTTTGATTTCCCAAAATACCCCTGGTATGAAATTGAATGGCCTCTATAACCATTCATGTTTTTGTTAAAACATCTGCAGAGACGATTTCTAGAGAGGTTTTCTCTCTCCTAGAAATCCGTCGAACAGCTAGGGGGTGTGCATGGCATGCGGGAGGGAGGAGGCCAGCGCGCGCGCGGGCCTGCTGCCTTGCGACATGGCTTGCGGGCCTGCTGCGCTGCTGGCCATGCTTGGCGTGCTTGTGGTGCCATGCGACTGGCCATCTGGCTGGCTGCCACTATGGTGCCGTGGCCCTCGACCAGGCTGGCTGCCATGGTGGCATGCCACCTAAGTACAGTGAGTCCCACCTACATTTCTCTCTCCTCTTTCTAGCTCTTCTGATTCTCTTTCTTCTTTCTCTTTCTTTAATTGCATGACTAACCACAAGAACACTACCAGTATCAATCATTGCCACATTATCAAAAACTCAACCACACTATCAGAGAAATCCACATACACTTTCTCTCATCAAACTTGGTCCGAGTTGCCGACAATTACAATCCAAAGTGCAACAATCTCCCCCTTTGGAATTGTTGGCAATTCACTCATGCGGCAACTCACTCTGCGCATGAAATATTTCTCCCCCTTTGACAACAAGAACAAAGGGATATGCCACATAGGAGTGCCCACCGCATCTTCCCAATCCTATGGGCGCTCCAGACACAAACTCAACACCATAGTAACACAGAAAAATACCAACGGACTCCCCCTGAGTCTACATAGGGAGTAAAAAAGATAGAACCATCAACTATGCTCCCCCTCACTCCAAGCTCCTCAATGCTTGGGGAGGATAACCACTCCCAACTTCTGTCGCAAGTAATCAAACTGTTCTCTGGGAAGTGGCTTTGTGAAGATATCTGCAATCTGCTCTGCTGTAGGAATGAACTCTAACTGAACTTCTCCTTCTAGGACCTTCTCTCTCAAGAAGTGATACCGAATGGCTATGTGCTTTGTCCTGGAGTGCATAACTGGATTTTTAGATATATTTATGGCATTAGTGTTATCACAAAACATAGAAATAGGTTTCTCTGACTCAATGCCTAGATCCTTCAGCTTCATCCATAATACCTATGTGCAACATGAGGTAGCTGCAATATATTCTGCCTTTGCCGTAGATAATGATACTGACTCCTGCTTCTTACTGTGCCAAGCCACCAAATTTTTGCCAAGATAAAAAGCACCTCCACTAGTGCTCTTCCTATCATCAACCCATCCTGCCCAATCTGCATCTGAATAAGAAGATAATTCCGGATCCTTACTTTTTGCATACCAAAGACCATAGTCCATAGTTCCTTTCAGATATCTGAAAATTCTTTTCATAGCTACAACGTGTGTCTCTTTTGGACCAGCTTGATATCTAGCTACCATACAAACAGACTGTAGAATGTCTGGTCTTGTAGCAGTCAAGTAAAGCAGACTTCCAATCATTGATCTATACATAGTGTGGTCAATTGATGGAGAGTCATCATCTCTGCTTAGCTTGCAGCTTGTCATCATTGGAGTGCTCATTGGTGTACAATCTTTCATTGTGAACTTCTTCAATATTTCTTTCACATATTTAGTCTGAGATAAAAAGAATCCATCATTTAACTGATTGATCTGCAAACCTAAAAAATAAGATAGTTCTCCAATCATGGACATCTCAAATTCATCTTGCATTCTCTGAGCAAAGTCTTGACATAATTCATCCTTTTGGCCTGCAAAGATGATATCATCTACATATACAACCACAACTGTCTGACTGCCATCAATAGATTTAATATATAAATTGCTATCAACCAAACCCTTTTTGAAACCCAACTTACAGAGATAAGTATCCAGTCTTGAATACCATGCTCTTGGTGCTTGCTTCAACCCATATAATGCTTTCTTCAGTTTACAAACAAGTGTAGGGTCCTCACTCAATTGAAATCCATCTGGTTGCTCAATGTATACCTCCTCTTCCAAGTCACCATTAAGAAAGTGGACTTTACATCCATCTGATAAACTTTGAAGTTCTTGTGCACTGCAAAAGCAAAAAATATCCTGATGGCTTCCAACCTAGCCACATGAGCAAATATTTCTTCAAAATCAATGCCCTCAACCTGAGCATATCCTTTACAAACCAATCTGGCCTTGTTCCTTATAATTTTTTCATCTTCATTGAGTTTGTCCTGTAGACCCATTTAGTGCCAATAACATTCTTACCTGTAGGCCTTGGCATCAATTCCCAAGTTTTATTTTTCTCTATTTGATCCAACTCTTCATTCATTGCCTTGAGCCAACTAGCATCTTCACATGCCTCTGCAACTGATTTTGGTTCAATGTGAGATAATATAGAAAATATTTGTTTTGGTTGTCTCACCTTCCTTGTTTGCATACCAGCTGATGGATCACCAAGAATTAATTGGTCAGGATGATTCTTTTTTACTCTGCTTGAGCTACTTTTGTTCTACCTATCTGCCTCTGAATCTGACTGCTCTTCTCTTTCTTTTGTATCAACCACTGCTCTCTGTTCTGGCACATTTGTCACATTTTGCTCTTTTTCTATTTCACTGTCATTTTTCTCACTATCCAAATCTTCAAAAATATGAGGATCACTGTTTGACTCTGTAGTTGAATTTTTGTGCTCATCTACTCTCACATCTGCACTCTCAACAATTTTACTAAGCTTCTTGTTGTAACATTTATATGCTTTGCTCGAGGTGGAGTAGCCAAGAAAAATTCCTTTATCTGCTCGATCATCAAACTTCCCTTAATCATGATTGGTGTTTTTGATATAATATTTACTACCAAACACCTTGAAGTGCTTTGCTGTGGCCTTTTTACCAAACCATAATTCATAGGGAGTTTTGTCTTCATGTTGTCTCAACATACACCTGTTCTGAACATATACTGCTGTATGCACTGCTTCTCTCCAGAATTTGTTCCCCATATCATTTTCTGTCAACATAGTCCTGGCCATCTCTTGAACTGTTCTATTCTTTCTTTCTGCAACATCATTCTGCTGTGGTGTTCTAGGAGCTGAAGTCTGTCTCTTGATGCCATTCTCAGAACAAAAAACTACAAAATTAATCCAGGTGTATTCTCCTCCCCTGTCAGACCTCAAACATTTAATTTTCTTTCCTGTCTCATTTTTAACTTGAGCTTTGAAGATTTTAAACTTTGCAAAAGCCTCTGACTTATTTTTCAAGAACATTACCCAAGTCATCCTAGAGTAGTCATCTATGAATAAAATAAAGTACCTCTCTCCTGAGATGCTCTGTGTTCTCACTGGCCCACATAGATCTGTGTGGATAATCTCAAGTGGTTGAGTAGTATGGTAATATTTTGATTTGAATGATACTCTTGTCTGCTTCCCTTTCTGACAAGATGCACATATGCCATTTGTGGGCTTCTTCAAAGAAGGGATATCTCTCACATCATTTTTATTGGAAATCTTTATTAAATTTTCAAATCCAATATGCCCCAGTCTTTTGTGTCATAGTCATGTTTCTTCTTCTTGGCTCAAAATGTAATTTTCTTGAAAATCTTCAGACAATGTATAAAGATTTCCTGACATTCTCTTTACAGTTGCCATCAATTTACCACTATCAGTTCTTCGAATCTCACATCCTTGATCACTGAAAATTAATCTGTGGCCCCTATCACAAAGCTGACTGACACTCAATAGATTATGTTTCAAACCTTAAACATAGAGAACCTCATGAGATTTTACTTTTCTATTGTTGAGGCTAATACTTCCTTTCCCAACAATCTTTGCACCAATATCATTACCAAACTTGACTGAGCCTCCTTCATAATGTTGAGGCTTCTGAAGCCTCTTACTATCTCCTATCATGTGACTCGAACATCCACTATCAAGAATCCATGGTGTAGAACTATTTTGTGCCTTGAAAGCTGTCTGTACAACCAAAGAGCTATTTTTCTGAACCCAAACTCTCTTATTTGATTTTGATATTTCATCTTGCTTTTGTCTTGGAATCTTGCTTCTAATTCTGTCATACTATCTCTGTGATGGTGGCATAGGGGGAAAGATGGTTCTGCAGTTCCTTGCTATATGCCCAAAATTGTTACAGTTATAACACTCAACAAAATTTTCTTCAAAGGGAGCAAACTAATTTCTACTTTCAAATCTAACTTCTCTCAGATTGAATTTACAAGTAGCTATTTTGTGACCATAAGTATTGCATTTATAACAGTAACCCTGAAAATAAGATCTTGACCTAGAAGGAGCCATGTACCTCATCTTTCTCTGCGATGCACTGGGATAATTTCTTCCATAGATATTTCTCTTCTCCACTCTCATACCTTGCCTTGCATTATTTGTCAGTGGAGTAGGAGCATGATTTTCTTCTTGATCATAAACCATAGCAGCCTTGCCCTTTCCACTCTCTTTCACGAAAGAGATGGAACATTTCCTATTTGAGTTTGCATTATTAGAAGTCTCTCCCTTATCAAAACCAAGACCAAATTTTACATTAAAAGGTCTTTGAGAATTTATAATCCCATCTAGCTTGCTGCTACTAGGGTGTATTGTTATGTTGCTTGGCTCATCAGATTTGTTCAATTTTTGTTGTCTTTCAAATTCTTCTATCATATTCATTCACCTTTGCTTTTAACAAAATAAATTCCTTCTCAAGCTCTTCAAATTTACTCATCACAGGGGCTTGTATTTCAAGTTGAGCTCTCAAACCTGTATTCTCAGTCATTAGTTTGGAGTGGTCTGTAGATACCTGTCCAAGCTAAGTCTTGAGATCTTCAATAATTTTCTTGGATTCTACAACTTGAATTCTCAAATCTTAAATTACCTTTTTTTGTTTTTTAACTTCTTGTGAGGCAAGTTTGTTATATTTCATTTCTTTCTTGAGTTCATTCATAGCTACAACAAACTCTTCTTCAAAATTCACCTCACATTCTTCATCATCACTAGAGCTTGAAATTTGATTCTCTTTTTCTTCTTCACTACTAGAGATAGATTCCACAATGCCTTCTTCATTGCTTTTCGAGGAGAATTTTCTTTATCTGTGTTCTTCTCTTGATATTCAATGTAAACCATGAACAAAGCCTCACTAGGCTCATCTTCTGAGATTTCATCAGAGTCATCATCTGAGGTTTCAGTGCTTCTCTTAGAGATAAAACTCTTTCTATTTGACCTGTTTTTCTTGAAGTTGTAGTTTTTCTTTCCCTTAAACTTTCTTTTTCTATCATCTTCATCATCACTGTCAAACTTACTCTTCATTGGGCACTTTGCAGCGAAGTGTCCAACTTTACAACAATTGAAGCATTTGAATGGAAGCTTGTTTTTATACTTTCCTGTACCCTTTTTCAATTTCCTAGTGAAATGAGCTGTGGCTTCATCTTCACTTTCTTCCTCATTTTGTTTTTCAAAAATCTTCAGCTTCTTCATAGCCTTGAAAGCTACCTGCTTGTCACTAGTGGTTCCTGGATCAACCCTCATCTCAAAAGCTGTTAAAGCTCCATGAATCTCATCAATAGTAACCTGTTCCAAGTCCTTAGTTTCTTCAAGAGCTGATACTTTTGACTCAAATTTTGGAGTGAGAGACCTCAAAATTTTCTGACAAACAATATGACCTTTTAAGTCTTCACCAAGTCCTCTAATGGAATTGACCACTTCATTAACCCTATTCATGTATTGATCAATGGTCTCATCCTCATTCATCTTCAGATTCTCAAACTGATTTCTGAATGTTTACAGCTTAACGGTTTTGATCTTCTTATCTCCTTCATATATGTTGATCAGTCTATCCCATACTTTCTTTGCTGTCTTGCAGTCCATGATTTTAGCCAGTTCACTATTTGTCAGTCCCCTTTGAATGTCATTGAGAGTCTTTCTATTATTCTCAAAATTCTTCTTGTCTACAACTGTGGGAGCATTTGTGTCATGTGGAGTGTAGTCATTTTCTACAGAAGCCTAAACATCATAACCAAGAGATCCTACATAGACCTCCATTCTTCTTTTCCAAAAGACAAAATCCGTCCCATCAAACAATGAGACTTGTTTGAACCTTCTCCTGGTGCCATATCTTTTATTTTGATCTTCTCAGTTGCTGATTAAGCTGTCACTGAACCTGGCTCTGATACCAATTGATGAACTTGATATGACACTGAGAGGGGGGGTGAATCAATGTCTGAAACTTTTTTCTTATAAATTCAATGCTGCCCAGAGCTATTGGATATCTGATTTGTCAATACACACAATCGTATGCAAATCCACCTCGCTACCACTCAGTGGCCATGTCTACCAGATTTACGCATCCATCCTGCAAACCATTCCACACACTCCAAAATATACCAGAAAAATAAACACACAGAACACAAAGATATTACGTGGTTCACCACCACAGTATGTGATGGCTAATCCACGGAGTAATGCCGCACGAACTCCGTACTTACTCAATACTCAACTTTTAGTCTCTTACAGACAAAGATACTAACCCTAGATTTTCCCAGCATAAAACTGAGAGGGCGTAACAACGCCAGAATTCAGGCATAAAGCCAGTGTCCAGCACCTACTGAACACACCACAAATAAAATATTTTGGGGCTTATAAGAATTGCCCTACAATGAAACCCACAAGCTGGATAAGTATTCTACTATTTTTCTTTCACTTATACTAGCATACAGTGCATAAAAATTATTTAAAGAGATAGGGAATGAGAAAATCTCACAACCAATATTCTTGAATTGCCAGCAATAATTTTTGACGCTCCACACTACCTTGAAAAACTCTGAACAGCCTTCAATGATAGTAAATCTTGAACCATAGAGCTCGTCTTGATCATAGGCTTCCCATCTCCACAATCACCATGAATGAACAATAAACAGCCTACCAACCTCTCTCAGGGATTCATCAATCCCTTGATACACAGAGAATGAGTAGATGGTGATAAATCATCTCACTGGACACACAGACTGGCAAAATCCCTCTCTATAGCTTCAAAGCCAACTTTTCAATTTTTTTCAATACTATCACGACTCCCAACGGCACCCAATAGGTAGAGAATCCAAAAATATAGTAGCTGCAATTCGAACGGTCCAATTTGGAGCTCGGATGAAGAAGATATGACAATTTGAAGTTCGGTGAATCACAGATTCTCTTTCCTTATATAAACACGCACCTGCGCCGCACCGTAGCCGCGCCGCGCCACTTAACTGTCACGATCTGATTGGCTGCGCAGAGAATCGTTGAATTCCGCCGTTGGATTTGAGAAGAAAAGGCGGGATTTATCTTAAGCCGCTGGATCTGCATCAATCGCGTCAAGCATGATCGGTCTCATTCGCAACCGCACGATCTGGATTTGATCCGACGTTATATTACGCGTACGTCACACGGAATCATTGCGCTGCTCCCATGTGACGCGGCGCATATCTTTAAGATGCGTCTGTCCAATCATCTCTTGCGCGGGAGTATCTAGGCGCAACCGCTGCGCCACACCATAGCCCGCAACTTCTAGAGCCGTCCATTTGGAATTTTGCATACGTGGCTCTCTCTTGGCCACGGATTTCACATTTTCTTCAATTTTGATTTCCCAAAATACCCCTGGAATGAAATTGAATGGTCTCTGTAACCATTCATGTTTTTGTTAAAACATCTGCAGAGACGATTTCCAGGGAGGTTTTCTCTCTCCTAGAAATCCGTCGAACAGCTGGGGGGTGTGCGTGGCATGCGGGAGGGAGGAGGCCAGCGCGCGCGGGCCTACTGCCTTGCGGCATGGCTTGTGGGCCTACTGCGCTGTTGGCCATGCTTGGCTTGCTTGTGGTGCCATGCGGCTGGCCATCTGGCTGACTGCCACTATGGTGCCGTGGCCCTCGGCCAGGCTGGCTGCCATGGTGGCATGCCACCTAGGTACAGTGGGTCCCACCCACATGTGGGTCTCACCCACATTTCTCTCTCCTCTTTCTCTCTCTTCTGATTCTCTCTTTTCTTTTTCTTTAATTGCATGACTAACCACAAGAACACTACCAGTATCAATCATTGCCACATTATCAAAAACTCAGCCACACTATCAGAGAAATCCACAGACACTCTCTCTCATCAAACTTGATTCGAATTGCCGACAATTACAATCCAAAATGTAACATTAAGATAGAAGGGAAGGGTTATTGGAATTTGAAAGAGATGTTCCGATGAATATGAAATATGATAAGCAGATACATGGGGTTTTTATAGGTGAGGAAAGTTTGAATGAATCATTTGGCTGATGCAATAATGTGTTGGATTTAGTGAAGACTCAGAATGAGACATGTGCAGTCTTTTTGAAACCTTTTTTTTTTTTTTTTTTGCTGAAATGTAAGTCAAATAATACAACTTATAATTGTGTGGGTATTTTAATTGCTTTGTCTGGTTGTTAATTTGTTTATATCTTAGTTCCTTTAAATATTAAAATTGTCCCTAATGGATGCATGGCACAGATGGCGAAGTGACATTGAGGTGGGTCTATCTTTAATCACATGTGAAGCCTCATGAATCCCATTCTGTAAAAACTCAGAAAAAAGTGACTATATATGGACCAGTTATTCACTGTTATTTATGGGACTCCCTCACTTTGAATTGAATATATGAGTTCTTTTCCTCTGCAATTTTCTATTTTATCCCTCGCACCCTAAACCATGAAGCTTACCTTTTAGCATCTTTCCCTCGCAGTTGATGATGGTGTTTAGGGTTTCGTTGCTGCATCCGTCAAACTTTCTTCATCACCCCCGGCCCTCCCTTGGCGTTTGATCAAGTCACAATTTGCTTGACAAAAATTTCTTATTTATTCAAATTTTTTTCCCATTTGGTTTGCTGTTGTGATCAAGGTAATTAATTAAGAAGATTCACTGGGACATATGGGTACTGGTAGCGTGTATTAAACGCTAAACCTCATAGACTCCTCTTATTGTCTTGAGGTTACTCATACGGGTTGTTGAGTGTTCTTTCTTTCGTGTTTTGGGTGCAAATGGAATGGTTCTCATTTAACCCTGCAATGACTTGGTCCATGTGATTATGGAGTCAGTTTGGACACGCGAGACTAGTGAGGCCAAAGGTTTAGATATCCGTCGTTAATAAAAAAAAAATAAAAAAAGAAAAATTATTCATAGGAAAAGAAGAAGAAGTAGAATGAATTGAAAGTGAAAGTCTCATTTACTATTATTCCACTCACACAACTCATAAAATAAATTTGAAGTTTACATTTACTATCACTAATGAATTTTACAAGGTTCAAATATCCTCATGAACATTAACTTTCCTCTTAATTAAATAATATTTTACTATGAAATTTTGTAGTCAACTAGGAGTCTTTGACGGGGTTTCTTATTTAGCCCACAAGTCCGTCAATGACGTCGGTTCACTATGCGTCTCTTTCAAGATCCATGCTTACTTAGTCATGCGTTAAATAAAGAAAGAGAAAATACAACCCACGCTGTGTGATTATGAAGTATCAACAACAAATTCAATTGACCTTGACCAAAACTCTATGGCAAATTTTTTTTGTTGTTAACCACCAGTGTCTAGACCTTCTATCTGACTAACCGGTGTCCAGACTTTCTATTTGACTAATCAGTGTCCAGACCTTCGACTTGACTAGTTTGACGGGTCCATATTAATCCCACAATTGTATGGACTTGGTTATTCCTAAGTTGAATGAGAACCACTCATTTGACTTTCACCAAAAGCAGTGAAGAGCACTACGCGGAGGGACGTGATTTTGGGAGAGTATCTCTGCAATTATGCGGATTTTGAGGTACATTTCGAGGTCTTTGGGATAGTCAACATCGCGGATTGGAGTAAACTAATACATCCGTTGGTTTTATCCCTAGAAAGAGGGGATCATGTAAGTGTGAGAGTGTCCTTTGACCGTCTGATGATGATCTGACGTTCTGTTTCTTATGTAAACACTCCTTGTCCTATCCTTGACAGAATCTCCATTGGATTACACTTATAACTAACCAAGTATGACTGGTTCATGGTCTCATGGTCGTGGGTGTAAGCACGCCTGTTAACTACTTAAAGCATCAACGTGATGATGTGTTTGATTGAGATTATGACACGCGTCCTTCTTGATTGACAACTGATGATTGAACATGTGTCTTATTTCGATTGGTTGATTTATTATCGTCCTAACAACTGTATACTTCTGCCTTTATCTCTCTTCTTTGAAATCCAAATTTTCTTTTTCTTTTCTCTTTCCCTTTAAATGATCCATTTCTGATTCTTTTTATACTCACATTTTTCCATGAATATATAAGATTCCAATATAATACAATAATATCGATAAACTTTTTCTTTTGGGTAAATAATAATACCGATAAACTTATCGAACCTCATCTCTTTTTTGCTTATGAATCATTTCAATTGATGAGGACTTTTCCACATATCAACAAGCCCTCTTTCGTTCGCAGTCACTTTAGAGTTCAGACCACTTCTTTATATAAGCTAACTTCTGTCCAGGGACGGCTTTTTCCCACATTTGTTGACCAAAAATACATAATTATAGAAATACCCATAATGCATGACTGAGGTTCTGAGTCTCTTCCTTGTTTCTTCTGCCATATACAACAAGTGAGAGGACACTTTAGTCCCCAAGATAGCAAAGAAATAGATGTCTCGATGTGGATTAAAAGGTAAATATGTACTTCCAAAATTTTTTTTTCTTACCACCTCTCTTATAAACAGATTTCCCTTATACTGGATAGGTTATTATACTCCATAAAATAAAAAAATTATTAATACTAAAATAATAATAATCACTTTTGTGTGAAACTTTTTACTTAGTTAAGCATCAACGCATGGTGACAGCCTACGTGTAATTGTTCCGGTCATAATTGTGAGAAGCGTCAAGATTCACATCCTCTCCTCCTAGAGGTTCGGGAGGAGGGGGGACACTCCCATTGGATGATCGACACGTGGGGTTCGGTGAATCCGAGTCCTCCATCCGAGTTGACACCTGGCTGACAAGCTAAGCTGACAGGGGGTGTCGGCTCGGATGGAGGGCTCGGATTCACCCGAACCCCATGTGTTGGCCATCTAGCAGGGGCGGCGTCCCCCTCCTCCCGAACCTCTGGGAAGAGAGGATGTGGATCTGAAGCGTCAACTACAAATTCAATTTAATTATTGAAAACTTTCACACCGAAAAATTGAAGAATTATGGAATATGGTTTGCTGTATTGCCATATGAATGCAGGGCTTGGCAAAACGGATAAAGTTGCTTCATTGTAACTTTGTGGTAATATATTTAAAGCTTCAAATTTGAAAATAGTCAATCTAATAATTAGGAGTAAGAATGCGAACATAAAACTTATTTTGGTAAACCTCACGCTAGCGTGAGCCTTGTGCACTAAATACATACGCCGCCTTTAGCGGCCTGTACCACTGTACTATTGAAACTTTTATTATTTCTTTAGAAATAGGGTTTCAAAGTTACAATATAGGATCCCATAGTGGGATCTACATTGATTTCAAAGAAAACTGGCCTCATGGAAGGAAGGAAAAAAAATTTCGTTGAGACAAAAACTAACTACTATAAGATACACCTTCCTCTTCTCCATTCTAGTTTCTCCAAACAGATTTCCTTGGCATGAGTTAGATGAGTCTCTTTAGAATCATAGTAGAATATGGTGGCAGATGATACTTTTTGAATCTGGAAATTTATTACTAAACCTAACTTAATTTTTTGAAGATATAAATTTGAGGATGAGAAACAGAATCAAGTAATTAGATATGTACGGTCAGGATTCAGGAAACAGAGAATATAAGATATGCATAGAAAAACAACAATGAGATACGTTTCAAAAAACATCAACTACCATCTAAACATTTACCACCGTTAATCAAATAGGCCATCCGAAACCAACCCGTTAGTTGCCGATGCACAAAAAAGAATGTGAAATGGACTATAATACCATAATAGATAAGTCAAAAGACTTTTTACCCTCTTAGCAAAAAAAATAAAAAATTGCGGAATCTGATTTCCTTCGGTTGCTCTTCCACGGAGAAAGAAAGGTCCCGATGCTCCACTGAAGAGAGCTTTAGATCGTCCACGGAGAAGAGAGCTTACCGCCGGAATAAATAGAGAACCCACGAACACCCGCTAACAATAAGAGAGTTGTGAGTTGGATTCCATTGATGGTTTTCGCCGGAGGAAGAAACCAAGATTTCAGAGAAAGAAACCTACCTACGACAATGACCTTGCGCGAAGAAAGCATGAGGAGTGGGACCGATATTGCCGGCGGCGGGGACGTAGGCATTGCCGTTGCAATCGACGACGACGCCGTTGGCGATTGACGGCGGAAGAGGTAGGATCGAAGTTGTGCCGGGAAGAGGCGTGGCGAGATCGAGATCGTAGCGGCGAGGGCATCGAAGTGGGGTTGAGGACGCCGGCGGGATAACAACTAAGAAGGCGGTTGATGGAATCGACCGTGAGACCGAGGATGGCGACGTCCGGGGAAGGTTGGGGTCCGAAATTAGGGTTTCAACGCGCCGGCATCGGAGACAGCTTGAACAGCGACGGAAGAGAGCCATGACAAAGTGTTGGGCTCGGACCCAAGTTAAGCTTTCTGGGAATAGATTTGGTGATAAAAAATTCACTATATGTCGATTTCTGCCGACTGCTAGATTGACAAATACGAAGAAGAAGATGATAAGGATCTTCAATTGAATGAACGAGGACATGATCCTCCCTCTCTCTCTCTCTGATGTGGAGCTTGTGAGTAGAACAGTCGTGAACGAGAAATGGAGTTTGGAAATTGATACATATATATCTATAAGGTTAGGTTGGAGAACGATGAGGAAGGGAGAGAGGGAAGGAAAGAGAGGGGATTAAGGGGACTTACCTATTAACCGGTGCTGGAGAAGATTGGGCTGTTTATCTAACCGAAATGACCAGGGTTATTTTAGGGATTTTATTAATTTTAAAATTTTTTAATTAAAAACATAAAGGCTAAAACGGTCTATCACTCATTTCGTCACTTCCGTCAGTTACTTGGGTGCATTTGATGTTTTTTGAAACGTATGGATGGTAGGTGATGTTTTGAAACTATTATGAGGGGTAGCAGAAATTTATTCAAACAACAATTTACTATTATGAAAGTTACTTAATGGATGGCATAGACTATATAAGTTTTAGACACAATCTCAATGAGTGAGAAATATTATATTTAGTTTATAAAAAATAAAAAGAAGAAAATATTATATTTAACCAGCCTTCCTTGGGAGAAACGAAGATATTCCATTGCGGTAAAATATGGGAAGATGGACACACCTGAAAATCTAGCAACAAAGCATAAATTCCTAAGAAGTCAGACTTCTTCATTCTAGAATTCCACCACAAAACAAACGCCCCCCGGGTTTGGGGGGAGAGCAGCCCGGAGGAGCCGCCAGGGCACCGGAGGGATCCGAACCCCCACGGCCGACCGCCAAGCAAGCGAGCCGGCGGGGCGGCTCGGAGGGACCCCCGAGGCCACATGGGGCCACACCGGGGGCCCCGAAACCAGGGGGGATGGGATCCCTCATTCAATCCTTTGGATTGGGATCCTCTCTAGCGTCGGAGAGAACTCGACGCAGATCCAACGGTCAACGATCACTTGATGCACATACGCATACCTTGATATGGGCGTCGGGCGATCATTGGTTGCCAGATCCGCGTTGGACTCTCCAACATTGGAGAAAATCTTTTCTAAACTTTTGAATCATTTTCCCTGCAACTCTTTTGGTTTTGATTGATTATATCAATTTATTTTAATTATAAATAAATACAATAAAGCATACTAAACAACTACATATATATATATGATAATTATGTATTATATAATCAATTCTATAATACATACGAAAGAGAGTCTTATTGGGTCTTTCATTCAGCCCTTCTTGAAGATGGGCACCCTGTGGGTCTATGCATATAAGCTTGGGCCTTCTTAACTTGCGTCAGATCATCCTTCTTAACGTACGTCAGTTCATGACGACTCAATGCATGGATGTCACAAGCCCATTGGTATAAGCTTTGGCATATTTCATAAGTGAGCAGTCTTTGGCAGGCCTAGAGATTTACTTAACGGCTAAGTTATAAGGATTAGTTTTTTTTTTTTTATTTTTATTTTTTTTAAATTTATAGAATTAGGAAAAAGTATAAAGTGAAATGATGCTTATACATTATTTGTGAATATGTATTGGATAAAGGTATTTTAGTCCATTTTTACGTACTAGTGATAAGAAAAACTGTATTATTATGGGATGAGATGATCTTATCCCTACACTTAATCTAGTATCATTCCCTTGCCCTCCCAACATCATCATTTAATATTTATTTATTCAAAGGTAGTATTTTATTAGAAGAAACTTAAATAATTGTACATCATTATAAATTACAAAAGAAGGCCTTTGGCTCCTACTAGACTACAAATGACCAAATAACCACAGCAACGTAGACACAAAATATATAGACCTATATAGAAAACCCCAACAAAACCATGCATGTCGAGTAGAGGTTAACTACATAATGCAAATCTTTAAGATCAGTAAGTCTGAATTAAATTATTGTAGGAACACTACGCAAGACAATAGTTTCCACGGTCAGACCTGGTCCAAATCCTAATAGCACACCCCAGTCAAACCCTTCTCCAGTTGTGGTTTTCCTTTCTTTCATAGACTTCTTCCTCATCTCATCCAAAATGAACATCACAGTGGGGCTCGACATATTACCATATTCGCTCAACACTTTCCTTGATACCTTCAGTTTCTCCTCCTTTAAGCCAAGGGTCACTTCAATCAGGTCTAAAATTGCCGGCCCACCAGGGTGAGACACCCAAAAAATAGAATTCCAATCACTTAATCCAATCTTGCTGAATGCTTCCTCTAAACATTTTCCAATGTTCCCAGAGATAGTTTTGGCCACATCTTTGGATAAGCTGATTGAAAGACCCGTTTGACGTAAGTGGCCTTCGACCATGTCATCTGAGTCTGGGAGAATTCGAGAGCCTGCTGAGAAAAGTTGGAATAGTGGGCGTTCGATTGATGTGTCAGGATCGGCACCTACTATTAAAGCTGCAGCGCCATCTGCAAAGATTGCTTGCCCAAGTAGAGTGTGTAAGTCGGTCTCAGTAGGTCCCTTGAAGCCACTCACGGAGTTTAATTCTGAGCAAACAACGAGGACACGGGCACCTTTATTGTTCTCAGCAAGGTCTTTGGCAACACGGAGAACACTACCACCACCGTAGCATCCTAGATGATACATCATCACACGTTTGACGGTTGGAGAAAGGCCAAGGAGCTTAATGAGTTGGAAGTCGACACCAGGAGCATCAACACCAGAAATAGTAGTGAATACGATGTGGGTGATCTTTGATTTGGGCTGCCCCCACTCATTGATGGCTTTTAGTGCTGCGTCTTTAGCCAACTTGGGAACCTCAACAATCATAATATCTTGTCGTGCATCAAGTGTTGCAGCCGTAGAGTCGTAGAGTTTTGGATTCCCTGCGATCATTTTTTCTGTCATGTAGAGATGTCGCTTTATGATCGTTGATCTATCACCTGTTTTTGAAGCATAGAAAAAAAAAACACATTTTAATTAGCACTAAATCATATTAGTTGTTAAACGTATGTGTATGGATGAGTATGAAATGATAATAATTTTGTGGTTTATGTTATTTTTAGAGAGCTGCAAGTACTTACAGATTCGCTTGAACTTCTCCTTGAGTCCAATCATATGCTCACTCTTTGTAGATCTAAAGTAGAAATTTGGAAAGTCAGGCTGATAGACACAATTGGATGGATTTGCTGTGCCAATGGCTAGTATAGTGGCTAGACTTTGAGTGCATTGGGTTTCATGGTTTTCTCCAACTGATCCCATATTACTTGTGGATCGATTGAAAAAGTGCGAATAGTAGAAAAATGAGAGGAATAAATTAAGATGGAAAGAAAGGCTATAGGAATTAGAAAGAGAGGCTTTGATGAATATGAAATATGAAAGGCAGATGCTTGGGGTTTTTATAGGTGAGAAAAGTTGGAATGAATAATTTGGCTGATGCAATCATGTGTTGAATTTAGTATAGACTCAGAATAAGACGTGTGCAGTCTTTTTTGAAACCCAATTATTTTTTTTCTTTGAAATGTAAGTCAAACAATACAACTTATAATTGTGTGGGAATCTTAAAAGCTTTGTCTGGTTGTATGCTTACGTCTTAGTCCCTTTAAATACCAAAATAATTTCTATTGGATGCATGGCGGAGATACCGAAGTGACATTCAGATGGACCTATCTTAAATCACTACAAAAGCTACCCCTCTTACATGTATGGCCCAGATGGCTTAATGACATTCAGCTGGGTCTATCTTGTATGCTTAGGTCTTAATCCCTTTAAATACCAAAATAATTCCTATTGGATGCATGGCGGAGATACCGAAGTGACATTCAGATGGACCTATCTTATATCACAACAAAAACTACCCCTCTTACATGCATGGCCCAGATGGCTTAATGACATTCACCGGGTCTATCTTAAATCATGCACTACGCATTTGAAGCTTAATGAAGCCCATTCTTTGAAACCTTATTAAAAAAGTGACTATATATGTATCAATTATTCAGAATTAATTATTGAAAGAGACTTCCTCACGTTGAATATATGGGTTCTTTTCTTCTGTAATTTTTTTTATCATCTTGTAGCATCGGGAGTCTCACGGTTGATGGTGTCTAAGGTTTGGTGGCTGCATCCACCAAATTGGGTTTTCGATTGCAAAAGCTTTTTTTTATTTTTATTTTTTTATTATTCTTTATCCCCTACAATGCCCTATTTTTCCATTTCCTGTTAAAAAAGGGTTTGCTATTGTTAATTGTCTGGAGGAGAAGAAGTTGCAGAATGAAAGTGAAAGTCTCATTTATTATTACTCTGTCTCATATAGTTTATAAAATAAATTTGAAATAATAAAATTGTTTATACAGCACTCTAGTTAGTAATTTTTTATACCGTAATAAACTAAAATTAAGTCAGTATCTACTCCATCACTGTATTTTTAACACGCACCTAAGTATTAATGTGCCAAAATCGAGCAACGACTACTACACCATTCAGAGTTAGATCAGCCAATGGACTTCACACATGACTAATATATACCATTTAAATTTATTAAGGTGATGACTACAAATCCTAGACCCACTCATGCGCACCATGTCATGCCATATAGCAACTAGTGAATTTTACAAAGTTTACCTATCCTCATGAAAATTAACTTTCTTTGTAATTAAATAATATTTTACTATGAATTTTGTAGTCAACTTGAAGTCTTGGACAGAGTTTCATATTTAGCCAACGAGTCCATCAATAACGTCTTTGGCAATTAAGTATCAACAACAAATTCAATTGACTTTGACCAAATCTCTATGGCAATTTTTTTTTTGCTAAATGAATGATATCCTGACCTTCAAGGCTTCAAAATGACTAATCTTATGGGCCTTTTTTTTTTTTTTTTTTTCCTTCCTTCTTCTTGGAAATTCAGGTTTCTTTTTTCTTTCCTCTCTCTTCCAAGTTATCTGAGTACAAATTGTACTCTTAAATTTTTTCCCATAAGACATAAAATTTCAATAACCCTAGTAGCATAATCCCTCTAATATTGACAAAAATTATCATACCTCATCTCTTTTTGCTTATGAATCATTTCAAATCATGAGGACTTTTCTACAGATTAACAAGTCACTCTTCTCTTATCAAAAAAAAAAAAAAAAAAAAAGTCACTCTTTCGTTTCCAGTCACTTCTTACCATTTCTTGACCAAACTAAATTCCGGCTAGGTACAACTTTTTCCTGCATTTGCTGACCAATGATAATAATAATTATAATTACAAAAAAAACCCTTAAAGCATGGCTTAGGTTCTGTTTTTCTGCTTATTCCTTTCATCTCCAGGATAGCAAAGACATGTATGTGTCTTCGGGATAAGATCCTCTGCAATTGATACTTCTTAATGAGTGACACCTGGCATTTCTTCCAACTAAAGTTTTAAAGAAATGGTGGAAAGAGAAATACACTATAAGATGGAAATTACAGTTCGATGTTAGGGGTACGTAGCATAAGTGATCAAGGCGTGGTAATTTATATCACAGGAGGAAACTTTGCGTGGAATTCCGTTACTATTAGCGGGTGGTTCCTTGATTTTTTATGGGCATAGGCATCCTAGGTAATTCAGTCTTATGGTTCTTCATTATCTACATATGACTTTTTTTTTTTTCTTAGGTGCTCATTTTGTATGGACTTTCAGTTTAATGTTTCTATTCAACGACTGTAGTTATTGATGGAGTGTCGCAGGTGTGGTCCTCCAGATGCCATAGTCACCTCTCTCTAAGTCTTCCTTTCCGACGATGATCCTAGCCCTGGTTTCGAGCACAAACCAACCGTTTGATAGTATTCCTCTCCATTCCTTCATTTATTATTGCCAAACCTAATTGCTTAACTGATAAACATGATTGGTCAAAATGAAACAGTTTTGATTACCTTTCTCTTTCTCTTTCTCTTCCTTCTTTTTGCATGGCTTTTCCCCCCATATTATGATAAAGTGTGTAGTTGTTCTATTGAGAGTTTAGTTCCTCACGTACTCCTTTATTCATATGGAGTTTCTATTTACTATTTCAAATTTTCAGGAATAAAACTTTATACGGTAGCAAATGGATTTTCTCGTCTATAGTTTCCATGTGTCTACAAAAATACAATTTCGAGTCTTCTCATTGATTCAACAGTCTATAGGAGTAAGATTTACTCCTACTTTGCAAGGTATCTGGGAAAGTTCTTGTTTGACAATCTCTCACCTCTCCTACATCTACTTTGTGATCTGCCATCATCACCCCAATAGGTGCAGAACATATCCCACTTAGAAAAATTTCTCTCAAAAATTATAAAAAAAAAAAAAAAAAATTGAAGAAAAGAAGTCAATTTGGACGGAGTTTTTTTATTTAGATCACCTGCCCTTCAAAGACGTCCTTTTCATATGCCTTTCGTGGGAGACTGCTTACTTAATCATGCATCAATGCAAGATGACTGGGTCTACTGTTCCGGTCTTAACTGTGAGAAGCATCAATTGCAAATTCAATTGACTTGGACCAAATCGGTATCGCATGTACATGCCATTAGTTTTTATCAATTTGTGAACAACTTTTACACCAAAAAAATTGAAGAATCATGAAACACAACTGACAGTATTCCTGTATGAGTGTATTCAATTGTGATTTGATAGTTATGGTTTTGAATTTAGAAACAGTCTTTTCCATAAATGGAAGTAGTAAGATTACTTACTACCAAACCTTGTAATAATGGGCGTCTCATACATTGGAAACCCTGCCTTAATGGACTGTACCACTCTACCATGGGAACTTTTACTACCAAGCACTTTGTCATGATTTCTTCCCCACAAGAAATAGGGTATCAAAATTATAATATGGACCTTAGGAAATTTTCCTCGGGAGAAAAAAATAAATCCACCCTATATAATACACCTCCCTCCCTCTTCTCGATCCATATTAGCTTCTCCAAACAGATTTCCTTAGCATGAAGCAGATGATTCACTTTAGAATCTTGGTCATTGGCGGCGTTTCTAAATGCCGCAAATATCAAAGAAATGCCGGCAAAAACATTTACCGGTGTTTTCTCTTATGCAGCAAATGTGCCACTAAAAGTACTGTCGCTGTTGAGTTATGGCATTTCCTGCGAACGCCTGTGAAAAGATTTCTATGCCAGCGTTTTTAGAAACGCCGTTAAAAATTGCATATAACAGTGTTTATGTAAATGCCGCATTGGAATACAATAAATTAGATAGACTGTGGTGTTTCTTAATAAACTACGTTGAACAATATACTTAAGCCGGCGTGGTTTATTGTATTAATTCAGATGCCTATTTAGAGGCGTTTTCTCAGAAACGCCGCCATATTGTGTGTGTGTGTGTGTGTTTTTTCCTAATACTATATCATCAAATCACATAACCTATTGAAAAAAGGATACATAATGCCATCCAAAATACATAAACAACCATTTCATTAGTGCCCCAATGTCTACTACGTACATATATACAAGTACAAAATAAAAAATAAAAAAGAGTGGGAAATAAACAAATACAAAAAAGATTGCAATAGTGCTTTAGTTAAAGACTCAAGATATTTTTCCAAGATTATTAAAACGTAGGCACAAATTTCAGAACTGAACTTGAATTAAAATAGTGAGGTAGAACTATACTATTACGAAGTCGTGAATTTATACCAGCATACAGACCTGACAAAACAATAATACAAGTCATATGAAAGATAGAATTGGTTGTGTAGAGCACCCTTGACCTATGCCCAACTTCTAAGTTGAAAAACATTGCATACAAGAACCGTAACATGTAAAGTATTGTGCCGCATTATACACTGTCAATAGCTGTTTTTCTTAGGAAACGCTGCAGTGTACAAAATCAAAAGCAATGTTTATTTTAGAAACATTGCATTATACCATATTAATAGCTGTGTTTTCTAAGAAATGCTATTTATACAATATCAAATAAAGCCGTGCAATATCAATGGTTGTGTTTGTTTACAAATGACGCAATGTACACTTTAAAGAGCGACGTTTCTACTTAAATGCTGTACCTTATTCAACGTGACATTTTTAAAGAAACGCTGAAAAAACCTATCATACATATCAATAGCGGCGTTTCTAGAAAACGCCGCAAGATATTCTATCAATAGCTAAATTTTTAGATAAATGCCGCAATGTATACCATCAATAGCTGCATTTTCTCTAAAATGTCACTTGTTATGTATAATATAGAGGCCTTTATTTATAAACACTGCTATAGACCTCCGACAAAATACTGTCATTGACCCATATTCTTGCAGTGTTTGGTGGTGGAAGAGCTGGAGGCTCTACCCCTTCCCCTGTCGTCAGCCGTTCTTGATCGCTCCATTGCTGAGGGAGGTTATAGTGAGAGATGAGAGAACGGAGGTCGTTGTAAGTGAAGAGATACGAGAACTTTGTTCGCTTGATTTTTGTTCGAATAGAAGAACGTCTGGAAGGAGAGTTGAAGAAATAAATCTTCTTTAACAATAGTAGTAATGGTAAGAGTTAGTGAGGGTAAAATAGTCAGTTCACTTTACAACTTGGGCATTTTGGGTATTAAAAGTTAAAACTTGTTTTTGCGTCATTAGTTAATGGAAAATGACTAACAGATTGAGTATTTTTATAATTTATTTTGATTTTAGGGGATGTTTTTATAATTGTTTGAACGTTTGAGGTGTACTTGAGTTACTGGCAAACTATAGGGGAGGTACTTGTAATTTTTTTCCTATAAGATATGTATAGAGTAAGGGTGTCAACGGGCCGGTCCGGGTTGGTTTCGGTCCGGGTTGAACATGTGTCAGGTTTTATAAGCCCAGCCCAAAACATGTCCATTAAGAGTTCGGGCTGGGTTGGGCTGCACTGGACACAATAAATAACGGGCTGGTCCGGTGTCGGTTTGTTATCGGACTGGGCTTATTGAGTGATTTCGGGCTGGTTCGGTCTGGACCGGGCTTATCAAGCTTATCGGGCCTATTTTATATGTAAGATATATAGCCTATTTTATTATTTCTATCTATAAAATTAACATCATTCCTTCTATATGTATGTAATTCAGTAAATTGTAACAATTAACATACTCTTTTCAATTATAGATTCACATAATCTTTCGGATCAAGAAGTGAACTATAATAGTGTAATATAATCCATCAAAATTTAAAACCATTAAAATTAAGAAACTGGGCCCAAATGGACCTTACCGGTGTTCGGGTTGGGTATTATTGATTCGGACTAGTTCGGGCTTCTTAATGGGCCGGTCCGATTTGATTTCGGTCTGGGCTGAAACGGTGTCGGGCTCTACAAGCCGAGATCGAGACCTGTCGATTAAGGTTCGGTCTGAGCTGGGTTCGGGTTATATCGGGCTGGCTCGATCTGTGCTAGCGGGCCGGGCCCATTTTTGACACCCTTAGTATAGAGGCACAACAATGCTCTATTCTGGAGGTCACTTTATGGATGACATAAACTACAAGTTTCACACACAATCTCAATGAGTAAGAAATATTATAATTAATGCCTTCCTTGGAAGATAGGACAATACTCCATTGAGGTAAAATGGGAAGATTGAGACAGGTGAAAATCTAGCATCAAAACATAAATTCATAGGAAGTCTTGCTTCTACATGCTAGGATTCCATTCATTTAATCCCCTTGGTAAGCACCCCTCTCTTCTCAAGGGAACTTATGGGGGTTTGGATTCTGTCCGGTGCTGGATGGATCCTAGTGCAGTTCTACGACTAGGATCACTAGGCTAGCATACCCATACATTGATATAGGTGCCGAATGATCATTGATTGTCAGATCCGTGCTGGACTCTCTCTAGCGTTGGAGAAGATTTTTACTGAACTTCTTGACCATTTCCCCTACCCTGCCACACCTTTGGATATGAATTGGAACCGGATAATTATGGAAACCTACAACAGTATAAGACACAAAGAAAACAGGGTATCAATTTTTCTCTATCTTTTCCCCCTTTGTTTTTCTGATTAATGGAAACCATATATATATATATATATATATTTTTTTGGCACTTTTTAATGCTGTTTTGAATCTTCATTTCTAAGGCAGCAACCATCTAAAATAGCAGTTAGTATCACAATCGCAGTAAAATAATTTTTTTTTTATTGTTAAAAAAAAAAATGAATATGATAAACTATATTCATTTTTTTTTTTTATTGTTATGGTAAGCTATATTAACAATCAATGAAACCAAAGGAAAACCGCTTAATGTGAAATGTCTCCAAGATATACAATCAACTAAGATTTAGTAACAACTTAGAAATACACTACTTGGCTGTATTAGCATTCCACTTGGATTTTTTTTTCCCGGTAAGGCATTCCACTTGGATTGAATCGTTGAAAAATGAATATGAGTGATCTTATCTTTTTTGGGTGACAATGTCATAGATTCCTCTGTTTTAAGTTAATAATTAATTTATGGTGAAAGATTTCATACACAGTCAACATTCTCAGCCATTGGATAAGAATACTTGATTCTCATGCATTTATCCAATGGCTGAAATACTGACCGTATTTCTTACAAAACAATGTCTGAAAACTAGCCCTCTAATATTTAGTTATAAGGATTAGTTATTTATTTATAGAATTGGGAAGTTTAAAATGAAAAATATCCTTACAAAATATTTATGAATATGTATTGAATATATAAGAGTATTTTAATCTTATTGTACGAACTAGTGATTAAAAAAATTGTATTGTTATACGATGAGATGATCTTGTCCCTACACTTATTCTCATAACAGTCCCACCCAACATGCTCATTTGCCCTCCTTTATATATATATATATATATATATATATATATATAGTAGTATTTTATTAGAAGAAACTTAAATAATTATACAATAACATAAATCACTATAGGAGAGCCTTGGCTCCTGTTGGATTGCAAATGACCAAATAACCACAGCAATACAGACACAAAATATATAGGCCTATATAGAAAACCCCAACGTAATAATCCCAACATAATCATATCGAGTAGAGGAGTAGAGGGTAACTACAAATGAATACAAATCTGCAAGATCAACAAGCCAAATTAAATAATTGTAGCAACACTACGCAAGACAATTGTTTCCACCGTTAGACCTGGTCCAAATCCTAATAGCACACCCCAATCAAATCCTTCTCCAGTTGTGGCTTTCCCTTCTTTCATAGACTTTTTCCTCATTTCATCTAAAATGAACATCACAGTGGGGCTTGACATATTACCATATTCGCTCAACACTTTCCTTGATGCCTTCAGTTTCTCTTCCTTCAAGCCAAGGGTCACTTCAATTAGGTCCAAAATTGCCGGCCCACCAGGGTGAGACACCCAAAAAATGGAGTTCCAATCATTTAATCCAATGTTGCTGAATGCTTCCTCCAAACATTTTTCGATGTTCCCCGATATGGTTTTGGCCACATCTTTGGATAAGCTGATAGAAAGACCCGTTTGACGCAAGTGGCCTTCGACCATGTCATCTGAGTCTGGGAGAATCCGAGAGCCTGCTGAGAAGAGTTGGAATAGTGGGCGTTCGATTGATGTGTCAGGATCGGCACCTACTATTAAAGCTGCTGCGCCGTCTGCAAAGATTGCCTGCCCAAGTAGGGTGTGTAAGTCGGTCTCAGTAGGTCCCTTGAAGCCACTCACAGAGTTTAACTCTGAGCAAACAACGAGGACACGGGCACCTCTATTGTTCTCAGCAAGGTCTTTGGCAACACGGAGAACACTACCACCACCATAACATCCTAGATGATACATCATCACACGTTTGACGGTTGGAGAAAGGCCAAGAAGCTTGATGAGTTGGAAGTCGGCACCAGGAGCATCAACACCAGAAATGGTAGTGAATACGATGTGGGTGATCTTTGATTTGGGTTGACCCCACTCATCGATGGCTTTTAGTGCTGCTTCTTTGGCCAACTTGGGAACCTCAACAATCATAATATCTTGGCGTGCATCAAGTGTTGCAGTCGTAGAGTCATAGAGGTTTGGGTTTCCTGCAATCATTTCATCTGTCATGTAGAGATGCCGCTTGATGATTGTTGATCTGTCACCTGTTTTAGAAAAAAAAATTTCAATTAATTAGCATTAAATATCATATTGGTTGTTAAAATGATGAGTATGAAATGACAACAGTCTGGTGGTTTATGTTATTTTTAGAGAACTGCAAATACTTACAGATTCGCTTGAACTTCTCCTTTAGTCCAGTCATATGCTCACTCTTTGTGGATCTGAAATAGAAATCTGGAAAGTCTGATTGATAGACACAATTGGATGGATTTGCTGTGCCGATGGCCAGTACTGTAGCTGGACTTTGTGTGCACTGGGTTTCATAGATTTCTCCTACAGATGCCATATTGAAATGGATTGATTGAAAATATGCAAAAAATAGAACGATGAGAAGAATGAATTAAGATGGAAAGGATGGCTATAGGAATTAGCAAGAGTGGTTTCGATGAATATGAAATATGAAAGACAGATGCATGGGGTTTTTTATAGTGGAGGAAAGTTTGAATGGATCATTTGGCTGATGCAACCACATGTTGAATTTAAAGAAGACCCAGAATAAGACATGTGCAGCCTTTGTTGAAACCCAATTTTTTTTGAAATGTAAGTCAAACAGTACAACTTATAATTGATTGGGTATCTTAGACGCTTTGTTTGGTTGTATGCTTACATTTTACTCCTTTTAAATATCAAGATTATATTATTCCCCATTAGATGCACGGCGGAAATGCCGAGGTGACATTCAGATGGGCTATCTTATATCACTACAATAACTGCCCCTATTGAACGCATGGCCCAATTGTGAAGTGACATTCAGATGGGCCTACCTTAATTCACTACGCATGTGAAACCATATGAATCCCATACTGTAAAAAAATTATTAAGAAAGTGATTATATATGAATGAATTATTCACCATTATTTATTGAATGAGACCCCCTCACATTGAATTGAATACATGGGTTATTTTCCTCTGTAATTTTCTATTTTATTCATCACACTCCAAACCATAAAACTCACCTTGTAACATGACCGGAGCCTATGGCGTTTGACCAGGTCCCATTTTGCTTTATTAAAATCTTTGTGCTTGTTCAAATTTTTTTGAACATATGTATTGCTGTTATGTTCAAGAAAATTAAGAGGATCCACTTGAACGTAGTTAAGAAGAAGTAGCAGAATGAAAGTGAATGCCTTATTTACAATTATTGATTCAGATAGTTCATGAAAAAGTTTGGAAGTAATAAAATTATTGATATAGCACTCCAGTTAATAATTTTACGTATTCTAATAAGCTAAAATTGAGTCGGTATCCATTCCATCAGCGCATGTTAGCACGCACCTAAGCCTTAGTGTGCCAAAATCAAACAATGACTACTGCACCCTATAGACTTAGATCCCCCAATGGACTTCCGACAAATTACTGTTACTTTTTAAATTTATCAATGTGATGGCTACAAATCCTCCATAAACATTAACCCTCCTTGTAATGAAATAATATTTTACTATAAAATTGTGTAGTCGTCTTTGAGTCTTGGACGGAGTTTCTTATTTAGCCCATGAGTCCGTCAATGACGTCCGTTTAGATGTTGTGTGATTATGAAGCATCAACTAAAAGTTCAATTGACTTTGACCAAATCTCAATGACATTTTTCTTTCGCTAAGGATGGGTATTCAGATCTACGATCTCACTAGTCATACAGACTCATACTAACCCCACAATTGCTTGGACTGAGTCATTCCAAGATTGAATGAGAACCACCTATTCAATTTTTATTGAAAATAATGAAGAGCACTAAACACCCCGTGCGAGTGGCTCCAAAGAGGTAAGAGGTGTTGAACTCAGAACCTTCCGCTTCCTGATAGCGTGAACTCCTTACCAACTAAGTTACCCCCTTGGAGTTCTGATTTGTCTATATTAGGTCTTGACCAATTTATAAGGCATGTCATTATAATTTGGTGAAACTAATCAAAATTTGATGCTATTGGTGTATACTTATGCCTCTCTCCTCTTCTTTGAAATTCGAATCCTTTTTCTCTAATGTTTCCCTTAATCGATCAATTATCAATTTTTTACTCATATTTTTCCATCAATATACCCTGTTAGCATTTAGGTCCTTTTCCTTATCAATAGTATCGATAAAATTATCATTACCTCGGGTAGAAATCCTCTCCCACCCACCTGCCGCTTGCCAATGGCAGGATTTCAGTCGGCCCACCTTCCCATGTATTGGTAGGCGGGCCAACTGATCCCCAGCCCTTGGATCAGCTGCAAGAACCTCTTGCCACGTGGAGAGGATTTTTATCCCATTACCTCATATCTTTTTCTAGGTATGAATCATTTCAATTGATGAGGACTTTCCCACATAGCAACAAGTTACTTTTTTGTTGGCAGTCACTTCATAGTTCATACCACCACGGCACCATTTCCGTCCACGACCCTCGGTAACGGTTTTTCCTGCATTTGTTGACCAGTAATAGATAATTATAGAATTACCCCTAAACCATGACTGAGGTTCTGAGTTTATTCGTTGTTTCTTCTGTTGTACAACAAGTGAATGGACGCTTTAATCCCTGAGATAGCAAAGAAATAGGTGTCTCGTGGTGGACTAAAAGGAAAGTATGTACATTTAAACTTTGGTTGTAACCTCCTCGGTTATAGATAGATTTCCCCTATACTGGATAGGATCGTATACTTCACAAAAAAGATAGGTTATTATCATGTGGGTCAATTTGATTTTGCGTCTAATATGTATCTTTTAATTTTGGGTTTTGCTTGATGACATCAGCTGGTCTCATGGAGTATTGACCCTTTTCAAAAAAGTGGGGATCGGGGGTTGTCGAAAATAGAGAGGTATTATGGATATTTCGAAAATAGTAGGGTAGGTGGAATGGAAACTTTGTAAATAAGGGGAGAGTTTTGTGTTCTGTCTCAATTAAAAAGACTCTTTAATTTCATATTTTGCATGGCTTCTTTTTCTTACATTATGATAAAGTGTAGGGTTGTTCTATTGGGAGTTTGGTCCTTCACGGACTCCCTTATGCATATGTAACCTATGGTTGTAGATTCGAAACTTCTAATTTGAAAACAGTCAATCTGAAAATTAAGAGTAAGACTGCGAACATAAACCCTTGTCAAACCCCAAATTGATAAGAACCTCATGCACTAGATGTGCCGCCCTCAGTGAGCTGTACCACTGTACTATTAGAACTTTTACTGCTCAAACACTCTGTCATGATTTCCTCCCTACAAGAAATACAGTTTCAAAGTTACATGGAACCCCATAGAGGATTAATCTACATTGACTTCAAAGAAGACTGGCTTCATGGAAGGAAGGAAATTTTCCTTGGGACAAAAATTAACTCCTATGGAATACACTTCCCTCTTCTCCATTCTAGCTTCTCTCTAGACAGATTTCATTGGCATTCATGAAGCAGATGATTCTCTTTAGAACCATGGTAGAATATGGTGGCTTTTGTAGACAGGTTACGGAGATTTACTATTAAGATCCTAACTCATTTTTTTTTTAAAGATTTAAATTTGAGCATGAGAAACAAATCATATAATTAGATATTTATGGTCAGGATTCGAGAAACAGACCATATATGATACGTATAGAAGCACAACACTGCATTATTCTGCAAGTTATTTTATGGATGGCACAGGCTACAAGTTTCAAAGACAATCTCAATGCTTGGGAAATATTATATTTAACCAGCTTTCCTTTGGTATAATGGAAGATACTCCATTGAGGTAAAATGGGAAGACCGACACAGTTGGAAATCTAGCAACAAAGCATAAATTCATAAGAAGTTTTGCTTTTACATGGTAGATTTCAAAAATAATTCATCTGCATGTCCTTGTATCTTTCATAGGATTCCATTACCATTCATATTTGTTGTCGATGAATTCCGTTCAGCCTCCTAGATCAAGCCACGTAGATGAAACACAAACACAACAAGGAAGTGGGCGGGATATACCCTGGGGCCACTCCGATGCCAAAGTTAGAGAATTCTGACAAACAGAATGGAGACCTTAGTGAAACACTAGAACTCCCCAAAGTAAATGTACCCCTCATACCTGACCTTCTTGGAGGACGATCCCCCTATGTCTTCTTTTCCTTTTTTGATTTTCTTTCTTTTAGTGGACTCATCCTCCTCCACAGGCTCGACCACGATCGGAAGTACTTCCTGTCGCATGTGTTTCGGCTAGACAGTCATGGTCATACACTCTGGGTTGCTCAGGGTCACGTACTCATCGTCACTTAGGCCCAGGTTTTGTTTTGGTCCTGCCTTGCCCAATAGCCTCCGATGAGGACTCTCTTCTCTAATTGTTCGAACCCCTTTGGCGATTTGTTCTTTTATCATTTTCTGGGGCCCCCACGGATGTAGGTCAACTTGACCCATAAATCCTCATGGGGGTGATCTTGGTGGTGGAAGATGTCGATTCTCTATCCTATCATTTCTTGCAAGTACTACAATAGGAGGAGGAGGAGGAAGAGGAGGTAGATGTACCGTTGTTAGTGCAGGGGGCGGAGGTGGCGCCTGTCTGGGTCCTATGAACTCAATCCATCGTCCATGCTAGATCAAATCTTCAACTAGGCCTTTAAGATGCCTGCATGAGTTGGTGTCGTGGCCGTGATCCTAGTGATGCTCACAGTATAGTCGACAGTTACGCTTCTCAGGCTTGGATATCATCTTGGGGGGAGGGACCAGTAAGGTGTCGTCTCTCTTGATATTTAGTATTTCAACCATGGTATGACTGAGTGGGGTGTACTCTGGTGCAGGAAGGGTCGGGTACAGTTCTTTGGCCACCTTCGATTTCTTGCTTGTTTCTTCTTCTTTAGGAGTTTTCTCCAAAACTTCACTCTTCTTTCTTTCTCCTGCTGTTGGAGATTGGTTCACTCGTCTGGGTAACTCTGCCACAGCTGCTGCTCTAGACGCATATTGGTCACATCTACTGAGGATTTCGGCATGAGTTCTGGAACGCTTCTTGTTGAGAGAAAATACCAACTAGGGGTCCAAACAGGCTTTCGACAGGGTCGACATGACCACATCCGGCTGCAGGTCCTTGATCTCTCCTGTTACTCCAAGGAAATGGGTGATGAATGGTCGGAGAGGCTCCTTTTTGCCTTGTTTGATCACCATCAAATGAGATAAGTTGTTCTTCTGGGTTTGACTCCCCTGAAAATGGGAGAGGAACAAACTGTTGAGTTCCTTGAAGGTTCTCACAGATTTAGGGGGTAGATTGTTGAACCATGTCCTTCTAGCCTCCCTCAAGGTGGACGAAAAAGCTCTACAACACAAGGTGTCGTAGTGGCCATTAATGATCATACCAACCTTAAAATTATCCAGATGCTTATCAGGATCCGGATTACCATCATACCACCCTATATTAGGAATGGCAAAGTTGATAGGAAGAGGGTGGTTTATGACCTCATCTGTCAGGGCTGTTTCCATGGCATAATCTTGGAGGGCCTCAAAATCGAACCCCCTCTCTACATGTTGAACCCTGTCCATTAGGTCTTTCACCAGGAACTCCAACCTGGCAGTATTTTCATCACTAGCCTGGGTGCTTCCTGCTGAGGGAGTGGTGACCAATGGTATGACCGGTGGTACTACTGTAAACGACTGGACCGCTATTGCCCTCTCTTCCCGGGCCTCATTGA